>OX377610.1:72388122-73588122 GCA_947397855.1 Thelaira solivaga
AAAAAGAAGGAAATTGAAATTTAACTTTCTAAGAATTTTTTAATATTTTTTTTAGAACAAAAATTTAAATAAAGCGAACAGTTTATTTTACTTAATTAATTATCCCGTCTGCCATTAGTAACTATAACGCAAGTGTATGCATATTTACGGTTTTGGACCAAAGCAACTGAAAACTATTTTTAAAGTATTTTAAAGCGCTTATTTCAAATCAGTACTTCGTTTTTTTTTAATTGGCTCTAATCTCCAAGATAAACCTTTCTTTCCTAAATTCAAGAGGTGACATGACATATGTGAGATTTACTTAAAGTCGTGGCTTCGTCGTTTTTAAAATTACCTCACTAGTTTTAAAGATATTGTAGAAGTTGTAACGTAAAAAAAGTTTTTTATGCTAAATTAAAAAAAATATGCCAATTTTTTCTATAATCATATAGCCTTATGAGTTCCAAGCAAAGCGAACTTTACTTTATTGAAATCGAAGCACAACTTTTGATTTTATATTCAATTAAGTGATTTGTGAAAAAATTGCCATACCTGCCAGCAAAGACGCCAAAGCAACCAACATCTAGCGAACGTCTGTGGCAAAATTTTTGTCTTTTACTGGTTGATAGATTGACTTAATTGTGAATAAAATCAAAAGTTGTTCAATGATTTTATAAAATATAGCTCATTTTGTTTGGAACTTATTTCGCTATTAGCTAAAATAAAATAAAAGAAGGATTTTTTATTCAATCTATTTTAAATAGTTTTTTGAAAATTAAAAATTTAATTTTTCATAAAAAATATAGTTTTTCTTTAAAAATTTTACAATATTTTTAAAACTATTGAACAGTTTTAAAAACAGAAAATTTAGGAGTCAAAGCAAAATTTTGTGAGGCAGTTGAGGATTTTGTTTTTTTATTAAAAAAACCAGCCGTTTTCAAATAATGCTCTGAACTTTATGGTATATGTATCTCAGAGCCATTTAAAAAGAACGAAGTTAAGGTAAAAAATTGTCACATTCAATATCTAATGAAAATGATCAAAATAACAATATTTTTGTATGAAAATGGAAATTTTAAATTTTACTAGAAATTGCTGGCTATCGAATGAAAGGACGATTTGCCTTTAGATTTGAATTTAGCATTTCAAAAAGTTTTCAAAAGCTGAATTTTATATGTAAACTTGTGTAATTTTGTTTGAAAAGTCCAATAAATAAATTATTTATTTAAACTAGTTTTTTTTATTAATAAAACACACAACACTCACTTGTATTCTAGAATTAATTTTTTTACATGATTTTAATTTATAAAGAAAGACTTTTTGTAAAACGCACATTTTTATACATTGAAAACCATGAAATTTTACAAATTTAATCAATTACAGTCTTATCCAAAAAAAAAAAAAAAAAACAAAATACAGTGTATCTAAACTTTAAAGTAGACTTTATGAAAAAATTAAAAAAGCTGTTATTTTTGAAAGTGGTAAAAACTGAATTAGTAGTAATATTAGTAATTTTTTTTAAAGTGGACTTGTACCACTTTCAAAAATAACGGCTCATATGAAAAATTTAAAACAACTTTTTTTGAATAAGAGTCTTATAACCACATTCATAAAAAAAATTTTTTTTTTATAAGAGCTTGTTAAGCAAATTTTGCTATTAAGCCCTGATTAAATAAAAATATTTTTCATGAATTTGATTACTAGTATTTAAAGTCTACTGAATTACCAAATTATTATTTCTTGTTAAGTTTTTTTTACATGTCATCCATTTTCTTTTACATTGGGAAAATGCTTTTTTTTTTATAAAGAAAAAAAGAAATTGAAACATTCCACAAGTTCAAAATGAAATTTTGGGTGATATTTAACAGTATTTGTTGTATTATTTATTTGCTTTTAAATGTCATAAAAAATACTGCTGGAACTGCGCACAAACAAAAATTCCCAGAATCCCAAAATAAAAAAATAAATAAATAAAAATCATTTACATTTTTTACTTGTGAAAAAAAAAATATAATTAAAATCTTTAAAATTATGAAAAGAATTTGATTAAACAAAGTTTTAATAAATATTGCTTAATTTTAGCTTGCACAGTGGGCAAGATTTTCTTAAAATAAGGCCTAAAAATTTAATTTGATTTTAATATAAAAAAAACAAGCATATGCGCTTAATTTTTGAAGCTGTACAGTGGGCATAGTTGATCATACATAAATTACTGTTAAAAAATTTATGTTTATCCAAGAAGAAACTTAATTTTTTTTAAATGGACTTAAAGTTGGGCATGGCAAGTACGAAAATGTGTAGTAACTTTGCTTCATAAGAATGTGGTGGTTGGAAACAAGAATGATAAAAATACAAGATTACGCCATCACGAACATAAAACTTTATTTTTTCTGCGCAGGTAGCACAAATGATGTGTTTCCATTGGCTAAATAAGAGAGACAGAGAGAGAGAGAGAAACGTATTATTTTTTTTCAAACTTCTGTGAAATTAGTTGTGATTTTTAAAAGTGCTATAAGTCCACTTTTTAAACAAAAAAAAAAAAAAATTACTAAGCGGTAATTTTAGTAAGATATAGACTTAGAATTTACTAAAATTACCGCTAGTTTTTTTTTACAAAAGTGGACTTATACCACTTGCAAAATTAACAGAAGTGTGATTTGAAATATACCGCTTGCAAGCAATGCCTACTAAAATTCTTACTTTGTTTAATCGATTCTTAAAATTTTAAATCACTTTCCCAAGCTCCTTTCAATTAAACCCAAAAAGTTCTTTTTAATTTTAATTAAATTAAGTTGCCTTTCTTTTATCAATAAAAAAATTTAAATCTTTGCCAAATTGTGTAATACAAAAAAAAAAATGTTAAGCAGAGGATACACACATCAAATTTCAACATCAACGCATTTGTGAGCGTACCAAAAAAAAAAAAAAAAAAAAAAAAAAATCAAACTAATTTTGATTTTCGTTAAATTCACACACAACTTATAAATGTGACTTCCATTTAAAAAAAACCCAACAAAAATGCCTAGATTGAAATTTGATGTGATGCTCCTTTAGTTAAATAAATAAAAATCACACTTACACACACAAATACTTAAAAATGACTTCTTAAGTGTGGGATGACAACTAACGGTGACTCTTACAAAAAGCGTTGCCATGTTAGTGCTGACACTTTTATCAAAAAGATCCCCAAAAACTCTTGTAATCCAAAAATGTAACCTTAAAATTTGTAACTGTTTACCTGCTTTTAAAATTGAGTTTTTTTCAATTTAAAAAAATTTTATAAAAAAAAAAGTATAAATAAAAATGAAAAAGTGTTTTGTTGAAATGTTAAATGAATTCAGTTTTTTGCCCGGAATTTTATGACGCTTTAGCTAAAATGGAAATTAAACAAAGGAGCCGTTTCTTTCAAAAGTGTTATAAGTCATTTTTTTGAAAAAAAAAATAAGTCAGTAGTAATTTGAGGAAAATCTCAGTCTTTATTTGACAAAAATTAACAGCAACTAATTTTTTTTTAAAGTGGACTTATGGTACTTTAAAAAATAACGGCTCATTTATAAAGCAGAATTCATTTATTTCTGTTTAACCTTACTTAAATACGTAAATAAAAAATGTAGGTTCATATAAGGCCCCTGTAAGTCATAACTGTATTTGCAGTTGGTTTACGTGGCGGCCTAACCGGCCTTCATTAGAGTCGTGAGACTCCGTTTGCAGTAAATAAATATTTTTTTCCGGGCATTTTGTTTTTAAATTCTTTTTTGTTTATTATATAGTTAAAATATATTAAAAAAATATTTACTTATTAAAAATTATATATAAAAAAAATATATATAAAAATTTAAAAAGAATTTGTTTAACAACAGCAGAAACAAAACGAAAAAAGAACACAAAAATTTGTTATTTATTTATTGTACTCCATAAAATCTATTTATACAAATACTTTTTTGTTAAAATATTAATAAAAATTAAAATAATAAATTTTATATTTAAGCAAACATTTCATATTTACTAAAATAAAAAAAAAAAACAATTATTAAGCCATAATTATTGTCATCATAATCAAACATTAAACGTGTGTTATATAGAGAAAAAAAAACCAAACAAATTATAAAAAAAAAATATTTACAAATTCTTAATTGAAACCTCAACCGGATAAAAGCACAATTTATTAAGTTATTAAAAAAAAGAAGCCTTCAGCATTAAAATTTTCAAGCAAATTTCTATCAAATAAAAAAAAATAAGAATTTTGAAAAATTTCTATAGAAATTTTAGTAAATTATTCGATCTTATAAATTTATTATTATTTAATATTAATCAAGCTTAAGATCTTAAAAAATTTTTATTATTTATATTTCCCGATATTTCGACTTTCTTTTGAAGAATTATAAAAATAAATTTCCCTGAAGAAGACCTTCAAAAGAAAGTCGATATATGGGAAAATATAAATAAAAACTATTTATTAAGATCTTAAGCTTGATTAATATTATATAATAATTTCTATAGAAATTTTACCGATACGGGAACAGAAAATGCTGATGCTATAAAACAAAACAAACAGCATTTTCAATTATTAAAATTTACAGCCAGGCTGTGTATACAGAAAATTGACCTAAGCTTCTACTTTAAATGACAAGCAGCTGAATTGCGTTTCTCTAAGAAATTTTACACCAAAATTCTAGTTAAAATAAAGTCGAGTAATAACGTAATAATTTTAGTACAAAGTAGCGGGACACTATATTAAAACATGTTATCTCTTTGTAGGAGATCAGGAGACTGCAAAGCAAAACTCTTGCAGCCGAGTCAACAAGTACATTAACCAACGGTTAGTGTACCAAATTAAACCTTTTTAAAAGGTCATATCTTGTCTTTAGGATATTTTTTTCTTATAAAAACTATTACAATTTGCAATTAAAAAATATTTTTTTATCTTTTAAATTGATTTTTTTAACAGCCACCATAAAATTTTCTTTTTCCTTAAAAAATTAAATTAGTGTTTTTGTAAATGTGATGTGTATGTGTGTGTTTGTAAATTTTCTTCTTCTACTGGCATTCATTGATTGTTTAAGTTACTTTTTTCGAAGAACATTTAGCCCGTTATTTTTGAAAGTGGTATAAGTCCACTTTAAAAAAAAAAAATTTAGTTAAATGGTGGCTAATCTTAGTAATATTACCGCGAACTAATTTTTTTTAAAGGGGACTTATACTACTTTCATATATAACGACTGTTTTACTTCTTACAGAGATTTTTGTTTGAAATTGTTGATTAATTCATGAAACTATTGTTGTGGCTGAAACTTGCATCTAAAAAACAGAAGCGAACTATAAGTCAAAAAATAGTCAGCTGCTTTTCTAGTCGATTCGATAATAAAATTTAAGATTTTGTGGGGCAAATAACCGGTTTTTGGCTAGAAGTTTAGAACCAAATTCTATCCTACATTTAATTTAATATCCAAAAAAAAAAAGCTTGATATTTAACTTGTAAAATTTTAACTTTAACTATCGGTAACTTGTATTAATAAAAAAGTTAAAAACGAGTGACTAATCTTATTACACTTTCGTTTGGCTTGGCTGTTACTTTCTTTTGCTTGTCCTTTTTATTTGTCTCGTTGTGCTGAAAAATTCAAATCTCTTGTTAAAATTTTAAAGAAATAAAATTTAATCTTTATTCTTGATTAATTCCAATGAGAATATCATAAATTGAAATTATGCCCGAATAAAGATTAATGCTTGTATTCAAACAAAATTAAGGTAGACTTAAAATCGATATTGCGACAAATTTTTAAGAAAAATTTGTCATAATTTATACTTGAAGTCGTTATTAGTTATTTTGAATACTTTTTTGATTCCAAACAATTTAATACATTTTATTTTATTTTATTTATTTTTTTTCATTTTATTTGAAACATAATAAATTGTACTCAATTTTTATTTACTTCACATCCTGCCCTGCTTTTATAAACAAAAACACGAACACTAAACTTAAAAAAAAACCCTAAACTTTCTTTAAAAAACTCAGTAAAAGAAATTAAATCGATTTATACTCATACAAAATGTTTACTTTAAAAAAATTTAAAAAATAAAATAAAAGTAAAAAAATCTTTTTAATAAAAAAGAAAAATAAATTAATTTAATATTTAGAGAATTTTATATTAAAAAAAAAGAAAAATTTAAGGAAAACAAAAACCAAAAGCAACAACTTTTCATATAATTTACAGAAAGAAAAATACAATAAAATAAACAGCAAAAATGTATTAACATAAAAGTAACTAAAAAAGTTTAACTTTCTGAATATTTACAACAACAAAAAAGGAAATAAAATCAAGGGCTTATTTCTGTACAAGGGAACAATAGCTTCTTTCTTGCATTTGTATTAACAAAAAATTTACGATAGAAGCTATCGTTCGCTTATACAGAAAGAGGCACTAAATCTAGAAATTCTAGTTTATAGTTCCGCAAAATTTTTTAAGTATTTAAAGAAAAAACCAGATTTCAATTTAACAAATTAAATTCGGCACTGCCGACTCTTATATGACCTTCACTGTAGTAGTCAAATATTTATGTACAGTGGACATTTAATAGTACGAATTGTAATCTTAGGGCTTTTTGTAATGTGGGAAAATTCCTATTCCTACTATCTACTAGTTTTTTTTTTTTCTATTTTCATATAAAAGAGAAAGTGGTATAAGTCCACTTTAAAAAAAAATTAGTTGGCTATAATTTTAATAAGACATAGAATCTATCTAACTGAATTTATCGTTATTTAATGTTTTTTTTTAAAGTGGACTTATGCCGCTTTCATAAATAACAGCTAATATATATAAAATAAAACACATGCAAATAAAGGAGTTTGTAAACTTGTGAAAGTGAAAATTAATATAATTTGCTAAGAATGCGTTCGCTCTTTCATCATTATTTCTAACAATCTGGCAATAAAATATTAGCTTCGCTTATTTCACTTTCGAATTTGAGCTCTTTTGCTACCAATCAAGCTTAGTTTAAATGCATCTTTGCCCTACAATGTGACCTTTAATAGTAGGTCGGGGTGCCCTGGGAGCCGATGCTAGTTAAAAATTTTAATCTTAGAATTAATTTGTAATATTGAATATTAATATTACAAAAAAAAAAATAGAAAGTTGATTTCGACACACACACACGGACATACATACTAAAAGGCTGCACAAGCATACTTTTTATTATAAAATATTACACATGTTTGTAGTGATGTGTGGCTTTCAAGTATGCTTGTGCAGCCCTTACCTACGGAGGAACAGATAGATGTTGCTAAATCGCTGTATAAATTACACTCGGAATGACAAACTTATTACTTGCAGTGAAGGACATAAAAATTAAACAGAAAAACCAGTTTTATAAAATTTATTAAATAAAAAGAAAAAAATAAATAAATAAAAAATTAAAGCCCAAAGAACAGACATGTTTTAGCATTTAAATTTAAAAGAAAACAAAAAAAATTAAAAATACAATAAAAATAATTGTCGTTTATAGCATAAAAGCCATTTAAAACCAAATTTATATAGAAATATTACAACAACAACAAAAAATTAAACAGAAATGATAAAAAAAAAGATCTGTTTTTTTAAATAAAATCAAGCAAAGCGAATTAATGATAGTAGGCAAGGCGAATCTATACAAAATGTTTGCATGCGAAAAATCATAACAAAAGCGAATTAATTTTCTTTTTTAAAATTTAGAAAAATTTTTAAGAAAAATATTTTTAGTTTTTCATGCAAACAGGTTTTTGTAAGAAGGAATGGAGGGTCAAGGAAGCGTTTTTGTATCTTTTTAACTTAGAAACAACTTGAAAATAAGTTTTATTCGTTATTTGAAAAATAACAATTACATTGAAGTTTTGGAAGAGTTTGTTATTTAAAAAATTTAAGACAAGCTCATCGCTTGGGTTATAAAAACAGCCGTTATTTTTGAAAGTAGTATAAGTCCACTTTTAAAAAAAAATTTAGTAAGCGGTAGTTTTAGTAAGATGGTGTCTATATATCTTACTAAAATTGCCGCTAACTAATTTTTTGTATAAGTGGACTTATACCATTTTGCAAAAAAACGGCTTGATTATTGGTTTGGAATTTGTAATTTCAAAAAGTAAATTTAAATAAATTGGGACAAAATTAAATCCAGCTGTTGTATATAAATTTGTGAAAATTTATTTAAATTTACAAAATTACATTTTGTAAATTTAAACAAATTTAAATACAACATCTGATAAGAGATAGATTCGCCTTGATGCAGGGCTACACTTTATATTAATTCAATTTGCATAAAAACATTCATTCATATTTAATATTAAATTAAAAAAAAAAAATCTTCCCTAGCAAGCGTAGTTGAAATATTATTAGTGTCATTTCTATGAAATTTTTGATGGACGTTTAAAAGGAGGCCGCCTAGATGTCAAGGAGGTAAAAAATAAATAAAAATAATATTTTATACCCCCATTAAAACAAAACAAAACAACATCTCATACAGAAACCAACCATTAAATTTATAAAAAAAAATTCAAATTAAGAGAAATAAAAAAAATAATTTAAGGAAAAAGTAATTGAAAAGTAATGGAAATTTACTTAATTTAATGGAAAAAAAATTAAAAATGGAAGGTAGGTATGATGCACTTTCCAAACACAAAACGAGAATGTAAGACAGCTGTAGTGCGATTCAGTAACTTGTATTACGAACATTTGTATCGAAACAACAAGTATAACGATATTTTATCGAATTCAGTAACTTTCCGACAAAAATATTCGAAATTTGCGATGAAGTTAAGAGCTCAGAAATAATCATCGCAAATAACGATTTCTATCGTACCGAATATTTTTGTTGTCTAAAAGTTACTGAATTCGATAAAATATCGTTATACTTGTTTTTTCGATACGAATGTTCGTAATAAAAGTTACTAAATTGTATTACTGGTTTATAGTTGATTTTGATGCAAAAGCCAACATTTTCAAAACTCTTACTCTTGATAGCAAATTACGTTACTCAATATCAATCGATATTTATATTTATGTGCTGTTTTTATAACACAAGCGATCAACTTGTCTACAAAATTTGTATGAAAAACACTCAATTTTTTGAGGACTTTTCATTAAAAATTTCCAGACAAGTTGATCGCTTGTGTTATAAAAACATCACATTAAATTCTATTATAATTTTGATCGATATCGAGTGCCGTTCGTTATTGGTTCAATCAACATTAGAAAAACTTCTGTTTTTATAACACAAGGGATCATACGAAATTTCCAGACAAGTTAATTGCATGTGTTATATAAACAGCATATTTTTTGGAAAAGTAAAAATAGTTTTTATACTATATTTACCTTTTAATAAATTTGTTTCAGAAAAACTAATTTAACTTTTTTGTTTTTATTTTCTCAATTTCATTTATTTTATTTTATTTTATTATTTAAGATTATTTATGAAAAATAAATAAATTATTAACAAATATATTGAAGTACAATTTAATAAAAGTAAGTTTGTCATTATTCTTTTTTAATTTATTTTTTTAATATTTAAAAGACTTTTTTACTTTAATTTTTAGCTTTGATTAAATTAAAAATTATTAAACAGATAAAAAAATACAATTAAACTTATTTTACATTACAAAAAAAAAATTGTTAATAAAATAAACTTGTACAAAAGCTAAGTGAGCTGTTAATTTTTAAAAGTGGTACAAGTCCACTTTAAATGAAAATAAATTAGTTGTAATTTTAGTAAAAAATATCTAAGTTTCTATTTTACTAAATTTATCTCTAACTCAATTTTTTTTTAAAGTGGACTTATACCACTTTCTAAAATAACAATTGAAATATTTCAGTAAATATTTTAGAATAATTTTTTTTGTTAACTCGCATATTGTGGACCAGGATTTTTCAAGTGTTTAAAAGAAATTTTTTTTAGTTATTTTTTAGGCAAAAATTATTGTTTTAAAAGTAACCGACTGTATGTGGGTGATTGTGTGTTACATTTTTCTTGTGAAGGAGTTTAAAAAATATTTTTCTTCTTAACAAAAACTTTTTTTAACAAAAATTTTCTTTCTTTAAATTTAAAAAAAAATCCGTTTAAATAAACAAATTTTTTTTTTTCGAATTGAAGTCCTTAAAAATTTGTGTTTTTGCTCTTTTAATGGAGTCAAAATTTCACTCTTAAAAACTTAAATATTATGCAAACTTAAGATCCCAATGAAAATTGTTTTTATTTTAGTTTTCCAATATTTCGACTTTCTTTTGAAGGTCTTCTTCAGGGAAATTTAAAATAAAAAACAATTTTCATTGAGATCTTAAACTTGAATAATATTTCCTAATAATAAATTTATAAGATCGAATAATTTAATAAAATTATTGAAAAAGTTATTTTTTAACACCCCACATTTTGTATATTTCTATTTTATTTAACCGAATAATATATCTGTGGCAATATAAGAAAAAACCGCTTATCCTTTATTATGGCATTACAAAGGACTACAATTTTGAAAGAATTAAAAGTTTTCTTTATAAATTATTTCGATTCTAGCAAATAGTATTGTTTTTGTTGGCCTCTCATTAATAATGCGTAATATAAGCTTTTATTTTTGAAAGTAGCATAAGTCCACTTTAAAAAAATTAAGTTAACTTACTAAATTTACTAAAATTTAAATGCAAAATATTCATATTCAGCTCAAAAACAAGACAGATTTTTTAAATGAACCGTTATTTTTGAAAGTGGTATAAGTCCACTTTTTTTAAATATGAGTCCACGGCATTTTTAGTAGGATAATGTCTATATTTTGCTAAAATTACCGCTATTAAATTTTTTTGTTTAAAGTGGACTTATACCACTTTAAGAAAACAACTCAGATATCGTGTTAGAATTCCTGAACCGCAATAATAAAGTCATTTAAGTTAATTATGACAGTAAGTCGATATCACTTAAGTCGACTCAAGCGATTTTTCCATGTCACCACGGATAAAATTAAAATTTCAAAATAAAATATTATTTTTGTCTAATTTTTTTTAATTTTTGTTTTTCTAAAACTATTGGAAGGCCGTTCCTAATTTAATTTTTTTTTATCATAAAAAAATTATAATTTGTTATTTATTTCTTTGTTTTTTTTTTTGAATTAAATTACACATAATTTGGAATAAGTTAAGACCCCATAATCATAGTCACACTAAAGTCGGTATGTATTTAAAAACGATTTTAAATTCATAAAATTCTTATGACCAAAAGTTAGCTCTTAATAAAATCCTACTTTTTTGTGACTATGATTATGGCCCAAGGTTTTTTTAATTTATTTATATTTTTTTTTACATTTATAAAGACGTAGAAACTACTGTGTGGCCAATTAATTACAAATTCTTTTTCTATTAGTTTTATAAGAATTTCAATTTTATAAATTGAAACTTAAAATTTAATTAAGTTATCAATCATTCAATTTCGGAGCTAAATAATTAAAATTAAAATTTAATTATTTTACATTTTAGATTTAATTTTCTTTAATAGAACAAGTAAATTAATTATTTTCAAATTTGGATTAAACGTTTTAAAAAAATTTAAATTTTATAATTATAACGCCGAAGAAGCTACACAAAGTTGAAGCGACATATCGATATAAAAGTAAATAATTATAAATAATTAATAAAAGAAAAAAAAAGATCAAACAAGCTGATAAATAAATTAAAAATATTCACTAGGAATTTTTTGTTCAGTTCACCAGAGAATTTTGTACAATAAAAAAGAGAGAAATTTTATTTATAATAAAAGAAAAAGGAAAAGTAAAAATAACTCCCAGGAAACTTTTATTCATAATTGGGCTACTTCACAAAAAAAAATCAAGAGTTTGAAGAGTGCTTTTTTTCTAACTTAATAACTAAATTGATATTGAAGTAAGTTTCTAAAATTATCATTAAAAGTTTATTTAATTACTTTAATAATAAATCACTCAATCGCTTAATCATTCAAACAATTCTAATTTCCAAGCAGGTATGCAATCGAATATACAAACAAACTCTCAAATAATTGTTATAAAATAAAATAAACAAAACCAAGAGCAATTATTGAACCGTTACTTTTGAAAGTGGTACAAGTCCACTTTTAACAAAAAAAAAATAGTATGCGGTAAATTTAGTAAAATATAGACATTATGCTACTAAAAATACTGCGGACTCATATAAAAAAGTGGAGTTATACCACTTTCAAAAATAACGGCTCAATTAATCAGTTTGTCTTGTCTTTGAGCTGAATATTAATATGCCAAACCTTTTTTCGTAGAAAAAAAAAACAATAAAAATAAGAAAAAGAAGGAGGAAAACTAATTAAGAATCGTAAGGACTTTAATAACAAAAGTATAGAAAACTGCAATTTAATTGTTATTTTCCCAATGCCGAATAAAATTTAAGAAACAAAAATTGTTTTCAAGTTGTTTCTAAGCTTCTTAATGGCACATACCTTGACCTGCCCTCCATTCTTAGAAGAGTATTTTTGTTTTGTTATTAAGAGAAGCAAATTTCGGATATTTCTAGAAGTAATTTTAATTTTTCTATACTCATGCTTGGTGGACTTACAATATGACGTTTTTATGCGCCGATTGAAAACTCCAAAAAATAAACGGAACTGAAAAGCACCTTATTATTGAACCATGACCGGCAAAAAACAAAAATCTTAACCAACATCGGTTTTTTATAAAAATCACAAAAATTTGAACATTTTTATCACTTTGTAAAGGCCTCTTCAGTTTCTGAACGAAAGCTTCGTTGGCATGAATGTAGTGAAAATAAAAACAAATTTTCGTTTATTGTTTTCAGTTTTAATACAATTATGTAAGCGAAGCTTTCGTTTGCATTTAGCTTACCAGGATCTGAAATTTCATAGGCCAAGTTGACATTGCTTGTTTATTTACAGCAAAAATTTTCCTTGAAAATTTTATACTTGTTGGTTAAGCTTTTTGGTGATTGTGGTTCGTTATAATAAAAAAAAAAATACCGAATTTTATATTCCGTACAGAGTTAGTCAAGAAGCTACAAAACCAAACGTTTTTATTTGTTTTGTTTCGTTTCTTTGCGAACTCTGTTATCGATTGATTGTCGAGTTGGCAAGAAGACTAGAAATCTGAAAATTTCATTCCAAGTTTCTGCTGCTTCATTAAAAATAATTCTTCTCTCTTTAATGCTAAATAGTTTTGTTACGAGCGTTGCCATTTTAGCTTTTTTTAGGCTAGATTTAGGACTTTTTCTCGCACTTAGCCTTGAAGTTTATGATTTAGCTTATAGCTTTTTTGCTAGCCTTTTCTCATTTTCAAATTAGTCTTAAATAGCCTTTTTTCTTTTTTGCAATTTTTTTTTGCGAAAAAATTTTTTTTTATCATTTTTTAAAAAAAAAGCAAAGGGTAGTCCATGGTAATTTTTGGCGAAAATTTTTTTTTCGCACTATCCACAAAAAAAAATTCGAATTAAAACCATTGCGTTTATCTATTCAACGCAATTGAAATCAAGTCGATATCTTGAAAACTAAGCAAGTTATGGCCAAAAAGGTAACCAGTTCTACTACTGCTTCTTTCTGGAAACTTTTTAGTAGAACTGGTTACCTTTTTAGTCATAACCTGCTAAGTTTTCAATATATAGACTTGATTTCTTTTGCGTTGGACAGATAAATGTAATGGCTTTAATTAAAAATTTTTTTTTACGGATAGTGCGAAAAATTTGTATCCTTTAAAAAAAAAGCAGCAAAATAGAAAGCATGTTAAAAACGACCTTATTTTCTTTAGTTTTTGTCATTGATTTTTTATAAAAATCATAATTATTATTTTGAATTTTAAGCCCATCGATTTTTAACTTTTTCCTAGCTTTTTTTGGGCAAATTTAGCTTCTTTTTTTTTCTAGCTCCTGGCAACGCTGTTCGTTACACTGAAAAAAATAATTTATTCTCAAAAAAAAAAATTTAAGAAACAATATTCAAAACAAATTTCGAAAAAAAATTTTTTTTTAAACAAAATAATTAATTATTATAAAAAAAAAATTTGTTTTAAAGAAAAAATAGCAAAAGCAAATTTAAACAAAATTATTTACAAAAAAAATTTTTGTTTTGTTTGATAAAAGAAAAAAATTTTTTAAATCAAATTTGAACAAAATAATTAATTATTAATATTATTGCCTTAGTTTTTTTATTATACAAATGATATTTTTTTTTATTTATTACTAATAATTTTTTTAACTGATATTAAATTTAATTTAAAATCAAATTTCTTTTCATTTTATTTATTGTTTATTAATTAATTTTATTTTTAATTTATAAAGTAATTTGTGTTGCTGTTGCTTTTACTTCTCAAATTTATTTTGTAATTCAATTTAGATTTTCTCATTTTATTATCATCAAACAATTGTTTTTTATTTATGTATGTAGGTCCAACTGTGCACAGTCCTTAGTTAACTAAAGTTATTATAATGTTGGTTAAATGATGGTTAAATGATTAACTGAAGACTGTGATTTTGGTCTTCAATGTCAGTTTTAAAAAACGCTTCTTAAAGCCTTTTATTACGAAATTCCCGATTTGAATTTTTTTTATTCTTTAAATGTTTTCAAAAAGTGTTAAGCATGTGGGTAATTTTCTTCAAATTGTACAAAATTGAGGTTTAAAGTGGAGCCAAATTTAAAACAATAAAGAAATGACCTGTTGTTTTTTAAAGTGGTTTAAGTATGATATATACAATTCATCTTAATAAAATTATCGCTAACTCATTTTATTTTAATAATGGAGTTACAACACTTTCAAATATAACAGCTCAATTATAAAATTATTTATGAACTCTTGAGAAATTTTTCAAAATTTTCTTAAAATTTTTTTTAATGTAGATAAAAACAGATCTTTTTTATTTAAAATGCCATTACAATAATAAAAAATAATACAAAATGTATTTTTGTTTAAAAAGCGCTTATTAAACAAATTTCCCCTAGAAAACGTGTTTAATAAGTCCTTATTAAACTAAAATATTTTTATGAACTTGGCTTTAAATTAAAAATTATTGACAGGTCTAGTCTACCTCATAATGTTTTTTTTGCTTTCTTTTCTACTACAATTTATTTTCTACCATCCGGTTTTTAAAAAGAAAAGCAGAGCTCAACTCGTGTCATTCCAAGTCCAAAAAAATTTATAAAAATTCTTGTCTTTTTGTATGAAATAGAATTTAAAAAATTTTTTTATCAAAAATACTGTTTTAAGAACCCGGTTTCAAGCCAAAGCTTAAAAATAAAAAAATTGTTTTCTGAAATATTTTTCAAACTTTAAAAAACCGGTTTTTTTTAAATAAAAGAATATACTTTAAAGTAAAATTTATGAAATTATATGAAAAATTTCGATAACGAAACAAAACCTAGCTTCTTATACGAAGGGTTTTTTAACAAAAATTAATAGCTTCTTAAAACAAAAAACCGGTTTTCATAAAAATTTTCATAAAAAACCTGTTTTTATAAAAAAATGAAAAATGGTAATTTTTGAAAACCCTTTTTCCCATTTAAAATTCTAATATTAAAATCTATTTTTTTTAAACAAGAAACGGATCTTAAAATAAATTTTTTTTAACAAAACCCGGTGCGTTTATAAAAACCCAGCTGCTTATACTACGTGATTTCAAAACCAAAACCATTCACTTCTTAGAACAAAAAACCATTTTTTAAAGCAAGTTCGGGTTTTTAAACAAAAAACCGGTTTCTATAAGACAAACTCGGGTTTTTAAACGAAAACCGATTTTTTAATAAAAAAATTTTCAACAAAAAATCTAAATTAAAAAATAAAACCGTCTACTTTCAAAAAATTGCCTTTAATAAATAGTTTTTAGCTCAGCCTTGTTTTTATTTTAAATAGCAAAAAAAAATTATTTTCTTTAAAGAATTAAAAAAATAACTCATCAAATTTAAGCCTCAATTTTTCTTAACAATTAACAACCATCATTTTTAGTAGCATATTTTTTATTTTTTATAAATTTTTAGGATTTTTATTTTATTTTATTTTTATTAAAATTGTCCACTTTTTTCAATTCGCTAGGTTGTGTTCCTTTTTCTTTAATTGGTGGTTTTATTGATTCTATTTTAAATTTATTTGCTTAATAGTTGCCTTAATTATTTTGCCATTTATTTTTCTTTTTTTTTTAGTTCTCAGTATTTGCAATAATGGCAGGATTACTTTTTTTCTTTGTTAAATAATTAAGTTTTTGTTTTAAATTTAAATTTTGTTTTATTTTTAAATACCCATTTAGTTTGTTATCTAAAATTGATTTTCTTTTAATTTTTACTAAACAAAATATGAATTTTACTAATAATTTTTTACTGGTGTATGAGCTCTCTTGTTCACGTTTTAGTGGGGATACTTTCTTTAGTTTATTTTATTAATTTCTTTTTGTTTTGTTTGGTAATTTCTTTATTTAAGTAACAACATTTTTCTTTTCTTATTATTTTGCTATTATTTTTGGTTTTGTTCTGTTATGGTTTTTTGTTTTTTTTTGTAAACTAATTTTTTGGTTTAGTCAAATTGTTTGCTCTAGTTTTTTTCAATGGTTTTTTTTTTTGCTTAAAGATCTATTAAAGATATTGTGTTACGATTATTTCGTATCTCATAATCGGCTGCCGGTCATCAAAGGTCATTATCAAACATTTGTAAGGATCTTGTGACAAGATCATCTTTAAGGCATGCCTCCAGAAATTCTTCAATTGTTATGATGCCATCTTGATTTAAGTCGAGTTTACGAAACACACGATCCACCTGAAAAATTACAACAACAAAATTTTAATGAAATTAAAAAAGAAACGATATCCTTATTCAATTTTAGATTTAGAAAGATGTTTGATCAAAAATGATTAACTTTAAAATTAATGATTCAGCAAAATTGTTAACTGGCAGCTGTGTGCTTTAAGGACTTTTATTCATTAATAATCAACTAATGATTCATGTCATTAGACTTATGAAATTATTTCATTAATTAAATGAAATTTTCACACATTTTCTGAAATAATTTCATTAATTCAATGAAATGTTCAAACATTTAATGAAATAAATTTATTAATTTAATGAAATTTCCATACATTCTATGAAATAATTTCATTAATTTAAAAAAATGTTCATACATTTTATGAAATAATGTAATTTTTATATTGAAAATATTTAATTAATTCACATAATTAATGAACTTTTAATAATTTTCATGAAATCGATTCATTTTTCTTTCACACAGAAAAAAAAAATAGGAACCAATTAAAAATTTTAATTTAAAAAATTTGTTAAATCAATTAAATTTTTAATTGAGTCAATTAAATATTTAATTAAACTGAAAAATATATAAAAATTAATTAAATATTTAATTGATTCAATTAAAAATTTAATTGTTTTAACAAATTTTTTAATTAAAATTTTTAATTGGTTCCTAATTTTTTTCTGTGCAGTGTATTTCGATATTTTTCCCAAGCTCACCTGATCCCGGGCTTTTCTATCATCTTCGGGTTGATGTGCTCTCCTACCCATTAGCTCGTGTATGGCCAAAACAATTTCACTTAATTCTGAACGACTTATGCGTCCATCACCATTTAAATCGTACAATTTAAATGTCCAACGTAAACGTTCATAAACTGAACCGCGTAACAGTGTTGACAGCGTAACCAGTAAATCCTACAACGAAAAAAAAAAATAAATAAAAGTTTTAAAATTTTTTGGATAACAGAAAATTAAATAGACATTAAAAATTAATGCAAGAATATTTTAGCTGTTATTTATAAAAGTGGTACAAGTCCAATTAAAAAAAATTAGTTGGAAGCAGTTTTTTTATTAAGTGGACTTATGCCACTTTCAAAAACTATTATTAATCACATTTAATGTTTAATGCTATAAAAATTTATTACCCGAAAACTGATGGCCCCATTGCAGTTCACATCGAATGCCTTGAACACATAATGAGCGTATAAACTTGAATCTAAAAAATAAAAATAAAGAAACAGGAAATTTAATTGAATGAAAATAATAATAAAATTTAAAAGCAAAAGCGAAAATTTTTTATGCTCAAGTGGAGTAAACTCTGTAAAAGTTCAGCATCATCAAGTACAAAGAAGTTTTGAGTGGTGAGACAGTAAAACGTTGATAACATAAGCAAAAGAAAATTTATTGTTTTTAATTTTTATTGCCATTTTAACGACACTCTTTAAATGACTTTATGCACCGGGCACTTGCAGAGGGCACTTCAATGCTCCAATTGAGATGCTGAATAATTTTTACAGACAAGTTAAATATTTTTTTTTTTGAGTGTTTTTCATACAAATTTTTTTACTCAATTGGATTGTTCGTTTCTTCTAAGAGATTTTAAGCAGCTTGCAAAATGTCTGTTACAAACTAGATGGTTCACTTTTACCCTTAAGCTGTATTCAATTTGCTTTTTAAGAAAACATATGTTTTTGTTGTTGTTGGTTTTATATATTTTATTTATTTATTTTACTTACTGCCATGTGGAAAAAATTTTGCATAAATATCCTTGAAACAGTCTTCATGCACCACACCTTCAGGACATTCCTGTTGCCATTAAAAGAAGAGAAAATTAAACACGATAAGAGACTAACGGAAACATGATTTTAAAGGAAGTCAAACAGGCATGCAGTAGTTTAGGCACACAAGCAAGAGTTGTGTGATGCCAAAACTGTTTGCTTGTGTTTACACATTCTGTTTAGTGTTTCTTTTTTTTTTTTATTTTTTTTTTTAATTTCATTTACCTTTAGAAACAACAAAAATGCATTATGAATTTTTTTTTTCTGTGAAAACATTTTCTGTATAAAAAACATTTGCATTCGTTCACATGCGACTGCATGCAAATGTTGGAAAAGTAAGAAGCAGTTTTTTTCTTTTGTGCGTGTGTGTGTGTGTGGCTTAGTGTATTGTGGGTATTGAATTACTTTTCAAATAAATTTTAATAAATAAACTCAGGTAGACGTCATCACTTGACTGGCTTACAGAACTGGCCTGCAATAAATTAAAAAAAATGTTTTTTTTTTCGTAAAATTAAGCTTAAACGTTGTAGGAGAGCCGATGGTGAGTACACAGAAAAAATCATGAGCAACATTTTGTTTAAGTTAATGTTTGCATACAACTTTTTTCAACCAAGAAATTAATCAAAAATGACCACCGATCAAGATTGATGAGCTTTTATGGGAAATCCAATGCAAGTAAATTAATTTTTCTGTTCTTTTCTTGTTTGTTTTTATTTTGCCTTAAATCTTTACTTTTTTTTATAAATTTTATATTTTTTATTCTTAACATTTAGGTACTTTACTTAGGTGCGCCCGCCAGAAAATTTTTAAATTTAAATTAGCCCATCCGCGCAGGCGTGCACTTATACCACTTTTAAATATAACAAGTCAATTCTAGCCAACGGGTAGTCATTTTACTAACTATCCAACATTCATAAAAAAAGTAAAGGAAAATTAGGTTTTCAATAAAAGTATTGAAAAAAAAAATATCAGAAATAAAAAATCCTTTTTAACTTTTTAATATTGAAATGAAGGCATTCCTTTAAATTACTGCCTGGTGTTTTAAATTTTTTTTAAAAGTTTATTTATTTTTGTTATCTGCCCCATATTGCACATGTGTGTGTAAGTGTGTGATTGACTTTGCAAATATTTATGAACGTGTAATGGAACTCGCTTGAATAGAATTCCAAAAGGTATTAAATCAAAAAAAAATACTAAAAAAAATTCAGCCACACGAGTGATATGCTCGCGTTAAAAATAAAATAAATAAAGAAAAACTTACGGTTTTAAATCCCCTATACATGACACGTATTTCCTGTTTTGTGAATTTTGTTTGGCGGCACAAATCTTCTAGTGCAACGGGTATTGGCTTAGGCACTCGTGTTTGTTCTAATTCATAAACCACCTCCTCGATGGGACTTTCGGGTGGTGAAGCCATTATTTATTAAAAACAAAACGAAAAAGAAACACAATTTATATTTGAATTTATTTTTATTTATTTTGATGTTCTGGTGTTGTCGCTCGTTTGCTTTAAAAATGACGTGAATGTTGCAAGTGATGATGATGATGATGTCGATGTTGCAGTTGATGTTGTGGTTGATATTGTTGCATAAAAGGAATTTTGTTTTTAATTTTTTTTTTTTATTTTACAATTTCGAGTGACTTTTTTGTCATATAAAGTTTTGTTTCTGCTTTTGGCTGCTTTAGCTTGAGGTTTGTAATTGGATTTCAAATCCGTTTATATTTTGGCCATTATTTTTTTTTTGTTTGGTTTGCAAGTAAAAATGCTTAAATTCGTTTAAGTTTTCTGCTTTAACAAAATAAAGGTTTAAAAGGATTTTCTTTATTATTTTTTTCTGTTAAAAAAATCAGGGATTTATTGAAGTAAAATTAAGCTGTTCCTTTGCAGTTGATTTGGTGGTTGTGGTTGCGTTTGTTGTTTTTGTTGTTATTGGTATTTCCTTTTGCTGGTTTCCTCTCATTCATTAAACTATTGCATTTGATTTTTTTTGTTTTTTATTTAAAAAAAAATTTTTAAGTCCTTAAATTAAATTTTTTTTTGTTATTATTATTGTTGTTGTTGTTGGTTGTTTAAATATAAACTCGTTTGCTGTTTTGTTTTTGTTTAATATTTCAACAACTGTTAACTTATGTTGTTACCTCGGTGTACTTTGTTTTAAATTAAGTTTCTTCTGCTTCTTCTTTTAGTTGTAGTTGTAGTTTCAGTTACAGTTTTTAGTTGTTGTTATTGTTGTTTTTTTTCTTGTTGATTGCAGTGGTTTTATTTATTTCTTGTTAGTTTCAATGATGAACTCAAAAATAATAAAACTGAAACGGCAATTGACTGCAATAAAGAACAAAATAGGGAAAAAAATAACAATGAGAGAGATAAAAGTCATTAAAACAAACTTTTTGAAAAAGTATTTTTTTTTAAATTGCAGTTAAATCAGAAAAAAGAAAAATTATGGTTGAGGCAACCATATTTTGGTGGAAAGATAGTAAGCTTAGATTTATGATTGCATCTAAACCAATTATATTAAAAAATGGGGGTTCAACCCCCATTCAAGGCTAAAAAAAATTTTTTTATGCAATTTTTTTAAACATTTTTTTTAAACAAATTTTTTATAAAAATTTTTTACAGTAGATTGATGGGTAGCATACTAACCTATCAATCTGGGGGTCACAGGTTCGATTTCTGCCCAGACCCTGGGAGCCGATGTGGAATTAAATTTTTTTTCTTTTTATTAAATGAAAACTTTTAATTTTTTAATTCTACCAATAATTTCGCATCCAAAATAAAGCAAAAAAAAACTAAATAAATAAATATTTTTAAGCTTTTAGGTCTTTTTATATATTTGTAAAGGGTGTCCAAACGAGAACGCAAGATTTAAATTTGGCGTCATTCGAAGTGTCATTGTTTGACATTTGAACAATTGTTATTGTTTGCTAGTAGAAGGTACGAGGTTCGTAAAAAATGACCATGGACAGCGAAGGGAGTTCGTTAATTGGGTATTGGAGAGACAACATGAAAATGCTGATTTTGCCGATAAAATCATCTTCAGTGACGAGGCTCATTTCCATCTTGATGGCTTCGTCAATAGGCAGAATTGTCGCATTTGGGGTGAGGAAAATCCTCGAGTGATTCACGACAAGCAAATGCATCCTCAACGTGGCGCAAACAGTCAATGGTGTTCGGTATCGTGAAATGATAACCAGTTTTTTCTTGCCTAGAATTGAAGAAATGAATGTGGAGGGCTTGTGGTTTCAACAAGATGGCGCCACATGTCATACAGCCAGAGAAACAATTCAATTGCTGCATCAGTCATTTATTTAAAATTAAAATCTTGCGTTCTTGTTGGGACACCCTTTACAATCCAAGACTCCTTACGAATCTCGTAATTGCTGTAGGACTAATCTTGCCTAAATCTCCTGGTACCAATGCCCCACTACCCAATCAGCTTATTCTGCATCTTGCCACCGCTGGGCACTCGCATAGAATAGGTTCTGACGTTTCCTTTGCTTCGCATTTTTATTATTAAAATATCCAGCAAAAAAATTTTTTTTAATGAAATGGCAGATATTGATTAAAATAATTGTTTGAATATTGTTTGTTAATCCCATAAAATAAATAATTATTTTCTGTTAAAGAAATTCAAATTAATGAGTTCTAAAAAAAACTTCATTGTGAGATCCTTTGGGATTGTGAGCTGGATCAACTCGTGTAAATTTTTTTTTGAAAAACACTCAATATTTTGAGTTCTTTTCATATAAAATTTCTGGACGATTTGATTGCTTGTTTTATAAAAACAGCACATTAATTTAATTTAAAATGTTTGCAAACAGTTTTTTTAGACAAAAAAAACTAAACATAAACTGAAATCAAGGAAAACGCTACAATGGCATACATCGATGAACAGAATTTTTACAACACTGCAAACCTAGCAGAAATCCCATGCATTTCCTATTATCTTAACCCACAAAAATATAAATTTCCTATACTGCCCCAGACCCGAAATTAATTCTCTTGTTTCCCCTTTCTTTACTCACAACCCAAAACCTACACTTAATTATAATTAATCATCCCCGCCCAGCTGGGTGAATTTAGAAGTAAAAGAGCAGTTTATTTCAAGCTTCTATTTCTTAATGAAAAAGTAAAGCAATTTTATGCGTAACAAAATGTTTACAAAAAAAAAAAAAAAAACCATTTGCAACAATCAGTAAACAGCCCTGGAGTGGGTTTCTGCCCTGCACTAACCCAATTGCATTTTATTAAAAATCTTTAAATTTTTTATTTTAATAAAAAATATTTTTTTTCTTGCTTTTCTTTCCATGTTGAGTTTTTGAGCTCTTCATCTGTGTTACCATCAGTCAGCTACTCAGCAGGCTGACATTCTTTTTTTTTTTTTTTTTGTTAAAGAAAATGAACTTAAAAGAAACATAAAATTTTCTGTCAGTCAGTCAGTCAGTTAGTCAGCCACTAAGATTTATTTATTTTTTGGAGAGAAAAAATATAGAAAAATTTCTGATAAAAAGTAAAATGCATCAAGAACATATAAAAACTTGCTGAAATGTGGAAACACTTCTAAATGAAACAGAATAACCCAAAAAACAATATTATTAAAAGTGATTTACAAGCACAGCTACCCTGCAAGCTGGAATTAAATTTAAGAGCAGGAATAAGCCAATTGTTCAGTGCGATCAAAATAAATTTATTGTGACACTAGCTCATGTTACATACCCCTAATAAGGCTAGTATTCAATATGAATTCAAAGACTTTCTTAGCTGATTTTTTCGCTATGACACTCAGTTGTAGGAAATGATGTCTTAAGTAGTGAAATTAGACCATTACAGGGCTCTGCTGCATTTTCATTTTCATTCATTTAGCTTGATCGTCATATTTGCCAAGTGTCCAGTCATGAATACTGTGACAATGCGAATTCCTGACCGGGTTAAGCTAAGTTATACATTCGTTTTCTGCCCAGATCGGAGTGACATGAATGTTTTCGCTACCCTGAAACCTTTTGCTTGCAGCCAGCATTGTTGTGATTCTCTTTCCAGCCACTCCCTAAAATTGAGCTTAAAAGAACTTCAAGACAGTCTGCACAATGGTTTCATTCATCTTGCGAGTTCGTCTGCCTTCTCATCGCCTACATATCCACTTATCCACAACAACCTGGTATTAGATGCAAGTCTCTTTCGAAGCATTAGGCCACACTGAGTGGGTATTTAAGAACACACTATCCGATATTTATGATTTAATGTCCAGGCAAAAGTTTGATATTTGATTTATAAAATCTTAACTTTAACTATCGGTAACTTGTAATAACGGGCCTAAAAGTGTTATTTTGCTTACAGGGTACAGATAACACAACCACACACACACTCACACAGATAGAAGGAGAGCAAGAGACATAAACTAAAAGGATAAGCAAACTACAGCAAACTAAGCGACGAAACACACACATACATACACACACACTCTCACACACCACTGTTTAGCTGGTTGGTAGTAAATATTTCAAAGTTTTTATGGCTGCTAAAAAATTGTTCTGGCTAAAACAAACAAAAAAAAAACCCCCAAATTAAGACTAAAAGAATAAAAGAAGGACAATATATTAAACAAAATATAAAAAATATCTTTGAAAAAATAAAATAAAAACTAAAAAAAGCTTAATAAATTATTGTGATGATTCATTTATGACACTAACACCAACAAAAACCAAAAAAAAAAAAAAAAAAATTAAAATAAAAAAAAAAGTTTTAGCTGAAAGTTCACAGAGATCAAAGCACGAGTACATGAAAAGTTTTGCAAAGTTAATTTGAAATAAAAAACTTAATACCCAAAAGCACTACAGAAACTAAAACAAAAAATAGGATTAACAAAAAAAACACACAATTCTTAAAGTACATAAGACAAACAACCCAGTTACGAATGTTGTTTGTTACCAAGCAAAATAAAAAAAATAAAAAAAAGGTTACGCATTCCGCTGGTAGTTTCTCTAATTATATCAAGAATAATAGAAAAGAAAGCTCTTTCCTATATTGCTCTTGTTCTCGTTTAACTGATCAGAAAAATTTTTATCATTCTTCACTCATAGTGACTCTCTAACCCCGAACACAATAAGTTGTGTGCTCACACTCCATTATGAACTCAACTAGCACATGAGAGTAGTGATGCAGAACGACTAGTTTCATTTCTGTCAGGAAAGACGAGTAACATCAGACTGGGGTGACAAGACCAAGAACAAACAGTGAGACTCTGGACTCAGAAGACAAATCCCAGACGTGCCGCTAAAAGCGCAAAATGTTATGCAAAAGTGTTTTATTTACTAGGTAGATACCCTAGCTGAGAATCGTGCAAACGCTGAGATCCCAAAAGTTCTCTGGGTATCTGTGAAGATCCCATACTCCTTGCCCGCAATGCAAATACACTTTCACTCACACAATTTTAGAATTAACTGCATTCCAAACTTATTTCATTTTCAATTAAAAATTAATGAAAACAAACAAAACAAAGAAAAAAATGTTGGCAAACAAGTGAAATGTGGATTTCATGTTTTTTTTATCATTTTAAATTAACACTTGCTTGCACAATATTTATTTTTACTCGTAATGGAATTTAAAACATTAAAAATTGCAAAAAAAATCTTTTCTAATTGAAACAATAAATAATTTCAAATGGAATAAGATTCTGTTAAGTCATTGCAGAGGACAACAACTTTAAAAGCCCTAAAAGTTTTTCTTCTAAAATTATTTCAATGGTATTAAATGAAAGGACGAACGGACGTACAGTATGTTGAGGATGATCTGGGCTAAGGTGGATATCAATCGCATTATTGATATCAACACGTCCCTGTCTCAGTCTGCAAACAGAAGGTCGAGAGTGTGGTTTTGAGTAGCGAGAATGATCTGGACTACTGGATACCAATCGCAGCAGGGAGTAGCTCTGTTTCCAGACAGTCCAGTTGAGAAATGTAGTAACAGGCCACTGCAATTTTGGCAACCATGCCAGGAGAATGGGGTTGCCATCAAATGACTAGTGTACAAGTTGTTAAACCGAGGAAGAGGCGGAAATTGTGGAACAATATCTTTGCCATTACCCTGACCTGGAGGAGCCCGCAAGCTCTACCTTGGGGCATAGCCACCTGCAGTGTCTCAATGCGCGGTCTATAAGGATCGTCATGCTATATGGCTTCATTAGTAGTAGCAGTTGGTTCAGGTGACGCATTCATTTTTTTCTTCTTTTTTTTACTATCCTCTTACTTCCTTTCACTCTTCTATATCTATCGCTGTCCTTTTCCAGGTATCAAAAAGGGACCACATCAGAGAACTCAAGTGGGCCCACTTCTGTTTGCTTATTAGATCAACCTGTGCGACCTAACCTAACCTGAGCTAGCAAGCAGTACTGGTTTCCTTAAGATCTCGGTAATTGTGGAATATTTCGCTGAACCAAAATAATAAAGTTATTGATGATATTAAGTAAACGCTTAGGCGTTTTTTCCTTATGACCACAGAATGGTTAATCACTAGCAAGAATGATAGAAATACCAGAAATACGCCATGCCGCTCACAAAATTTCATTTTCGGGGCATGTAGCACAAATGTGTTCTTATTGGTTAATAATTTACAGCTAAGTAAGAGAAAGAGAGAGAGAGAGAGAGAGAGAGAAATGTTTTATTTTTTTTTTTTCAAACAGTGTCACCCAACGGGAAATGATGCCCATGGCGTCATCTTGTATTTCTATCATTCTTGATCACTCACATCTTACAATGAAAATAAAAAAAAGAGAAAGACAACCCCCTTCAGAAAGGATGGCATTCATTCACATGAAAGGATAATATATTGGCAACATTGTACGAATTAGCTCTAATATTAGTTCGAAACGAAATCTTGCGATACTAATTGAACGTCGTCGGGCCGCCATGTGAATTAACCGAACTCTCTTACTAAATTTTCCTCTCTTTTTTTTTGGTTTTGCAAATTATTTCAAATGCAGAATTTTAATAAAAATTTGAATGAAATGCAAAAAATTTTATATAAATTTTGTGCAAAACTAAACAAGTGTGAGAGAAGAACAAGTTTTCAACATAAACAAAAATTTTAACCATGAAAATTTATGCATTAAATTGACTGTGGTTTGTTAAATAAAATTAAGAAAAGTAAATAAATAAAAAATAAATAAAAACAATAAAAAAACAGTTGTATGTGTTGTGTGTGTGTGTGTGTATGTGTTTGTGTACGACCAAAATAAAGTGCTAGTGCAAGTGCGCTAGTGCTCTGCTTGTGCCATATCTGTTTGCAACATTTGATTTCCTGTTTGTTGCTGTGCGATTTGTATGTATGTGTGTTGGTTTAAGACAGCACATGTGAATTCGTAAGAAAAAAAAATTAAGGACAATATTTACTTGCTTGCTTGCATGTAATAAATAAAATATACTTGGAATGCACGAGTACTGTATTTCGCATGTGATAAATAAAACCTTTAAATACGTTAAAAGCAAAACAATAACAACAGCAACAAAGTAAATCAAAACAAAAAAAATAAAATCAAAACTTTAAAACTTAAGAAAGATAAGAATAAAATAAAATAAAATAAAAGCTTTGCCACGTTGCTAAACACACAAACGAGGTTAGCATGAAGAACTAAACTTTAGATGGAACAAACTATAGGGTCCCAGGTCCCGACAGGCGGTATCAGACAAAATTTGTAATTAAATTACGAATGCCGCAATTTGCCATTTATTTTTACATTAAGAAATAATAAAAGTAATTTTACAAAACAAATTTTAAAGTTCAGGTTTTGTATAACTCATGAAAAAAAATATTTGGGTGCCCTGTAGACTGATGGGTAATATACCAACCTATCAATCTAAGGACAGCAGGTTAGATTTCAGTCTAAACCCTAAGAGCTAATGGTCAAAATTTAATCCAGAATTTAAAAAAATTTTTTTTGCTAAATTAAAAGCTTAAAAAATAAAATTTTTATAAAAGCCTGCGTAACAAACTACTGTGGGAAATGCTGAACCAATTTTTTTTTTTTTTATTATTTATTATTATGGAATCTTTCTATAAGAAAATTACAATAAGTATCCAAATCTTAACTGTAAAAAATATAAAAAAAAACTTAAATAATTATTACCAATGTAATAACTAGTTACTTGTACTCAAATCTTAAAAGTTATATCCCTCTTCTCACTAGGCGCAAGGTATCACTTCTCTTAAGCTTTCTGTGTCCCTGGAACTGTAACAGGTCCCTGGCGAGGGTGTTTGGATGTGTCGCCAGCTTGTGAAAGTACTTAGTACAATATTTTTCAATTTTCTCCCGAACCGTTGGAATTTCTAGATCTCTGTGGATATTCTCATTTCTTATATACCAGGGGGCGCAGACTATTGTTCGTAAAATATTTGACTGTCTTCTTTGTAACTTTTGGATATTAGATGCACACGCAGTTCCCCAAAGCTGAATGCCATATGTCCAGATTGGTTTAATAATGGCTTTATATAACAGAACTTTATATTCCAAAGATAGAGATGAAAATGGACCTATTAGCCACATTAGACGAGCTGTTTTTAGTTTCATAGCTGAGATTTTGGCCTCAATGTGGCGTGACTATGTTAGGCGTCTGTCTAGATGGATTCCTAGATATTTAGTTTGGGTTTACTTTGATTTTCTATTTATTTAGCCAACCTTCCAGCTCGTTTATATGAGCTTGTAAGTGGACCATGATTAAGCAAAAATATACTGGAGCTAAAAGAAATATACCGTGACTTGTGAAAAGAGAACTTATCACGGAAATAATATTAATGAGTACGTAAGGAGTACACAAGCTCTAATTTCTTTGTTTGTATATTTGCGGTTATACTTAGTGCTATCCATCTGGTATCCTTCTGTAACTAGTTTTTCAGCATTAGTTGCAAGATTAGCTGAACTGGTCCAATATTGACTAATAGTAAGTAGAACCAGTCTGTTTAGATTAGCTCTAAAAAATGTCACGAAGTATGTAAATAGTTGCAATTACCCCCCTCCTAGGATATCGCAATGTTATATGAAAAAGATCAAAAGCAAGGATAGGTCTTTAAAATATAAGGATAAATCCAGTGTCATGTTTTATGACTAGTTCCTATTCCCCTAGGGTAAGCACAAACTTATATTTTAAAAAAGACTCTAGACCTCAAACAAATAATTTAATGGGACTCTGCATCCACAGCAAAGAACTGCAAAAATCCTATTTTTGCTTGATTGTGAATGATTAAAATTTTTTAATGTGTAATCAATCAACTGACCCACAAAAAAAAATCGTGCACTACATTTGATTAAATAAATCATGTACGAGGCACGATTAAAAATTTATAGTTTTTTTATGTTTTTTGACGTGCTTGAATTTAAAAATAAAAATGCAAACATTCAAAAACACAAATATGCAAAAAAGGCATTAAATCACCCACCACACATATTTGAGTAAACTGCTGTGTAGTAAAGTAGGAATGGGTTTTTTTTGTTTGTGTGTGTTTGTATGGAAATACGGCTTTCTATTGCTCAATGTTTTAATGAAAACATATGCATGCTAATTAATGTGTTTGAATTTTGTTATTTAGATTCAATCATGTCAAACAGCATTAAAAAAATTCTAACCCATTTATCCAAAAAAATTTTAATTTTTCATTTACATGCATAATTGCCATTCCAAGAATTTTTTCCTTAAGAAACTTTTGGTTTTTGGGAGAAAATTCCTTAAATCAGATAACTTGCCATGTTGAAAAACGAAGAAATTTTGCTTATAATAAGAGGAAAGGGTAAAGTGAAAAAACTCCCAGGGAACTTGGGCTGATAATTTTTACTTTAAAGTCTACGTAAATTTTTTTTTAGATAAGAGCTTAAAAATTTATATATTTTTGCTTACAATTTGAACGATATCTTTGAAGCAAATGGGCCAATTTAAAAACAATATAAGTACGGCTTGTAGCAAATCTTTTTGAGGAATTTTTTTATGATCAAATATAACAAGCCGTTTTCAAGTAATTCTTATATATGTCAGATCATTTCTAGAATTTAGGAAATGACGGTTTTATCTCGGCAACTAGACTCAATTTGAAAAAATAAAGTGCAGATTTGACATGAGTGCCCCAAAATACTTTGAAAACAGTTTTCGGTTAATCTGGTTCAAAAACCGTTAATACTTGTGTAATTTTTATATAAAGTTTCTAGACAATTTTAACGGCTGTGCTAGAGAAACAGGGTTCTAATCAAAGCCTTCGCTATTGAGTAAAATTAATCAATATTTTTTTAAATTTTTGGTATAATGGCACTCGCTATGGAGTAAAATTTATCATAATTTGAAATGATAACTTGCGATAGCCAGTCTTCGATTGAGTATAATCTTAGTTAACAACAACATTCGATAGCAAACTAGCTATCGTAAGTAAAACAAATTACTTTTTTAAAGAGCACGGTCAACAAAATATTCTGAAAAATGCAAATTTGATTTATTTTTAGGGTTATTTCATTTATTTACATACGAGTACATACAAACACACATATAACACTAAATAAAATATTATTAAAGGAATTTTTAATTTCAATTTTCTTCATTGAACAAAAATTCTTTGTGCACAATTGTTGCCTAAATTCATGCTATACTTTTTAATTTTCTAAATTACAGCGTATTGGTTACCTTGTAACCAGCGTTGCTTTTTTAAGACTAGACTTAGCCTAGAAATTTACGATTTAGCTTTAGCTTTTTTCCTAGCCTTTTTTGTTTTTCAAAGTAGCCTTAAATAGCGTTTTTTAATAAAAACAAATCATACAGAAACAAAATTAAAAATTTTTTTTAAAATTTTTTTGTTACAATTTTTAAGATATTTTTGAAACTCTTTGGCAGGATTAAAAAATTAAGAAATTTCGGATTTTCTTTTTAATCAAGTAAAAACTGTCGTAACACTTGCTTCATTTAGGAGATGTTGATATATCTCGGATATCAGAACCAACTAAAGATTTGAGATCCGGGCTTTAAAATACTTTGGAAACAGTTTTAAGTGCTCTGGCTCAAAACCGTGTATAACCACTTAGGTTATTATAGCTTTAAATAGTTAAATTTAAGAAGAAAATTCCTAAACACAAAACAGTTTGTTTTGTAAACTTCGAACTTGAATTGGATTAAATTTATATTTTGTTTATAATAATTAATTGTGTTGCGACTACTTTAACAATGCGTTTGTATAAAAAAATTTTAGGGGGTCGAATTTTAACCAAATTAACTAAAGTAATATTTTGCGATAAAACTTTGATATGCAAAAGGTAATTTTAGGAGTAAAGAAAAGTATTTGGCTGCAAACTTTATTCGTATTTCATATCGAACGTTTATTTTTAAAGACACATTTTTCGAAATGGCTTAATAATTGATCAATTTAGTTTTTAATTCTTAACTATCGCTTAGTACTACTGAGATAGCTCACTTTTCAGTACAAGTTAAGTATCAGAATATAAATTGCATTGAAATCTAAAAACTAAAGTTAAAGTTAAAAAATAATTGAATTTGTTTAAAACCATATGGAAAACGACTTCATTTTCTTTAGTTTTTGAGTTTTAAGCTGTAGCTTTTTAATTTTTTTCTAACTTTTTTTCTGTATGATTTAGCTTTTTCTAGCCCTTTTTTATGCCAATTTAGCTTTTTTTTCTAGCTCCTGGCAACGCTGCTTGTAACAATTAATCATATTAATATTAACTCGTATGTCTTTGAAATAAGTTAACCCTCAGAGAGTGGTCAACAGTAAGTAAGTGAGAGAGAGAGAGAGAGAAAAAAGAAAGAAAGTGAACAGAGATGTGGAATTGTTTTTATTGATATTTAAATATTTTTATGTTGCATTTCACCACATGCACACATGTAAACATTTTTTACCTGCGTATTTTAAGTATGTTAATGTTACATTTTATCACAAGCTTATAAAAATAGTTAATTAATTCGCTAAGAGTTAAAGAAAGCTAAATTTATAAAAAAAAAAATTAACAGCCCAGCACTTAACAGAATAAAGACTAACAGCTTTATTCAGAGAAGAAAATTAGTTTCTATATGATATCTAATTTAGTTAATAAAGGCTTTAAGCTAATAATCCTATATTAACATTTTTATATATAGGCCTTTTAGCAAATTTTAAAATTCGATTCTGGCAATACTATTGTTTTGCTTTGCCATTTTGTGTATTATTGTTGTGCATAAAATATTGCTAAATTATTCGCTATTCGCAAATATATATTTCAGTCGTACAAAAAGTTTATTTAATTTAAAGAACAGAGTTATATTACAACATGTTTACTAGTTTATCTTTAAAAAAATTAAAAAAGTAACAAAATTATATAGGTAATTTATGTAACCTCTTCACAACGAATAAAAAGAGAAATGATTACCCCTCACTTTTTTATTTGTTTTGATTTTATACACGTCTGAAAATTAAAACTTAAAATTTGTGAATTTGTGTTAGTTTTACCAAAAAAAAAAAATTGTAATAAAAATGGAAAATAATAAAAGAAAAAGGTGTGATACCATTTTTTTTAATTAATTAATACTCTTTTTTCAGTAAAATAGAAAAGTTATTTTTAATTAAAAATCATAGAAAATGAAAAGGTCGAAAAAATTATCAAATAAATAAAAAAGTTATATTAACATTTATTTTTTTTTAACACAATGTAATAAAAAAACAAAAACAAACAATCATTTGTCACAGCTTAATATAGCTTTAAAGTAGGGCCATACCTACTTTAAAAATTGTATATTTAATAAAGGTCTAAAATAGGATTATTAAGATTAAAAACGTCTCTGAATATAAATTAAGCGATTTTAACTTAATAACGGCCTGCAAACCTATATTAAGTCTCTCTGAATAAGGCTGTAACCCCCTTATCCAAAAAAATTAACGCAGACCTTAAAGTCAACGTTATCGAAATTTTTCATATAGTTTTTTCATAAATTTTACTTTAAAGTCTACATTAACTGTTTTTGGATAAGAGCATAGTACTAGAAATAATTTTTTTTGTGACCATAAGCGTAGGCCATGTGAGTAACGTCTGCTAAAGAAATCGCAAATAAAACCTTGTGTATAATTTTTAATTGTTTTCAGTAATTTTTATAGAATTTACTCTATTATAAATAATAAAAAAAAAAAAAATTTTATAAATATTTTTCTATACCCTTTAAATCACTTTTTTTCTTTTTTTTTTTTGGAACATGGCAGCAGTTAATCTTTGGCAAAAATTTATTTGGTTCATAGCAGTTCTTCTTCCGCTTCAAACCCTTTCATTATTAAATTTACTTAAGCACTTGCTTGTTATTGGTTTTTGAACAATATTAATTCGGTATAACAGCTTTTATGGTTGTGGCCATAATAAACAAAACCCCAAGCAATATAAATTTTGTTAAATAGAATCAATCTTTTCATGTTATTATTCTATACGGCTGACTAAATGAATACTTTTTTTACTCAAGTTTTAGAATTTATTACAAATAAATTTTTCTGTTGTTGTTGTTGTTGTTGTTATTTTTGGCAAGCAGAACTATTACACTTGTAATGCTAACAGCCTAAACTGCTTGTATGGAAATAAAATGAATCGAATTATACTCGTGCATGAGTTAGTGAGTGAGAAGTTGCTAAAGGAAAATGTGTATAAGAAGTGATGAAGAAAGCCATGAATTAGAAAATGGTCATAAATCAAATTCAATTATGAACATTTTTATAGACTTAACACATTTTTACAATGCAATAATGCGGTTTTATGCCAAAATTGCAAATGACTTGTAAAATAAATTTTTTTAATTTCTCTTCAAAATTTTTAATAAAATCAATACTTTTTTTTAACAATTTATTTGCAATGAATAGCAAGAATGTAAAAAGAAAATTCATAACTGGAATATTTAACTCTAGAAAAATTATGTGTCAATTAATTGAATTTAATTAAAAATTTAATTACATTAAAATAAAATTTTTTAAGTTTTATATAACATAAACTACCGGTAAAAGACAAGACATTGTAAAAGGTGATTTTATAAGAACTATCGGAAATTAAAAAAAAAACACACATAAAATTCAGAAAAATGCATGAAATATTTATTTGGATCGATAGTTGGGTCGATATAATTTAATGTTTGAAGATTATTTCATGCAAATGTTGGCCGCGGCTGCGCCTCAAATGGTCCATCCGCTTAGTCCAATTTTGGCATACTCTTTACAACATTTCGGCCGGTATCTCACGAATAATGTTGGCAATGTTGGCTTCCAGTGCGTCAATCGAAGCGGGCTTGTCCCTATAGACATTAGCCTTAACATAGTCCCACAAAAAATAGTCTAGAGGCGTTAAATCGCACGATCTGGGCGGCCAATTGACTGGTCCCAAGCGTGAAATAAACTGTTCACCGAACTCGCCTCTCAATTGGTCCATTGTTTCGCGTGCTGTGTGGCATGTGGCACCGTCTTGTTGAAACCACATGTCATGCAAGTCAAGCTCTTCCATTTTGGGCAAAAAAAAGTTTGTTATCATCGCACGGTAGCGCTCACCATTCACAGTAACGTTGTGATTCGCATCATCTTTGAAGAAATACGGCCCAATGATGCCGCCAGCCCATAATCCGCACCAAACGGTTGTTTTTTGTGGATGCATTGGTAGCTCTTGCAATGCTTCTGGCTGCTCTTCACCAGAAATGAGCCTCGTCGCTGAACACAATTTTTCGATAAAAAAGTGGATCTTCATCTAACTTTTCAAGAGCCCATTCACCAAAAATTTGGCGTTGTGGTAGGTCGTTTGGCTTCAATTCTTGCACCAGTTGTATCTTATAAGGCTTCACACCCAAATCCTTCCGCAAAATTTTCCACGTAGTGGAGTAACAGAGGCCCAATTGCTGCGAACGACGCCGAATCGATAATTCACGGTCATCACCAACAGTGGCCGATACGGCTGCGATATTTTCTTCAGTTCGCACTCTACGTAAGCGTGTTGGTGGTTTAATGTCCAACAATGTAAATTTGGTGCGAAATTTTGTTACAATAGCCCGAATAGAAGCCTCAGTAGGTCGATTAAACTGACCATAAAATGGAAGAAGCGCGCGATGAACTTTCTTAACAGAGCACGCATTTTGGTAATAAAATTCAATAATTTGCAAGCGTTGTTCGTTTGTAAGACGATTCATGATTAAATTATAGACCAAACTGAAGATGTTTGACAGTGACACAAGATACAAAACGTGCGTGAGCTGTCAAAACTAGTGTTGCCAAAAAGATAATAGCAAAAAAATCACTCTTTAAAACAGCAACTTTAATATTCATACAAAAATTATGCAGGTATCCTTGCCGTATAATTATTATTTAATTTAATTTTTACATAACTCATACGCTTCCACATTAAAAGAAAGTTAGTGATATTTTTATTTTGTAATAATTTCTATTTGGAATTTAAAAGTTTAACAAAAATAAATAACTCATGAGAATATCATGAGTAAAAGAATAAATTTACAAACCAACACAATTTCTTGAATTAAGCACAAATAAAGATTAATATTTTGTTAGATATTTTTTTTATTTTCCTCATAATTTTTGAAATTGTTTTTTCATAAGAACCTTGAAAAAGATAGCATAAACATGTAGCTGACTCATAATCATAATGTGTTACTTTTAAAATTAAATTATTTAACTTAACCAAGTTTCAAAAAAGAGAATGAAAATAAACTGCAATTTCAAAAGCAAGTTTTTTTTCCTTTTTGCAAAAATAATGTTTTGGTGTTTTTTTTTATTTTTCATTTGAAATTAAAATTATGAGGTGCCCCCGTAGACTAGTAAGTAGCGTCCTTGCCTAGACATTAGGTGTTTTCTGCAGACAAGCCAGGAAGCTTCGGGAATAAAAAAAATAAATAAAACGTGAAATACAAAACCTCAAACCTTCAAATTGAATGGAAATCAAACTATTTTCATTTCAAAGTGGAATATAGAACAGGCCTGAGTATTAATTTTTTTTTTTATTTCGTTCTGTGTGGAACTAAAAAAAATTTTTGAGGTTTTTTTTAAAAATTCTTATAGTTTCTCTCAAAAAGGACAAGAAACATAAGATCATATTTTGTATATTTGCCCAACGCTATGAAGACCCAGAAGTAGCTACCTAGGCAGGAGAAAGCTAGGCGCAGAAGACTTAGGTAAAATGACTGCTGCAACAATTTCAAAATTAAAAGAATTCTTGGATTGGTTTAGTTAGAAATTCAGCTGTACAATAAATCTCAGAAGTGCCAGTGTAATTAAAGCCCATAACAATAATAATAAAATCACAGGTCAAACTTTAAATTAATAGAAAAGTGATGCATACCTATCGGAAAGGTCCAACATAGAGCAGGTTAGACAGACTGTCCTCAATTAGAACAAAGTGAAATCATTTTCTCTCTCTCTCTCTCTCTTTCACACGAAACGGTTACTTTCGTTGCTAAAAATATTGGAAACATTTTACTCTATAAAGCGTATTAACAATTCGTCTTAACCGCACTGAGTAAATAACCAGCCAATTTATATTTCAAACTTTATTAGCAGCATCCATGTTATGAGGGGTGGGGGGGAAAGGCAATATTTCATATTCTAATAAAAATAAAAACAACAACAACACAAGAGCGAAACTAAAACGTTTATCTACATTTTTGTGTTGAATAGCAAATAATGAATGTAAATTTTTGGCAACAGTTTTATTGCAACAAACCCACAAGAAAACTAAATCAAATAGTTGTTCACAAAGCCTTCAGAGTTAATTTTAACGTTTAATTGTTGTTGGTGTTTTTTTTACACAAACTTGGTTTCTAAAATTGGCAATTGTTAAAAAAACTTAATGAAAGCAAAAAAAAACGTATATTGTCTGTCCTCAAGTAAAATTTAAGCGTAAGTGCTGCGAAATAAATTAAACCCTTCTCAACAGAGCGCACAACTTTTTATGTTAATAAAAAAAAATAAGCCTTTAAATAATACCTTTTATGTAGTAAAGAATAAAATAAGAAAATGTTTCTCAAATATCATCACCCTTTAATCAATTTCAACAGCCTTTTAACATCATGTTGCCAATAAAGATGATGATATAAAAGATTTTGGAAAAAAAATTTTGCCAACACCCCAGGAAGGGGAAAAAAAACACCATAAAAAAAGAGCAGCCATTTATTTTACAAAAGAAGCAGAGGCGTTTTATAAAAAAATTTATTGACAACTAAAACAGCCAAAGCAACAACAATTTTCTATTCATTATTTATTACAAAATATTAAGTTTGGCATTTAAGATCGACATTAAGACAACAACAGTTACTTATACGTAAACGTAATTATACACAAGACAGCGGGTAAGCCTTAGCAAAATTAAGTTTTTTAAGGCTGCTAAAATCGATCAGAAGTACATACGTATATGACTGTGGCAGTAAAGTTAAGTTTCGAACAAAATTTTTGTTCTCTAAAATTATTGCCGCTACAAAATTTTTTTTTTTTCACACAAAATTTTTATCCGCATAAAATTTTTGCAGGCACAAAATTTTTGTAGGCAAAAAATTTTTGTAGGCAGAATTTTTATTCCCACAAAATTTTTGTCGGCACAACATTTTTGTTCATACAATTTTTGTTCACACAAAATTTTTGTATGCATAAAATTTTTGTAGGCAAAAAATTATTGTCGGCACAACATTTTTGTTCACACAAAATTTTTGTAGGAAAAAAATTTTTGTAGTCAGAATTTTTGTTCCCAAAAAATTTTGTCGGCACAACATTTTTGTAGACAGAATTTTTGTTCCCACAAAATTTTTGTAGGCCCAAAATTTTTTTAATTATAATTTTTGTTCACACAATTTTTGTTCCCACAAAATTTTTGGTTACACAAAAATTTTGTTTGAAGGCTCTTTCACAAACGGACACAAAAATTTTTCCGAAACGAATGGATGTATTTTGCCATAAGTTACCGTGAAACTATGAAAATCTCATCAGTTGTGTCAAAATTGAGCAGTAAAATAAGGCAAAGCTTCTCATCCACTTTACATTTTGAGATTGTTGAGCTGACACAACTGCTGTAACCATAAGGCGAGCTGGGCTATGTAAAGTGATTGACGTGGTTTTTCTACCACCTTTTTTTGCTTTTTTGCGTCCAATTTTTTTTATTTAACATTATTTTGCAATTTTGAGTGAAAGGATTTCTCTCATTGACTTTTACTGTTTTTCAGCAGCAATATTTTTAGAGATATCAAAAGTTTTAAAACTTCAAGTTAACTGCTTCTTTACTACAAAAAAAAACCTGGTTCTATCGAAATTTTCAAATTATTTAATATAAAAAGGCTACAATTCAATCGAATTATCGATATTATATGCGACGACTTCAACCCTGGATTTCAGTAGCCGTTTTTTATAATATCGTTTAAAAAAAATAAAAATCCGATTTTTTCATAAATTTTGCTTTGATTAATTTTGCATTATTTTTTTTTAATGTTATTTAAAAATTTAACGAAAATAACAATAAGAGTTTTTATAACAGAATCGATTTTTTAATAAGAAAAACTCGAGTTTTTTTATTTTGATTCGATAAATTTTCCATAATGTCCTTAAAAAAAAAATCATTAACGAATTAAAAATAAGAGTTTATTTAAAACAACCGGTTGCCATTACATATCTATGTATTTGTAAACCAGTTTTTCTGAAAAGTCTAGAATAGTCACTTATGCTAGTTAACTTATGCATGGCGCATGAAATATTAAGCCAACATTTTGTTTGCTTATGTAACGTTGACGAAACGCAACGTCTACTTATGGTACAAGTGATTTTGGTAAAGCCTTCAATTTAATTCAATAGATTTATGAGAAACAAAAACAAACACGAAAAACAATTCAATAAAAATGAAGCACTAAAACGCTTAAATAAATTAAACAAAAACTATAAATCTTTTTGTAGCCTTTTTACTTGTTTTTTTTTTTTTTTTTTTTTTTTTTGTATATTTTGAAGGCACATCCTTCATTTATTTTCTATAGTTTGCCATCATTTATTGTCTATAGTTTGACTCGTTTTAGTTTTTTTTTTTTTTTGTTTTAGTTTCTATTTATAAATAAACTAGCGGAAAGAAGAGACTAGCAGGGTATTCAATTATTTTTGTAATCGCCATAAACAATACAAATTTTTGTTGAAAATTTTGTACAAGTTTGTGTAAGTAATCACTTTAAGTAACCGTTTTTTTGGTTTTCGTTTTCTGTTGCCTGAATTTCGATTTTTTTTTACTTTACATGAATTTTTTTTTTATTTTTGTCGACTAGTACAGGGTGAAATTTTGACTGGCAAAAACTTTGCAGAACAAAGCAGTAGTAACTAAAAAAATTTAAGAAAAAGATAGTTCTTTTTAATTTTTTTTTATTTGTTTTTAATTTTTTTGTTTTTTAATATTTTATTTTATTTTTTTTTTTTTTAATTTTAAAACCAAACGCTTAAAAAACAAACACTAGCTTTGTCCTTCATTTTCAATTGTCTGCCTTTTTCTTAAATGCAAATTTTTTTATGCTTTTCTTTTCGTATTTAAAATTCGAACGGAAATGAATTCCTATTTGAATAAATTAAAAGAGTAAAAAAAAATTGTAAGAGTATTTGATTTTTAAACAGGAAATGCGTTCAACATTAATTCTTACTGTTTTCTATTTTGGGGCATACTTTTGGGCTTAACATTTGAAGCATTAAAAAACTATTTCAAATAATTTAAACTACAGACAGTGAGTGCAGTATTAAAGGTTTTTGTCATGCAAAGTGTTTAATGTCTCTTTTCAAGTGAGCACTGAGCCGTGACGTGACCTATAGACCTCATGAATATTTGTTTGCTTTAAATAAGTTGTGTGAGTGATAGCAAAACCAAATGACGTAAAAGCAAAGTGAAACAAATGCTGCTGTGTCGAATTTTAAATACCCTTCACACAAATACTTATAGGTGGAACCACTGATGATATAAATACAAAATCTGGCACATAAAATAATATTTTCTGTGCATGTAGCACAAATGACGTCAGGCAATATGTTGCCGTTAGCTAATAATTTACAGCTAAATAAGAGAGAGAGATAGAAAAATTTATAATTTTTTTCTCCAAAAAGTGGACAATCTACGTCATCTAAGGGGAAATCATGAGCATGGCATAATCTTGTCTTTCTATCATTTTTGGATGGTACTTACTTACTTGTTTAACACATTTTTTTTTCGTGTTTTGTGCTTACAGCAAAAAAGCATAAAAAATCTAAAATAAATTAAAAAATGAAATAGTAATCGCGGTTTTTGACTCAAAAATTTCAATAGTACCCTGGCGATAGCCAGAATCGACTCATTTACATGCTTTACTTTTTTTTTTTTCTAAAATGTGTAGGAACTACAGAAACAGTAGGACATCGCTAAAATGACTTTAATGGCTGTAAGGATCTAAAATATAAATTTGTATTTTATGGAAATTACAAATGGAATGATAAACTTACACCTTTTTAAGGCCAAAGGTGAAGGGTAAAAAAATAAACATTAAAAAAATTTTTTTTGTTTTCATTAGTTTTTTTTTTTTTTTTTTTTTTTGTTTTCATTAAGCTGTGAATATTCAATTCAATTGTTTTTTTTTCACTTTTAATTAAACGCCATAAATATCAAATCTGCATATTTCAGTCATTTTATTGTTTCAAATGGTTTTTTGTGAAAAAAAAAAAACAAAAAACATAGTGCGGCATTTGGGTTTAAAAATACATTTTCATAAGAAGACAGAGAAACGAGTATTTGCTGTTGACCAACTCATTAATTACCTGTAGCCACATTATCATTCAACTTCCTGTCTTTGGTTACCATGTCTGCTTGTGTCTTGTTTATTGTTCGGTTGGTGTTTTTTTTTTTGTTCTCTGGATTTTAATGTCAATATCTTGATTTCGTTGAGAATATATTACTTTTCTTTCTGTGCAGTGTGCTGACAATAACTTTAAGGATACTGGGTTGGCGCGTTAATGTTTTTTTATATCAAGTTTTTGTTTCAAGTGAGGCCATTAAAAATAAAAGAAAACATAACTTTTAGTTCATAGCACGCCACAGAAATTCTTGGGGCCAACATACAACAAAAAGTTGTATTGCAGTCACCCAGTCAGCTTTTAAAAAGTTGCCAACAACATTTTATTGTCCAAGTTGAAAATGTTAATTAAATGGCCCAAGTAAAGTCTTTCAGAACTGAAGGTCACACACTTTTAAGTATTTTTACAAAAAGCAACAAAAACAAAAATAAGATGAACGATGAGCGAAGTATTTAATGCCACCAGAGGTTGGCCATTGTTTTTCCTTTTTTAAGGAAATAAATAAATAATAAAGAACTTTATTATTAATGTTTCTTTAAACACAAGAGTGTTTGGAAGCACTGAAAAGTTAAAACAATAAAATAAACAATTTTTAAATTTTACTTTTTTTCACTCACTGTCAATTTAATTTAAATTTTCTTAAGCAATTTAAAAGTAAATAAAAAAAAACTTTTAAAAGTTCGGGCCATAGTGTCACCATTTTCTTGTTTGGAACCCTCAGTGAACTAAACTTCATAGGCCAATTTGTACTCAGCCAATGGTCCCTCTCAGGAATAAGCACTCCAAAGTTCCTTTTCATTACAAATATATGGGTCGTCCATACAAACATCAAGTATTATCAGATGTTGTACCAGATTGCCAGGCTTCTGTTCAGAAACTTTTACATGCTTCCTCCTGCACTGAGTTGTAAAAATGCAGCATAGACAGTGAAGTACCTAAAGCATTAATAGGCGCTAGAACTTATCAAAAAAATTAATTGGCAATTTTTTCCAATTGGCTTTTAATTTTATAGTTTGTATTGTTTTAATAATTTCTTTTTCTATGTAATAATTTCTATTTGGAATTTAAAAGTTTAACAAAATATGACTCTTTATTTGTGCTTAATTCCAGAATTAATATTTTGTTAAATTTCTTTTTCTATTTTAATAATTATTTTTTTATTTTTCCTAACGAAAGCACATTCCAGAGTGCCAAGTTCTTAACAAAAAATAAGAAAAATTTTACTTTTTCTTATTTAAAATTAAAACTGAAAATAACTCTTTTATTCGTTTATTTACTGTGAATGTTATTTAATAACAAAAACTATTCTGTTATAACAGAGTTTGAAAACAACTTCGTTTTAAGTCCTTTTCGACCTTCATTCAATTCAATTAAGCAAAATATGCAAAAACTTTCAACATTTCCAGTAAAACCCAATTTTTTTTTTTTGTTAAAAATAAATAAATAAAAATCTTTATATATTTCATTTAAAGAAACAACTTATTTGACATATATCAAAAACACTCGTTTAAGAAATTTTAATTAAATGAAAAAGCAAAAAGTTAAGAAACTTTAGAAAAATTGTTTTGTCTATAAAAACAAAAATAGAAGCTAAAACATGGATAGAAAAAGAGGTTAAAATACTCGTATAACCGACCTTAAAAGAGATTTACGCATGATATGCTCATGTTTATACTCATTTATAGAATGATATTTGAATATAAATTTCTTTTTTATCTTTATGTCTTTCCGAAACAACAAGAAAAAAAAAACGATAAAACTTTAAAGAAACTAAAATAAATTGTTAAGCAAAAAGAAAATTTTACTAGCGTAAGCAATAACCAAAGGTAGACTTAAAAGTTACTTAACCTAAAACTAGCAACTCCCAATAGGGAGTTAGTAAAACTTAACTGAACAGAAATATGGCCATTCCTAAGCAATGACAAAGAACTTCTTTGAAACTTTTTAAATGAAAAACAAAAGAATTATAATCAAAGAAAACTTTTTTAACTTAATCAGTCAGTGTAACAGTACTGGAGTATTAGGGAATTTCAAAAAAAAATGTAAAAATAATCCAAAGTAAAATCTAAGTATTTGGGCGGTAGATTACAAATCTAGACGACTTCCTTTTTAAAATGATATGTAGCCCATCCCATAACCTTCTATGGTTCGCCTGAAGGAGCGGCTATTGGATTCATTGGCCCAGAACCATTCTGCGGGCTGTCTTAGAGCTCTATTAAGTTCATTTTTAGGGAGTGGCTGGAAAGAGAATCGCAACAATACTGGCTGGAAACAGCAGGTATCAGGGTAGCAAAAACATTCATGCCATTCCGATCTCGGAAGAGAATAAAGGAATTACTTGGCTTGACCCGGTCAGGAATTCGCATTGTCATGGGATTCCTGACTGGATATTGCAGAGTATTGAAACACTTGCCGAATATGAGGATCAGTCAAAATGACCTCTGCAGGTTGTGTAACGAAGATGAAGAGACAGCAGGCACACATATTGTTTCCCTGTAATGGTCTAATTTGGACCCGTTTTCGCTACTTAGGACAACATTACCTACAACCGTCAGACATGGCGGACAAATCACCCAAAGAAGTTTCTCAATTCTTAATGAATACTAGACTCTGGGAGGATTTGTAACTTGAGAGTAGTGTCACAATAGGTCTGTTTTGGCCGCAGTGACTAGATAACTTCTTCCCGCTCTTCATTCTAATTCTAATGGTTCGCCTGGAAGTTGCTAAACTCCCTCAAAGCAAAAGCACTGGGGTGCATGGAAGTTTAAAAAAAAATTAAAAATAATAAAGGGTCCGCAATCTAATGTTTTTTTTTCAACTAGTGCTTATTTCTTGAATGGTAACACTTAGCTCATGTCTGATTTGACAGATAATTAGTTTTATCCTTCCGCTGAAAGAATATGGTTGTGTTTTCGCTTCGCTAAGTGGGCCTGTGATCGACTTACAGAAGATGCCGATTTTGCCAAAAAAAAAAATTATCTTTTCAGATGAAGCTCATTTTGATCTTGGCGGGTATGTAAACAAGCAAAATTGTCGGATTTGGGGCACAGAAAACCCGCACGCATACATTGAAAAGCCGACGCACCCAAAACGAGTCACTGTTTGGTGCGGATTTTGGTCCAGAGGCATAATTGGGCCATTTTTCTTCGAAAATGAGCAAGGAGTGGCCGTTAGTCAATGGCGATCGTTATCGGGCCATGTTGAACGAATTTTTTTTCACAAAAATTGAAGAGGAGGATATTGGCAACATTTGGTTTCAACAGGACGGCGATACGTGCCACACAGCCGAAGCTACACTCGATGTTTTTATAGCATTTTTTAAAAAAAAAAAGTTATTTGGCGGACCCTATACAAAGAGAATTTCCGGAAATATTAAAACACTATCTGAAAGCTTAGAGCATTTAGATTAAATTCCTTTTTAGTTTTATTAATTTGCAAGGGGAATGATAAAAATCCTTCAGAGCAACAGCACTGGGTATATGGAAATATCAAAAAAAAAATTTTTAAATAATCCAAATTAATTTCTGAATATTTGGGCTGTAGATTACAAATCTGGACAACCTCATCTTTAAAATGATATGTGTTCCATCCCCTAATCTTCTTGAGAAATCAACATAATTACAAATCTGTCATAAATATTAAAATGATTTAATAACGTAAGACGTAAATATGGCTTAAGTACTGGAAAAATATTTACAAATAGTAAAAAGCGTAAGAGGTTACGTCAAAACATATTTAAATCGACATATTTATCTTCAGTCACTTATAGAATTTAACCAAAAGGCTGCTTGACTCTTGCATCCTATAAAGAAAAGCCTGCTAAAAGTCTATTTTATGTCTTCCTTTTACTGCTGGCTAGATTCTTTTTATAGTGTATGCACATAATAAAGGGCTGCACCAGCATACACTTTTTATTATAAAGTATTATCCATGTTTGCAGTGATGTGTGGCTTTCTAAAATGGTTGTGCAGCCCTTTAGTATGTACATGACAAAATATAATTTTCCCAAATATGTGCATACTCATGTTCATTATTTTAGTTTTATACAACGACGAGTAAGTCGTCCAACACACTGTATTTTATAAAAGTATAATAAAAAATAAAACTATCAGTCTGTATGACGCCACAAACTACTGCTAATGATATCCTTTTTATTATGCTTACACTGTCAATATATTTAAATATTTTTATTTTATTCAAAAACTAACACAAAATATATTAAAATAAAATGTGTGCACATTTGAGAGAAGAAAAAAAAACTTCCAGGATTTGTTTTCGTTTTTAAATAAATTTTCTAAAACTAACAAAAACAAACGATAAACGAGTGCATACTTACGTACTCACTCTTACTTGTTACTTTTTTTTTTGCATTTTTCCCCGTTATGGTTTTTTATTGCATTTGAAACACACACTCCCAGTATTTGTACTCTTGCTTTGTATATATAACAACACACTCTCCCTCACAGGGTGTGTGGAATTTTTATTTTAATTTAATTACACTCTTTTTTGTCAGGTTGACTGATAAACACAAATAAAACTGATTAGAAAAATAAACTTTTAAACACACCTACATTTACACACATACACAGCCATATGCACACATACATATTTATGTACGTATATTTACATAAATTAATAGAGAAAGTATGCATGTAAATATTTAAAAACACATTTTTTTACAAACGAGACAGACTGTTATATTTTCACACTCCCGTTTTTAGAGCACAGACATGTGAAACAAAAGGCAGAAAAACAAAGATTTTTCTTTCTTTTTTTTCAGTTTGTAAATTTGTTGTTAAAATAATTACATGTACATGTTTATAATGAATTAAGAAAATATTTATAAAAAAAAATTACACTTGTACACTCCTTAGCAAATATTTACAAGTACAAGTACATAAAGGGTGTTTTTTAAAAGGTTCTCATAACTTTAAAAATTAAAATAAAAAAAAAATAAATTTTTGAAACCCATATTTGATTTTTAAATTGTTTATGAAAACTATCACTTGCAAAAAAAATTTAAGCTAAAGGATTTATAATTACACTAGTTGTAGGTCTTATTCCAGATAGTCGCATTAGCACTTTTTAGTATCAGTTTTTTTTTTTCAATTTCCTGTCTTAAAATTTTAAAAAATTTTAAACTGTGTACTTGTAAAGAAAAAATATGGTTGAATATGGTCATAGCAAACATAGTTTGTTCTCCATATCATTGTTTAGTGTGACGGTTCTAAGCAGTATTATTACTCGTATTACGATAAACATATTTCTAGTTATTTTTAACCATATTATGTTTACCGTCATAGATATGGTTGAATTTATTCATAAACATGTTTATAGTAAACATATTATGATTACCATAAACATAATATGTTTAATTAAATGAGAAAACTATAGCTGAAAGCGAGAATTTTTCTATTTTGTCTCTTCCAAAGTAACTTCCGGACGAACCATAAAAGATTACGGAATGGGACACATATCACTCTAAAGGGGAGGCCGTTTAGATTTGTAATCTACCGCCCAAATACTGAAAAGGTACTTTGGACTATTTTTAAAAATTTTTTGAAGTTTCCATATACCCCAACCTTTTCGAGAAAACTCGAAATTCCGCATTTAAATTAAGTTTAATTCATACCAACATCATTTTTTAATCTGCTCACAAATTTCAAGTTGTTACTAAAAAAATTACTTTTTAATTAAAATTTAAACATATTTTTTGTTTCAAAAAAATATTTAAAACAGAAAGCGGTCTCATAAGTTTTAAGCAAAACGGAGCAAATCAATTAAATAAATAATTATTTAATCCAAATAGCGATTTTTTTAATTATACCAAAAAATTAATTACATATTACATGAAAAATAGCTAAGCTAAGCTCCTTTCAAAGTTAGTTGAGTTGGCTGTAGGGTTAGTTCACCAACAATTGTTGTATCCAACCAACAGTTATTCAACATTTGCCATGATGTCTGCCAATGCGCTACAAACTGTTAAATGTTTCTTTTCATTTTTTTTTAATATAAAATAATGACAATATTAAAAATTTATGTAGAAAAATAAAAGGAAAAATAAAATAAAAATTGTATATGAAAAATTATAATAAAAACAACAACAGTATTGAGATAATATTTGCCAACACATACGACTGCACGCCTACACGCTCATGCACTCGCAAAAACAACAAAAGTTTACATACATTCATGTGTGTGCGTGTGAGTATTGCATGTGTGGGAAAAACTAGTTACATATAGAAAAAAAAGTTCAAATAAAGTGCAATAACAATAACAATTTCAGTTATACGAATAAGCAAGAGGATTTCCACATGTCAATTTATTTAAGAGTGCATGACATCGGACTGTGTGTGTGTGTGCGTGTGTGTTGTGAATTTTCATTAAAAAGAAACGAATAAAAATAATATTTATTTTCTCTTATACCAAAATATGCAGCAGTTTATGACGATTTTAATTATTATGAAGGCAAACACAAACTCTTTTTTTTTTTTTGGATTTAATTTTCTTACTTATGCCAACAATCTGTTGCTCAGAGAATTCCACAATGTGAACGATTATCTACAAATGAATTGAATGAAATTAATAGTAAATTGTGTCATAAATAATATAAATTAGTGATAAAAATGTTTATCAACTTTTATAATGTCTCCTCGGATATTTTTAATAAAAAAAAAGTTAAGTTCGGCTGGGCCGAGTCTTATATACCCTTCACTGTGTTAGCAAAATATTTATATTTTACACTTTCCACATTCTTCTTAGCACATTGAGTGCCACGTTGTACGTTTCCGTACAACAGTAATTGTTTATTCTTAGAGTCTGTCGCTCTTTACGACACTAAGTAAATTTTTTTATGATTTTAAAATAAAGAATCCTTTACTGAACATTTTTGCAAAAGCATTCATGGGTCTAGAATGATTTTTTGATGTTTTATAAAGTGAAAAATGTAAGAAATCTTCTTTTTTAAACATGTTTGGCCTTCTGGAAAGGTTTTCGTCAAAACCGCTTGGCACTTAATATAAAAAAAATACACAAAATTATTTAATTTGTCTAAGAGATTTTAACAATAACGAGATAGGACGCAGACCATTTTAAAGGATCTCCTCTAGATTTGTAATCTACCACCCAAATACTCACAAGTTACTTTGAATTATTTTTAAAAAATTGCTTTGAATCATAGAAGATTACGTAATGAGACACACACCATTTTAAAGGGGAGAACCTCTAGATTTGTAGTCTATCGCCCAAATACTCAGAAATTACTTTGAATTATTTTTAACAATTTTTTGAAATTTCCTCCTACTGGTGCTTTGAGGGGTTTTGAATTTTAGCGTCGAGACGACAGCATTGTCCCTTGAATACGAGAATGACACTAAAACCAAGTCTTACATACATAATAGGGATGACTATTGATTAAATTTTGATATGAGTCAATTAAATATTTAATTAATATTAAAGGGTGGTTAAATTTTAAAGGCCAATGTTACATGTGAATCACACCTAAGCGTCAAGTTTTTTCTGCATTCTTAATTTCAGACTAACTCAATTTGAACCGTTGAAAAATACACAATCGAGTAACGCGTTAAAGTTATTCAGGCTTATTATGAAAATGGGCGTTCAAATCAAAATGCATATTGTGCACTTCGTGATTTTTTCTTCTTCAGTGATGAGGCACATTTTCAACTCAGTGGATTCGTCAATAAGCAGAATTGCCGTATTTGGGAGAATGATAATAAAAGAGTGATTGTCGAAAGAACAATGTACCCACAAAGAGTGCTGTTTGGTGCGGTTTATGGGCTGGCGGCATCATCGGGTCGTATTTTTTCCAAAATGAGGCCGGTCAGGCAGTTACTGTGAATGGTGTTCGCTATCGTGAGATCATAATGAACTTGTGGACGATATGTGGTTTCAACAGGACGGTGCCACTTGCTACACAGCTAACGAAACAATGGCTCTTTTGCGCGACAAATTCAATGGTCGTACTATCTCACGTGGTGGCGATTGTCAATTGTTCCGCCAATATCATGTGATTTGACACCGTTGGACTTCTTTGTTTGGGATTATTTGAAAGAAAAGGTGCCAGCAACAATTCAAGAGCTAAAGGATGAAATAATTCGGCACATTAACGGCATAGAACCTCAATTGTGCCTCAGCGTCATCAAAAATTTGGACCATTGGATGGAGGTGTACCGCTGAGTTCGCGGCAGCCATTTGATCGATATTTTGTTCCACACATAATTGAACAATGAAATGACAATAATTTCCTAAATAATTTGTGTTTTATTCATAATCAACATCGGCCCTTAAAATTTAACCACCCCCTTTAGAATTATTTTAATTAAAATCGACCACATGATTTTTTACTGTGTATTGCGACATTTAGTTAACAATGAAATTGTCTATTTGAGTGTTTTTAAAATTCTTGTTAAAAACAAAAAAAAAAGTAAATAAAATGAAAGAAAATTTTATTACTTTTTCTCTATGAAATGTGGTTACGAGTTGTTCCACATTTTTATTTTATCTCAATTCATTCTAAATATTTATTAATATTTCTTAGCAACTATGTATGTGTGTCTATAATTTCATTTGAATATTTTATTGTTTTACTGTTATTTCCACCCACAATTTAGCACATGTAAATTTAAATGTAATACGAGTTAGTATATTTACCTCACTCAACAATAAATTATCAACAAATACTCATGAAACCCACTTATTATTTTGAAAATACCAGTCGGTATGCATGTACGAGTATGTGTGCATAAACTCTAACTAAAATATTCTTTTCTTTTTTCTAATAATTTAATTTAACCCAAATGACTGACTGCTTAAAATTGTTATTTATTATAACGGCACATATACATGGAATGAAATGGAATGGCATGGAGTGTATGTAGGTGTGTTTGTGTATGTATACACCCGGTAGAAAGTGTTTTACTCTAGCATAAGATGTGGGCAATTTTCAACGTTTTAAAAAATTTAAATCGCCAATTTATGAAACTGTGTGAACCTTAACACTCTTACCCATCCCAGAATTATTTTTTTTTTAATTTTAAAAGAGAAAGACAACTACAGTAACGACATCAGAACTAATGGCTGAAGATATCTTGCCTGAGTACAAATTTAAGCTTAACTAAACATGCAAGGCTATTATTAGTTTTTTTAATAGAAAAAGAAAAACGAGAGTGTGTGTGTATAGAATTTAATCATAAAAATAGCAACTCACTGTCAATGTTAATGTACAAACGAGTTTATAAATTAAAAGATAACGAAAAAAATAAAATAAATTAAGAGCTTACAGCGGGGAAAATTACAAGGAATTTTCTCAAATTAAGTTTTTGAAGGAAAGCTTTAATTGTCCTGATAGATATAAGAGTTATTTCTTTCAAATGATTAAATTTTAAATTCATGTATTATAGTTTTCCCTTTTACTTATAATTTTTGTAAATAAAATTAATTTTTCGGTTTGTTTGTTTTTGCTTTACAAATTTTTGTTTTTTAACGGATTTATCTGAAATTTAACACACATTAATTTTATACTCCCAAAAAGGTCGGCCAGCCACGCCCATTTTTACATCCTTAAACATGTGTGTTTGTACTTAAATTAAGCCTGAAATTATGCTTTTGAAATATTTTATTTGCCACTTTAGTTGGCCAAAAGATTTTCATTAACTTTTATAATGTCGTCTCTGACAGCTTTAATAAAAAATAAAGTACTTTGATGAGATCTAACATCATGTACTTTTTGACTCTTCGGGCTTAAAGCCTTTTAGGGCAAGAGTAAATGCTAAATTTTCAAAACGTGTTGTTTTTTAATTTAATTATTCCAACTCTGTCTCAACAATTAATGGTAAAATCAAGATCATTAAAAGCAGGGTATGAAAAGATATGAAACGTTTCATAAACGTTTGCCAAAATCTCTTTGAGCAACAGTACTGGGGTATGAGGGAATTTAGAAAAAAAATTTTGTTAATTAATTCAAAAAAATTTCTGAGTATTTGGGCGGTAGATGACAAATCTAGAGGATGTCCCTTTTAAAACAGTATGTAGCTCATACCGTAATTTTCTATGGTTCGTCTGGAAATTGTCAAAATTATGAAACAAAAACTTCAAGAATTTTCCAAAAATAATCTAAAGTAATTTTTGAGTATTTAAGCGTTAGATTGCAAATCTAAAGGACCTCCACTTAAAAATGATATGTGTCCCATCCGGTACTTACTTACGATTCCCTTCCTTCAGAATTAAAAAAATAAAATTAAATAATTCAAAAAACTTTCTGAGTATTTGGGTGGTAGATTACAAATCTAGAGGATGTATTTTTTAAAATGATGTGTAACTCATACCGTAATTTTCTATGGTTTGTTTGGAAATTGCCCGTACTTAATTTAAGCCTGAAATGATGCTTTTAAATATTTTATTTTGCCACTTTAGTTGGCTCCTCTGCTAATAATGCTGCAAACACATGAGCCACTTTATAATAAAGTATTTATTTAGATTGATTGAAATTCTATTTCTAAAAACTTGTGCATAAGCTCTCTATAAAGGACCCGGCCGGCTAAGATGGGGCAAAAAAATGTAGTAGAAAATAAAATTTAATTCTTAGCATTCATGGCTCAATAGAGATAAATATTTTATGGCAAAATTTCAACTTGTTTCATAAAAAAAAATTTAAATTTCTTACGATTTCCACGATTTTTAACTTGACAAATAAATTTTTGTTTTTTATAAAAATTTCCAAAAATTTTATTTTATTGTTTTTACATTTAATAAATCGTTAAATGTAAAGGAAATACTTTGAAATTGTAGCATCAATAAAACTAAATTTATAATTTCCTTTCTTTTCATAAAAAAATTAAAAACTCTCTAGCACTTGATGATTTAGTAGAAAAAAAATATTAGAACTGGAAAACTCACTAGCATACAAGTTTAATTTAACTAAATTTAACATGTAAAAGTTTGAAATAAAATGCTTAATTTAAAAATAATTACCTTTACATAAAGCAACGGTGGTAAAGCAACAAAAAGAATATGAAATAAATGAAGAGCAGCAGCACTGTTAGGCAAACGTACACACACACACACACACACACACACTCACACACACAGCAGTATAAACACCTGAAGTTGTTAAGTATTTTTGCAACGCTCAGCTTAGAAAGATGCTAGCTGGCTGGCTGGCTTTTATTTTATTTATCACTTGCTTACACACATGCACACACACACAACACTGTGTTGTGTGTATTGTGTAGGAGTGCTATTAGCCTAGCTATGTAGCTAGAGCTGCTACCTTCACATAAATGTCTGTGTTTGCTTGTCGGTTCTCACTTCCTTTTTGGGGTATATTTCCGTTTTATATACATACGCCTAACTTGCTGCTATACTTTTCTTTTATTGTGTATTTATTTTCTTTTACAAAGCTTATGGTGCTTATGCTTGTTGTCTAACGGTTTTCCTTTTTGTTCTTTTAATTTTTTTATTTCTTACTTTAATTGTTGTTGTTTTTTTTTTGTGTGTATTTTATTTTTGGTAAAATTTTTTGCAGGATTTTTTTTTTTTTTTTTTTTGGTTTTGCCTTGATGTACATAAACTTTTTTTTATTAATTTTTTTTTTCTTCTAAAAAACTACAACTATTTACATTTGTTGCCTTGTTTTAGCTACAACAAAACAAAAAAGAACTTTATAAATTTTTGTTGAAACAATTAAAGTTTGCGTGTTGGCTTATAATTTGTTTTTGATTGATATTATTATTAAAAATAAGCTTTTAATTAATTAATTTATTTATTTTGTAATTTGTTGTTTACATTTCAGTAATCAGAAACTGTGTGTAAGAGAGTGTACTATTTAATTACAGCACGTTGAATTAAAGCTTCATAACGTTACACCTTTTCTTTATACTTTTTCTTTAAAACATTCCTCAACTCCACAACACTTTGCGTTTGGGTTTTATTTAAAAAAAAAAAAGTATTACGCTTTTTTTCAAATTTTAAATAAAAAATATATGCCAAACTCTGTGCATACTTATATGCAATTAAAAATGTTTTATTTTTTTAATTTTGTTTTATAACAAAAAAATCTTTTTAAAGCAGCCATTTGTTTGGAAATTTATTTTTAAGAGTTTTTTTTAATTTATTCTTATTTTAAAATGTGGTTCAGTTCGCTTAAAATAATTTTGTAATTTTTTTTTTTTTTTTTGCTTTTTTCAATTAAACTGTGATTTTTTGCTTCTTCTTTCTTAGTTTACTTTAATTTATTTTTTATTTTTTGCAAACACTCCAAAATCTGCGCACGTTGTGTGTATCTTTTACTTTATTTCATTTTAAAATATTATCCTGGATGTCTACCGTTTTATCATTTGCTTCACAGTAACAAACACTAGGACACCATCAGCAAACACTTTCTCCTGCTGCTGACACTACATTCACAAATCTGCTGCTGTTTCTGTTTTCAACTGTACGCTGTTAATGCTTTGGCTGGCCACTTTATTTTAACTTGCTTAACAGTGAAGCCAACTCAAGCGGTTTTTTGAGAAAAAAAAAAATAATTTCTGGATTTATATTAATGAAAAATTAAAATGCAGAAAGAAACATAAAAATAATAAAAAAATTATTAAAAATTATTTTTATTTAACTAATTGGGTATAAAGCTTTTTTCTATCTGCCAACAAAGCAAAGTGTGTGTAATAAAGGGCTGCACAAGTATGCTTGAAAGCCACATATATATGTACTATTTTATATTAAAAAGTGCTTGTAAGGCATTTCAAGTATGACTACGGATCATACATCAGAATAATGTTGACGGTGACATGAGTTATGTTGTCGGGCAGAGCCGCTGTAGCTTGTGGTTTATTCGCTGCAATTTAAAAAACCCAGAATTTCACTCAAGTTGGCCAGTTGATATACCCTCCCCTTGAGATGACTATGCGCTCAAAACTCTATATAAGAATATTTAATAAGAGCCTCCAATTGAAGCCACATGTCGCTAGTATAATTATCATTAAATAAAAGTGAAAATAAGTTAGTAATCATTTACCTAGGCAAAATGCTTGTGTGAAACATTGTCCGCAAAAAAAAGAGTCAATTAAAAAAAAAAAATCATTTGCTGGCGTTACAAAATTGGCAACACAGACCAAGCAAATTAAAACCAATGCAAGAGATATGGCTTTCACAATAAGTACCGCTGTCACATGCCAAAGTTTAGAAGCCCCTTATTAAACTTATTATGAGCCAAAAATAAACTTTAAATAACAACATACTTTATTCGGCCATGAGTGTGAACAAAGTTATTTTTAAAATATTAATAAACATACTAACAACTCAAGTTTAATAGAAAAAAACATTACGCTTTCAGCAAGTTATTCCTCTATTTACAAAAATCAGCTGGATGTACCTCACATCTAGACTTACGTATAAGCCTATATACAAGCGTGTAAATTGAGATTAAAATACTTTTTATTGGGCTTGGTCTAGATGTGACCTGTATCTAGAATCTGTATCTGAATTTTTTTTTAACAGATAACTAACTTGCTGACAGCGTAATCTTGTTTTCTATTATTCTTGCTAAAAAGCATTTAATATGACAAATGAAACTTTAAGTAGTTGGCATCACCGTTATATTATTTTCTTCACACATAAACTTTCTCTCTTTCTCTCTCTCTCTCGCTCTCCTTTCTCTCCCACTGTTCCTTACTCTCTGACAGCCTTTTCTTATTTGTTTCTCTGATACACATGTGTATCCTTTTAAATTCACAGCAACAACTAAAATTCAATAACACATTAATTACAACAAAAGCACTCACTTCTTCATACACACAATTGCCTGTGTGTATACACAGATATATTTTGTGCTTTCTTAACTATTTAAATTAATTACAAAACTTTGTTTTTCATAATTGCAAATTTTATTTTTTTTTATTTCTTCTTTCAAAAAAAAAAAAACTTCCGCATTACGCACAATAATTTTTTTATTTTATTAAATAAAAAACCGCATTTCCTGCTTCAAGCACCAGTTAACGCTCGCGTTATGTACACAACTGATGTGAAATATTAAACTTCATTTTCCAAAGCTGAACTACATTCCCAGAAGCTTCCTCACAAAAGTTTAACTTGACTTTTGCTTTGGTTTTTCCTTAGATTTGTTGAGAAATTCTATTGTTTTTTTTTTCTTCATTTTTGCACAGTGGCTTATGTGAGGTAATAATTGAAAATAAAAAAATTAAAAAAAAAATTGGTGGAACGAATTTTCTGTAACAGCAGCAAATGACAGATAGGTGTAGTAAGCTTTTCTGCAACACGTTATTCTCAATCACAATGCTAAGTCGACTCTGCTACTTAGAAGCAGCCAGCAGGGGAAAAAATGACACATTCCATAAGTCAGACACCTGCCGAAAAGCAATCTGCATGACTCTAATGATATAGTAGCCACACAAACTGACTAGAAGATCCCCTATCTGCCACTGATGGAAGATATATAGGATTCTAGAGGGATTGATATCCATTAAATTTAAAAAGAAATCTGCAGAAATATTGTGTGTACTAATCAGTTACCCGTATTTCTCTGGCAATAATAAAAAACCGCTCCTGTTTTATCAAGTCATTTTAGAGGACCAGAACCTTAGAAGCTTTAAAAGTTTTTCTAGTAAACGGTATTGTTTTCATTGTCATCTTGTTAATTACGGAACATATCGTCCCACCATTCCTCAACTATCACAAGTCAATTTTATCTTAAGTCGACTTAAGCGATTTAGTATAGCTACAGGTTAGAAATTCAAAAAAACTGAAACTTTTTGCACATCTGATTACCGTAGCAAACATTTTTTTCATGTATTTTTCAGGAGACAATTTTGTTCAACTAGTGTACACACACAGGATTCTGTTGCTTTTTAGGAATCTGTAAAATTTTAAACCAACCTCTAAAACAACAACAGCAACAATAACGTTAAAATTGTAAGAAAAAAGTCCATTACGCTTCAATTCAATTGAATGTGTATGTAAGCACAAGTGTTGCAATCTGCATGTACTTTTACCACTTGTTTGCTATTTTACTGCTATTTCTTGTTGAGAACGTTAAATGCTCTCAAGAGCTTTTCGTACAGCAACAAATTAAAATGCACAACAAAACAAAAACACTTTGTCACCCACAACCACGTTAGGATAACCGCTTTTTTTGCTCTACATACTTCACCTTTTTTTTTTGTAACTGTGCTGCCAACTTTTCAAATTTTAAAAGCACTAAAATATATTTTTTAAATAAATTCGATTGATTAACGATAAAAAACTATAGATTTCAATACAGGATCATATAAAATTGCCTATTAGTTCTCTTAAATGGAGTCGTTGTCGACATCATAAATTTTAAAGCAATATAATTTAATTATAATTTGCTATTCTTTAATAATAATATGATGACATCGACGTTTTATCGTTAATTTTAACTCACAATTTTTAATAAAAAAAAAAATTATTCACCCCGATTCATCGTCGTTTTTATGTATTTCAAAGCAACAGTACTGGAGTATTAAGGAATTTTACAAAAATTTTAAAAATAATCCGAAGTAATTTCTGAGCATTAGGGTACTAGATTACAAATCTGAACGACCTCTCCTTTAAAATTATATGTGTACTATCCCGTAATTTTCTATGGTTCGCCTTCAAGTTGCTAAAATCCCTCAAAGCAACATCACTGGGATATGTAGAGATTTCAAAAAAAAAAAAAATTTTAAATAATCGAAAGTAGCTTCTGAGCATTTGAGCGGTAGATTCCAAATCTGAACGACCTCTCCCTTAAAATGATATGTGTCCCATTCAGTAATCTTTTTGAGAAATCAACACATTTATAAATCTTTCATAAATATTAAAATGATATTTAGAAACATTTAGTAACGTAAGACGTATTTGATAAATATGGCTTAAATACTGGAAAAATATTTACAAATAGTAAAAAGCGTAAGAGGTTACGTTAAAACATATTTAACTCAGCATATATATATCTTCACTCACCCGTGCGAAATGGTTTTTATTTTTTTTTACTCGCTCGGCTCGTTCCATTATTACATGAGTCGGTATCCTTAGAGAGAACTCTGTTTACAAATAGAATTTTAATTGTTAAAAATTTAGTGATATATTCCAGTTAGCGAATGAAATATGTATGTTCTGTATTCCACACGGATTAGAAAAACTGTGGAATTAAATTTTTTTCTTCTTATTAAATTAAAACTTTTATGTTTTTTTAATTCAACCAATAATTTTGCACCCAAAATAAAGCAAAAACAAAATTTAAAATGAACCACAGAGTAGCTATGAGGTGCTGAATTTTTCAATTCTGAATAAAATATTCGGATTCGGAATACAGAACAGCACTGTATGTATGAATATGCATCGACCCCAACTCTTTCAAAATGATTAGCAAGTGTAATACTCATACATACAAACTTTCGTATTTATAATATTTGTAAAAATAAGGATAAGGATTTAGTAGGCCCATGTACCTTTTAAATGTTACTTTTCTAAAGATTTACATCACTGGCATTTACACTCATTATAAATATGTCTGCCTTTGTTGGGTTAGCTTTTTCATAAATTTTTAAAAACTAAATTGTCATTTTAACAGTCTGTTTGCTTTTATTGCCTTAGGTTGTGTTCAGGCCACGCTCACATTTATCATTAACTTTAATTAAAAAAAAAAGTTATTTTATTCTCTCATCTGAATCTCTTTCAATTTATGTCTCTATTAACATTCCCATAAATTCGCCTTAACATTGTCATTTAATGTTAAATATTTCAGTGTGTTTGCTCTCATTTCATAGTGAAATATTTACTGTTTTTTTTTTTCTTGTTCGCACTGTTTGATTTGTTTATTTAATTTTTTTTTAAATCTCTTTCCGTTTGCCAACGGAAATGGTTGTTCTAGAAACTATTAATTTTTGAAATTATTATAAATAGAATGTATGTATGTATCTTAACGAAATGAATACTTAAAAATGTTATTAATGAGTAAAAATAAATAAAATTAACAATTTTATTTTAAACAATATTCGAAAATAACCGATAAGATAAACTGCTTTATTATGGTTGTTAACTTAAAAAGTGGCCATATTAATGAGCGTGATAAATTTTTTTTAATAAAACCCGTGTTGGGCTATGATGAACATGTAATAAAGAAATTATCCAAATCAGTCCATCCGTTCTCACGTTATGCAATTACAAACGAACGACATTTGATTTTTATATATGTAAATAGAAGAAAAAATCTAAGAAGAAGAAGAAGATGTCATTTTACAGTCAATATGAGCTATAATTTTTTAAAGTATTATAAGTCTACTTTAAAAAAAAGAGAAGTTAAAGGAATTCGTAGTAAGATATAGACACCATTTTACTAAAATTGCAGCTGAATGATTTTTAAAAAAAAGTGGACTTATACCATTTTTAAAATAACAGTATAAAATATAGTTTATGTTTGTATATAGAGATCAGGTGACTTCAAAAATACAAAAATAACATTATTATAATACAAAAAGTCAATATATTTTGTTATTGCTTTAGAGGACCCTCCTGCCAAAAGCTATTTCCCGCTAAAGTGAAATAAAAAAATTTGTTTCCTTTTTTGATCTCTAATTAGCAAATTGATATCTCTTAAGTTTTAACAGCAAGGGCTTCAATCATACAGGATTCAGCTGGCGTTTTAGTGTCACCTGGTTTTTTTTTTACACCATGATAGAGATTCCACATCATTTGTTGTGTATAAATTAGAGCTCTGCACAAGCATACTGGAAAGGGCTTACAAGCATTTGTTATTATAAAATATTACACATGTTTTTAGTGTATGCTTGTGCAGTGCTCTAGTATAAATTCCTATTGTACGTATGCGTGTTATTTAAGGATAAAAATTATTCATACGTTCAGGTGGTTTCTGTTATCAATTTCAAACATGTATACACGTACGTAATACAGTGTGTAATAAATACAATAATTATTAAATGCACGCTAGGGAGATAAATAAAGCTTACAGCCAGTCCCACATTAAGCAACAAAATGCTATTAATAGCAGAGTGCGCAAAGAAACAAAACGAAACTTTTGCATTCGAGTCGTTTTGTAGTTTTGCAGGGTAAAAAACAAATACAAATAAAAAGTACTGCAAACATTTACTTTAATTTATTTTGTATTTGTATTGGAACCTAAAACAAATGAATAACAATAAAAACAAGCAAAATTCAATAGTTCCGTGAACAGTTTGTTTAAGCACACAAGGTGTTTATCATTTTCAAAATAACTCTTTGCAGGAGGCATTTTGGTATGGTCTTGCTAGTAAACAAAAAATGATTCATTCATTCAAAAAATACGTTTCGGTTTTTATTTTGTACGCTTGGATTGGTACATAACAAGAAGAAAACTGTACGCAAAGCCAATTTTATTTATTTGTGACATTTTTTTTGAAATCGTTTTGTGTTTTATTTTATACATTGTGCAAAACGATTGAAAGATTTTGAAAGATTTATGACTTTGCAACAAACGTTTATGAAATGTTTTGTTTCTTTACAAACTCTGAAAGTGAAAGATAACGTTAGATATCATGGCACAGACCACTTGTAGATGTTTTAGGTCCACAAGTTAGTGTATTCTGCTGTTACTGACAATAAAAAATAAATCGCTAAAAATTTAACATCTTTTTTATCTTATATCAGCTGTTATTTTTGAAAGTGGTTCAAGTCTGTTTAAAAAAATAAGTTAACATTAATTTCAGTAAGATGGCGTCTATGTTTTATTAAAATTCTCGCTAACATTTTTTTTAAGTGGACTTATACCACTTTCAAAAATACATATATACGTTCGTGTAAGTATGTATTTATATCAAAGCAGTTTTCAATATATCAACATGGCAAAATGCTTTGTCTATCGGAATGAAGCCGTAGTTGCGTTTATATATTTGCAGCTCACTTGCCAAACAAATGTGACCATACATAACCGACGTTTCTATAGTTGTGTTCATGGCATCATGGAAAATCATAACAAAATCGAATATATTTTCTTTCAAATTATCAACAATTTTAAAGCAAAAAAATATATTTTTTTTAATTTTTTTTGTTGCGTTAAACTTGTAAATTTTTATTTTTTGATGGAGGATTTAGAATTCTAAAAAATTAATTTTTTAAATAGACTAAAAATTGTAAGTTGAAAATATGGGTGAATTGCCTAATGTGACCACCTTGTATAGTTACGCCATGGTTGTGTTTGGCTACATGTGCTACTGTTGTACTGCAAATCATCAGAGCATGGCAGAATTAACACGCTAAAGCAAATAAAGCAGCTGAACATTTTTTGCTCTCCATTTATTTTGACTGCAAAGCTATCAGAATTTGTGTACATCCTGCGCTTGCCATTGTGTGTGTGTGTGATTGTACTCGTATGACCGGATCTGCGTTGAATTTCCTCCTTTTTATTTGACAGATACGAAAGGTTGTTTTTGTAATTCAGTGTTTGCAACAAACGTTTAAGAAACACCCTTGCTTGTAATATTCCTCTGAATTGTGGTAAAAAATAGTTAATACAAAAAATAGCAGCACTAGTATCTACCGAATCGTCAGTGGAGTCATCATAATTTTTCTTGATAAGTTTTAAAAAATTATGTTGATTAGTGACACTTCTCTGAAGTGTGGCAAACAATAGTAACAGCATTTTTTTTTTTTTTTAAATATTTCTTGATAAGATAGGCCTTTCACTGTGCGCTATAAAAAAATATATTTTTTGCTTCAAATATTTCGGACGGTAGGTATGAAAATGTCTTACTCACAGTTTATACATTTTGAAATGGCTAATTTTGTTTGTTTTTTACTTCAAGTCTGATAATAATTTTTTTTTTTTTTTTTTTTTTTTATATAGATATACCATATATGTTAATATAAAAACAAATTAGTAACTATTTCAATTACGAATTAAATTTTATTTAAATGAATTTAAATTTACACAAACGAGAAAAATATAAAAAAATAAGTTCAACTTAAATGTGATTCAAATGCACATGTAAATTGTAAAAAAAAAATAAATAAGCAAAGCAAAGAACAAATAAATAAATATAAGTTTTCATATATTTCCATTGAAATAAAATTTAAAAACGGTTTGTTGTTTCTAAAACATTTTTTAGAAAATACTTGCAATTTAATAATATTAATTATTTATTTATTATATTTTTATGTTGATGCATAATTTTATGTGTTGTGTCTATAACACAAGCGATCAACTTGTCTAAAAAACTCAAAATTTTGAGGACTTTTCATTAAAAATTTCCAAACAAATTGATCGTTTGTGTTATAAAAACAGCACATTAATCTCTTAAAAAGAGTTTAATAAATATAGAAAAAATCGGATGGGTTTTATAAATAATTTTGTGTTTTTGTTAAACACTGTTCAATTTTAATTAATTGTTTTTAACTATAAAATCCATAATATAAAAATGATTTATTTAATCTGCTTGAAGTGACTCTTCAAGTTATAAAACTTTATTATTCTTGTATGAATTTGTCAAGTAAAACCTTAAGTGGAGCAAAAAATTCTTTAATTTGCTACTATTTCAATAATTGGCTCTTTAGTTGTAGGTATTTCTTCAATGGCAATTGGCGGCTCGACTGTCTCAACTGATGGTGAATTTACAGTTTCTATAACTTCTTGTATTAAATTCTCTGCCATGGATTCTTCTTTAGTGCCATTTTCTTGTGAGTTAGCTGCTTGTGCTATTTCTTGAACCTCTTCCTTGACACTAATAGCATCTTCGGAAATTGCCGGTGATGATTCTTTATGATTATTGCTGTTGTTGTTATTGTTATTCTTTTTTGATTTGGATTTTTTGTTTTTCTTCTTTTTAATTGACTCTTCCTGGGCCTGCAACTGTTTACATTGCTCTTCGGCTTCGGCACCTTTTAAATTTAAGATTTTCATTTGATTTTGTAAATTTGCCAAAGTTTGCTTAAGTTCGGCACAATTCTTTGACATCATATCCATTTTATCCTTATCAGCCACATTGTTTATGGGTCCTGTTTGCATGAGTTCCGGTTCTGTGGGCAACGCTGGTAGTGGTGGCACTTCAACATTATTTTCTTTAATAACTTTATACAGATGGCTGCGCTCATTTTGTAATGCCCTCAAAAGTTTTTGCAATTGATCAACTTGTTTATTACAGCGTATAGCATGATCATCACGCTCCTTTTTCTCTGTTGCCAATTCAATTAAAGTAGCATTACTTTTCTCCCATTTACGTTTCCATTCCATGGCTTCCTTTTCAAGTTTCCTGGTATTTTTAGACATTTTTTCCAGTTCTACTTTGTAAGTGGCAAAAATATCATTCGATTTTTGTAATGAATTTTGGAAGTCATCATATTTAGCAGTATAAATATGCAATTGCTCCTTGAGTTCCTTTTCGCGTTCAGTTATTTCCTTCAGCATTTTTTGAGTGTTCATCAGCTTTTCCAAAGCAATTTGTTTCTCTCTGAAATTTGTTAAATAGAAAATTAAATATTTGATTACAACCACTATACCCGTGTTTAAATTTAATTGTTACACTTACTTAATAAGAATTTCTTTTTCCATGGCAGCCTCTACCTGTACCTTGCTTAATTTTGCCTGATGCAACTGTGACTCAAGTTGCACTTGTTCATTTAATTTTTCCAATTGTTGTTCACGAGCCTGATACTGCTCGGCCAAGAATCTTAATCTGTAATAATATAATATGGTGCATATGACATGAATACAATCATCACCTTACCGCTTTGCATAAATGTTTTCATTACAGATTTTAAAAAATCATATTCATACAAGTTCCATAAAAATGTTATGGGTATATTTTTCTGTATCATAATTATTTTTTTTAAATATGTAAAACGTAACTATTACATATACGCATGTAAAATATATTACTAAATGACACGAATGGAAAAAGAAAAAGATGATTTTAACGTCATAAGAGGTCTATGTAATCCATGTTTAAAGTAGACCACGCGGTGCACGCTTCTATTAATTTTAGGGTATTAGTTTTGTGGTTTTCATATTATTCATAAATTTTAACTCAAGGCCACTAACCAGTAATATTGTTACAAGAAAACATTTTTGTAATTGTTTACCTTTACATTACGAGCGCTTGAATGAATATCTAATAACACTCTTGCATCTGAATATATACAACACAATAAAAATAAATACTATAATATTTATTTTGAACAAATAAAGATACAAAAGTATTTTTGTTTAAAAATAAACTATTCTTTTCCACCCCCTTCACTCTCCTTATGCATACATGCCGACAGATACACACATGTACCCAGCCAGCTAGCTAGCCAAGCTAGTAGGTAAACTATAGAAATCAAATTCACACTAAGCAGAAAAACGCATATTTTTGTGTTTAATTACTTTCTCAACATACATACATAACGTACCTACTAAAGACCAACCGACTACACAGGAGAAAACAATTAACCTTACTTTTCCTATACATACATTTAATTCCTTTTTTTGCAAAAATTTTAAAATAGAGGCACATTGTTCACTACGTATAGGTGCAAGTATGTACTTACTTTTTGGTCATTTCGATATTATGATCACGTAATTTGTTATTTTCCTCGTTATTTTTACTCAAAGATTGATTGATTTCATTCAAGGAACTTTGAAATCTGGATTGGCTTTCTTTGCGTCTTTCCTCTTCTTCCCGAATTTTTTGCATACTTTCATTCTTAACGGACTTTATAAGTTTCTGCTGTTCCCTGCACACTTCCTCCAATTTATCTCTACACACAAAAATATAAATCAAACTTACAAATGATTTTTATTATTTGTCATAATAATACTTACCTCATTAGAACATTTTTGTTGTATTCCCTTTGTAAATTTTCTTTTTCTCGTATTATTGTCTCCAGTTGTTTTTCGTGGGTTTTAAGATCCTGCTTAAAACGCCTATTTGTACGTTCACTCTCTATGTATTTGCTAAGCAAGAGTTGAAATTTATCTTCCGGGGTTTTAACCTCTTCTAGAGATTTTAATATCTAAATAAAATTTACACTTTTACTTACACAAATCATTTTTCATTTACATCTAAATGACCTAATTGAATGTCTACTTTATTTTTGGCATCCTGTCGCTAATAAATTTACTTATGAACGATTATGTATGTATACACACACATGCAACTTACCTGTTCTTCCAGTTTTTGATCTTTTACCTTCTCATCTTTGGCTTCTTTTTTATTTTTCTTCGTTTGCTCCATTTTATTAAATGTTATTAACTATTTCTGATTATTTAATTCAAATATTTAGTTTACATTTGCAGCTGCAAAATAAAAGTTCAAACAGGGTGTAAGAATATTTACCGCTTGTGTATTTTACCATATTTGGAGAAAAACTAGTGCTGTCAAAACGTTTCAATGAAACACCGGTAACTGAAATATTAAAACACGCCAAAGATAAAGTTATCGTAGCTATCGTTCACGTAATTCTTGGGCTACGTGCTTATATGTGGAAATTCATTTTTAAAAATTAACTAATATAAAGTATGTAATGGAATACCTAGTAATACGGCAAAAGTTGCTATTGTAGAGCTTTGAATTTAATTACACAATTAAGTTTTTTTAATTATCGATATAATAAATCGAAAAATACTAGTCGATTCAATTATAAATTATTAAAATATTTCGTCAAGTCCGGCCATAATCTACTTACTAAACACATTTTGTGTCCAATTTAACTCAACGAAACTCGAAGTCCACAAATCAATATTTTTATGTGTCATATGACAATTTTCACAATCCACTAAAAAAATCGCCACTTGTATTTGTCTACTTGTCTTGTGAGCAACGTAATTGTAATTTCTTTTGTTATAAGTGTACGAAATATTTAACAATTTAAAATGACTAGCCAAACCCAGGGTATTCAACAATTGTTGGCTGCAGAAAAAAAAGCTGCCGAAAAAGTTGCAGAAGCAAGAAAACGTAAGAACAAGGCGTCAAAATAGCATCTAATTAAATGACAAAAAAAACAGGAAAAAATTGTATAAAGTATAATAGGGGTCACATGATCGTTATTGAAAAGCAAAAGTGTAGTTACATATGTGTATGTGATAAAAATTATAAATATTTCGATTTCAGGCAAGGCGAGAAGATTGAAACAAGCCAAGGATGAAGCTACCGAAGAAATTGAAAAATACCGTCAAGAAAGAGAACGTCAGTTTAAAGAATTCGAAGCCAAGGTGAGTCTTCAAAAGTGTTATAAAAAACATGACATGGATATTACTAAAACCAATAAAAAAAACTTTTCAGCACATGGGTTCTCGGGAAGGTGTAGCTGCCAAAATTGAAGCTGATACTCGTGTTAAATTGGATGAAATGAATCGTGCGATTGGTTCGCGCAAAGAGCCAGTTATTCAAGAAATTTTGCAATTCGTTTACAATATTAAACCAGAAATGCACAAAAACTATCATCATAGAAAGTAATTTAAATAACAATAATATTATTTTTAACCTTTTTTTGTTGCTTAAAATGCCTCACAGTTCACACAAATACCTTTACTTGATTTTAATATCATTAAGAGGCATTATATTACAACCTTAAAAAATATTTAAGAGAACTAAAAAAGTAAACGACTATTCAGCGTTAAACATACATGTAATTAAAAATATAACAAATTTTGATTTAAGTGTAGAGAAGACTCAAAATTCTTTTACAAAATAAGTGTATTTTTAGTTCAGTTAATTCCTAATTAAAGAATCAATTGTATTGTTCTTGTTGTCTTAAAAAAAAATTCAGCTTTTAGGAGAGATAATTTAACTGCAAAGAAGTGAAATTCAGTTCTAGAGTCGTTGTAAAATATACGTGCTAATATACTAATTTGTAGAAATATATTAAAACTGCATTAAATTTAAAAAATTGTATTATATTAGATGTCCTATTCATAAAACTATTGAATAATAAAGTTTCTCTTAAAATTAAAAAAAATATTTAATTTTATTCAAGGGAAAAAATTAAAAAAAAATAAAACAACTAAACTTCCAAGATGTGTACCTTATACACCAATAAGCAAAGTTTAATTGTCGGCCCTATGTTCCTTTTAGGAATAAAAAGAAGAAATACATATATGTATATACAAAATTTAATCGGTTTAGAAATTTTTCCAAAAACTGAAATTTTACATCAAGAACAATTTTCAATATTAGGAAAAAAAATTTTCCCCTCGCTATTTACGATTTTTGCTTTACCAATCACCGGAAAGTGATATCTCTCTTAATGAAAAAGTCAGCTGGGTTATATTTACAATTCGGACTAGTTAAAAAAATTTTTATTTAACAAAGTTATAACAAATAGAATTGAGACTTGAAATGCCAGCCAGTGATTGGTCAAACGGTCTTTTGAAATTACTTAAAGATCCATCAAGTCATATTATATCTTCAAATGCAGCCATAGTAATACGTGATAAATATCCCAAAGCAAAACATCATTATCTGGTGCTGCCACGGGAAAACATACCCTCAATATTTAATGTTAGTAAAATATACAAATATATGTATGTGCTCTCTAATGAATTCATTTTCAGCTAAATAGATCGCATCTTAACTTATTGGAAGAAATGTATTTATTGGCTTTAAATATTATAGAAGTTAAGCAACAGCATATAAGTAATTTTAAGATTGGTTTTCATAACCAACCCAGTATGCAGCATTTACATTTACATGTTATTTCTAAAGATTTTGTGTCCGATAGCTTAAAGACGAAAAAACATTGGAATAGTTTTAATACTGCATTGTTTTTAAGTTATAAGGGTAACATTATAAAAGCAAAAATAGTAACTATATCTTGATCGATGTGTACTTTATTTCAGATCTTTGTCAACAACTACAGGAAATAGGCCAAGTTAAACATTTAGATTGTGCTACGTTGCATAGCTTAAGCAAACTGGACTTAAAGTGTAATCAGTGTGATTTTGTAGCAAAAAATATGCCAAAGTTAAAACAACATTTAGAGCAACATCTTGATAAATAACGAATACAAATATTTACTTGGATTTAATAAACTTCAATAAACTGCAATTTTAATAGAAAACATTGAAAGTCAATAAAAATTATGTGCTATCAAATTGTCATCGAATTTTTTATTTTTTTTTCTTTGTTTTTAATTTAACGCTATCACAAGCCACTGTATATAACAGCTGCGAAAAGGGACATCAATTCAATGTGAATATTTATTTAAACTGTGACCCTGTGGTTTAAGCACTCAACATCTGTCATGAAACAAAATATTGTTGGCTTTGTACAAAACTTATTGTCATTTGTTATAAACAAATAAAAAGTTAATTAACATGAAATCGGGAACATTTCGAAATACGCAATGGGACCCTATACTTTTAATATCACAAATAATATCCGTACAATTTTGCGTTTATTTCACGCTGGGTATATTGGTGGGTATTGCAAATCTTCTGGCTGGTGACAACTACCGTTTAGACAACATGTTTGAATATCATGTAAGGCTAGAACATAACACACATTGAGAAAATATAAATTTTTGTATTTTTATTTGTAACAGGAAATACATGTGTCCGATTTGGGCGGCAGACTGATAATTTGTGCATTCGTTACAAATTCTTTTTTGGCCTCTTTGACGCTGTGGTGTATAGTCAGAAGGGCAAAATTATGTTTAGACTTTAGGTATGTATATAAGTAATATATAATTTTTAACAAATTATTAAATAAAAAAAACGTTTTGGCACACATATCTAATACAACTTCTTTGAAGCTGTACTTTCCACATCTTTCATTTATTAATATGTTGGTGGTATAACAATGCCTTTCCTTCAAATTTATCTTGGTGGCTTCTAAATTGCATTACTGCCACTATTATGTGTATCGGTGGAGAATTTCTGTGTCTGAAATCTGAGCTTAAAGAAATTCCAGTTGGTTACTCCGCTTTAAATCAAAAATCTGATGTATGATAATAAATGTACAAATGCCTACATATTTTCTGTACAACGCAACTGAAAACTTGATTGCTTATCTAAAGTTAAGCCTATTATTTAATATAAATTTATTGATAATAAAAAATTTAACACTAATAGTAAAATAATAATTATATGTAAATGTATTATTAAAAAATTAAGTACCTACATAAACAATATTTTTGTATAGAAAAGAACCTAACATTCCAATTTTTCAATTTTTGAGTATTTTTTGTGATTTATGAAGCAAGCACATGCAGTTCGAAAATTCTCTTGTGTGCAAGCCTTAAATTTTGTTGAAATTATTTAATGCTTTTGGTAGATACCACTTTCTTTTTGATTTTACTATGAATAAAATAATCCGATTTTAAAGGTAAAGGATTTAACTTTTTAAAGAACTACTCACTGAGGAGTACATGCGCCGATTAGACTAACATCGGTCCAGGTACTCTTTCTAATATTAATTATAAGAGTGGGTAGTATCAGAAAATTAATCTGAGCCTCGCCAGCGCAGATACTCCTTACTCCTAAAAATAAGAGTGTGTGTGCATTACGGGTAATTTATGGTAGACAATACCTCTATTAATTTTCTAAAATGTTTTTAATAAAATAAGAACATTGTGTGCAATTAACTCAAATTTTAAAAATTTTTAAATACTTTGCATATTTGAATAAGAGTTTGTTAACTGAACACAGCTTCAAGTGATTTATTTTTAGTATATGTACATGTGTTTCTTCAATACTGCTTGCTATGATTATTTTCATTGTATTTTCCAATAACTTCACTATACACAAACCTATCACATACATCTAAATATTGGCTTCTAAATTATCAAAATTAATTAAAATGTGCAACATATATTTTTTTAATTAAAACACAAACTAGTTAACAATTATTCAACACAACTTTTTACTAGCGAGTGGCATTGAATACCGATTACTCTCTACAATAAACTAAAAACGATACGACAGCAGATTTTTTTTTGTCTTCGTGAATCTTTGTCGACCATTTTTCACGCGTTGTTTGTAGTGAGGAAATTATCACACAGATGAAAGGTGTTTTTTTTCACATATATAATGTGTTAAATACAATAAAGAAAATAATAAATTTATATTTTATTAAAAACAATTGACAATTATAAACAATTTAGAAATATACATAAATATATTCATAAAAAGTAATTGTACATTAATTGCAGAAGAAATCAGTGAAATAAAATCAAAAAAGTTTTCTTCAATTCAAGTGTCTTTGTGTTAGTGAATATACGGATTTTTTCTTTTCGTTTGGTCGTGTGCAGCTGAATAGATAGATTGATATACATACATAACTTTTTCTTATAAAACAATTCATTTTAAACGATTATAATTAAAATAAAAAAAGACATATTCCATAAAATAGTTTGAATAACAAAAATTTTCCTAAGGGGAAAGCACCAAAAAAAACTAGCAACTGATTGGAAAGTAATATGAGTAATGCTATTAACCAAAATGGCACAGGTCTAGAGCAGCAAGTAAGTAAAAGATTTTACCTGTCTTAACATTTGCTATAAATGTGGGAATTGTTCTATTAAAATGTATTTGTATGTTCAATGATTTCGTAACATTTTTGTATTGATGGTACCCAAAACTGATGGTTCTACACATACTCAGCAAAAGTATATAAAAAAAAGACATTTCAATGTTTTTATATAGAAGATTGTGTAAATTTGTATTCGTTGATTTTTGTTCTCTTTATTTTCTGCCTACTTTATAACATCAACGATTATCGGTGTAATATTATTGTTGCAATATATAGTTTTAATTTCATTAACCACGCTTCTTCGTTGCTCATTGTGATTAATTGCATCTCTTTCAGTCATCTTTCTTTTCGTTTATTAATTTTTCAGTCTGATATTAAAGGTTATGATTACTGAACATAGAAAAATTGTGAGTAAATATCTTAGAAAAGAGCTGCCATCTTAATTATTTTAGTTCCCATTCATCTGCACTAAGCGAATTATTAATTTGAGCTAAGATGCCATTGCTCCCCCTTTTTTCCTCTTACCTTATAATTTATAATTATAATTTAAGATAATTAATATATAAATAAAATAATAATACTGAACATAGAAAAATTGTGAGTAAATCTTAGAAAAGAGCTGCCATCTTAATAATTTTAGTTCTCATTCATCTGCACTAAGCGAAAATAACTATCAGGTGGCTCTAGCACCACAGCTACTTTTTGTGTTTGCATGTTGCTTTTAGATGTCAGCCTTCCTTCATGTAATGAAAATGTTGAACTCAAATGTTTTAAAGTAAAGGGTGTTTTTTATAGACGTATAGAACTTTAAGTTGGCATTACTGTTCAAGATGGCGACCGATTTGACAGCTGTCAAGTGATTTATTCTCAGTTTGGTTTGGCAATTCATCATGAATAGACTCACGCCTGAACAACGCTTGCAAATGGGCACAAAACGAGATTGCCGTTGTTCCCGATTTTCATAAGCGCATTTGTTTAGCGATGAAGCGCACTTCTGGTTGAATGGCTACGTCAACAAACAAAACTGCCGCATTTGGAGTGAAGCTAATCCTCAAGTGTATGTCGAAACACCGTTACATCCAGAAAAACTGACTGTTTGGTGCGCTTTACGGGTAGAATCATTGGTCCGTACTTCTTCAAAAACGATGATGGCCAGAACGTTACAGGCAATGGTGATCGGTATAGAGCCATGAATAGTAATTTTTTCTTTCCTGAATTGAACAACCATGATGTCCAGGAGCTGTGGTTCCAACATGACGGCGCAACATGTCACACAGCTCGTTTTGGACCTGTGAATTGGCCTCCAAGATCTTGTGATTTAACACCGCTAGACTACTTTCTGTGGGGCTATGTAAAGTCATTGGTCTATGCGGATAAGCCACAAACGCTTGACCAATTGGAAGACAACACTCGCCGAGTTATTGCCGATATACGACCATAAATGTTGGGAAAAGTCATCGTATTTAAAATGTAATGCCACAAGATTATCTTTCGGATAAATAAAATTCATGTCAATCGAATAATCCATCGTTGTTTTATTGCAATTTAAGGTTCTATACGTCTATAAAAAACACCCTTTACATATCGCTTAATTTTGTAAACAAGTCCTCATATGGTCTCGTAAAACAACATACATATGTAAAGAATAAATTTTTCGAAGCTTACATAAAGAGGAGTTGAATTTGATAATGTAAACCTTGCATAAAAGCCTAAATAGAAAATGTTTTCTTTCCCAGAAGTTGATTCTTAAAAACAGCCATGGGCTCCCAGGGTCTTTGCAGGAATCGAACCTGCGACCGCCAGATTAATAGCTTAGAATGCTATTCATCAATCTAAACCCATAAGAGAGAATAACATGTTAGTAAAGTTACGAATAAGCGTAACTACTACTCTGAAAAATATTTTTATAATCTCACATGACTTGTATTACATAAAATTAATTAAAATAATTAATACTGCAATAGGGGTTATGCTTATTACGACAGATATTTGTTTAATGTGACCGTAGCTTTATCATAAATCCATTTTTGTTTTCCCCTATTCTACATACTATATGGAATATTTTGATTGCACGAAAAATTCGCCACTACAAATTTATTATAAAAATTTGAGTCATTACTTGAAAAGTAAATGTTTTTATGTATTGATTGTGCTACAGTAAATAAAAAAATGAGTTTTACATCTCTTAATTTTATTTATTTTCCGCCTCTCTACTCTACCGCATGTACCTACAGCAATAATATTTACGCTTACACCTGTTTTATAATTTTTTTTATCTGGTTCCGTTAGTAATAATTATTATATAATTTTTTTTTAATTTCATATTTATTTTTAAGGTTGCTGGTCTGGACTTGAATGGCGGCAAAGCTAATAGTAGCAGCCCCATAACAACTAAAAATTCTACAACTTCCAGCTCTGGTGGCGTTTATGTGCCTCCACATTTAAGAGGTGCCAGTAGTAGTTCATTGAAAGGTTCAACTGACGCTTCACAGCCTCGTGAAGATACCAGAGCAAGTGGCAATAGTAAATACGATAATAGAGATCAACAACGTGGTGGCGATTTTCGCAGAGGCGGCGGTGGTCGTAATTTTAACTCACGTGGCGGTGATCGTCAAAGTGGTGATTTTAGTAGTGGTGGAGCTAACACCGGTGGACGTCGTGGTGGCAGATACGAAGATAATTATAACGGTAAGTTCAAAAATTAACTGAAAATTCAAATTTGATGCGGTTGAATATCAAAAGATTTGTTCCACGGTGTAATTTTATTTAAATCTATAATTATTTAATAATCTTTCAAAGGGATTCCTATTCTAAGTTTTTTGACTTGGCGCGTTTTTAAATAATTTTTTTGTAATCATATTCTGAAATTTCGAGCGCTTGAAATTAAATCTTTTTTTTTACCGGTCTCGCCGCGTCCTATTATTTATGTGTAGGAATTCTTAGACTAAGGATATTCTATATATAAAAATTCAAAACAATCTTTTTAAAACCTGGTTTTTGATTAGCTGTTTTTACCCGGGCTGCGTAGCCAGAACAAAACAAATTCGTAACCTAACTGACTCGCGTTTATGTACCAAATTTACAAATAAATCCCGCAGGCAATAGAATTTGAATTGTTAAATTTTTGAAAAATGGAAGTACAAGTGTTATTCGCTGAAAGAATTTTTTAAACCGGTTCGGTAGCTTTAAAGTTTATACATTAAAAAAAGAACCAAAAAAACAATAATATTTATAATATTAGTATAGATAACTTATCGTTTTTTAAAAACAGGTGATAACGATTCTAGACGTGGTGGAGATAATTGGAACCGAGGCGGAGGACGTACCCAAAACAATCGCAACTACGATCGTCGCGACGACGATCGTAGTGGAAATTATCGTGGTGGTGACCGATCAAGCAGTCGAAATGAGACTAATGATGATCAAGAACAGCCTCGCAACAACCGTTGGCAAGAGCCTGAACGCCGTCCTGAAGAGCAACGCAATGGCACAGGAGGCGGAGGAGGCGGCGAACGTAAATATGGCGGCCGTTGGAATGAAGAACGTCGTGGTGATATTGATTACACCAAGTTGGGACCGCGTGACGAGAGACTTGAGCAAGAGCTTTTCGGCACTGGTAACACCGGTATCAATTTTGACAAATACGAGGATATACCCGTGGAAGCGACGGGTCAAAATGTGCCCAAAAACATCACATCCTTCGATGATGTTCAGTTGACCGAAATTATACGCCATAATGTACAAATGGCAAGATATGATAAACCGACACCGGTACAAAAGTACGCAATTCCAATCATTATAAGTGGACGCGACTTGATGGCTTGCGCCCAAACTGGTTCAGGCAAAACGGCTGCCTTTCTATTGCCGATATTGAATCAAATGTATGAGCATGGTATTCCACCACCACCCCAAAATACCCGCGGCTACAATCGTCGTAAGCAATATCCCTTGGGCTTGGTTCTTGCACCAACTCGTGAATTAGCCACACAAATCTTCGAAGAAGCTAAAAAATTTGCCTACCGTTCGCGTATGCGCCCTGCCGTTCTATATGGTGGAAATAATACGTCTGAACAAATGCGTGAATTAGATCGTGGATGCCATTTAATAGTGGCTACACCCGGTCGCTTAGAAGATATGATTACTCGTGGCAAAGTGTGCTTGGACAATATCCGTTTCTTAGTTTTGGACGAAGCTGATCGTATGTTAGATATGGGCTTCGAACCTCAGATTAGACGCATTGTGGAACAATCAAATATGCCATTAACTGGCCAACGTCAAACTCTTATGTTCTCTGCTACATTCCCAAAACAGATACAAGAGTTGGCGTCAGATTTTCTGAGCAACTATATATTCTTGGCCGTCGGACGTGTGGGTTCGACATCAGAAAATATCACACAAACCCTTCTATGGGTTTATGAACATGACAAACGCTCATATCTCTTGGACTTATTACAAACAATTCGTGATGGTTTGGAGTACTCCAAAGACAATTTATGTTTGATTTTTGTTGAAACGAAAAAAGGAGCCGACGCACTTGAGGAATTCTTGTACCAGTGCAATCATCCGGTCACCAGTATTCATGGTGATCGTACACAGAAAGAACGCGAGGAAGCCTTGCGTTGTTTCCGTTCTGGTGAATGTCCGATTTTGGTTGCCACTGCTGTTGCCGCTCGTGGTCTAGACATTCCCCATGTTAAACATGTTATTAATTTTGATTTGCCCTCAGATGTAGAAGAGTATGTTCATCGTATCGGTCGTACCGGTCGTATGGGCAATTTGGGTGTGGCCACATCATTCTTTAATGAGAGAAATCGAAATATATGCGGCGATTTAGTGGAGTTGCTGATTGAAACGAAACAGGAAGTACCCAGTTTCTTAGAAGATATGATGGCATCAGAACGTTCTCATGGTGGGAATAAGAGACGTGGTGGAAATAGCGGAGGCGGTGGTAGCAGTGGTGGGCGTTATGGTGGTGGATTTGGGTCCCGTGATTATCGCCAAACGTCTGGAGGAGGCGGAGGCAACCGCAATAGCAGTCGTGGTGGTAGTTCAGGTGGTGGCGGCGGAGGTTCTTATCGTAGCAACGGGACTTCATATGGCAGTGGTGGCGGTGGAAGTGGTGGTGGTGGAAGTGGTGGCGGTGGCGGAGGAAGCAGTTCTGGCGGCGGCTACTACAATAGTAATTATGGAAATGATGGCGGTAATTACGGTGGAAACTCTTCCTCTGGTCCCGATTGGTGGGGGGGAAATTAAACATTGAGGAATAATGTTGAAATCAGTTATAATCACAAGATGTAAGAAATAACGAAAGTGAGAATTAAAGAATTTCCAAAAGAAAAACAAAAATAGAGTTGATCAAAACATAAAATAAAATTAATTTGAAACGAAAATTCAACAAGAAAATAAAAAGAAATCTTATCAAATAGTAGTATATTACAAAGAATAAATAAATATATTACAGAATTATTAACATATTTAATTTAAAAACAGAAACTAAGATTTTTCTTTTTTATTTAAATTTTTCTCTATAAAAATATATGCAATTCCACAAGAATTGTCTTAAAAATAATAAATTTACATTTATAATTATTTACAATGACTAAATAAATAGAAAAAAGAATTCGAATCAAATCATACAATTCTTTTTAGTTTGTTTTCATAATCATTGAATTTATTTTTCTCACACATGTAACCTTAAATATAATAATATAACAATGCAAATTCTTAAAATAAAAATATAAATGTTTTAAATTGAAATATTACAAGAAGAAAAATTGCTAATTATTGAAAATTCAATAAAAACTTAAAAAAAAAACGTAAAAGCCAAAAAAGTGAGATGTTTTTGTCAATGAAAATGATTAGGTGAAGTAAGTATATCGGAGACAGAACGATAGTTAGAAAATAATTTTAAATTAAAAAAAATTCCTTTTTTAAACTTGAACCATAGTGTAAGAAAACCAGACCAGGTGACACTGAGACGCCAGCTGAATCCTGTATGATTGAAGCTCGTTCTGTCAAAAACTAAGATATCAATGTGTTAAAGAGGAAACAAATATTTTGTTTTACTCGAGCACACTTCTAACTATCAACCACCGGACATAATTTTTGACAGCGAGAGCCTTAAAAGCAATGAGAAAATATATGGGCTTTTTGTAATGTTGTTATTTTTGAAGTTACCTGGTTTTATTGTACCATGCCACTGTAAGTACAGCACGATTCTGTTAAAACTTAACAGTTATATAATTACAAATAAACACATCTTTGTGCATATCATAATCATTTAAACACAGCTATGTCTAATAACGACACGACATCAGCTGAGAAAGTAACACAAAAGAAGCAAAAACAAACTGGTCGTAAATAAAATAATATAAAGAAGGAAATTAAATTTTATAAAAAAAAACATTTAGAATGTCTATCCAAACAGTAGTAAACAGCCAAAGCACTGTGGACATAGATGGTGATAATGATTGGGAAGACTGGGGCGATGCAGAAGATAATCTGACCGACGAGTCTCCTAAGCTTGATTATAATAGGCAACCATCAGAAGAAAAGATCACAACGTCTGGATATTCCAATATAACATCCAAATCACATGAAAAATTTGAAAAAAATGAAAATATTTGTGGCACGAAAGACGAACCACGGACGCAACATCAAGCCACACAAAACAAACAACCTTCTGGATGGGGCAGCTTATTTGGTGACGTAGTATCTTCGGTACTCAGTACGGCTACTGAATTGACAACAACGGTCTCGCATGGCTTAGACAAAGTTATTGGTGTTCCTGATCCAGCTGAAATGGCTCGAATAAATGCGTTGCAAGAAGCCAAATCACAGTCACAAGAGAAACAACAAGAATCTTATCAAACTGTTGAAAAAGAGGAAGCATCTCTAACGCCGACAAATGTAGCACCCGCATTTGGCTTGGGGTTGGTTAATAATGTCACTTCACTGGGCAGCAAAGTTTTAAATACCGGTTTGGATACTTTAGAAGGCATTGGCAAGAAAACCATGAACATATTGCAAGAGAACGATCCATTGTTGAAGAATAAAATAAAAAAACTAGGCTTAGAACAAGACAAACCTAATTTAAGTGAGGTATGTTCAACTGTTATATAATAATTTTAAATTTATACCGTTGCTTACATGTACGATTTTCTTTAAGATTCTCAAAGAAGCCAAACAGGAAAATGAGCAGTTAGAAAAATCCTTAAAAGAGTTCAATTTAGAAAAATCCAAAGCCCAGTTGAGATTTGAAATTCTGTTTGAAAATAACTGTGGTTTAATGCACTTAGAAGCGTTGGAAATTTTATCCAAAGAATCCCAGCTTAAAATTGAGGCAGTGAAAGAATCTCTACATGACAAGTCCTTGGAAGACTTAATAGAAAATCTAAACGATTTGAAAGCGCTAGTAGAAATAGAAGACTTGGAGTGTGAACCGGAAAATGAAGATTACGATAAGGAGGAATTAAATAGCATGCTACAGGAAGCGATAGAAGATATGCAGATACAAATACAATTTGAAGATATTACCGAGTAAGTACTCGTATCTCGTAATTAGGGAGGTTTCAGTAAATAAATTTAAATGGTAATTTTTTTTAACCTACAGATTGTGGTCCTCTTGCAAAATTTTCCTTACTAACGCGGAAGCAAACGACTTCGATGCTCAGGCAATATTCTCCAAAGGCATCACATCATTGGCTGATACCTGTGCTTACGAAATGTTAAAATTACATAAAATTGCGGAACTTTTGTTGGTCAAAGAATGTAATAGTATAGTTAATGAAATTGATTCTATTGTTGAATTATGTAAACAATTTAATATGCATCTGCAAGTAGTTGCAAATCGTTTTGCAGCTCATCTTAGTGAGCACTTTGAACCAAATGAAGCCAAGATCCATATTAACACTTTGTTTGCAGAAATGTTACTAGCCCGCCAACAAATCGAGAAAGCATTTCATTTATTTGTGCCCATACTACAAAAGGCTGAAGTTAAATCATATTCAATATCATAAATATTAATATAATTTTTCTTGAAGCATATTCATGTGCATGATAATGCATTGACTTTTATATTCCAGATATGTAAACGTAATGAAAAAAATAATAATTTCAATTCTCTTTTAATAAATTTAATTACGATTACGATAACTACATACATATAAAAAAGCCAATTTAGCAAATCAGAATGTAATTAAGTTTTAAAAAAAATCTGAATAGGAACTTAGAACTTTACATTGCGACGCATGTGACTACCAGTTGCAACATTGAATAAATACAAGTTTTTTTACATTTTTGTGGTTCGGCTTTATTTTTACAAGTCTTATGTTTATTCATAAGAACAAATATTTAGTTATATTTGGATAAGAAAAAGTTTATATTATTTTACATAAACTATTCTAAAAAAATATTTTTTTTTTGTTTTTCAAACAACTAATCTAAAAAATTACGGAACAAATATGACTACATCAGGCGTTTATTCAGGTTGAGCTTTTGCGAGAGGAAATTCTACACAAATGTTTTTACTATTTTTGGATGAGATGTTCACCTTTTTCCCTTTCGTTTGCCCTGAATCAACGTCTGACAATACATAACTAATGTAGGTATATAAAATTGTTATTCAAGTGCAGTTCATAAACAGAAAAAAAATCCGACGCATTCAATATCTTAAATCAGGTTTATATTTTGCCATGTACCTAAAAATAAATAAAAATGAACACTATATTTTTCAGTCTAAATATACTCATTAGAAAGTAATTTTACTTGTCTAGAGTTTCCCAGAACGTCATTAATACTGCGCGATCTAAATGTCGTTTATTCTGCGAAAGATTTAATAAAGTTACCGACCATTTAGCCACATTAGCATCAAGCTTTAATTCCGAAAAGCGTAAATGAAAAGCAGAGACTGAAATAGGCATACAATTGAAGAGTTTACATTTTTAAGCAATATAATCATTTAAAATACTTTTTGCAAAAATTTCTACTGGATTTCCATCCCAAGGCCAACCCTTAAATTGCCAAGCAGGTCCCATAACAAATACTGCCACAACACGTTGCCAATCTTGGGCATTTAATTTTTGAGGATTATCTATGACACGATAAGGGACTGTCATGTTTTGTTTCTTGCGCTGAAAATTTACAAATTAAAAATTTTATTTTGATTTTTTGTTTAACAGATTAAGTTTTAATATCATGGAATGACTTAGTACATAACTCGTGCTCTAATTAACAATTTCTATAATTACATTTGAAATACTCTTTTCATAATTGGATTTAAATTAATATTAGCTTACCTGTAGAAGAACTTCATTGTCTCTGGTACAGCCTGCTCGTTTCTTCTCTTCTGTACTAACGTATTTTAAGTCCTGCAATATTTCCCTGACATTGTACATTGTTATAAGGCTAGTATTGGCTGAGGGTATAATAATTATTGGAGTTCGAGAGATGCGCTTTTGAGGCGTTGGAGCCACTTGACGCGCCTGTGCACTGGGTACCAACTCTTTGGGGCGACCTGTTATAATAATATAAGATGTATTTGTTATTTAACAATAAAAAAGTATAAAAGTGATATGTAGCTTCATAATAAATGTTACCTGGCTGTTGAGGCTGCAGTTGAGCTTTCCTTTGTGCCTGAGATCCTTCTGTTACCGATTTTAAAGACATGCCGTGATAAGTACCCATAGTATCGATCTTAAAGCCCTCAGTTTCTAGAAATTTATAGATTTACATTAAGTCGTTTACAAATGCAACTTTTTTTATTGAATTTACCTTCTTTTTGCCTATTAAATCTTTCCTGATCGTAACGATTATATTGTGTTAATTGAGGTTGGGGTTTATTAATTCTGGCTGGTTCGGGCATTTTTATTGGATTTTGTTGCATGGGTCTATTACGGCCCTCCTCTCTAGCTTTTATACCCTGTAAGATTGCAAATATATTCTTTGCGAAGATTTTACCGGTACTTTGTAGAATTGTTGTCCGAGTTCGCCATTGACGTTCACGACTTATAATGTCTTTAGTAGAATCAACATCAAAGTCTAATATGGCTCTCAAATCGGTACCCATGGCATCCTCATTGTCAGTGCGTTTAATGGTTGTTCTCTTATTTGCCAAACGTTTTGCTTTGATGGCAGCAATTTTTTCAACTGACATTGTTTCAGACAAAGATTTAATATTATCCATATTGACAGTTGCTTCTTTTTTATTAACGTCCCAACGAGCTGCAAGTTGTTCTCTGACTTTTTGCACTTGTGTTTCCTCGAATCGAGCTTTTTTAGCAACTAACTCTCCTCCGATGGTGTCACCATCAGCAAGCCTTTTAACTTGTGTGGGTATTTCCAGTGGAGCACTCTTGTCAATGCTGGGACAAGTTGTAGTCTCGCCATTGAGATAAGCCAATAGTTCTTTACGATCGGGCCGATTTACGGCTGGTATGTCTTCGGCAGCACATTGCCTAACATAAACTGAATGCTGCAGAATAACATTTTTCAGCAGATATAATAAACACTCTAGAGTGTAATACTCGCGGGGAGCACCTTTCTTTCCAGAACTATGTATATGTTGGGTTTATTAACAAAAGAAACATTTATTACATTTTCAAGAACTTACCCATATTTTAAATAATTTGTTTTAACACTTTTTGGCCAAGAGAATTCGCCAAAAATAATTTGGCCATCTCGCTCTATGATATCGCGTTTGTTTATATTATATTGCCGCAATAAACTTAGAGGGTCCGCCATTTTTCAAAATATATAATGTTTTACTACTAAAATTATACCAATTTATTTTAATTATTGAGTTAACAGAAAATCAGTTTATTTTGCCAATTTATTCTAATTGTAATTTATTATATTTTGTAAGATGTAATATCAATTTTTTTTGACAACTACCGTCGACGTGTTGTTGACACTTGTATATATTTACGGCGTTTGATATAGTGCTGCCAGAACAAATTTTTCAAGATAAATTTGAACGTATATATTGTTTATTACAGAAAACTTGTAAATTTGTGAAATAATTGCTAAACGCTCTATTACATTATGCTGTAATTGTTTGAGGTCATCTAAAAGAACGATGGATATTCTATATACTACACAAACAAAAACTCAAAAGGTCTTCATCTCTTGTAGGCTCAAGTTTGAACCCAGTGTTGTCGGCATCACACCTAAAAGTATGGCAGCATTAAATAAGCACAGGACTGCCGGATTTTTACGGGTAAGGTGTACATTACAACAGATTGGATTAGTTTCTAAATTAAATAACTATGATATTAAAACAGTATTTTAATATTAGCATTGCTGACACAGAAATATTAAAGTTAAATATTAACAAGATTTGGTTTTTTATTTAAGAAAGTTCTGCATTCCCAAAAATAAAAATTTCCCCGATTTAGGTATAAATTATTAAATGGGAAGCACTGTCTGCAAAATGAGCTTTGCTCTCCATCTCTTTTCGAAATTCCTATATGTCAAGATTTTTTTTGTGTTTTGAATAGTCGTGCATGTGTGAATTATTTTTTCTTTAGCAAAGAAAAAAATGTTTAACAAAGTAATTAAATGATGAAGATTTTAAATATTGTATAAATTAAAGTTCTAAAGTTTTGCAATGATCTAAAAGTGTCAAATTAGTTAAGATTAAAATAGATATAACAAGTTTTAATATAAAAAAAGTAGAGAAAATAAAAAAAAATTGTGTGAACATCATGGGTCAGTCGGCAAGTAAAATTGGTAAGTTTTTTCATTTTTCTTTGTGTTTTGTGAAAAAAATCCAGAAATTTATCTTTGATTGTTATCAATTTTTTTTGAGAAATTAGTATTATATATGTAATATATTTGGGTTTTGAAAATTTCTAGCTAATGGAGTAGCAATTGCGGCACAAATTTTGTTTGTGTCGGATATTTCCATAATTGGGTGGGTGGTTGTGAGCAAAAGTAATTGTCCATTGTTGTTTTTGTAACGTGAGAATTTTTTTTAATGGTTAACGACAGAGTTGAAGCTGCCAGATAGGGCTGTATTTTATACCTTTAATAGAATAAAATTCAATCGCCATAATCACCCCAATAATATATAATTTTTGATTTTAAACTTTTTTATGGTCTTAGAGAAACGACTGTAAAATACATATAAAAGCTATTTTAACTTTTACAAACAAAGTGTATTAAATTTAATCAATTAATGCTGAAACAAACTAAAAGAAAAAATCTTTTGCCGATCTTGATAAATTATATTTCGCTTGTGATATGTGGCAACGCCAGTCATATGTTTTATATTAGCTAGTGGCAAATATGTCTACGACAACCACATTCGCATAATGCTGGCCATGCACAATGAAGTTCAATGCAACCACTGGCTGGCTTGCGTAGTCTATGTATTTGTTTGTGTTGATTGATCAGTTAATTTTAGAAAATCAAAACCTTTTTGATATTAACTTGACTGTGTATGGTCCATATAAAATTGATTACACAACTTACAGCCTTTCAAAATTAATATTTTTTGTTGCCTAAGGTTTTATAGTCAATAGTCCAATCGGCATAAATCACTTTTTTAATCCTACGTGTAGGTCTCGGGATTTAACGTTATATAGAAAAAAGAGTTGCGCCAGAGCTGATTAAATTTACAAAAATACACAAGGATCAATAAAAAAATTTAAACTCTGTCGTTATCAATTTTCACCAGTTTTATAGTTTTTAAAAATATTCACAAAGTTTTGTCAAAAACTGAGAATTTTTTAGAAAATTTTATTTCAAACTACGTACGTATAAGAAGATACAAAAATTTTGGTTTTTACATGTTAAATGTGTGTATAACTTGCTTTTTTAAATGCCGGTTGGTGTACCCTTTTACATCAATAAAATTAGTTTTTTTTTTCAAGTAAAATTTTCAAAGGTATTAAATCCGCTGACTTTATGTAACTTTATGTAAAAAAATCTAAGTCATTTTGAGTGATTAAAAAATTTTAGTTTAAAATTTATTTTTTAAAATTGCATTACTATCGTCTGTCGCTTAAATTTTGCGCTTTTTTTTAAATTATTTTCACATGCTGTACTACTGATAGCGTTAGTAAATACAACACATTTCAATTAATCCTTAAGGATACGCTTTGACAAAAAGAAAGAAATAGTGATGAACAAGCAACCCCCTATTGTAATTGAAACATACTTAGAAGAAAACACATGGTTTCTTTATTTTGAAGGTATTTATTTTAAAAGAAAAATCCTTTATACTATTTAAAAATAGTAAATACTATAAATTTAAGACACATACATACATATGTAGGTACATACTACATAGTTTCCCTTAAAATTAAATTCATGCTGAGTGAGAGATTTTTTTGAAAACTTGTACTTGTAGCAACACACATGTGTCGCTCATTTCGTTTTACTGTTCTTTTGTTTATGCTTACCTGGCCAAGGTTAACAACCAACACAAGTATTAATTCTTTTTTTTTTTTTGGAAAAGTTAACATGATATCGGAAAATGCTAGGAGTTTTCTTTTTGTGTTTTTTTTTATTGAAGTCTTTAAATTTTATGACATTCAAACATATATCTATCCCAACATATGTAAGGTGTTTCTTAAATTGTAATTTATTACATTTTTTATATCTAACTGTCCCTTTTTTGTTCGTTAAAGTGTTTGTTTTTTTTTACTTGTCCCTCACGGTTCTACAAGCCACCTTTTTTTCTAACAAATAATTTTTTATTCCTTTTTTACAATGTAACAGGTATATTTTTAAAGTTGAATGTTTTAGTTTATTTTGTATAAAAAAATAAAATTTTTAAAGAAACAAAATATAAATTTTAGGCTTTTTAAATTTGTTATTTCCTTTATGATATTTTCATAAAGTACATATTGTTTATTCAGTGCAATATCCATATGTACCATTTCACAGACGCTGCTCAGATCGTCAGTAGATTATTATTGCCAAAATTTCTAGGCAAACATACGATTATAAGGAATATTGTAAACCGAATTGACAAAATGAGAATTTGTCTGTACAGCCTTCCTAAACGTGTATATGCAATGTCAAAGCAGTTTTTAATAAAGCAATAAAATGACTGTATCACTGAAAATCAGATGCATTTTAAATGCTGCTATAGCTGCACATAACTTTAGGAATGCCATACTTTGTCAAAGCTTGCACTACAAAGGAATAAACGTTTTTAAAGGCAGCATTATTTAGGGCAAAATGCTTAGCCATACCAAAAAACCATATTTTTATTAACAAATTTATTTTATTTACCTTCAAAACTGTAATACAGATGTTGAAATCTGTAGCTCTCTACTCCAATTTCACTTTATAAATACAAACCTACATACATATAATGCAGCTGGTTTACATAGAATAAAATAACAATGCGCATGCGCGGAAATGAATTTTAGAGCTAAATTTAGAAACATACAAACTTTGCGGACATCAACCGTAATGTGTGTGTGGGTATCTATTTTAAATTTATTTATATTTACTTAACAGAATGCATTGATGAAATTTATTGTCTACCACTAAAATAAAATTATGAAGGATAAAAATTATAAAACCATTTATATTAAAAACATATGTTATGCTGTTCGTAAGCTGTTCCCGAAAAAAGACAAAAAAAAAAAAAAAAATAAAGAGAAAGAAAAATTATAATATTAAACACAGGTAAAAAGATAAAGTATGTGGTATATTGTTAATTAAATGCATATTATGTGCAAATAATTGTTGTCTTGAACAAATGTTATGAAAAGTCCCTGTTTCAAACTTTATGTTTTCTTTCTGTCTTAATTTGGCCAGACATAAACGCAGATGGCATTTGTTTGCACAAAGAAAAAAGTTTCCAAAAATATTTGGTAGCCTTCTTTTGTTTGCTTAAAGCTTATGTACCTACGAGTACTCGTACATTGTAATTCCTTTTAATTTTTTTTTATGGGAAATCAAATGATGCTTAGTTTTAATTTCATTTGTTTAAATACACAATTTTAAACAAAATATATTTTCTATATTAAATATAGTTTAGGTAAATGACGATTATGCTGATGATTATGATGAAGAGTGCATATTCATTCATATCCTGTACTTGGGGTATTAAGTATAGCTACTACAGCATCCTGTGGCGGCCTCCGGGACAGCTGTTATTATCACACACTCGCATGCACATCAGACAAACCAAAAATAAGAAAAAAATTATAATAAAACCACTAAAACAAAATTTAACTAAAACATTTGCGAATGCATGTGCAATAACATTCAAGTAACACAATCAGTCAGTCAACAGCCAGTCACAATTAATATTTTAGAGAGGAACTAAAATTTTCTTGCGAGCGAATATGAAAAATTCACTTAACAGCCAAATACAGACAATTATTTTTTAGCCTTTCTTCTTCCATCAATTGAGGATGCCTGCTGCAAAAATACAAAAAAAAAAAAAAGAAAGAGTTTTCTTATTGTGAATAATTTCATTATGACAAAATGTATATGCAGCTTTGGCAAAATCCCAAGTTTCTATTAAAAAAAAGGAAACAACTAAAACAAAAATTTACGAAAATTTATTAAACCAGAATTAGAATTAAAACGATACGCAAATTGTTTTTAAAATTTAGCTTTACGTGTTTGTACAGCACTTTGTAAGAGCCTAACGAAATACTCCTAGAAAACAGTTTCGTTTGTGAGAACTGCATTTGTCACTAGTCAAAAATTCAGTTGTGATAATCGAATTTTTTAAGTTGCAATAATTGAAATTCACTAATACAATGCAAAAGGTAGTTCTCTCAATTATATTTTTATTGATACAACTAAAAAATTTAAATATCTGAACTGAATTTTTGTCTGGGAACAAAGTTGTTTTCTCAATGTATGACGTTGTGCTGCTTTGGCCTAAAATTCTTTTTCATAAATCTTATATTTTGCCTTATTATGATAGTCGTGAGGAAAACAAAGAAATGTGGCAGCACTTTCTTATATGTTTTATGTAAGTGCTGGCGAATTTCTATTAAAGGGCTGCAAAAGCATACTTGAAATGGCTCACAATCATTTTTTATTATAAAATATTACACATATATGTATGAATGTATGTTATGTATTCATATATGTATTCCAAGACTACTTCAACTTTCAAGTTTTGACTGGTAAAGTGTTCATTTACTTTTTAACATTTTTGAAAGCTATTTTGCAAAATTCCTTTTTACTCTCTCGTTGCTGTTTTCTGCTAGTAAAGTAAATGAACAGACCTATTATTTTTTTTTTCTTTCATTCGTTGTCATAGAACTTGAGAATTTGGTTCCAGTTTTTTTTTTACTTTAATAATTTATAATTTAAAATTTTAGTTAAAAATGTTTTTATATTTAAAATGCTGTTGCCAGCGTTAGATAAATACAGTTTAAGCTTATTGTTTCTCACTAGTGTTGGATTATACCTAATGCTAATGAAAAATTAATTATTTTTTTAACAACAATACTTTTTTTCATTAGATTAATGTAATATTTCATTAATTTAATTTAATGAAATATTCATAAGTTAAATTAAATAATTTTATTAGTTTGCGCATTGAACATATTTAAATAATTCGTAAAGTTTCTGAAATATTTCATTGAATCAATGAAACCATATAATTAATGCCTTTATTATGCGCTCACAACTCAACTCACTTGATTCAAACAACTGTTATTGATGAGTTGTCATTTTTGGTTGTTTTTCTCAACTGCATGAACACAGAGTTGTAATCAGTAATAATACAAATAAGTTGTAATATAAAAATTACAACTAAGTAATTTCCTAAGTGTCATTGAATTTATGAACAATTTTTATTTCAGTGTTTCAATCGCTATCCAATTCATCTTAACAAAAACTTAAGAAACTTGGAAATTCATGTCATGGTCGACTTTAGACTATATTTGCAACATCCTTAATATCTGTAATTGGGCTTTGACTATATGAAGCCTCAGAAAATCCCTTATTGCAAATATTTAAAAATATAATTTTCACTTAATGGGCCCTCAAAAGCTTAATTTTGCAAACATAGTCGCCTTGTCGCTTTTGTTATGTTTTAACTAAAACTAACCTTGTCATTTTAGGACTTTTCAGCATGTTGCTCATTTTATTAAACAAAAAAGAAAAAACAAACACAAAGCAATTTACTCTACTATGATATTTTATTTTACCCCCTACATTCCATCTGTTTTAAGTTTATTTACCCTTAAAAAAATTGTTTGCAAAAAATCCAGGTGTAAATTTAAATGCCAGTGTCTAAACTCTTTATTGTGGTGATAAAATTTAAAATAAAAGGGTTTCCTTATAAAATTAAACGACAAAATGATTAAACTCCAATAGCAACATTCAATACGTTTTCTTTTTATTTTATTTTAGAATTTATTCTGATTAAACACTGGACGTGTGTCTAGCAGACGTTTGTTAACTATTTTTATTTTTCCATTATTTATTTGGTTTTAAATGTAGATACACGCATGCGTATTTACATGTGCGTGTTTTTTTTTGTTCTTTTTGTTTAGAAAAAAGTTTTTGTTTGTTTTATTTAACTATCGTTTTTTGTTTTAAAGATGTTTCTTTTTGTAACTTCAATTTAAACATGCCCAAATTGAAATACGATCAAGTTAAAAAGAATAAGCTGCTTAAACTTCAACGCATTTACAGCTCTTTCTAATGTGTGTGAAGATAAATACGTTTTTTTTAAATATCGCATAAGATAAAATAATTTTCCATACATATTCCTTGCAAATGTACTGAATTTAAAGGGGCTTATAGAGAGATGAAGCCTTCTAGCCAAACCCTTCTATATCAAGCAAAGGGACCTAATGGAAAACAACCACAATCATCCTGGGAATACAGTTTCTCCCAATTGTATTTATGAATTTTTTTAGAAAACGTTGAAAATTTCACTTAGTACAAAATTAGTGTATATGTGGTCTCTGTGAGGAATGAAGGCTACTGTGGCCAAACCCTTCTATCTCAAGGAAAGAGACCTAATGGGACACATCATTTTAAAGAAGAGGCTGTCTACTGTCCGAATACTCAGAAATTACTTTAAAGTATTTTTAAACAATTTTTTTTAATGTCCTCATACCCTTGTACTTTTGTTCTAAAGGGATTTTGGCAATTTTCGTTTTGCCTCATAAAATAAAAACTACGAAATTTTCAGAAAATATTACAACACTTCCAGAGAGTTTAGAACCTACAAATTAAATTACTTTTTTAATTTTCATGGGAAAAATCGGGAATGGTACCTCTCTAAATTGGGAATTGGCAAGAATACTTTCGTATAAGGGAATTTAAAATTTTTTTTAAATAATCCAAACTAGTTTCTGGGTAATTGAACGGCAGATTACAAATCTAGACAGCCTCCCCTTTAATTGGATATGTGTCCCATCACTCAGAGAAACAGCACTGGAGTATATGGAAGTTTCAAAAAAATATTTTAAATAATCCAAATTAATTTTTGAGTATTTGGGCGGTAGATTACAAGTCTAGAAGTCCTCTCCTTTAAATCAATCCCTCAAAGACCACATACATATACGCTAAGTGAAATTTTCAACGTTTTTTTTAAAAATTTTACAATTACAATTGGGAGAAAGTGTATTCTCAGGGTGATAGCCCTATTGTGGTTGTTTTCCATCAGGTGCCTATGCTTGATATAGAAGAGTTGGGCCAGAATGGCTTTATCTCTTTATAAACCACTTTAAATTCAGTAGATATGTGAAGAATATGTATAGAATTTTTTATAACGCATGCGATATTTAAAAAAACGTATTTAACTAGAGGTATTTATCTTCACACACATCTCTTTCTACTTTACAAAATTTTGTACATTGTTCACAACATTTTATCACACTCTAAATGAGATGACACAAAAATACAAATTCTAAACTCTAAAGAAATTACTCTTTTTTGAAATAAAAATCGTTGCACCCCTTCATCTTTAGAAATTTGATTTTGTTTAACTGATTAATAGTAACAAATCATGACTCACGTATTTTTCAACATGTTTTTCATTTTGTTATTTTCTTTCCATTTTCTAGAAATAAAGGTTTTCAAAGATTCTAAAGAATTCTTCAGATTATGTAACTATTATAGATATTGAAAGCATTATTAAGCTTAGATGTCAGCTTATGTATATACATATGTGTGTATATTCAAGCTATTAAGTAGATTCGGGGATTATGGTTTTGATAAAGTTTAGATTATTTGTAAAGATTAATGCTCTTATTCAAAAAAAAAAATAAATTTACGTAGAGTAAAATTTATGAAAAAAATATATGAAAAATTTTGTTAGCGTTGACTTTAAAATCTACCTTAATTTTTTATTGGCTAAGAGGGTTATGATTTTCTTTTTTTTATAAAACTAATGCGTGAATCTATATATGCAGTGTGTCATATAAAGAGTTAGTTAAATAATTTTAAAAATCAGTTTTATTTCCAAATAGCTTATGTATGGGCATCAGGCTAAATTTGCTGCAACTTATGTATTAAAATCAATACACTGAAAGAAAAATGTGGCATAAATTCAATGAAACGATTTCATTAAAATTATTTCATTAATTTAATGAAATATTTCATAAATTATATGATTTAGAAAAATATTTGTAATGTATTAATGAACATCTTTCATTAAATGAATGATTACTTCATTAAATTAATTAAATATTTCATTAATCTAATGAAACGTGTCGTCAATTGAAATATAATTAATGTTTTATTGGTTTAAGGATAAAATTCAAAGAATATATGAACAAAATTATAAGATTTTATTGCAGTAGCTGTTAATAAATGATAAAATAATATTTTTACCTTCTAATAGTATTTATTTTATTTTTAAATATCTAAGCTAGCGTTTACACATGAAAATAAATGCCTGAAATTTGCATTACACTCACATTTTTTCCCTAACACGCTTAAATTTATTTTTTTTTTACTTTCAACTCAGCTTTCAATATTTTCCATTTTTTTGACACTTTTTGAAAGTAAAATGACAAATAGATAACACTGTTAACCTTTAAAAAGATTAAATATAAAAAAATTATAATTGTAAATTTAACTTGTTTTGTATACAACATATTAAATTATTTGAATTTATAGAGTTTAACAAAATTTAATCTTTATTTGTGCTTAATTTCAATATATGTTGGTGAGCAAATTGCATGCATATTCTCATGGAAAATTTAAAAAAAAAAATTGCTTACTTAGTACAATAAGTACTAAGATTGAAATCATATCCATACAGCTGTTTCATCACACGCTACTCTGAATCTTCAGCGGATTGCTCCCACGTCTTAATAACTTCATGCCCAAACTTTTGAATACTTATTTCGTTATACCAATCGGCCAAATGAGAATTTTAGTCAACAGGAATTGTAGTATTTATTTTATTAAATACATATAAAGAATCTAAAAAAGGTAATTGATGTCTTTTTATAGCAATAAACTCATAAAAAATTAACAATAAAAATGATTTCCAATTACTGCCCTATAAATTTGTGAATGTCAAAGTTATTGTAACTCTATTTAGGTAGTAAAGATGGTGACAAAATTAAATAAATTAATTTATATCGTTCTTGCAATCCCTGTTTTTTTTTTTAATTTTATTATTTTTATTTCTCATTTTTTTTTTTTGTCAGAATTATAGCAATTTTTTTAACTCTTCGCTTCGACCACATTTTAAAAATGATTTTTCACTTTTCTGTGTAATGGAGCAAGCAATTTACCAAAAAGTAGTTTATTTCATTGAAATTTTTATTTATTATAGGTACGTAACAAAAATTTCAATAAAGTACTTTCATGTGTAAACGCAGGGTTAAGTAGGTATGTAAAATACAAATGTGATTACGTATGTATGTATTTATATCCATATATCCTCCATATGTCTGCAAATTGATGAATTATCTTTCATTAGTTACGCTTATTCGTGGTCACTACACATAAATAATTTAAACAACTGGACTGTGTCTCGCTATAACATTCATAAGTTGAAAAATCATTTTAAAATATTGTGTATTTCTTGCCTAAAAACGGTATAGAATTAATTTTTTTTTATTTTTTTAATACAAAAAATAAACCCCCCAAAAAGCGATCTTGTTAACTTTATTCAAAATTTATTTCCGTTTTCCGCTTCCTTTGGCAAACATTTCAACACATGCATCATTTCATCTTCAAAATTCTTATCCCTTTGTTTGCCTTCGATTTTTGTTGTTTTTTTTTTTTTTTTTTAATTTATCTACCTTGGCACACTTATATTTTTTGTTATTGCCAATCCACCTTTTTTGCATGTTTGTTTGCTTGCATATATGCTTACGTGTGTATGTATATCGTCAGTGAAAATACAAAACTCTCTACGGTATATTCTTAATATAGCAGTAAAAAGAGTTTCGTAATTCTTAGCAAATGTTTTATAATTTTTAACAAGCTTTGTGGAGCTTTTACACAATATTAAAATGAAAATCATTCCCGTAGATAGCGGTTTGTCGAAATACTTGTGTCTGTGTAAAATTTTCAAAATCAATAAATAACAAAGGATTTTCAATTTTTTAGTTAGGGTAGTTTCCACGTTCAATGACGTTATGCATTGTGAATACTGAGTAGTGTTGCCAAGTAATTTATTTGGTACAGAATAACAGCACAGCAGTTAAATACCGAAATTAAAAATAATACAAGAGTTAAGATTTTCATTAGATTTTGTCAGCTGTTTTTGTGATTTCTTTGTTAGTATACCAAAATGCAGTCCTGATAAAATGAAAAGTATAAAGGTTTAGCAAATTTTCTAAAAATGATGAAAGCCATACGACTGTCAAATTTCTATACTTATTTTTTGATGTATTGCTTTTACACTATTATACTTTTTCATATGATTTAAATTTTTGACAAGTAGTTTTACTCAGTATTACAATAGTTTCCCTAATTATATTTTTTATTTTATTCTTTTTAGTAAAATTTAGAACATTTTTGATAAAATCGGCCCTGTTCAGTATTCCAAACGAGAATGAAAATTTTTCTTATTAAATAAACAATTTTTATTTTTTAACTATTTCTCTTCCAAAATTAAATAATTGTTAAAAATCTGTAAATGTATTACGGAGTAGTAATGAGGTGCTGAATTTATCACTTCGTATTAAAATATTCGAATTTGGAATAATTAAGAAAAAAAATCTTTTTTTAAAGTTTAAGGTCGAATTGGAATTAAAGCATAAATAAACTTATAATTGAAATGTTATATTTGAAAGTGGTATAAGTCCATTTTTTTTAAAAAAATGTGTCAGCATTAATTCTAGTTAGATGATGTCCTTATCTTATTTACTTATCTTTTTTAAGTGGACTTATACCACTTTCAATTAATTAAGAATTTAATGTGAATTATTAAATTTTCTTAATAAAATTAGTTAGTAAATAAAATATGAACGATTATCTTACACATTTTTAATTTATTGAGTCTGAACACCGTTTCATGTGTTGAGTTGGTAACCTTGATAAGGACAATATGCTCTTTGTACAACAATATTAATAAGAAACGATAAAAATCGGCAACATATCACAATACTTAGACTTTTTCAAGGGTGTAGGAAGACAAGAGGTGTGTTAAACATCTGCCATAGCATTCGTGTTCTTTGTGATGCATATTCATCCAACTATTCCTTTACTTTTTCATTTCTTTTTTTTTTTTTTTACTATTTATTTTATTTTTAAAGAATTGTAGTCGGGGAGTTTGTCTTGTATTATTTAAGCTATATACTCTTACATACATAAATACTAGTGTGTATGTAGATAAATTATTTTCTTAAAGGTTTTTTTTTTAACATTAATTATAATTATGGGGTTTATTTTGCTTGACATCTCGAATTGTATTTTGCATATGACACTCACATAAAAACTGATTGATTGTGCATGTTGTTATCATAACGAAAACAATGATATGTGGCAACGCCATTTAAATGTTTTATATTACCTTATCGTGAATTCGACTACTCGTAATAATTCGATATTCTCAATAAAATTAATAGGTCGATTATGAATAGAAACTAAACTTGAGTGGCCTTTTCAATCAACTGAAATGAAAATAATTATTATGAATGGCAACGATTTTTAGTTGCCAAAAAAATTATAGAAATTTTTATTTTCACAAATTGAAAACACAAAAATAAATAATAAAAAACAAAACATATTCAACCCAATTATGAACAAAAATTCCTCACGAGTTTTTTCACTTTTCCCTTTCCTCTTATCATAAAAAAATTTCTCCCTTTTTGTAACATAGAAAATTCTCTAATTTAGGGCATTTTTTCCCAAAAACCAAAATTTTAATTGGGAAAAAATTCCATTCATGATTGGGTTGATTATTTTAATATCAAATAATTTTTTAAAACTATTGAAAATGTGGTCTTCCGTCGAATTTTATTTTGAAGATGCGCAAGAAATAGTGAATGTGGCTGTTAGTTGACGTAGCTTTAGCGTTAATTCTAGTGCCTTTCTTTTATAAAGATTTTTGTAAATTTGTTTTTAATGGACAAAGATGGTCTCTTGGCAAATCAGTTTGCTCTGGGAGTAGCTGATTCGTCTATCGCCCCCTTTCTGTTTTTGCTCTTTGATTACCGCAAGATATTTATCCATATAAATCGAGGTTAACATCCACTTACGCATTATAGAGCGAGGTACTACCAGACAAATGAAAAAAGTAAATAATCAAACACATCAAAGATCCGATTTTGTACCGTTTTTTTCGCATCGCAATGCAGAATAAACCCCCAGAATACCTCCTATTATTTTCTTTTCATTTGCCGTATTATTTTTAATTATTTTATTTAAGTGACATCTGTATTGGACAATTTATATTATTATTTCTAAGTTCAATTTAAGTTTTTGACAAATTTTTTCGTATTCTGTAGTTTTTTTTACATTTTCTCAAGCGCTGCCATATTTTCTAAATTAGTGGATTTAATTTGTAATGAAATTGTAATAACTAAAACAATTTTAATTTACCTTTAACCCAGCCAATACGTTGGCAAATTATTAAAAATGCCCTTAAACTAGCAAACGAAATTTAATTTTTTTTCACATGAAATTGACTTTAATAAAGGTAATGGGAAAAGCAAATCATAGTAAGTGTTTTAGTATGTCAAAACTTATGTGCAAATAATACTCTTAGGTTCATACATGTTCATATGTATGTATGTGTAATTTCATCCAGCAACAACAATAAATAACACAGGCAAAAACCTTTAAGACAAAATAAAGAAGTTCATCAACCACCAACTGAGCATTAACATTCACATCAAACTATGCAAAAAAAAAATGATAAACCAAAACTAAAAATACATACTTTAAAACATACACACAACATTAAAAAAAAACTCCCATAGTGCAGGAGATCATACAAAAATCTTAATATTTCACATATAAAATGTGCTTCCAAAGAAGAATATGTATGTAGTTGATTTTTATATGTATATGTATGTTTGTGTCTAAAAGTATGTATGTATGTACTCGTATACGGTAAGGTTGCCGTATTGAAACATGTTCTGAAAAAAAATTTTATTGTAATAACCGAATTTCGGTAAACAGTGGAATCTTAAAAAAGTTAACTCGGATTAATTTACAGTGTCCCAGAATCAAGCTGGGATGAACTGTCTCTAGATAACGATGATTTTAAAGTTTCAGAAAATGAACGGAAAAAACGAAGTTTTTGAACGAGAGACAAAGAAAATATGGGTCTCGTAATTATATTTACAAAAGCCAACACGTGTTATGTACTCGTAATAAGTTTTGTAGAAAGTACCACATCAAATACACTTATTTCTATTTGAAATTTATATTATTTTGTACAAATAAATTTATTAAATTCTAAATTTAATAAATTTGCCGTGTGAACGCAAAATCAGCATTTAACTGTCAGTCTGAAAACACTATTATATAACTCAGCTCAGTTTAGAACCTTCTAGATTTATCAAGTACTAAAACCAAACTGTAATGGTCATTTTAAATCTAACACTTAAACTAACATGAAACGTAGACACTAATACAGATATAAATACTACAAATTTTACTTTATTACCCACACACAAGCAAGCATTATATTCACAAATTCTACGTATTAGCTTAAACAACAAATTGCTATATGTAAAATTATAACAGTGGAACAACAGCATGATTTTTCGTAACAGTATATCCAATAAAAAAATGTTAATTTATTTCTTCTTTAAATTTAAAAAAAAAGCTTAGACAAGTTTAAAGTTCAAAGAGCTCTTAAAACATTTTCATTTTGTCAACTAAAAAATTTTTTTAATACGATATTCCATGTGTGTTGATTTAACAAAAAACTAACCATTCCTTTAGAAAAGACAAGAAATTTTGTAAATATTTTTTTTAATTTGTTCTTTATTATTTTTAAAATACCATTTTTATCTGGCAACTTGGGAAAATATATTTGCAATTTGCACCACTATTCTTCTACTTTAGACCCATACCATGACCTGACATCTGCAAATTCCAACAATTGAAAACAGCAGAAACAACAGAGCTCTTCACTACACCTTCAATTTAAAACTTAACATCATTATATGCGCTTGTTATAGCAGCAAAAACAATAACAAAATCATGATTTTCATTTATAAGGGAGGCTAAAAGAAAAAAAAAACAAACACATGCTTACATCTACACACAAAATATCACTTTTAAATTCAACTTTAATGCAGTAATAATAAAACAAGAGCTGCAGAGACAGAGAGTAGAATTCGATAATCAAGAGAGAGAATAGAATTGCAGTAAAAATTAAAAAAAAAAAGAAATCATGAACAGCTGCAACTTAGTAGTGTTTCCAGAAAGCGTCAGTAAAATCATAAATTTTAAAAGAAAATTCAAAATATCTAGAGAAATATATGCAGATATTTTCAAAACAAAAAAAAGAAGTGAAAAAATTAATTAATTTTTACCTAAACAGGGAATTTCCCTTACCGGAACTTTGAGCTCTTAGTCGATTTTTAAGTGTTTATTGTTTTTTTTGAGTGATGCACTATTTCCAATAGAATTTTCAGCCTGAATATTGTCTTTATTGTCTGTTATTTAGATCCTCTTTTCCATTATTATTCCATGACTTGATCCCTTAAAATATATCAAATTCAAGCTCAAGCTTTTCAGTCCCAATTTGTGATTTTAATGGCCCCAAAAACAAATCGTAATGAGAATTACCAGTTACGGCTTTTTTGTGTACTTCTTTTCGTAGTTCTGCGTTTGTATCTGTCTGTCTACAAAATGTTTCTCAAACAAATAAACACAACTTAGCTACAACAACAAATATTTGTACACAAAAAAACATTTTTTTCCTAAGGTAATATAAAACAACTGCTCCTGTTGTTTTGAACTACACAATGTTTATGTTTTTAGCCTTAAGAGCAGCAGTATACACACACACATAATAAAATTCTTTAATTTTGTATCTGTGGGTCTGTAATATGTATGTGTGGGTTAGTGCCAGCAGTTTTTTTGAATGATACTATTCAGTTGAGGTCGTTTGTTGTGAATTTTTGTAATCAGTTATAAATTTGACGTCAAAGCGTTAAGATCGCTGACTGCTGTGCGTTATTTCATTGAGCACTTTTGTATCGGTCGGTTAAAGTAGCTCTTTGAATCAGACATTTAAAGGGAAACACGATATTATTACAATTTTCTTATGTGTTTTAAGGGTTAATTTTGGTTTTATACAACAACACTTAAGGCATAAAAGGATTTAATCCATAACAATAGAAAAAGAGTTTAAACAAAACATTCACACCACCTCACCAAAGGAAAAATAAATGTTGATGTACAAAAAATTTACTGTTTAAAAAAAATGTTTTGATAAAAAAAACTGTATAAAATATATGAAAAGAGTGCATTTTGTTTAAAAATTGCCTTTAATTAATTTAAAAAATAACTATCTGCCAAAAAAAAAAAAATAAATAAAAAAAATTTAAAATTATGGGTCTTACGGAAATGCAAGCCAACTACAGAACTCAAAATACTAGTGGTCACGTTATGGTTATGGAGCAACATCATCACCATCATCATCACGTTGAGCATCACAACAAGGATAAAATGAGTAGCAAAAAGAAAGTGCATTTCCTGAAAAAAATAAAAAAACGTTTTGGTTTAGGTTAGTATTTCTAATTATACAGCTTTAATGTAGATGCAGTTTTAATAATGTAGGAAACCCGTTAAATAACTATAAATTTTTACCATTCTCATATCAATCACATTTGTAAAAAACACTAATTTTACATATCTTTACCGCTATATTACCTCTTCTGCCCAAAGAGAAATAAACCCTTTACTTTGTGTGGCATGCTACACGCTATTAAAATGTTAATTAACATTTTTTAAGCATGACACAACATCATCAAATAATTTCAAAATTATAAAAAAAAATACAAAAATCTTGTACATGGTTTTTTTAGAGCAGCTATTTCTGATTTTTTTAGTAATAATAAAAAAAAACAATAAAGTTTATTTGTTAAAAAAATTACTGAAGCATTTATTAGGGAAATAAATTTAAAAGCAAAAGAAAACATTATAAATAAAAACATCTTTAATAAAAAGAAATCATTGTAAAAAATACTACACTTTAGATTACTCCTAGTCTTCCTAGTCACAAGAAAAATGAAATAAAATGAAATAAAACAACTTGCTCACTTTAACTTTGATTTATTTTTTTTTAAAATTAAAAGCTTGGGAAAATATTTCTTAAACAAATACAATTAACAAACCCGGCTTGAAAAATTAAAACTTGTAAATTTTTTCCCCAGTTAATATTTATATACACTTTCTTTTTGCTTAATTTTTGTAACATTTGGCATCACTAATATTATGTTGTCTCTATCTCTTGCTATTAATTTCTTTGAAAGAACACAGAAGTGCTGCCACCCAATTTTGGTAAAAATAACGGCCAATAATCAACTTTGAACATGCTAAACCGCTGTTTTTATAAATTTAATTTTTTTTTATAAAAACCACTCAATACTCGAATATTGATTAATTTTTATATAAAATTTCCACACTAGTTGATCGTTTGTGCTATGAAAACAACACATACATAAATGTTTTAATTTGTTTTTGTTTAAATTAATTTTTTTAATACAAATTAAATCATGTATTATAATTTTTAAGGTATTGTATTTTCTTATTTGTGTAAAAATATCGCTCTTCTAATTCAAAAGTGTCATAGCCAAGGCAAGGGACTTAATGCAAATGCATGTTTGTTGTCGTTACTCTGAGACCCACCTAAAGTTAACATCTTTGCGAATCACATGGCATTAATTTGTTAGTACATATTTTTACATATTTTGCCTTAAATGCATGTTTTTTGCATATTTTGTTATAAATGCATATTTTTCGTCATGTTTCATAATATTTAAAAATTTTTTTTTTTGCATATTTTGTTATAAATGCACATTTTTCGTCATATTTCGTAATATGTATTTGTAAAATACATTATAAGGTGTAGTCAGGGGATAAAGTTGGTTACAAATGCTTGAGCGCTAACAATCTGCTTACTTTGAGATTTTCAAAGAGCAAAAACAACAAAATTTTATTATTTGGTATAGAATTACCTATACTTTTTAATAAATTCGCCTTGTTTATATTGCTAGTTTTACAGAGTTGTATTTTAAAGGCAATATTTTTTATTTGGCTAATATAAAGGCTCAATTAGTATTTATACAATTATAATGGAAACAATAACCAAGCTACAGAGGTTTAAATTATTGAGCACCTCGGTTAAACTCGTTGATAACGCCTGCATTAAAATAAGAAAAGTAGAAGTTCAAATCATCGAAAAAATTGATGCCGTTTTAAAAAAAGAGTTCTGGATACCGACATTAAAGTCGGTATCTCTTTAAAAACAACTTTAAATTCATAAAATTCCTATGAACAAGAGTCAGCTCTTAATAAAAGTCTACTTTTTTGTGACTATGATTATGATCCATTGGTAGTATTTTTAACTTACATACCTTCCAGTAAAGAAAATATTGGAGAAAATGAATATTCTACAAAGGGATGTTTAACAGTTATAAAACCAAACAGAATAAGTTTTAATTTGATAACTTAAAAAATTTATTTATTTATATAAATAAGACTGAATAGAATGTATTTCTTGTTAAGTTTTTACGTTTTTATGAATTAAAAATTGGTTAAATAAATAACTATGAGTTTGGCTTCATTCGAGGTATAAAGATCGAACAGTAAATGCATGGAATCCAGTACCCAGTAATAATAATATAGTAGGAGGATTTTTAGACTACATTTTCTTCTATCAAAAATAAATTAATTGATTAATATTTATTTCACTTTAAAATGGTTAATAAAAATTGCGATTTATTTAATTTTAATTTCCTGATTATTAAATATATTTTATATTTTATAAAATTTCGCTGGGACTTACTTTACAAGGAGTGAGCATAGCATGCTTTAGCAATTTTAGTTTTATAATAGAACCTATTTTACAAAACATTATTCATTCAATAAAAAAAATTATTATAAATAAATTAGCTAAAAAGTTTAGAATTCTATTATGAGAAAAATTGTTAACAAAGAAAGAAAAAAAAATAACTAAGGGCTCATTAAAAAGAGAAAGAAAAAAGCAAATAACCGTTAGAATTATTAAAAAAAAGATTAAGAGCAGGGGGAATCATAATTATGGTTTTTAATTATATGGCCAACACTGACTGCATCAGTTGATGTTTTTAAAATTTGATGCAGCTGATTATAGCCTTCTCACTGCTGCTTTACATTAAAAATTCAAACACTCACATACAAAAAAAAAAGGCAACCGCTAAACCCATATCATTAAATCTTAGGCCTTGAAAAATCTTCTCAAGCTTAAAATCAACAGCAACAATGACTCATCTTTCATTCACAATTTCATTCAATAGCTGAGATTTTACTTTATTTAATTCACCTTTATTTTTCAAACCATTTTTATTTTTTTTAAGCGATTTAGTTTTTCTACGCACGTCTTTGCTATAGGTATAATTTATCTTTTTTTTTTAATTTTACATCTATTGTAAAGAAAGCTTGTTGTAAGTAAAGTTTTATCTCTTTAACCCAAAGTCACAAAGAGATATTATCATCAATGAATTAAAACAACAAACATGTTGGTTATTTGTGTTTTCTTTCTAGCAGTTTGATTAATTTTTTATTTTTTACTTTATAAATTAAGAAACAAACAATCTGTGAATAAGTTTTATACACATTTATGTTGTTGTAGTTGATGATGTTGTAATTATACACTCAAAAAAAAAAAAAAAAAAAAAAAATAAGTGTAAAATTTAGTTATATTAATGTTCTCAGCACCGAAAAAGGTATTGTTGGATAATATTCTTTTAAAATCAGTAATTTTTTTAAGGGGCTAAAAAAAATATTTTTTAAACGTTGAATGTTTTTTAAAATGGCTGACAAGCACTTTTTATTATAAAATATTACACATGTTTGTAGTGATGTGTGGCTTTCAAGTATGCTTGCGCAGCTTTTAATATACACCAACTCTCAGGCTTCAGCGATGTAAAACAATTTTGCTATAAAGCTCTAAACTAATTTTTTTAAATATTTACTTTCAATTACGCGATGTTTTTTATGAAAATTTTTCAATAATAGTTAATTTGCTAAAAATATTTTATTTCAACTAAGCGATTAAGCCTGCATTTAACCGAGTTCCACTCTATCTCATGTGAAAAAATAATATAATTATTTTTGAATAGCTCGTTTTTTTTTTTTAATTCTTGAAAAATTGTATTTTAAAATTATCTTTTTGGATTTTAAAACTAGAAAAAAAATTACTTGTCTAATAATTTTTTGTAGTGTATTTATCCATTACTTGGTTGGACCCCTTGTATTCCATATTATTGTATTTACTTGTGTGTTTCTGCTTTTGCCAACTACGAACTTCTTGAAATCGTTAATAAATAAATTTCTTTAACTTCTCACGGTTTACTTTAACCCATATACTTGTTACATTTTTTTGTTGCTTTTTAGTTATATTGTTATTATTATTGTCTTTTCTTGTTTTGTTTGCTATTTTATTTTAAAGTTTATTTATTATTGGTTGTGTTTTTACTTTGGTTTTGTTTTATTTTCTTAGTTTTTATTTTATTTATTTGTTTCATTATTATGGTTACTATTCCTTACTTGGGTAAAAAAAAATTAAAAAAAAAAACATAATTATATTTACACAATTTTTTTACAAAAAAATTTCTTTGTTAAAAAGATTTAACACTTTTTTTGTTACAGATTTGTTACGTACTTATACAATTATTCACAGTTTATTAAAGATATTGTTATCATTATTATTATAGTTTTTTTTTGGCAATTTTATTGTTTTAAATAGAAAGTTTTTATCTCAAAATTGATTTGGCAAAAAATATGACTAATTCTCAGTATAAATATTTTTCAGCAAGAACTTTGTTTTTTAATCTATATAAATAAAATTTATTATCTGTTTGTGTTTGTTCATTGCGTATAAATTTTACACTCTTGAAAAAAGACTCCCTTTGGAAGTAGGCTTCCTTTGCTCTAAAGATTAGCCCTGTTATTAAAAAAAAATTAAGGTAGACTTTAAAGTCAACGTTATCAAAATTTTTCACAAATTTTACTTTAACCCATTACTGGTCATGAATGCCATAGGGCACTCCAATTATTCTCATGCTTAACATGTTTTTAAAAAAAGCTAAATAAATTTTTTTTTATTTTATTTAATGTACCGTTATACTGTGTTTCTTGGAATCATTTTATTTACTGAGCGACTCATTAGCTCAGAAACTGTTGAAAGTATAACACATTTTATTGTAGAAATTCTGGGGGGCTATTGTGAACTTCAATTCGAATCGAAATGGCTTGCGAAAGGAATTTTCAATTCCAAAAAAAATCTAATATGTAGATTTTTCGAAAATCCACCAAATTTGTATTAACAATTTTGAGGGTGATTTTAAAAATGCAAATTTTTTTCGCATTTTCCACATAATTATTTTTTTTTAAATTGAAAATTCCTTTCGAAAGCCTTTTCGATTAAAATCGAAATACATAATAACACCCTGCTTTTTTTTATAAAACTCATGAAAACTAATAAGTTAAAGTCTACATCAATTTTTTTTATTTTTATTTTTTTTTTTTGGATAAGAAGGTAAAACTTTTAAGAAGCAATAACTAACGGCAAGATTTTCGTTATTACAAGAAGTTTTTATTAGCAGAATTGTGTGGCCTTTAACTTTTAACGTGAAATTTAAGCATTTGAAGTTACCATATTTTCGAGTAAAGAGACAGCACAAAAATAACAAAAATAATTAACAATTTCTTAGTTATTTTAAAAATAATTGTATCAAAAAAGATAAGCCTTTGCCACGAAAAATAATCGATATTAGCACAAATACAGTGAAACTTCGATATAAGGAACTTCGTTATAACGAAAAACTCAATGTAGCGCATTTTTACTAAGTCCCTTAAAAACCTATTTATTGCAAAGTTTTTCATACAAAAATACGAAGAAATTCTGAGCTTTAAAGCCTCCATATAGTATTCTTTCAAAAGCCTCTATACAACGAAATTATACTTGAGAACTTGAGAAATATAAGATTTTAAGTCTGTAAGTCGTCAAAGTCCTGTAATCAAAAGCTTCTACATAGGAAGTGCTTCATTTTTTTTTAATTCTTGCATAGTAAATTTTTATTACAAAGAATTTCGGATAAAAAAAATTTTTTTTTTGGTATTTCTTAAAATTTCTTTATACCATTCTTTATATCGAAGTTTCACTGTATTATACAATTTATTTTATAATGAAGTTGTAATAATTAAAAAAAGTTAAAGATAATTTTATTGTTCATTTTCTATTTGTTAAAATGGCTATTTTATTAAGCTTGAGATCTTATTTTATAAATTTCTTTTTATATCGATATAAAAATGTATTTATAAAATAAGACCTCAAGCTAAATAAAATTGTTCATTATCACTAAAGTTAACTATAACTACTTGAGACCTAATTGGCAAGTTGTAGTGAAGTAAAGAACCCGGCGAAACCAGGTGAAAATAGCTAGTTTATAATAAAATACACCGTTTGTGTGAAAACTTTTGAAGTATATATTCCAAGGGAAAAAAACGTTTGACAATTATAAGTAAAAAAGGATACCAAACGCTCACATATTGCATTATACACATGCAGAAAATCTACTCAAAACTTTGCTTTGCCTAGAAAAAATATTTTTAAAATATTTGATAATTTTGTCGACCTTTAACTTCTATGGTTTTTATTTTATTTTTTATTATAGGCTCTAGGTCTAAAATTTGTTTTACTTTAATAAGCAAAAAGTTAATAACACGATCTCAAAGCACAAAGTGGAAGATGTGTTTTTTTAACAAATTTAATTTTTTTTGGAGGTTTTTGAGTAATCATACATGATTTCCTGAAGAAGGACACCGAAGGTGTCCGAAATATTGAAAAAATAAAATTATATTCAAAAAATAAAAAATTTCTTTTTGCTTATTAAAGTAAAACAAATTTTAGACCTAGAGCCTATAATAAAAAATAAAATAAAAACCAATATTTTTAAAAATCCGCTTAGATGCCATAGCTTCTGCTGCTGATCTGACATGTCAATTAGTTAAAAGTCTAAAATTCCTTTATTTCTAAGCAGTAATAAAGTAGACTTAAAGTAGATATTCACACAAATTTGTATGAAAAATTTGTTATAATTTTTATTCCAACCCGCTTATCCAAAAATATAAACGTAGACTTTAAAATCAACGATATAGAAATTTTTCATAAATTTTACTTTAAAGTCTACGTCAATTTTTTTTGGATAAGAGCACAAGTATTCAGTATTCATTTTGAATACCAGCCCTAATCTTAGTTTAATTCTAAAGTTCAATATTGAGATTGAAATTTATCAGTAAATATGCATTAAAGCAGCTGCTTTTAAAAGTTTATATAATTTTGATGCAAACTAGAGCTATTTTTAATTTATGTATAGTAAATAGTTATAGTTTAAAAACATTCCTAGCAATTTGTTATAATTGAAATTGTAGTGTTAAGCAGCTGCTGCTCCTACATTTTCGATTTACAATATAAAATGTATTTACAAGACACTTCAAAGAAAATTGTTTAACGAAAATACAAACACAGTCACACACGCACAATGTGTAACATTTGCGTTGTTATCTTTACGCAAGCGTATGCATCCACTGGTACAATTTTCTAAATAACCTACAAACGAAAATAAAATAACAAAAAAAAAAATAAAAGGAAAATTATTAAAATTCCTTTAAGCTGAGTTTAGAAGAAAACCGGCCCTCATATTTATTATTTTATGTATTTTAGTGTGGAATTTTATATCACCTGCATTCAACAGGTATTTAACATGGTTTTCCAACAATTTGCAGCTGTAGTTTTATAATATACTCGTACCTACATTTGTACCTCTTCTTATTCGTATGTAATTTGTTTTACTCTTTTTTGTTGCTTTTTTGAACATTTAACTTTTTGTTAAAATACCCATATGAAATGTAATTCGAACATATAATTTCTTTGTTTCAAAATTTATTTTAAATTGATACGTTTTTTGTGTTGTTTCTTTTAGTCAAAAATATAGGCACCTACCATTATTCAAATTACATATTTTAAAAAGTTCTGTCACACTTAAAGTGGGTGGCTTTTAAATGAAGCCACACAAACTTTTAATTTTATCAATACAATGTTAATTGTTTATTGTGGGAATATGTTTGTTTTCTTAATCACAAACGAGTTTGAAATTAGTTTTCAACAATTTTTATTTACTGTGACTTAACACAACATTTGTTCTGTTTTCATAATTTTAAACGGGTTTCTTTCATGTTTATACTTAAAAAAAAAAATATTTACAAAGATTTCTTCTGTAGAGTTTTTCATTTTTAAGCAAACCAAAAAAGTACTTCAAAGAAAGACGTTTAATGTTTACTTTCGTTCTGTTTAATTAAGAGAAAGGGTTTTTTTTTAATTAAATGTACCAAAAAAACTTATGTATATAAACCAGAATTGAAACAAAAATAAATCATTGAGGTTATTTAACCTAACTTAAAGTCAGTTGTTTAAATTAACAATGCTTAATTTAATTTATATTAAATTTAATTTAGGGTTAATTTCGCTGTTTTCAAATTGAAATATCACTTTCACATTAAAGCTGACAAGCGTCTAAAAAACGCCAAAGCCTGTTCTGGAAAACGCGCGTTTTGCTTACTTTTGTTTTCAGAGAATGTGAATGAGAAAACGCCAGTTTATAAGTAAACAATTGACCCACACAATTAACAAATTCAAAGTAAATTTTTTAAAATCGTATTTTTATGGAAAAATGCCAATTTTCTTTTAAATTTTGGTTGAAATAAAAAGAAAACATATTTAATTTGAATTGTGCAACATTTTATTTTCTCTTTAACTCTTTATTTGTGCAAAATTCATCACTTCGCCTCAGTGTATGCTTGCGGTTTGAAAACGCCAAAATAAAGAGTTTTGCGTTTTGGAGAACATCTATTTTGCGTTTTCAAATCATAATCGCCAAAGTTAAGCGTTTTCCGTTTTTCAGAACATGGGTGATAAAAATGTTAATTTAGTTAATACTAGCAGACCCGGTAAAGTTTTTTTTGCCTTAAAATTTTTATATATTCGATTTTCTTACTCTAAGAAATCGTACTTATAGACTAAAGGACCGTGCAAGACCGGGTAAAAACAAGTAGTAAATAAATAAGCTAGATACCGACTGCAACGCCACCTGCCGGGCGGATTTATGACGCTAAACCTTCCAAGGCGTAACCCAAAGGCATACACAGAAATTCAATTAAATCGCTCCAGCCGTTTAGGAGGAGTACAATGTCAAACACACGTACAGTATATGAAGATAATTTATAAATTAATTTTTTGCAGCAAAATTAGTTATTTAAATTAAAGTTTATAAATAGTATACAATTTTATTTAAATTTTTACATACTTTTAATTTTTTTAGCTTAAAAATTAATGCTCTGGCATTACCAGAATTCTTATTCTTATCTACTTTTCTAAAAAGGCTACCAGATTTACATATATTTCAAAAAAGGTATTAAAGGGATATTTTCTAATCAAATAGTTGCTATAAATATTATAAGAGTTAGTTTATTTAAAAAAGTAACCATATTCAATTTTTTTAACTTGTAGTTTCAAAAATTTATGCTTCAGTAATTAAATTGGCTAAAGTTAAAATGAAAATTTTTTTTACTGTAAAGTATTAAATTAATTTTTGTTTCTTATCTTGCTGTTCATTTGATATTAACATATTTTTTTTATTTACTACATTGCAATGCTTCGATAAACAAACTTTAAAATTTCTATTTGTTTCTTTATAAAAACTCGCACATACATACATACATATATTTAGATAATGAAACGGAAGAGAAAATTGTATGGCCAATACATAAAGCAAAAAGGCGAATAAACTTTAGTTAGTATCTTGTGTTTTTCTTTTTGATTTCAGTCAGTAAAAATAGTTTTTCTTTTTTTTTTAATGCTTCAGACAGATACGATTTACAAATGTGTTTTTGTAGGGATTCTAAAAACACAAGTAAAAATAACTTGTCATATTTATGGTTCAGTGATGCATATATGTACATACATATCTACATACGCAGTACGTATTGTATGCCTAGAGTTTATTTTATAAATTCTTAGAAGGGGTCTTATGCATCAGTGATTTAAAGAAAATGGATTCAAATGTAAACTTTGCATATATGTAACTAAATACATCGAAATATTTTAGGTGTATATTTTTAAATTTTACAATTATAGAATCTGTATGTGTACTACATATTCTTTCACTAAAAATTTTGTATACTAAAATTTTTATTTATAATTTTATAAATACAAATTCATTACAACAGATAATTAAAACTGCGTGGTTTTTTTCGTACTCAAATTAAAACGTACACAATAAAACTTGCCATGTTTGAGCCGGTTGTTATTAATACTAATTTATTCGCCTAGTTATTTACGATCTGGCAAACTCTGATTAATATTTACAACTACGTTTAGAAAAAACACATACAAAAATAGCAGTACCTCCCTCTTTAGCGCTTTTTTCACTTGCTGTTTATGGGAAACGTAAAAAAAAAAGTTTTTTTCCAAACTGAGTACTTACATTTTAACAGGAATAATATCAGTATTTACCCTTGGATTTTGATGTTTTATGGTTCCATTTATTTTCATCATATACCTATGCAGTTTTAAGATAAAATAATAAAACCATTTAGTATTAGGCTTTTTCTATTTTTTGTGAATTTTTAAAAATCAAAAATTACATAATTTTTTTTTTTACAAATTTTTTTCAAAAACTTTAAAAATAATAGTTACGCTAAAAAATTATGTAAGAACAAATTAAATGCAATATAATTTAAAATTTTTAACAAAATTGAAGAAGTTGTTTCAAATGTGTCAAGTATACTTGAAATGGCTTACAAGCACTTTTTTATTATAAAATATTACACATGTTTGTAATGATGTGGGGTTTTCAAGTATGCTTGTGCAGCCCTTTAGCCTCTTCAGAAATCTGATATTTTACAAAAATAGCTATGATCGTAGTACATGAGAAAAAATAGTGGTTATCGAAAGTCAGAATTTTTTTTTTAATTTGTTGCATAGTGTTATCAAAGAATTTATGTTTTGATTAAAAACGTATGGGTGTTTGGTATAAAATCATTTAAAATTTCAAAACTTGCGTGGTTGTGTCTTTTCACAATGGATAAGTGCCGACAGGTCACGTGTCTCACCAGTTAATTGTTATGCCAGTACACACTTTACCAATATTTAACACACCCTAACACCCCGTTTATGATAATAACTTTGCAACAACACAATTCAAAATCTGTATGTATGTTTTTATTTACTGTAAAGAAATTAAAAGCCATTTAATATTTAAATTATTCGGCTGCAACGTATGTCAACAATTAGTTTGTTGTTTTTATTAACTAAATAGATAACTCGAAAAGCAACAAACGTTTTCATTTAAATTCGTTATACAAAAAAGTTGGAACGGATGTGAAAAACAATAAAATGTATTTTAAATTGATATATATATCTATAACAACAACAATAACAACAAAAAAAGAAGCTTAAAAATGACCTTTGTTTTTGAATATCTAAATTTTCTCTAACACACACAATTAAATTATAAAATACTCCTACTTTAGTTAAAAAGTATAATCAACACTTGAAACCATGTTAATTTTTATGAATGAATGAATTTTTTTTAATAGAAAATGCGTGGTCTCTTTACTACACCTGTAATTTACTACAAAAGCTATTTTTCTCAATCCGTAAACCCACATAACTTATCTAAATAACAATAATTATTTGATGCATGCGTGGTATCATTCAAATTCATGTGTAAAAGCTTACACATGCACCCATGTGAATAAGAGTATGGTACATGTATCAATAATGGTAGTAAATTATCAATAATGGTAGTAAACTAAAAAGACATCAGCAAACTTAAGTTCAAGAAGCATCATTGACAATTGTTAATTCTTTATTATAAATTTTAAATTAAAAAAAAAAATTAAGTTTGACAAAAATGTGGGTGTTATGTATTAAACACATTCGAGACAGCAGACTACCGACTACACGACTGCAAATAACATCGCCGTGTGGTCAACTACTTAATTATTTTAGAAACGGCAGCAGCAACTTTAGCAGCTGATCTGTCATTTTGACTTTTTAATATATAACAAAATTATTTTTTGTTAATACGTATATTTAATAAATTTTGTAACTACCATTGCTAAAATAATGCAAACAACGGCTTCACCAAACCAAACTAAAACAACAATGAATAATTGACAAAAGTAAACAGCCGCTTCATGGCAGAATAAACAAGGTACTGAGAGTAGAAGAGCGTACATCTCCTACTATCTTTAGTAAATCAAAATTTGTAGAAAGTGTAAGTGAATGAGTGCATTACATTGATATATGTGTTTGACACATAGGAGAAAAGAGACGAATGTTGTTTTTTGCATTTTAATGTTTGTTGTAGATTTGTCGCTACCTTGTATAATTCTGCCATGTCCTGCTTGTTATAGAAATACATATTTCAGTGGTGCCACGTTTTATATTTTAATTTCAGCAAAAATAAAATTATTTATTCAGGCATTTCGGAGTTTAAATTTTTAAACACTCATGCATTTTTATATATTTATTTAGATATACGTAAAAACAATTAAATTCATTTCTTTAAAACCTTTTGATTGTCAAACAAACTTAAATATTTTCAAGCTCTAATTTAGTTAGCATTTCTTATTATATTGACAGCACTAAATTGTTTATTGCCGCCAACGAAAATAGAAATTAGCCTAAGTTGACGACAGCTACACCGGTGTAGCTGCCGTGAAAATAATAATTTTTATATAGGCACATGTATTCTATTTTTGACAGGTTGAAGTCGGTAGCCTACGGTCTCAAATATGTTAATGCATTACACAAATATTTGTCGAAATAAGCGTAATCACTACTTTTTGGCAAATATTTTTATAGTTACGCAAATTTAATTCAAATAATATGATAAATATGTGTTATTTTAATAAAAAATTTCCTCAAAACATATAAACGTATATGTGGATGATATAGTGGTTGTACTTATTTCGATAAATATTTGTGTAATCTGATCGTAGCTTTAGTTGTACTTTATTTTTAATAATATTTTTACTTAATTTTTTTTTTCTTTTTAATTACATAAAAACTAATATTTTATTGATATTGTTAGTAAAAATTCTTAATCGATTTTGCCCTAAGTTATTATAATAAAATAACTTAATAAAAGAAAATCATCAGTAATCCACATCCGTTACAAAATTGTTATACGACTAAAATACCATAAACATGTTTCTAGTTGTTCCTTGCTTCCTTTCCATTATCATTTAAAAAAAATGTAATACATCATCTTCATCATTAATAAATATAAAATTCTTATTGAAATTAAATTTAAAGTCTTAATGAAATTATCTTTTTATAAATAAATAATTCTTAAAGAAAACACTTAACTTAATTAACACGCCATTATTTCATCTTTACAAGAGTGCGCAATAAGTTTTTTTTAATATTTCTTTGAATTCTATTGTATTTTTTTTATCTTCTATTCACTGCCCCGCTGTATTTCGAGTATGTATGTACTTACTGTATCATAAAGATGATAATTATTCTGAAGTATGTAGTTTAAATTACAACTTAGAATGCTTGTTGTTAAAGAAGAGTATAAAAAAGTACTTATTATTGTTGTAAGCATCTCTAGAGGAAATGTTGAAAAGGGTGCCTTAACAAAAGATGTTTTTGTTATGCAATTGTTGTTGCATGCATGTAAATGCATAAATATTGTTTAAATACTAATTTATATCATTATTTAAGATTTAAAAAATTTATAAAATAGATATTCTGATTTACGTCATTTTTGCGATATGTAAATATGGGAGTGAATTTTGTTTTATAATGCCTATCCGACTTCTGTAAAATATCAGGGCCCAACTCACCGCATTCGATATCGAGCAACATTAAAATTACAATAGTTTTCATTCGATATCGATTGTGATTTTCCCACTGGTATGTATTTTTTTCATTTCACAATAGTTGGCATCGCAGTTTATTCACCATAAATTCTTAACGGTAAATAATATTTTTTTTTGTTTTGCTGAGAATATGAACGGTGTTGACAATTTCGCTATAAAGTAACTAGTGTTTTTTATAATTGTTTATTGTTGTTTGCTTTTTAATTTTTAAATATAAAAATTATGAAACAGCAAAATTAGGTTATTATTTGCATTTATGAATATTATAAATTTATTATAATAAAGCATACCTGTAATCCACACATTACTACAAACATGCTGTCCAAAGAAAACTTTTTGCAGATATTAAAAATATTTTTATTTCAGTTTATTATAAATAGGTTCCGGTTAAATATGAAAAATTATGTCGGTCAAGTGACCGCCTCTTAATCTTTTACCAAATTTTTATCAATCACGTTATTCAATAAGTTGTCGATGGTTGATATCTGCTCGATAATGTTGGGATTATTACTGTACACTTTTGTTTCAAAAAACCCCACAACAAAAATCTAAAGGTATCAAAGCGCACGATCTTGATGGAAAAATTAATTATTCCTCTAGGAAAAATAATGCGATTTTTGAAGTTTTCTTTCAAAAGATCTGTTATTTATCTTGCTGTGTGACAAGTGGTACCATCTTGTCGAAACCACATATTCTCTACGTCTAAATCATCAATTTTCTCCCACAAAAAGCTTTGGATCATCTCCCTGTAGCGATCAAGAAGGATAGAAATACAAGATTACGCCATCACGAACATAAAATTGAAACTTCCTGCGTATGAAAAATGACGACACGCGATGTGTTTCTATTGGCTAATAATTTACAGCTAAATGAGAGAGACAGAGAGAGAAATGTATTTTTTTTTTTTCTAACATGTATGTATTTTTTCATCTAACCGGAAATCATAGTTATCATTCTTGGTAGCGATTTCCATTGAAATTGAATGCTTTTGGATCTTCTTCAACATTTCTGGTCACAGCTGCTATATTCTCGCTTGAACGACCACTAATAAATTCTGTTTCTGTTATCATGAACTTATTCAGTTTCTTCAAATTTATCAATCATCAACTTAATGGCACGATTTGTTACAGCATTTTCTCTATCGAATTTTTTAATTACATTTTGCAAACTTTTGCCATTTTCAAAAAATGTTTTAATAATAAAAAAAACGTAGTTCCTTCGTATAACATTCCATATTAACTAACCGGAATGTATTTGGAATCTGAAAATAAAAATTTGGAATTAAAATTACAAGTAGGAAAAAATAGCAGCAAAATTAAAATGATACGTCAATTTTGAACACCCATTATTTTATAATAAAAAGAGCTTGTAAGCCATTTCAAGTATATTTGTGCAGTCCTTTAGTTTATAACTAACGAACAAGTGTTATAAACAAAAAAAATTAGAAAAATGGCTTTAAAAATTACAGTTATTATAAGGAACCTTGATTAATCAAAGCGAATTTTTGTTAAAAATATTTAAAAAAAAATTTTTTTAAAAAAAAATATTTTTAGCAAATTTTCTATGTGATATTTTGTGAATTAGTCAAATTTGGTTTTAGTTACTTGTCAGAAAAACTATTTACTGAATTTATAAGAATCAGACAAACTAAATTATCAAATATAAAAAAAAAAAAAAAAAAAAAAAAAAAAAACGAAGAAATTTTAACTGTCAATATTTCATAATTATAAACTGGATTTCTTTCCGTTTTTAAATTGCTTATTGGGTACAATGTTAATGTTCTAGTTACTGATGTGTAGGTTATCAAATTACTCTTGCTTATTCATTCTCTTTGCTGGAAGAGTTTATTAAACTTTCTATGGGGTCACTATATCTCATACATTACTAAGTAGTAGTACAAACTAACTATGTGTTGCAACATTCTTATTATGCTGTGGTTGTTGTTGTAGCTGCTGGTTTTTTTTTGCAATTTATATCGCTGGTTTATTCTAGTCAATTCTTTTTTTTATATTTTTTTAAATCAACACAAAACGGAAGTGTGTTTTTATCCAGACACTTTTAATTCTTATTTTAAAGTTAAGCTGGTTTCAAATTTAGTGATCTCTTGTTCCAAAAGTATTTTTTTTACAAGTTTTTATGGCTTCTTGAACAAGTATTTATGAAAGATTAAAAAACCTAGAGTTACTCACGTGTGAATAAGTTTTTGTATGTCTATGTATATTTTTGTAAGAAAAAACTTAATCTTCACGTTAATTTTGAACATCTGGAATAAAATTAATAATGGAGACTCTTCCAAATATTTATTTGGTTAATTGTTTTTTTTTTTTATTATATTTTCTAAAAATTTTTTTTCGTTTTGTTTAATCATTTACATACATCCAAACATACATATCGTATTTTAAACCAAACAACAAAATAATAATAATCTTAAAGTCTAACGTGGGAAAAAAAAGTACACAATTCCATCTGTAATGTCATCTAGAGAGTAGTTGCTTGTATGCTCTCAGTTCTGTCAAAGACTTCTCTATTTTATAGTAATTTTCTGCAACCTGCATGTAATTTGTTGCAATTTCCAATTGTTGCTTTTTTAACTTGAACAAAAATATATACCACATTGTGTCTCTGTATATGTGTGTGTTTAAAACTAACAACTGATCCACGATTTTTTGTAAATTTAGCTGTTTTTATGTTTCTTCGGCTAAGCGTGGGAATTTTTTTTTTATACCTATTTGAAATCAACATTGATCAGTATAAACAAAATTAAACAAGCAAACGACAAAAAAAATATTAAATAAAATTAAATAAACTGTAAATCAGGTTTTCAGTTACATGAAATCATTAAATTTGGGTTTTTGAGACTACACATACTATATCTAGTTATCTATCTCTACATACACACATTTAAAATTGTTTACGGGAAAACTACAATATTTGAGCAATAATTAATTATATTCTAAAAATACTTCCTTCATACGTACTATTTTGCTCTTATGTAAACATTTATATAAAAGACGTAACTAAAGTCTTTGAATTTTTTATATTTATGCTTTTATTTACTTTTTGTATAAGAAAAACTGTCATCATATGCAAGATTACGCCATCCCGCACATAAAATTTAATGACGCCACGAGATGTGCTTCTATTGGCTCTAATAAATAAATAATGTAAACATAACCGTAGAAAAATTTATTAATATTTTCTTCAAACAGTGGACAAACTACTTCATTTAACAGGTAATCATGCGCATGGCGTAATCTTGTGTCTATCTTGCTTGATTATATGTACCTATTAGTTGAAATTGTTTAAGAATTTTATTAGGAGGGTGGATATTTGTAGAAATCATAGAAGAAATCAGTAAATTGAGTTTAGAAGAACAGCATTACTTGAGTTTTATTTAATAGTGGGTGAGACATTTGAAACCTTTCAAGTAAAACTAACTTAAAATATACTATATGCACATAAATATGTATGTATGCATATGTATGTATGTATGCATGTGTGTTTCATTCTCATATAGTATACATAACATTTGTTTAAAACATCCTGGGAGAATTGAACAAATGTTTGCTATAGATTACTACCTCAATAAATTTGAGTATTTTGAATATTTTGTATTGTTTTAGTTTGTTTTTAAGAAAAAAAAAAAAAAAGAAAGCAGAAGAGGGAAAATACAAAAAGGATTTGAAGTTAAATTTACCCTGGATTGAAGAGGCTTATTTTGTAAAATGTTTTTTTTTTCAGGGAAAAAATTCAAAATTTAAAAATTTATTAATTTCTAAGCATTTTTAAGTTTTATTAGAAATAGTCCTTAAATTAAAAATAATTAGGGGATTGACACAGTAATTATAAAGTTATATGTTTAAGAAAAAACAACACAAAAAAAAAGATTGATGTGAGCAGCCCCTCATAACTCAATGCGTTATTTCAAATTTGAGTTTATTGAGTACTTAAAACAAAGTATTAAACACAGTAGAAAAATATTTTTTATTTGAATAACAAGAAACATTTTTTAAATATCATAAAATAAACTTTAACAGTCAAATTCATGAAAAACATTTTCGTTTAATAAGCAAATTTGCTATTAAACATTTGCTTAATAAGCCTTTAATGAACAAAAATGTTTCTTATAAATTTGGCCGTAAGACTTTATGACTGATACGACACTACTGTGGTGGAATGGCCAATGAATCGCATTATACAATACCGAGAGAAATCGTTCTTCAGCCGTGCCGTTCGCCTGTGGAATAATCTTGCTGAATACGTTTTCCTTGACACTTTCGATGTAGGAGGGGTCAAATCGAACGTTCACAGACACTACTAACTATTTCCTAGTTCCAACACAATGCCTTGCATGAGTAGGGGTCATCCACGAAGTGCTGGTCCTAATAAAAAAAAATAATAATAATTACAAGTAAATTTATATTTCTTATACTTTTTATATTGGCAACACTGTTTTTCTCTACAATTTTATTTACAAAAAAAAAAAAAAAAAAAAAAAAAAATTAACTTAGCGGTAAAATTTCAAATACGTATTGCCAATGATTACTGAAATTAATTATATTTTAGCGCTTTTAATTATTTTTGAGTGTAAACAATTCTTTGGAATCTAAAAGCAACACAAAATAATATTAAATTATCTTTGGTATTTGGGTACATCTCTTTTGTACAACATAATTTTTTTTTCAATTCGTATATGTCATGTTTTCTAAATGATTTCCTCAACATAACAATAAAGACAATAAGCGATAACATGAATGATTAATTTACTCACAGAAAAAAAGCTGATTTTTTTTTCTTTTAAGAAACATAAATTAATAAAAAAAAACAAACTAAGTTTTTTATTGATGAGAAAAAGTATATTTTTTAAAATACCAACATACATAACTCTCTTAATCTATGTATAGCCAATAAACTGGTGTTTAATGAACAAATTGTAAAGCATTAGAAGCATTAAAAAAATTTTTATGAAAAAGAGTAAAAAAACGTGATTTCCTTTTAACATTTTTTTTTATTTATTTCATATGCATGTATGTATGTACTTAATGCATTGAACACCGTGGAATTTTCTTTAAACGTTACAAGAATAGTAAAATGTTTAACAACAAGAAATCACAAAAGTCTAACCTAAATACGAGTATTTACTAAATATGTATGATAGGTAGGTACTCGTATAAAGAAAAACTAAAACGTCATCTATGCATAATAATTTCTTTTTTCTTTTTTTTATTGCGCTATTGCAAGCACATCTTTGACTTAAAGTATCCTAGAACGGAAGTAAAATCAATGCGTCTATACACAAGTTTATTTTTTTTTTAATGTCTAAGAAGTTGATATACCTCTGGTATTAAGTAGAGCTGTTGAAACGTGTTTAAACTTCCTTAAAATGTGGCTTAGACATACATAAATGTATTAAAGCAGACATGATATAAAGCAGTTCTTTGTTTAAAGAAATTGTGTGTATTAAAAGCGGAAGTTAAACTAATAATATTCATAATTTAGGGAGTTTTTTTTCCACTTTTACTTTGTTAACATTGTGTATGTGTGTTTGTGTCTTGAAGAATATTAAATTTCTTTTCAAAATGCTTTGTGTTGTTGTTAATCTTTAAAACTACCTACTAGTGTTGGTTTACTCAAAAAATATATATCCCCTTCTTAAACAAAAACTAACAAACGCTTTTTTTAATTATTTGTATATCAAAAAAACATCTGTCGTTTTTTCAATGCATTTTGAGGGGAGCAAAACAACCCCTAATGTCTATGTACAAACTAAGTACAAAGTCAGCAGTACTCTCCGTCTCCTTCTTTCTTATCTTTCAATTCAAAATAATTAAGATCAACCCCTATACGTATAAAATTATTAAAACTCTTGTTGCTTGTTATAAATGACCTGTTTATTATTTTTTCTATAACTGTCTGTCTCTCCTTAGCTATTTTTTTGTGTGTTTGTTTCTTCTCCCTACTAAAGTAGGTTTTCTTTTCTTTTCAACATAAAATATAAAAATAAATATCATCAAGATTTTTTTTTTTTTTTTTTTGGTTTATGGGTTTGATGTTTAAAATCAGGTTTTATTTTAAGTCTTCTTCTGATATACTGCCTGAATTTTCTTTATAAATAGCCAGCTGGCGCATGCCCTTTATTTATTCAATGTGTTTTTTCTTGGTAACATTTCTTTAAAACGCATCTTTTTTTATTTTTGCGTACATCATCAATAATCTGCGGGTAAATGTTGAACTACATGAACATGTGCATATTTTTTTCATATTGTCACCAGTTAGGTTTATTGTTATTATTATGTGTGGCACGCGCCAAGACAAGTTATCATCCTTATGTTGCATGCTGCTCCCTTCTTATTAAAATATATTCTGTATATATGCACATGCTTTTTTTGTTTTTATTTTGAATGCATAAAAAGCTTCTTTATTTTTGCATTTGCAATTCGACTTTTTGTCTTCTGTTGTGCCGTTTTTATGTCTTAAATACACATGTTGTTTTAAGTTAAAAATATTTAACCACATCCTTAAGTTCTTTAGATTTGAGTCTTAAAAAGAAAAAATTAGCAACACTTGCCTAAGAGATATTATATTACACAGTGATGGTAATAGCGTAAACAACAATTTAATCATTTAATATTAACACAGTTCCAGCTCTGATAGCAAAATTATAAAATCATATGGGCAATGCCACGGCAAAGTGCAATGACTTAATTTTTTTAAATTGTATATGGAAATTTAAAAAAAAAATTTCAAAGTAGTCCAAAGTAACTTCTGAGTGTTTGGGCGATAGATTACAAATCGATCTGGCTGAATTTCAATAGCAATAATCTTACAGAAACAACTAACAGATTGATATGCTATACTTTGTCTAGGGACTTCTTAAAGTTGATTTCAACGACTACACGGACAGACGGACATCGCTTGTTAGACTCCGCTATTCTTAAGGATTCAGAATATTTATAGGGTGTCCCATTTACGGTGTAGAAATTACAAACGGAATCACAAAGTTATACGAGTATATACCCCTCTTGCTTACAGTGAAGGATGTAATAAAAACAATTTTTATTGAGATCTTAAGCTTGAATAATATTTACTAATAATAAATTTATAAGATCGAATAATTTAATTAACTTATTTAAAAAAAAAATTAACACAATTCACATCACATTTTTTATTTATTTATTTTTTTCTCTCACATTTTCCCTTTAATTTATTGTGTACTAAAGCACAGTCATCTTTTACTCCATTTAAAATAAAAATAAATTTACAAACAATACTTTAACACTTTTTATTTATTTGTTTTGACAGTTTTTATAACAGGCTGCATCGTATGTATTTAATTTACATTTTAATTCAAATGCGCCTATGCCAAACACGTTAAAGGTGATTAATTAAAGCATTTAAAGTTTAAAAAAAACGATTTGGCACAGAATTTAGGTATTCCCTTACGTAATGTGAACTGTTTTGCCCATATCATCAGTAAAATTTTAAATTACAGCTGCACCATCTACCTATTTATATAAATAAAATTAATTTTCTGCTTATTTGTTTTTGTGTTTTCCAACGGATTTGTCTTAAATTTGGTACAGATAGTCTCTATACTCCAAAGGAATATACCGGTCACGCTCATTTTTAAACTCACTTTTCAATAAGTTTCACTGAAATTATGGTTGGAAATAGTTTATTTACCACTTTAGTTAAGGCCTCTGCTAATAATCTAGCAAAAAAAAAAAACATGAGCCACATTATAAAGTAGTACATGGGTTTCTTTTAACAATAAAAATTCTATTTGTAAACGGATTTCTCTAAAAATTGGTCAGGCGAGACAAAGCAAATGCATCATCATAGAACTTTTCAATTGTTGAAAGGGGCTAAATAAATTATTTCTTTGTAAATTTTGTAAACAAATTTTTGTTTGTGTTTAAACCCAGAAATTTCTATAAGAAAAAATTTTTATTTTTATTTTTAATTTATTTTTAGTACGTCGTTCACCATCATCTTGTGCTGGTCCCAACAATTTGCCACCCCTGCAATTTCATCATGTTCATGGCGACAATATACGCGTTTCTCGTGACGGCTCTTCGGCACGACGATTCGAGAGTTTTTGTCGCGCCATTACTTTTTCAGCCCGGCCGGTGCGTATTAATGAACGTATTTGCGTTAAACTTACTGAAATCTCCAATAATTGGAATGGTGGCATACGTTTTGGTTTCACAAGCAATGATCCAGCAACCTTAGAGGGCTCTCTACCCAAACACGCCTGCCCCGATTTAACAAATCTTCCCGGTTTCTGGGCCAAAGCCCTACACGAACAATATTGCGAGAAAGATAATGTCCTCTACTATTATGTTAACTCGGCGGGTGATGTTATCTATGGCATTAATAATGAGGAAAAGGGTATTATATTGTCGGGTATTGATACAAGAGGTTTATTATGGACCATTATTGATGTTTACGGTAATTGTACGGCAATTGAATTCTTGGATGCACGCATTTATATGTATCAACAAAGTGGTGGTGTTGGTATACCACCAGCTTTATTGGCTCCCGGTATGGCTGGTACATTGCCAGGGCCACAAATAGCTTTGCACTCTAATCAACCATCCAGAAGATCTTTGCCCACTGGTCAGTATGAACATGATTTGGAACGCAGTGTTATGACATCTTTACAGTCTCTGAACTTAAGTGGAGATCAAGTAGCCTTGGCTGCTGATTTGGCCAACGGCTTGCCTCCTTTAAGATACAATGCCAATGGTCGTTTAATTCCTGTACCATTTCACATTACCAAAGGACGTAATGTTCGTTTATCGCACGATCGTTTTATAGCCTCACGTACGGAAAATGATTTTTGTCAAGGTTATGTTTTCACTGCCCGCCCCATCAGAATAGGAGAGAAAGTTATTGTGCAAATTTTAAAAACTGAACAAATGTATGTGGGTGCTTTAGCTTTAGGTTTAACCTCCTGTAATCCGGCTGCTCTACAACCGGGCGATTTGCCAAATGATTCTGATTTTCTTTTGGATCGCCCCGAATACTGGGTGGTAAGCAAAGATATTGCCGCGGCTCCTCAACGGGGAGATGAAATTGCCTTTTTTGTGGCGCCCAATGGTGAAGTGACAATTAGCAAAAACAATGGCCCAGCGGTAGTGGTAATGCATGTTGACCAATCTTTGCAGTTGTGGGCCTTTTTGGATGTGTATGGCTCTACACAATCGGTGCGCATGTTTCGTCAACAACTTCCTAATATGGTCAATTATCCGCCCTCGGCCGTGGCTGGCTCTTCTCAGCGCATAGTCAACATACCAGTATCTGAGTCAATAAATAGTCTGAATAGTCAAATCTCTGATAATCGTAAAATCATTCATCCATCTCAGCTGAATGTAACGCATGGTACCACAATAAGCGCCTCCACCTCCACATTAGCCTCCATGCAATCGACTAGCAATTTAGCAACAAGTACTACCTCAGGTATATTAAATGGTACTTGCTCACCTCCCTCAACGGGTGGCGGTCGTAGGATCAGTGTGCCCTCAAATGGTGAAATGATACAAATACAACCAAACGGTGGTGGTACAGTGTTGGTTGTGAATTTACCACCCGCCACCTCTGCTATGGATTTGAATAGTGCTTTGTCAGCATTACAAACGGCACGCATCAATCAGACAACGAATACAACAACTAATAGCGTAGCGGCAACATGTTCAAGTGGTGCCAGCAGTAGTTCAAACGTTAACGCGCTTATAGGAAACATTAATAATGGACAATTCATGGAGGTAAGAATTATTTATTAATTGATCTTTTGATAAATCTTTTGTTTTGTAGTGAAACAAATAGAAAATTCTTGTAGAATCAAACCAATTTTTTTTTTTAGTTTTGAAAGAGAAGAGAGAGTTGTTAAAAGAGAAAAAACATTTGAATATTGACGGCCTCTTTCCGTGTAAGCGAACGAAAACTTATTTCATACATTTAAATTGAAATCGTTCGTTTATGGAGAAATAGGGATTAAGAAAAATGCATTTAATAAATTATTTGGAATCAAATAGTTTAACAAAAAACGTGTAAAGGGTGTCCCAGTAAGGTTGGTTGACGCCCTTCAATTAGAATCGCAAGATTTCGTTTTGAACCACCCACTCGCCACGACAAAGAAATAATAAAGTAACTTTGACCCACCCTGTGGCATGGAGAAGATCTCCTAATCTTAACCCCGATATTTCAGGTGGTCCATAAAATTTGCAGCTAGAAATTTGTGTCTCGAAGCCAGAAGAGTCAGAAACTCTCAGGTGTTCGGCAGTTGTGCGACAGTTTTCGTTGAAGGGAAACCTCAGCCTGCTGGCCAGTGACAAGTTATCTCAGTCATAAGTCTCTAAATATAGTTCTTTTGCTCATCTTTTGAGCAGTGTTTACCATCATAGCGAGTCCACAATTGACCACATACATGTTGTCCAGATCCATGCCGTCCAGTGGAGCCTACAACAAGAATGCCGTTCACAATCAGTGCACTTCCGCCGTGATTTTAAAAAAAGTAAGGCCCAATCATGCCGCCTGACCAAAATCCGCACCAAACAGCTGCTCGTTGTGAGTACATTTACTTCTCATAGATTGCATGAAGCATTGACTTCACTTTGTTCCATCACAATTATAAGGCATTGTTCTTTAGTCAAGCGCTCCTTTTCTACAGTCCAAGCGGAGCTTTTTTAGCGCCCTTTATTTATATTAAAACGTCATCCTTGAATAAGAGCATTGCTTAATAAAAGCCAAACAAAACAGAGTTAAGAATGCTGAATTAAAAAAAAAATAGCTGGATTGTCATTACTGGTCAAAAATAAAAATAAAACAATTGTTTTGCAGCCAACTTCACTATAGAACTCGCTGTTAAAATTGAATTTTCCATATACTCCATACATTTTGTATGGGCATAAGAATTTTTGACAGATAAAAAATGCTTGCCGCGCCAATTTAGGTATGACTGTTATTAATTGGAATAAAAATATCAGGGCCCAAGTCACTGCATTAGATGTCAAGGAAGTTCTATCGAAATATTTAAATATTTTCATACAAAAAGACTAGAATTTCAATCGATTTCATTCGATATCGAATGCGGTGATTTGGGTCCAGAGCTGCCACTTGCACAAAAAAAATGGTTTAAAATTTAAAAAGTTCACTTTTATTATTATTATTACCATTATGGGCTATAATCGTACTTTTACTGGGACACCCATTATTTTTTTGGGCGTAATTCCAATGAAATAGAGAAAAATATTTTATTTGAAAACTTGCTTAATTATTATTTTATTGTGTCTTTCTCCTTTTAGCCCAATACTGCCTCATCTGCTGTTGTTAAAAATTGCAACTCGGTTACCAGTAATAAATTAATTGATCATACCGATTCAGCTAGTGCTGAATGTACAATTTGCTATGAAAATCAAATTGATTCTGTACTCTATAGTTGTGGTCATATGTGTATGTGTTACGATTGTGCCATCGAACAGTGGCGTGGTGTAGGAGGCGGACAATGTCCTCTGTGTCGTGCTGTTATTCGAGATGTTATACGAACTTATACAACATAAATCAAGTTGCAAAGTTTGTATACGCCGCATACTATAGAAGAGATTAAGTTAAAATTAGAGGACTGATATTTTTTTTAAATAAAAATCGTGTGAGAAAAAAGAGTGGAAAAGGGTAAAAAAGCATCCTATGAAAACTCACACATGTTTTTTGTTTTATTAGTTTTTAATAAAAACAAAAATAACTCGCAACAAAAAGAAAACTGAAATCAAACCAGTAAATACTAAAAAAATATTTTCAAATATTATTTAAATTGTAAAAACGCAAATCATGCTAAATTGCCCTTAAATATGTAATTAAACACACTGATTTATACAGCCTATAGGTTACTAACTATTTTTATGAAAATTATATTATCTTTCGAATGTATTTATTAGATTATTTTTAAGTATTATGTGATTTTATTATAATTGTATTTTAATTTTAAAATTGAACCAATTACATTTACATACACACACATATATAAACACGGACTTAATTGTAATTTTTTTATACAACAAATTTATGAAATAAGGCCTTTTATAAAATTAAATGAAGTTTACTTTTTCGGATTAAAGTAAAATATGGGTTCTTTTAACTCGATTTTGTATTACAAAATTTATGTTTTATTTTTTTTAATATTTTTAAAGCAAAATCCAAATTGTAGTTGTTAAACCAAAGTATTGTTTGTTTTGTTTTTAATGCACATCACAATTTTAGACTATTTTTCCAAATTTTTTTATATGATTTTTTCAAGATTTATTAAAGTGCAAAAGTTTTATAACATTTTGTTTAAGAAAATAAAGTTTTGGTGCTAATTTTCAAGAAATAATTATTGCTTTTAATTAAAAAAAAAATAAGAAAATCAAAACAACAAATATGTATACAAATGTATAATTTAATATCATTAAATTTTTTTAATTGTAAAATTTTTATAGGCCCAAGGTGAATTTATGCAAGGTGGCCGCATTAGGGAATTCGCTCAGCTGCTGTTACATGCATTCAAAATTATTAAGAAAAAATATTAAATAAATTTCCTATAGAAAATTTACTTAATAAGCCCTTATGAAACAAAAATGTTTTTTATGAATTTTATTTCAATTTCGCAAAAATTAGTCCATTTACTAATGCGACCTCTTGTACAGGCAAATATATACCAGCGACGTTGTCTAATTTCAGAATTTTTTTTCATGACTTCAAAAACCGCTATAAACGATATTAAATATTTTAAGATTGCTTCCGGTGAGCTCAATTTACTTGTTATGAAATCCAACTTAAAGCTAAAATATTTCATAAAAATAAAAATAAAACTCATTTTCGATACATTTTTGGTTTTGTTGCATTACCAAGAGTAATTGTAATTGTATAAAGTAAAACAAATATGTAAAAGAAAACAACACAAATTGTTTAATATATTTCTTGAATTTATGTCTTAAAATATTTAATATGTATGTCTGTTATAAAAAAAAATCTGAATTAAAAAATCTCGACTTACACACATACATAATTTTGTAAAAGAATGGAATTAGAATTGAATTTAATTAGGCCAGTAAAAAATTGATATAAATTTAATTAAGCCCATTAAAAAATTGATAAAAAAATAATAATTTTGCAGTTTATAAAATAAATCTTCAATAAGTAATTTTAACTAAACTATTTTTAAACTTTGGTCGAAAAATCTCAAGTGTTATGTTCTCGCAAGAAATAAATAATGGATTGTATATTTCATAAAAGCATAAATTTTGAGTTTAAAAATTTACACAGTTCATATATTTCTAGCTTTTTGTAAAATAATTTGAACGGGAACTACTCACTGCCTTCACAGCCGTTTTAGATTAGAATAAAAAAAATTGTTCCAAATTACTACAAACTTGACAAGCATAACAAATCAGCTTCATTCATGTCTCTGAAACTCGTTATAAAACCCTTTACGTTTTGCAATGCAAAAAAGATTTTAATTAAAAGAAAAATTAAATTGAATTTAACAAATATAAAAACAAACAAAACTAATATGCAAGGTGAAAATAAATTCGCCTTGATAATATGACTACAATATTACAGAAAACTGAAGTTATAAAAAAATGTGTTAATAATGATAAAGAAACAATAAATGTCGAAATAAATAATGTTGAAAATTCTACAATATATTTAATTAATTTAGTATTATATTTTTTAAATTACACAAACGGGGACAATTATGATTTTCATTAAAAATATGTAAAAAAAAAACAATGAAGTATTAAATGTTAAAAAAATCATAATTGCGTTTTTAATTTAACACATCACCCACCACCCACTGAATCCCAAATGCTCAATATAATTTATATGCAAAGATTAGCCCAAAACTTAAGTTTTAATTTATTTGCTTAATTAATATTTTATTTTAATACTCTTTTAATATAATTTAATTGTGTACTATAATTTTTCCTTTAATTCGCACAAATGAAAGTAGATGCCAATCAGAAACATTTCAACACAATAATTTTGTTTTTTTTTTTTTATTACTTTTTAAATACGTATTTTATATTTTTACAAGTTAATTATGATTTTATTTAATATTGTATTTTTATTTCTAGTCACCACTACAATAATAAAGAAAAATGTTAAATAAAAATTCTTACACAAAAATTTAAGAAGCAAATATTGGTTTTTATTAAAAAATAAAAAGTAAATTAGTAGCCAGCAAAAATCGTATAGTAGCACTTTGAAATAAAATTAAAAAGATTTCAATATTTGAAAAAGTTTAACAAAAGTAATAAATTAAAGAATTACTTTATATTATAGTAAAACAAAAACTCAATCAATTGCAAAAGGATAAAATAATTATATTTAAAAATTTCAAAAATTAGAATTTAAGAAATAGTTTCATTTTATCACAATTTAATTTTAATTCATATTTTTGTATGTTAACATATGTCGCAACACTTTAATATGGTTAAAAAAAAATTGTATCCTATAAAAGATAAATCTTATCCGTCACTAAAATGAAACTTTGTTGCAAAGCAATTAGACACAAATCAAATCCTTTTAAAGAATTAAAAAAAGTGCATTTTTGAAAATAAAATGACGAATATAAAAACTATAATAATAAAATGAAAATTTAAGCCAATAATATCAAATTGAATTTTATTTGGACAACAAAATTGAAGCAAATTGACAACCTTGTATAGTAAATGGACTTAGATATGTTTTAATGAGCCACGTAATTAATAAAAAATATAAAAGCTTTTTATTTTCAAATAAAGGTATTATTATTATGAATATTTGAATAGTATTTTGAATGTAGATTTTTAACGTTCACTAAATTTGAATATATTTGAAGATGATTTCAATAAAATACGGTAGCTTCAAAGCATACCAGGGTATGGCATCCTTAATCTAAACTATTTTACATTGGCAACATCTTAATTATTAAATTATTAAAGGCATCACTCTTTTTTAGCTTCAGTTTTTTTACCAAAAATATTGTTAAATTGTGAAAAAATAAACTTTATGTTAATTTATATAGTGTTATAGTATTTGTAACAAGCGAAATTAAGTAAAATGAGTGAAGATAAACTACATTAAATAGCCGACGATAAATATTCAGTGAAAATAAGGCATTTTAAATAAATCTTGAACAGTGAAATCAACAAATGGTTGGATATCATAATTGAATTTGAATTAAACCTCTATTTAAAAAGGTGAGTCAAATTTTCTAATTTTTTATAGTAATTTAACTATGTTTGATACGTTTGAAAAAATATCGACCTATTCGATCATGTCTCATCTTGCTCCATCGACAATAATTCAAAATGGCGTATTTTATGTACATACGTATATATTAAAGAACTTAGACATGCAATAGGTACTGCTATTTTAGTTGCGCAACTCTAGAGCTTATAGGAGAGACAAAAGATTAAGTTTGCACCCTTTCCATTTTCCTTTCCTCTGTCTCCTATAAGCTGAAGAGTTGCAACTAAAATTGTCTTGCTTGTTCCCCTCCTTTGTAAATTATAAATTGTAATATAAAGGGCTATATGGGTTGCTAACTCAATAATCTCTCTTTGCTTCTCAATTATTTAATCGTTTTGATAGCTTATCCTTATTAATTCAATCGTCGCCAAGAGTTTTTACTTTCCATTTTAATGAATTGAGGTTGTGGATTTTTATCCATCTTATCATTCATAGCCCTAGCATTTGCTATTCGGCCTAGGATGAATCTGCCTTGGGCATATGTATGCATACGAGTATATTTATTTATTGGTCTGTACTACTGCTAGACTCGTGTGATGAGCTCAATAATGGTCTTGATTGACACAAATTTGATCCCATAACATTTCAAAAATGTAATTCTATTTACATTATTAAAACATTTTGCATAACCGAAAAAAAATCAGGGTGCCGTATTTATATCCAATAAGTAAAATGTATCTCTGTAATAACTGAATTATTCTTTATTTTTCTGTTATTACGATGTAAAGGCGTATTTTTGCAATGCACTATAAAAATACTAGTGTTTTCTAATATGTTGTGTCATTACCGTACTAATGTAGTTAACAATATACCTACATTATTTCTTTCCGAATCTTAGTTCTCTGTAAGAGTAAAAAGGTGGTTTTAATTAGAGCTACTTTCAGTGTAAATTTAACAGTTGAATAATAAAAATTCCAATAACACCAACAAAAGTCAGTAATTTTCTACATTTCATTTCAAATACTTTTTAAATTGTATTCAATATTATAATGGACTGGATTTTAAAGTAATTTATTCAAGATAAATAAAAAATAACTTTTAATTTTTTTATTTGACCTTTTTTTTTTAAATAATATTACTATTTTATTAAGCTTGAGGTCTTATTTTTAAAAAATTTATTTTTATATCAATACTAGTTGACCCGGCAAATGTTGTCTTGCCTTAAAATTTTTATATATTCGATCTTCTTACACTAAGAAATCGTACTCATAGAGTAAAGAACCGTGCGAGGCCGGGTAAAAACAGGTAGTAGGCAAATAAGCCAGATACCGACTGTAGCGCTACCTGCCGGGCGGATTTGTGACGTTAAAATTTCCAAGATTATACATATAAACCTTCCTCTTGAATAACTCTATCTATTAAAAAAACCGCATCATAATCCGTTGGGTAGTTTTAAAGATTTAAGCATACATAGGGATATAGGGACAGAGAAAGCGACTTTGTTTTATACTATGTAGTGATATAATTATAAATTTATAATTATATCCTGAAGAAGCTACACAAATTGGAGCGAAATATCGATATAAAAATAAGACCTCAAGCTTAATAAAATAGTCATATTATTTAAAAAATTTTAATTTAGTATTTTGCAAAAAGTTAGCTGACCATGACTTTCTCATTGAATTTAATTTAATTTTTGGCAAATAATATTTTTAATGTGCTATAAACACAAATTGTTGCATATCTATGTATATATGTTTATGTATGTAAGTATATGGATATAAAAAAAATAAAAGCTTTACCTTTACGCTCTTTGGACTACAAAGTCATTTATATTTAATATAATAAAAAATAGTACCTACATATATTTTATGTAAACAAATATAGGTACATATATCTAAAAAGATTTTTCTAAACATATTCTCTTCTCAAGTTCATTGCCAGTGATAAATGTTTCTTCTTAACAAACATACAGGTATTTAAATATCACCTACTTTTTCCCATATACATACATACATATTTCTAATATGTTGTATTTTCATATAATTTTGTTGGTTAAACTTGCTGGTATATAAATATGTACGTGATACGTATTAGTTTTTTTTCCTTAGACTTTGTACTTTTTAACTTATTTATTGTGTATAGTACTTTTACTAATGACGTATGCATGTGTTTTGATTTCTTTCTATCTGCAACAAGGTTTTCCAATGCTAAATTATTTTATTTTTCCTTTTTACAAAACAAAAAAAAAAACAAAATTAAACAGTATTTTTACCCTATTATTATATTATTTAGGTACACAAACATACATACATGGTACATTTATTTATTTATTTCGTTTTAGATTTATATAAAAGGTATAAAGAAATTATTAGAAATTGATTGTTAATTTTGATAATACTCGTACTAATTATTCTATAACATGTGTCGTATTTACGCCTCCACTATGTATGATTGTTTTAGCAATGGCAGACATGTCCTTGTAATGTGCAATTTGCTGACTTGATGTAGCATTTCGCAAATTAGTTCTACAGTTTTCATTGGCTTGATGGCACCAAGCTTTCGCCATATTTAATTCATGTTGAGCGCTAGGTAATTGTTTCTTAGCAGCACGGCTAGAACGCGATAATACCACCACCATTGAATAAATATCAATTGCGGCATCAGCTAATCTATTGAGAACGTTTTGTTGATGTACTATGTTTTTGCCATATTTTATTAAAAGTGATTCAACAGTTTGTCCAAATAGATCTATACATTCTGCCGTTGCTTTACCATGAGATTGCAAGTCTGTTACTACATAGGGTGATAAGTCTGTACCTCCAATACCGACAGTGCTAGCGGCACGTCGTGAAGCCTCTTTAAAAATTAAACCTAAATTAGCGGCTGGATTTTTGAAGGCTTTTTGTAACTCCTTTAAATGAGAGCCAGCATATTGTATGCCTGTTAAAGCAACGAATAACCTAAGAATGTCATTCGTGCCCTCAAATATTCTGAATATGCGCAAATCGCGCAATACACGTTCTAAACCTGTTTCTTTCATGTAACCCATTCCACCCAAGATTTGTATGGATTCATCACAAACATACCAGGCAGCTTCAGAAGCAAAAACTTTCGATATTGCTGCTTCTAAATGATAATCTTGACTGCCAGAGTCCATGTTTTGTGATATTTGAAATGCCATTGATTCTGTAGCATATTGTATCATGTTCATTTTGGCAATTTTTTCTTGTATGGCAGAGTATTCCTTAAGTTTCTTACCAAACTGAACACGGTTATTGACATGATCGACGGCTTTCTCAATACAATGTTTCATTGTACCCGCCAAAGTGGCACCCATACCAAATCGACCGTTGTTTAAAATATTCATTGCCACTTTAAATCCTTCGCCTTCTTTTCCTAATACATTTTCAATAGGGATTTTAACATCTTCAAAATATACTTCCGCAGTATTGGAGCATTTTATACCCATTTTTTTTTCAGGAGCGCCACTAGTTACTCCTCCAAAAGATCTCTCTACAACAAAAGCTGTAACTTTTTCTTTCTTTTCGCCAGTAACTTCATCCTTAATTTCGGTTTGGGCAAATACAGTAAAAATATTTGCTATGCCGCCATTTGAAATCCAAATTTTAGAACCATTCAGTATGTAATGCTTGCCATCTGCGGACTTAACTGCCCTACATTTAATAGAACCAGCATCTGAACCCGCACTTGGTTCAGTTAAAGCAAAAGCAGCATATACTTTTCCGGTAGAAACTTGTGGCAAATATTTGGCTTTTTGATCTGCTGTACCATACAATAAGATACCTTTGAAACCAATACTCTGATGAGCTCCGAGTGTAATACCTACGCCCAAATCATTAGCTCCGAGAATTTGACAAAGCCTACCGTATTGAGTGTTGTTTAACCCCAAGCCTCCAAATTCGTTTGGAACTTGCATCGAAAATATTCCCAATTCCCATAATTCATTAAGAGTTTTATCATCGATTTGGGAGTTTTCATCATTTTTCGCAGAGTTATTGACTTCAGCAAAGAATGTTTCCACTGGATCAACCAAACTGTTTACAATTTCTTTATCATCCTGTGTCAATACGTCGGGATAAGGAAATACCTGACTTGGAACTAAATTTGCTCGGAAAATGTTGGCAATAAATGACTCGTTCGTCTTTTTTTGTTCCGCTTTTCCTTCATGTTGTACTTGACTCTGAGGCAACGCAGATGCATAAAATCTCACAAAATTATTTGGTTTGGGAGTTTGAAGAATTCTTTGAGCGATCTTCAACATTTTCGTAATTTATTTTTTGTTTTTTATTTATTTTTTTTTATTCTACCTATGCGTAAACTTGAACGAGTGAACTTTGATCATTAACTAATTTGTACTGAACATAGTATAATTATACTATGGTACTGAACAAACGGTTGAGGCTAAACTCATCTCTCATCAAAATGTTGCCATCTATTATAATTTCACGTTTATGGGAATTTTTAAACTCTTATTAGAACAACATTATCTATGAAAAAAATTAGTTGGTGAAATTTGATGACCATCATCTTAAACTAAATCTGTGTTTAAGGTTGTACAAACCTCTTAATTTCTTTTTTTAATTTAATTAATTATATTTGATATTTTCATACAATTAAATAAAAGGTGGTAATTTTCTGATTTGACAGTTGTTTTTTCTTATTGTTTTGCTGTTCATGGTCACTTTATTATTGTCAACAAGTGCAGCATAAAGTATATAAAGTGAACAAAGTCCATTGCTGTTTGTATATAAAACAATTTTTTTAAATGTTGAAAATTGGTAAAAAATTGGTATTAGTTCCAAGGACACAATATTTTTTACGGTACTCCACAGCAGCGGTGCCTAAAACGAAAGTGGAGCATGATACTAAAAATGAACCAAAAACAAATTCTTCTTTCATGGCAAATATATTTCGAGGAAATTTAGTACCAGCTCAAGTTTTTCCATATCCCGACGTTCTTAACTCTGAGGAAAAGGAAGTTACTAAAAGCTTAATAGAATCCTTTGAACGGTTTTATAAAGAAGTAAATAATCCATCAGAAAGTGATGCACAATGCAAAACTGAAGAGAATACACTTAACTGTTTGTGGGAACTGGGAGGTTTTGGCATTCAAGTTCCTCAGGAGTATGGAGGCTTGGGTGTAAATAACACACAATACGGACGTCTTGCTCAAATTGTAGGATATAATGATTTGGGATTAGGGGTTACTTTGGGAGCTCACCAAAGTATTGGTTTCAAAGGTATCTTATTGTATGGTAATCCAGAACAAAAAGCCAAATATTTGCCACAAGTTTCTACTGGTAAAGTTTTTGCCGCTTTTTGCTTAACAGAACCAAGCGCCGGTTCGGATGCCAGCTCCATTAAGTGCAAAGCTGTAAAATCTGCTGATGGCAAGCATTATATTTTGAACGGTTCTAAAATTTGGATTTCAAACGGTGGCATTGCAAATATATTTACTGTTTTTGCTCAAACGGAAGTGATTGATAAAGTCACTGGAGGTAAAAAAGAAAAAGTTACTGCATTTATTGTGGAACGAGCTTTTGATGGAGTTACAACTGGTGCACCAGAAAAGAAAATGGGTATTAATGCTTCCAGCACTACAGATGTGTACTTTGAAGATGTTAAAGTGCCTGTTGAAAATGTATTGGGTAAAGAAGGCGAAGGCTTTAAAGTTGCCATGAACATTTTAAATAATGGTCGATTTGGTATGGGGGCTACCCTATCTGGTACAGCGAAATATTGTATTGAGAAAGCAACTGACCACGTAAATAATCGTGTGCAGTTTGGTAAAAAACTTAAAGAATATGAGGGCATTAAAGAAAAAATCGCACAAATGAACATTTTGCAATATGTAATAGAATCCATGGCATTTGCTGTTTCTCAGAATATGGATTCTGGAAGTCAAGATTATCATTTGGAAGCTGCTATATCTAAAGTATTTTCTTCAGAGTCTGCTTGGCATGTGTGTGATGAAGCAATTCAAATCCTGGGTGGTATGGGCTACATGAAAGAAGCTCAGCTTGAACGGGTATTACGTGACATACGTATATTCAGAATATTTGAGGGTACCAATGACATTCTTAGGTTATTTGTTGCTTTAACAGGCATACAATATGCAGGTTCTCATTTAAAAGAACTTCAAAAAGCATTTAAAAACCCAGCTGCAAATTTGGGTCTAATATTTAAAGAAGGTTCACGTCGTGCTGCTAGTACTGTAGGTATAGGTGGTACAGATTTATCTCCTTATGTGGTAACCGAACTACAAGCTCATGGAAAACTTACCGCAGAATGTATAGACTTATTTGGTCATACTGTAGAATCGCTTCTATTAAAATATGGAAAAAACATTATACATGAACAAAATATTCTCAACAGATTAGCTGATGCTGCAATTGACATTTATTCTATGGCAGTAGTTTTATCGCGTTGTAGCAGAGCAGTACAGACACACTTGAACACCGCTCCACATGAAGTCAAAATGACAAAAGCTTGGTGCTACCAGGCCAATGAAAGATGCAAATCAAATCTTAGAAATGCTACTTCAAAGCAAGAGCAACATTACTTTAAACAATTATCGGAAATTGCTAATAAAGTTATTGAAAATGGCACTGTAAGCACTACTCATGTTATCGATTAAATAAAAACAACTACAGAAACTGGGACATACCTTCTAAAAGTAGGTATTGAAAATACAAAAGTTTTAGTTTTCTTATTTAATGTTTATGTATTAAAAATAAATATGTACATACTACTATATTTTTGCAATTTATAAGTCTAAAATATTTTTTATTTTAAAATTGGAGGGAGGTCTATTTGTGAATTTCTTGTGCTCAAAAGTATAGGACTGGGTTTATTGGTGATCGTCATATAATTTGTTATTGAAAAAATGTATTTTCCATTGTGTGGCTTGCAAGTATGCTTGTGTATTGCTTTAGTATCTACCAATTTAAAATCTTAATATCACTTGTTTCGATATTTTGGAAAACATCTAAAAATTTTTCTTTTACTTTCTCATGTATATCAGTTTGTTTTTCTTTAGCATCAATTTTGTACCAATAGTTTTTTTCCTTTTCGTAAATTTGATCAAAAAGTTTAGCAACTTTTGTTTGAAAATCTTTCTTTTCATATCTTTCCTCACCATAATTGCCACGATGCAGTAAATCATCAGATTCTGCTTTTAAATAGAACACAGCATCCGGTAGCGGTAAACCATTTTCTGGACTCATGCACCATTTTAATGGCATGCCCTTGGCCGCACTGTAAACTACGCCCGAAAAGGAATAACGATCAACAATTAACGTTGTGCCGGATTTAATTAAATTTAATATCTCGTTTTTATGTTCCCATCTGTTAGCGGCAAAGAGCAAATGAATCGTCTCGTCACTTAATTCTTGCTTACTGGTGAGATAACCATTGATCAATTTTCCAATGTCGGATGTACGTTCTGGGAATGCCATGTGTTTTACGGGTATCGAGTTTTTTTGTAAATGCTCTACTAACATTCTTGATTGAGTAGATTTTCCACAACGATCACAGCCTTCAAATACTATAAATGCACCGCGTTTTATTGAAGTCATATTTATGTCTATTATTTTATTTGTCCTTTGTATTAAAGTAGTAAGCAAAATAGAGAGTTCAATTTGTAATATTGTAGAAATTGTTATTTACACGAAAACTATTTTCTATCGGTTTAAAACCGGTGGTTCAAGGTCACGACTGGAGTTTGCCGGTGACCGGTGTTACCGTAATCACAAAATTAGACATTAGTTAAGAGGAAATTTCAAATAGCCAAGCCGATGGGTATTCTGTGGTTTATATTACGAAAATAAAATATCTATTTATTTATATTTCAATGAAAGCAAAAATGACATTTTCATAGATGTCTTTTTTTTTCTTGAGTGAACACATAAATAGATATTAAAAGTTGTTGAGGAATAAAATGTCCGAGTTTACGAAACAATAAATTTTGAAACATGGCAACACTTTAATTGAATGAAAAAATTTTTGCAAAAAAAAAAAACAAGTTTTTAGTGCTATAAACAACATAAGAAATCTATAAATTAAAAGTAGAAAATTAAAGAGCTAGAAAAATGGTGCACAAAATGGAGTGGTATGTTGGAACTGAATGGAAACTTGAACGAAAAGGTCTACATAAAAGGGTGCTTGGATTGGAATTCAGTAAAGTAGAAAAACCTCATACAGTAGCTAAAGTTGTCATAAATGTAGAAAAGGTGGAAAATCTCAATATGAGAGAAAGTCAATGGTTGAACCAGAGCACGGTTAATACCGATCAAGTTATGGAAATGGGAACAGCAGTGACGCCAGTAGATTATTACTTGGAAATACTTGTACAGGAAATGATGTTGGGTGAAAGGGCAGAATGTTCTATTAAAACAAAAGTGCCAGAAGAGGCAATCAAAATAATTTTGACTTTGCAGGAAATTAAAGAATCGAAGGGCATTCAAACATTATCAGTACCTCAAATGTACGATTTGTCTTTAAAGTATAAAGAGAATGGAGTAAAAATGTTTAAAAAACATCCCGTATTTGCCCACGAATATTTTTCAAAAGCAGCCAAGTGCCTAATATCGTTTAAAAATTTCGAGGGCTTGACCAAAAAACGTGATGGTAAAGCGGGCAAAGATATGCAGGATCTTTTTATACAAATACAAACTAATTTAGCTGCTTGCCTTCTCAACGAAAAACGCTATGATGATGTTATTTACCAAACTGATTTCGTAGATAAAATGAATTCTCCCTCGGAGAAAAGCATTTATCGTAGAGCTATGGCATATTATCATATGCACGAATATGAATTGGCTCAAAAGACTATAGAGAAAGTACTTGATTACAAAGATAAAAAAGAATTTTCGAATTTGCATCAAAAAATTATGGGTAGTTGGAAAAATAGTGACGCACGATACAAAGGTATGGTGCAAAAGATGTTTGGTTGATTTTTATTAAAATTTATTAAAATATAATTTTAAAAATATATACACACAATGAGGTTTTATTTATTTTTATTTTTTCTTATTAAACTTTGATTTTTTATCCTTCAATCCATTTCTAAAATGCTTCTTGTCTTTAAAATTTTTATTATCTTTGACATTTTTTCTTTTGGAAGAGAATTCTTTGTTATCTTCTAATTTAAGCTTTTTATTTTTCATGCTGTGTGGAAGTTTTGGTCTCTTCCTGCTAGCAAGTTCTGTGGATTTAAACAGTTCTTCATCCGGTTCTTCGCCTACCTCTTCCTTGTAATAAACAGCGTCGTCTTCTAAATCACTGTATTGTTGGTCTTCCTCTTCTTCTGCTTTAGAGGATGCTTTATTTAAAATTTTATTTTTCTTTTCCAGTTCCTTTAGGTTTTTAGCCCGATTTTCTGCTTGTTGTTTTTTTCGCTGCTCCTTAAGTTTTTGTTTCTTTTCAATCATTTTCCGTAGTTCTTCTTTTTCTTCTTCTGTTTTAACAATATGATTGTGATAAAGAACTTCTCCCGTCAGTAAACCTTCCTCAATTTTCATAAGTTGCATCGTTAAGCGTGGACCAAGTTCATATAACTGTACTGCAGATTTGTTATTTTCCAAATTGCCTTTACGTTTTAATGTTTGTGGCAAAACTACTTGAGAATTTTCATCTTCAGCTTCTGATTCAGAAACATTACCATCCCTTAAAAAGTAAATATTAGGAATAATAAAATAAATAGCAAAATCTGATAAATTTTTTCCAAGCTTAACTTACTGCATTATGAAGTCGGCAATGTCTTCACATTTGGCGAGATTTGGAATTTTGCCCATTACTAACTTCTTTACACCTTTCGTTAAACCAACTGGTACGACTTGTATAGCATAATGACGCATTTCCACTAAACTAGTTTGTGGATTATATGAAAAGAGCAAACATCTTCTAATTGTTGCAATGTTTACCTGTATTTTAAATAGAAATATCGTGCATTTTTTACATTTTTCTGTATGTATTACAAAATTACTTTACCTCTGCCAAATTTATAGCCGGAAACATATTTTGAAATGTATGAGCCATTAATTTCAAATGTTTTCCTTCTCCCGTAAAATTATTCATTATCACTAATGGTGAATGCTTAAAAATATCTTCGTCCACCAATTGTTTTTTGTTTGCGGACACCACATCCCGAGCTAGTGTGAACTGATGTACCTTAAAAGTTAATGTAGGGCCGCGAGGCAGCCTTAAAACTTTGAAAGACAACTGCGTAGCGGCTTTGTTGAAAATAACCATGTGGGAGACATGGAAAAAACTACTGACTGCCACAAAATCTTTAATGCGGTTCATTTTCTTTTCCTTTAGTTCACTGGCTGTAAATGGTTCCATTATTTTACGAAAATCTAGAGTTAAATCTGTTATATACGGACACGATAAGCCACGGTGTATAATAAAGGAATGAGGTGCATCGACCAATTCGCTTGGCTCACTTCCCTTAAAGGCAGCAGTGCGTTTCTTGGGATGTTTCTTCTTTGATTTACCCATTATTTTTGATATTTAATTATTTAGAAAATATTGCACCGCGTGTCTTCCAAATTAAAAGAAATCAAAACAATAAGATACGATATAAAGATGCCAGATTTAGTTGAAATATTTGCGATTTTGGGGATATATAAAAATATTTTTTTTTGTTTAAATCAAATGTTTATATATTTAAAAAAGTATTGAAATGTAAAATATTTTCTAAACAATTAGTGAAATATTGTATGGTCGGAATAATATATGATAAAAATAGCTATTAACAACACTTGATTTCTTGGCGTCTTTAAAAGTAATTTTATCTGGTGTCCCAATAGCTGAGCATGAAATGTGCGGCTGATTGACATGTTATTAGGGTTTCTGTTATACATCCCTATACCGGGAAAATACATTTCCTACGTAATGTGTTTTTCCTACTTTTTGTTCATTTGTAGTGTTCAAACTCAGGCTTTCTGCCGCGCAATAGGATACGGTGAAAACCGGTTTTTGATATGATTTTCTTTCATAAAAAAATATAATTTTCAATTAAGTAGTGAATTTTTAAATTCATTAGTTTTTCCAAAAATGAAACCCTTTTTAGTTTTTCAAAATTTTAATTTTATTTCATTTGAAATTATATTTAAATTTTATTTTTCTTTAAATTACGCGCAAATATATATATTTATATATACTTTATATTTAAATTATTATTAATTATTTTTGCTTTTAAATTTCTCATTTGTTGTTGTTTTATAAATTTAAAAAGTAAAAATATTAAATTTATATATAAAAAAATTTATTAAGAGGCAAAACTTAATAAAATTTCTCAAAACTGAATTTTAAATGTAGCAAATCATAATGTAAACCGCAAATTATTTAGAAGAAAATAATTACATACACCCGAAAACTCGGAAGAAAACTGAAATATTAAACATGAAGATAAAGCAATACGAAATCAAATGTCTTATATTTTTCGAAATTTTAAGTGAAATTTTTGCTTAAAATATGTTTTTGATTTCTCTTTCAAATGCATACTACATAGTATATATATAGATATTTTTAAAATAAAAAGGAGCTATTTTTCGATAAATTTATTTTAATTTAAGAGGGAAAGCAAATTAGAAAAAATTAAAAAAAAAAATTATGTAAAATAATAACAATCGGTTGCTTTTCTTTTGTTATATTTAGCTTTCGAGGGGATATTTTAAGTGAAGGCTTCAATTTTGAATTAAAATTAGATTGTTTTGTTGTCACACTAAATAACAGCTTCTTAGATAAAAATAATGGAAATTATATTGAAAATATAACATGAGCTATTAGCGTGTTTCTGTTGTTGTTGTTGTTGATTAAAGGTGTAATAATTGTAGGGGCAGCTATAAGGCGGTCACTGACAGCACTGTTTGCGTACATCATTAGTAACAGTCGGCTTAAGTTCTATGGAAACATTATCGCTGGGACGAATAACATCACCTTCCGGAGGATCACGTATTTGCTTTTGAGAAACAATGCGATAAATTTCTGCAATTCATAAACAAACCATTTATTAATTTATTTGTGAAAAGATATGCATATAAAACAATCTTAGTTGGTAAATTAACTAACCTGTGAGTATATTCTGGAATGCATTTTCAACATTAGTAGAATCTAGCGCTGAAGTTTCTATAAAACTTAAGCCATTACGTTCAGCAAATAATTTTGCGTCATCCATAGGCACGGATCTTAAATGTCTCAGATCCGATTTATTACCAACCAGCATAATAACAATATTTTGATCAGCATGATCACGCAATTCTCGCAACCATCTATCCACATTCTCGTATGTCAAGTGCTTGGCAATATCATACACAAGCAAAGCACCCACAGCGCCACGATAATAAGCTGATGTTATAGCACGATAACGTTCTTGTCCAGCTGTATCCCATATCTGAGCCTTAATTGTTTTGCCATCAACCTACATTTGTATTACATATAATTATTATTACATTTGTTATTGTTTTGTTATAAATACAGAAAAAACATACAAATAAGTATGTCTATCAGCTTATACTATATATGTAAATAAATATGATATAACATCGTTGTACCGGGGAAAAGCGTTATGAACGAACTATTTATGAAAGACCTCTAGTAACTGAAAATAAATATTTTGAAATTAAAAAAAAAAATACTTTCTAGAACTATTTCGGATAAAAAAAGGCATTTAATACAAAAACTGAGAAAAGGATTTTAGTAAACAACGAATTTAGGTACAACATATGTACATATACATAGGTAATATACATACATACAGCTATAATCATTCTCAACTCATTTCTTATTTAAGTATGCCCTATTATTGTTTTTATACATATTATTCCCCAAGTACTTTATTAACCTTTTGCGTTTGCAACTTTCTAAATTCGCTTATATATAAAAGAAAGTGGAAAAGGCAAGGAGAAAACTACAAATGTAAAATTTAAATTTATACCACAATCCTCGTTTTCATTAGAAACAAAAAATCAATAAAAAATATTCACCCACTATTGGGACTCCTTTTTTATTTTATGTGTAGTGTGCAAATGGTGGCTTCCTTTTAATTTTGAATATATTTTCTTTTTTTTTACAAACATTTTATATTACCTCTATGCTACGTGTGGCAAACTCCACGCCAATCGTTGATTTCGATTCCAAGTTGAATTCATTGCGCGTAAAACGTGAGAGTAAATTACTTTTACCAACACCAGAATCACCAATTAGTACAACTGAAAGAAAAATTTTATTAGTTTTTATTGTTTTTTTTATATAAGCGCATGGAAAAAAAATATTAATTTAATAATTGCTTGTGTTTACTGTTTACTTTGCTATTCTAGAGAATAGCTGGTTTAACGAATTAATTAAATTAAAAGGAAGAAATAAACTGACGGCATTATTGTTCTCAGTTAAGTAATAAATAAAACAATAAAAGGATAGTAGAGATAAATAAATACTTTTGGGGCTAGGAAGAGTAATATTTAAAAAGGTTACATAGAAATTTAGCATAAGCAAGGAAATCTAGCTGTGCTTTTAGCACGATTTCCCATAAAATTTTACATAAATAGTCATTGCAAAATCCATTGCAACTTCTTTACTTATATCAATTTCATGTTCAAACTTTTTGGTTTCGTATGTAATATGCTTTCCGATTTCATTCCCTATTCCGAATACGATGCAGCAACAATTATTTTAGAATTACTTCTACATTGTACTCAAATATGACAAACATTTGCTTGTTTATTACTAAAAATACTATTCCATAAAAATAATAACAACTTTTTGGAGATTTTGTGTGAGTTTTAAATGCACAACAAATTTGTATGTTCGTTTTGTTGTAATTTCTTTTTCTATTTATGTATGCTTTATCTTTTCTTAATCTTCATCATCATGTACAAAAATGTACATGGTTCATCATTCATCAACTAAATAATTAAGAGTGCTGCTTTATTTATTAAATTTTCCGTTGCATACAAAAAATACTATGTGGTATTTATTAGCTGCATAGTTTCTTATTATTGTAGTAAGTCTCATCCTCAATTAAATACAAAGTTTTTTAAGTTATAATTTTATAGAGTCTTTTGGCAAGATGTGTTAAGAATAAATCAGATTTATTAAGGTACTTATTATGGTAGTTGATTTATTCGGAAAACTACTGCGATTTGTTTGCAAAATTTTTAAAGTTTTTTATTATCTAACATTATATGCAATTGCAAAAAAGGAAAAAAAAATATTTTTAAATTAAAAATAATAACTTGCTTAACTAATTATGGGTGTGTTTAAATATGCAACAATCAGCTCTCTAGCACTATTAATCATTTTGAAAAACGCGTTTATTTTGTCATAAATTTTGATGAGTGTGAACTGGTAGAACACAGAAAAGAAATTTTAATGTGACTCATGTTTTTATTTAATCAGTCATTAAAAATTTTTATGTAGATACTAGTATACAATCTTAAAAATGACTAAGAAATGCATTAATTTGGTAACTATTCACTGAGATAATATTGGAAATAAATCAAATAGTGGGAGTTACAATTACAGATTTTTATACTCCAGCATTTTATGAAGAAAATGCAAGTCTAATGGGTCTCTAATGAGTATGGACTGAGACGTCGGTCGGTCATATGTATTTGTAAATAAACAAAAAAGGCAACATATTTTTAACAAACTTTGTGAGACGTTCTTAATTGTGTGGGTGTGCTGAGTTGGTCGAATGTATATAAATGTGTTCTTTTTCGCATAATCCTCCAAAAGGCCTGGAACAATGGAGGTAACTTTTAAAGCTTTGAATACTTTCACTTCCACGTATTTTTGCCAGTTTTATTTTATTGAAAGTAATTTTTTCATTTCCATTTATTTATTGATTGCTGAACCAAAGTTAAGTAAATATTATGGCTAAACTTGAAGCATTTTTTACTTTCATAACTTATAATTAAATTTTTTTGTCTAATAAAAAAAAGAGACCTAGGAATAAAAATTATGATTTATGAGGCATGGCAATTGTTAATAGGCTAGATATTTAACAATTAAACACAATTATTTGTTTAAATTTAATTTACTTATTTATCTATAAATAAATAATATTCCGTTCTTTAAAGTTTAAACTTAATGATAGGTATAATAATTATAGTAATACATTTTTTTTTTATCACAGGATTTCATAACGAATTCGCTATATCGCTTATAAACTTACATATTCAAATATTATTATTAAAGTAAAATTATCACCAAATTAAGTCATAGAAAGAGCAATAGAAAAGAGAGTATAAAAACAGCTGAAGAATAAGATTAAAATGAACGGGTTTATGCAACGTGTCATAAAAAAAATTTAGTTTTCTTTTCATGTACATAATAATAAAATAAAAAAGCAAACAAAAAAGAGCTCTTCAGCTCTTATTGTACTCATATTTTGCATGCATTCAAATGAATGTGACAAATTCATATGTTCGTGTTGTAGAAATTGTTTTCTAAAGTCAAACGACTGTGTTCGTGGGGGAGTACACATACATACACTACAATTTTAAAATTCCAAATTAAAAACAAACGCAACTTTTGCTCAAGAATTTTATGAATACTTAACCCAATAATAGCAATAACAACCACTTACACACTTGCTTGTCACCATGATGTATTAAATTTCAAACATCAAATTAGCTAATGACTTCAACAATTAAAACTCACTGTCAAAAAATTTTAAATAACGAACATACCTACAACAAAACGAAAACAGACGTCACCTAGTTAAATAAGTGATATGGCCAGACGGTGTTACAAAAACATCAATACCAGTTTACAAAATCAAAGGGGTACATATATTTATATTCTGCATATATGGCATATAATATGTACCTACATCTATGGGAATTCTAATTTCAATTATAGAAAACGAGAAGCAAATATGAGAACAACCTAGTTTATTTAATTAATTAAATACAATTTTGGAATTAAAAAATCCCTAGCTTACTAAATAGTAAAATTATAATGTGGCATTGCAGTGTAATCAGTCGATAGTGAAATGCTTGTGCTTTTTATTAATCAATGAATATAATAAAAAGGAGCAAATGAAAATGCTGGTAAAAATGACAAAACTTTAAAATTGATATTAATATTTTTATTTTATATTGTACTTACCTTTGAACAAATAGTCATATTCATCTTCCCTTGTGCCCATTTTGTTGTTGATGTTGTGTTTTATTGCTACTCCAAAGGTTTACTCTTTTCCTTAATATTAAATTTTACTGTTATCCTTCTTTTCGGAGTCCTTTCAACTTTTTTTTATCTCACTTTAAATTCGTTTCTTTCACACAAAATATTTATGTTTAATGCAAGTTTTCATACAGAATTTGTTGATAAAATGACCCCAAAACAAATCACAACACACTAACACACTTACATTACCATCATTCCTTCCCATCATTTCATCGTAAAAACCAGAATAAAAACACCAACAATATCAGCAGCAGCACCAATAGTATCACAAAAGACACAACCCAGCAAACATGAAGTCAAACGTTTACAATAAAACTATAATTGAATTTCATACGAGATTTTTAAAATTTTCGTTGAAATTAGTTGAAAATAATGATAAAATTCAAAATTAAAATGATTTAAGAATATGACTGACTAAAGTGTGAAAGAAACTGAGTTAATATAGAAAATAATTAACAAATTTTGTTGAACATCATTGAGTAGATTTCTCTATATTTTCTCTCTGTAAACTATTTGTTTTCCATCATAATCATTTACTTACAATTCACATTTGAAAACTTATTCAAATAGTAAGAGAAAAATGTTTTTTGTTTATTGTTTTCATTTTAAAATCAAACATTGGCAAGCGGGACCTGATTTCAAACGTTTGATTTTGTTTGCTGGGTTATTAACGAAAAAACACATAGGGCCAAACGCCAACAACGAATAAGTACAAATGGAGAAGAAAAAATTATATTAATTTTTATTGTTGTTAACAAAAATAGTAAAAAAAACCACTGTGAAGAAAGAAAAAATTTGTTGGATGGAATGACGGGCGGTTACTTTCTTATTTCTTTGGGATCACTTTCTTTGAAATGAAAAATTACAATTCATTTTTTCTTTGTATACTCAACACACATTTAATTGTTTTCTTTCTTGTAAAGCAATTCTTTTGTACGTTTTAATTTAAAAACTAGAAATTAAAATCTTTTCTGCGTTTTAATATGAATTAATCACCTTTCTGCGACTTTTCGCGACGAATGTAGACACAAGAAAAAATATCTCTTTTTTCCTTGTTCGTTTCTGTATAAGTTCAATATGGCCGTTCGTAATTTTTTTCTAATTGCTGTCAATGGATTTTCATTCCCATAATAACAGAGTTGTATGGGAATGTTGTTATGTGTTTATTTATAAAGAGATGCCAGATGATAGTTTCTGTTTCATATGTATGATAGTATGTAATAATATTACATGTGTAGATAATGTAAAGTGCTCATGCAATTTAAATTATATATTTTTTTTCCTTAACGGAAAATTTTAAATTTAAATATTATGTAAAAAAGAGAAATTCATGCATTTATAGCATTTTTATTTTTTTAAATAAAGTTTATATAAAAATATATGTAACAAAATGTTGTAGATAATTTCATTTAAGTACTAGATAATAATACATTTTTATAATACGAATAAATAAAAATTTGTTAAATAGTAGCAAATAATATCAAGTTTCTGCATATATTATAATTGTACCCTTTGTAAAGCATATGAGGGTATTAACAAAAATATGCCACCCAGAATATAAGTCATTTGCGAGCCAATGCCCCAAAAACTTATACAACCAACAACGGGTCCCACAGCACGTGCTAACGCACCTAACGAACGGAATATTCCTAAAACAGAACCTTTTTGATCAACATTACCATAATTTGAAACCAATGTCGTTAAACAGGTGACGGTAAAGGCTGTGGCTAATAAATGAAGGTACATTATGCGTAAAAAAAAATTTTTTTCATAAGTTAAATACTTACAAATGGCATATAATATCATGCCGGCATAGAGCAAGCTGGCACACCGGGCAATACCCACTAACATAAAGGCAGGCACCAAGAGATATAAACTAAAGACAGCATACGTTTTCACTCTTTGTACTGGAAGTCGTCTTACTACCGAACCTTGCAACAGGGTCATTATAATACCTGTTGTAGAAAAATAAATAAAAGTTAAAATTATGTTACATTTTTCTGTTATAAATAAATTTAATATTACCCGTTGTTAAAAACATTTTTGCCTGATCCATTGCGGTATAACCAAATTTATGGTACATAAGAAATGTAACAGTAAATTCCAATCCTGAATACAGGAAAAGATATACGAAATAAATGAGTCCTATTGCTTGCAGAGACTTAATTTGTTTCTGTGGCACATTTTTAATTGTGGTAAATCTTAAAATAATAAAAAAATACGTTTTAATTATACATATGTATGTACATGCATAACACAACTAAAACTAAAGGAGGATTATACCCAAAGCCGAGATACGTATTAGGACTTTTTAGTTTTCCATAGCAATTTAATTTTTACAATAAATAACTGAATAATTGAATTTTTAACTTAGAATTAAATTAGTAATAATTTTTCAAAAATTACATTTTAAGGCTCCCATTATTTTAATGTCTATTTCCAAGAACTTTTATATCGAAAAATTTAATGAATTTGTTCTTTTTTTAATTTTCTTCTAGAGAAACGAAACCAATCGAAACAAAAAATTACTTTTAAATACCAATTATTTCTAAAATTTATTTTTATCTTTTGAAATGCCAATGGTTGTGTTAATGTTAATGTTGTTCTATTTAAGCGCATTACTTTTTTGATTAGAAATGTATAAAATATGGTCATTTAATGCTTTAGCAGCGTTTAAATTTGTAGTCAGCCTGATACAAATTGCATGAAATATTTATGGTGTTAATGAACTAAATAATTATAATAAAAATAAATTTTATTAAGCAAACTTACCGGAATATTGATGAAACATTAAGCAACTGCCAAGCATACGAGAGAGATGACGATATTTCTTTAACACGTTTTTCCTGAAAATAGAAATTATTTGTAGAAGGTGACGATTTTCAGATTTTGTTCATTTTTATTATAATATATAACCCAGCAAAAAAAGTTAGGGAGAAGTAGAAAAATCATGACAGATATAAACTCTAAGTAGATACTTCTACTTCAATTGAAAAACCAGTGATTTCTACATTAGCATGTATTTGGAAGGAAGTTGCTCATTTTTAAAAATATCGTATTAATTCGATAATATATATGATGATTTTTCTGAACAATAACGTGTTTATTATGTAGTTTCTTTTTGAAATGATTAAAATGTACTTTAAACACATTGGCATTCACAACTTTTTTGCTGGGTAATAAAAATGTACATGCATTTATAAATAAAAATAGCTTTTTTTATATACTATCAATTGAACTATATATTGTTATACTAAGCCACCTCTTTTTCAATATTCTTTGGTTACTAAGGAAACTTAATTTTTAAAATGAGTTGCTAATATCTAAATTTCGTTACCATATATTAACATTTAAATAAAAATGTTTTTAAATGCTTGTAAATATTTCATAATAAAATAAAAAGTTACTTACCTTTGGCAATGTTTCCTTTAAGCAAAATACCAGCACCAATAGGTCAGCTACAGCTAATGCGAAAGCCAGCATAGAAGGCAAAACAAACCAAGGTCCCGTCGATTTATTTGAAAATATTGCAAACATAGCTCCAATCATGGGGCCCACAATGAAGCCCAAAGAAAAGGCTACACCAACAAGAGCCATACCACGGCCTCTGACTTTTTCACTGGAAACGTCAGTTATAATAGACATACACAAAGAAATGTTGCCTTTACTTAGGCCTCCAACAAATCGCGCCAAAACAAAAACTGCAAAATTGCGCGAAAATGCCCACAACAAATAAGACGCCGCAATACCAATCTAATGTGTAAAAAAGTTAAAAGAAAAATGGAAAAAATTACATAAATTTAACCAAAATAAGTTAAAATTAAATTAGTTATCAATAGCACAACAAATTTAGTGGTAAATGTATATATGTGTACAATAAAAACAATAGAAATGAAATAACAATAGAAAGTAATATTTTCCAACTCATCTCATGGATAATAACTTACCGCACAAACAACAATAACCGGTTTACGTCCATAATAATCAGATAAACCCCCCACCACAGGGCTCGCTACAAATTGCAGAAAACTAAACATAGAACCCAAAAAACCACCAAACAGTACACTATTGTAACGTTCGGGTGCTCCTAAGACTTCTTGAAACCATTTTATACGACCCGTTAGTATAGCATACAACCCGGAACTATCATTATTTTTAAAGTACTCTAATAAAGAGGGCAATAGCGGCAATATTATGGTGAAAGCCAACAAATCAAACAGCAGCGATATGAATACTACAAATACCATAGGATTTGTTTTTTCTTTTTTATTCAAATCTGTCTCAAAATTTTGGGTGGGGCTATCCCGCTTTCCAGCTACATTACTATTCACATAATTATTGTTTGTTGATGTGGACAAGTCACCTGATGAATTTTCTGAAGATGATTTCAGTCTTCTTAGAGTAAAAGGCGAAGACATGTTGCTTTTGTTTTGAGGAAGTTGTTGAACGTGTAATAAGCAATGTAATAATTTAATTTGCGTGCGTGGGTACGTGCTTTCGGTTGAATGAATGCTTTTAATATGTATGTATATTTAAACCATTTTTCAAATTGTTTTTAAGACCTTCCAAGCATTCATTCACTAGCTTGAGCCAACCAGCCCAAACAAAATTGCACACATACACATACACATTCATATTCATATATCAAAGTACCCAGCAAACATTTTATAAAATTTTTCATATTCAGGGTTTAGGGCATTTATGAACCTAATCACTAATAACCTCTTTTAAAGCATAAAAGTGCAAAATCGGTTAATTATTTTCAACACACCATAATCACTGCATTGGTTTTTGACAAAATTATTTTAAAAAACCTCCAAGTGTTTTAGGTGAAAGTCTATGGACAAGTGTTGGGTATGCTTTTATTTATTATTTTTGTGTTTTCAAAACAAAAAGCATATTGTCAAATTTTCTAACGGAGCTGCCGAATGAAATGAAAAAGAATACATACCTAGCGCTGAAGTTTTAAATATTGTCTCTAAATTTTTACCTAAATTTGCACTAAGTTTTAAAGTTTTTATAGATAGACAGATTAAAACACATCTAAACTTCCGTTATAAGTGCATAACTTGGAAATTAATAAAAAATTTCTGAAATTTTCTTTTGTGTTTTTTCCATAAGCAAAGTATGGTAACTTATTTTTACCCAGCTGTTTATCACAGGGTACCATGTTCTGTTTATAATTTCTTTTTGTTTGCAAACAATTTTTATATATTGCATTTTCTCAGTAATTTTACATATATTCTTGATAATAATCAAAAATAGTAAAAATGTCTAAAATTACTGTACAGGATATAGAAGCTGTAGATGATTATTGGGGGCCAACATTTCGGTCAATCCTAGAAGGTAAATTATTTAATGTTCCTCAAGGGAATAGACTTGCACACACCCATTTTCGTTTACTGTTTTCTGATTTTAATTTAATTTTACATAATGAATACAAAAAGGAGACAACAAAGATGCAATATCGGAACAATTAGAACAACGCATACGCAGTCATGATAAAGATATTGAAAAAATTTGTAACCTTTCTTATCAGGGTTTCATAGACTCCATACAAGAGCTCCTACAAGTGAGAACACAAGCCCACCAGTTAGCCACGGAAGTACAAACATTGGATAAATCATTGCAACAAATTAGTGCGTCTTTAATCCAGCAGGGCAATGATTTAGTAAAAGCCCGTCAAATTGAATCGAATTTAGCGTCAGCTGTGGATGCTCTACAAGAATGTCTGCCTGCTTTAGAATGCTATATAAAGTTTTGTCAACAGGCATCTAACAAACAATACTACCAATCCTTACGAACATTGGAAAGTTTGGAAATAACACATCTACCAAAATTACAAAACTATAAATTTGTCACTCAAATGCATCATGCTATACCAGTGATTAAGGAGAATATAAGACGCTCAGCGGAGGCAGATTTTCGTGAATTCTTAGAGAATATAAGAAGATTTTCTCCCAAAATCGGCAAGGAGGCAATCGAACATACTAAAAAGTTACAAAAGCGTGATATCAATACCATTATTGAAGATCATAAAAAGTCTTTAAAGAGCAAAGACATTACTACAGATGAGGACAATTTGTCAGCTCAAGATTTAATTGATTATTCTCCCATTTACCGTTGTCTGCATATCTATACGGTGCTAGGTCAAAGGGAATACTTTGAAAAAGATTATAGACAACAAAGACGAGATCAGTCGAAATTAGTTTTGCAACCACCACCTGGCATGCATGACAATTTAGATGCTTATAAATTATACATCTGTGCAATAGTAGGTTTCTTTGTGGTAGAAGATCATGTTAAGAATACAGCAGGCGACGTGGTAACAACTAGCTATTTAGAGGAATTGTGGTCCTCCTCATTATCAAAATTTGTTAACGAAATCAGCATGAGCTCGTCCTCTTGTACGGATCCCAATATATTGCTACGGATTAAAAATTTGATTATGCTGTCCATAAACACTTTTAAATGCTATGGCTATACGGTCAATGTATTGTGGGAATTACTACAGAACATGCGTGATCACTATAATGAGGTAAAGAAATATTTATTAATTGCGCAGTTATTAAAAGTCAGTGAAAAAATTTGTACGTAATAGGTTTTGTTGCAACGTTGGGTTCATGTTTTTCGGGATATACTTGATAAAGAACAATTTCTTCCGATGATTGTTGAAAGTCAAGATGAGTACGAAGCCATAATTGAACGTTTTCCATTTCATTCGGAACAATTGGAGAATGCTCCATTTCCAAAGAAATTTCCCTTTTCACGTATGGTACCAGAAGTTTATCATCAGGCAAAAGAATTTATGTATGCCTGCATGAAATTTGCAGAGGATTTGACTCTTTCGCTTAACGAAGTAGCAGCTATGGTAAGAAAAGCTGCTAATCTGCTACTTACTAGAAGCTTTAGTGGTTGTTTATCGGTAGTATTTCGCAATCCTAGTGTGGCGTTACCACAACTGATACAAATAATTATTGATACTCAATATTTGGAAAAAGCCAGTCCATTTTTGGATGAATTTGTTTGTCACATGACCAACACAGTAAGTAGTGTGACTCAAACACCTTCGGCCATGTTCCACGTGGCCCGTCAAGATGCAGAAAAACAAGTGGGCATACGTATATGCTCCAAAATTGATGAATTCTTCGAACTGTCCGAATATGAATGGCTACTAGTGGAACCTCCAGGCAAGGCTTCAGCTTATATTACGGATATGATATCTTATTTATCGAGTACATTTGAAAGTTTCTCTACAAAATTACCCTCTATAGCACAAACTGCCTGCCATAGAACGTGTGAGCATATGGCAGAAAAAATATGGTCTCTGCTATTTGACGATGAGGTAAAACAAATATCAACGGGTGCCTTGCAACAAATTAATTTAGACCTATTGCAATGTGAATTTTTCGCGGCGAAGGATCCAGTGCCTGGCTTAAAAGAGGGTGAACTCTCTAAATACTATTTAAAATGTCGTCAATTACTTGACTTACTAACCATGGAAGAATGGGCTACCTACTTGCATGATTATGGTACTAAAGAAGATCGTTATCATTTGGTTCATCCGCAGTATATCATTATCATATTGGAGAAGATTAGAGAAGCAGATAAGAAAACCATGTTTTCAGGTTTACGCAAAAATGACAAAAAGAAATTATTAGAAACTGTATTGAAACAATTGAAAAATTTAGCCGAAAGACAAAATTAATTTTTAAGAAAGCAAAAATAGGTATGTACGAGTATGTGCACATTCCTTTAAAGGGTTTTTGGGCAACAATTTGATATTGTGCATTCATTGGTATTATTAAAAAAAAGTATATAATTTATTTTGTGCTATTATCTATAACACTCTTAACTTTTAAGTTTTATTAGGCAATATTTAGTCGCTTTATATTCCTGTGAATAAAAATAATAATAAAGAACAAAAATGGTTTTCAAATAATAATGGTGTGATTGTTACGTTAACAATATCGAAAGTGTATTTAAAAAGGGGAAACATTATTTTCTATACTAATAAATCTGCTCGGCCTCCAAAGATTATAGCAAAAATCGAAGCCATGATCCCAAACTGATAGCACACTATCCACCAACCTACAAGAGCTCTCTGTGGCTTCCAAGTTGCTTGTTTTTTTTAAGCGAAAATAATAGACTTTTTTTAAATAAAGTAAAATATCGTAAACTTTATGAAGATTTTATGGTGCATTTAGTTATCTGTCTGTAGTCTGTTTTATAATGTATGCCTTTTTCTTTTTATTTATATATGATGTGTTCTTTAATTATTTATGTACATATGTATTCTTTATTACATAATTAAAGTATGATTAGTTAATTAAATATTGAATGATACAAACAGTAAACTAATTGTAATTGCATACAAGTTATGTACGTTGGTGTACGCATTTTGTTCTATAGTAATTCAAATTTGATATATTTCATTTAGCTTTAATTTTTTTTAGATTGACTTCTTTTTCTATTGGTTTTTAGTTGAAATATTTATTAATAACTTTACAAACTTTTTATATTTAGAATTGAAAAACAAAAATGTGTTTTTTTTGACTTGATTTTAATTATGTCCTACGCTTCTCTTTTTAAAGGAGGTTTGACACACTACTGCAAACATTATCTAATGCTTTTTAAGCTTTACATACTAAAAAACGGGGCTAATGCTTTAATATATGTATGTGTATGTATATGTAAATGTTGTATTCAATTTTGTATATAGACATACATACATTTATTTTACTTGTATATTAATAGAATTGTATATATTGTATTAAATAAAGAAAGAAAACAAGTAAATAAGATTATTGCTACATAGTAAGCATACTAAAAAGTCTTAGTATTTTGGTTAAAAATTAATTAAAACTAAATAAATTTGTATGTGAATTGTTGGAAAAGAAGACAGAAACAAAGTAAAAATCTATCTAAGACACATAGAGATAACGGTGGCGGTGTCAACTTTTTGTCTCTAAATGCTTAGGGGCATCAGCATAGGTAAATTTTAGACGAAAAGCTTCCGCAACTAATACATTAATTTGACGATCAGACCAATTGTGTGTAGGCAGATTTTGTAGCAGTAATAAAAGACCCTGTAAATGTAATTATTGATGTTTTTCTTGCACTAAAAATTTTAAATTTTGTATACGTACCTGAAAATCATTTTGTTGCATTAATTCCTCCTTCCAATGTAATAAAAAGGCTGCACAAACATATAAATGAAATAATGCAAAACCATCAGATTCAGCTAAATATGTATCCCATAAACGTATGGTGCAATGCAGAGGCAATTCACGTGTTAATAAATTATTCATCCAACGAAATGAAAATTGTAGATAATCAACACCATGAGATTGCAAATGGCGATGTAGTGTTCCTTCAATATATAATAAATATAATTATTTTTCATATTGAATACTATTGAAATTAATTTCTTACCATCTATTCTTTGTATTAAATCTTTTAATTGATTAACTTTTTCTTGTATGCCCAGTTGAGCAAATATATAATTATCTTGTATACAATCTAAAAACTTTGATAAGCACCAAAATGAGTCCGCTTCAATGGCATCACGAATTGCAACCGATAATGAGTTCATATCAAATTTCTCAATATCAGTACCTGTAGAGATATTTTTATATTATTAAATTATCACTTAAATTAGGGGTATAAAACGAATTTTAACCTGGCGGTAATTGCTCTTGTAAAAATACAATAAAAAATGGCGTCACTAAATCATTAATGCCTTGTACGTAACCGGAAGCTGGATGACGAATAGACCAAATGAATAAGACACGTTCAAACATTTCTTGTACAAGTTTTTGTTGGAAGAGCGATATTTGAGGATTCATACGTGGCACATCGATATGTATCTTTAAATAGATAATTTTATTAAACATTCAAGAAAATTAAGTTTCGTTTAGTTACTTGTCTGTAGGTGTCCTGCTGTGATTCATCTTGACTGTCCACTTTAAAGTAATTTTGTCTTAAATCTTGGTAACCTTGACGTTTACTTTCCAATACTGCATTGCGTCGTTCTCCTGAGGGCGGTAGATACTTTGATAGCAAACGCCAACTAATACCGCGCATCTTAAAAGAATAAATTTAAAATTTTTATTTTAATTATTTTCTAGATTATTTTGATGTTATGGTAAAAACCTTTCTCGGTATTCCTGACCAGCTAAGTTTCTTTAATGCAACTAAATCCAATAGCGGGGAATCTAGTAGTAATTCGAATTTTTCTATTTTCGTTTCGTATTCGGAATCTTGAGAGTTTGTAGTGAACTTTTGCAATTGAGGCCTTCCAGGTAAAGCTTGAATATGACGTATACGAGGTCTAAAAAAAAACAGAAAACCATTTAATTTCAATTTTAGAACTTTAATTTTTATAAAGTAAAAGAAAGTATTTTATTTAAAGGACTTAAAAAAATTAAATTAAGAACAAAAACAAACCTTTGTTCCTTTGTTTCCATTTTGCACTCTTTATTAGGATTTTCAAATTGGATTTTACTAGTAGTTTTCACATCATAAGATTGTTGTTGATTTGTAGAATCGAGACTTAAATTGTTATTGCTCATATGGCGACTGTTTACACCAGCATTGCCGGAGGTGGCTGTTATATTTTTATGTATTTCAATAACATTTTGAGCTAAAGTTTGTGAAACTTGTCGAGAAATTCTAGCATCTGTCAAAAATACAATATAAAAAAAGAACAGGATGAAAAATAAATATTTTTATAAAGCCTGAACTCATTTGCATACCAGATTTTGTTAGTTTTGTATCTGCATTTGAAAGTAAAGATTGATTGTGCTGACGTTGGTGTTGCATGGCCGCATTAGATATTATACAAAATTCATCATCACCCGTATCCCAGGCATCACTAACTGAATTTTGATAATCCCGAAAAGTAGCCATCATACCCCCACCACTAACTAGCTCTCCGACACCAATAGAATTAACTCTCTTTGGACTAGGCCTTCCTGGTACAATGCGATTACTATTTTTCCAAAATGAATTTGTGGTTGCTGCTGTTGTTGATGCCACTAATATAGGTTGGGGTTTTTGGCTTTGTGCTGCTGCCACAGCCGTTACTGCTGTAGTTGCTAATGGAGATGAGATTGATGCTAATGTTAACGTAGTTGTTAAAATACTTGTTGTTGATGTGTTGTTAACGATGTCTACATTATTGTCCATAGTCCTCTTCCACCTCAAGTGTTTTTGGAAAAAATGCAATAATTTAAAGTTTTTGTATTTTTCTTTCGTCTTTTCCCTTGTTAAACAAATTATTAAAAATTTTTAGTGATTTTTGTTATCGGAATTAAGAATACTAAGTCTTAAAGTTTTAATTATGATTATTATTGTAAAATTCGTAGGTCTTTTTTTGTTGTAAAAAATTAAAAAAAATTTCTTCCAATTTAGAAAAATCAGCAACAGCAAAACACAGCAATAAAAGTCTATTGTGATTTAACTGAGAAACAGGGCTGCTGCTATACCACCTTCTAGTGGGGTAAATGGGAAGATAAAAATTTAAAACTGAAAATATTCCTGATTTGTTAAAAAAGACAGAGATGGTATATGACTCTGACCTTATAAATGTACCAACTTTGACAATCAAGAACAAACTTGAAACACACACATGCTTTCTTGATATCACTTTGTATGAATCCATCTAGATAGACAGCTGGATTTGTAATATGTTGACATTGTATAAATGTAAAGTTGTTCAATTTTAAATGTGCAGAAAATTGCCACTTGGGTTGCACTGGAAAGAGATATATTTTTTCCCTTATAAATTTCTAAGTTGTAAAAATTAACCATCATGGAATACACTTCATCTTCAAATATATATTTTTCTTTTCTATCTACATATACTTGAATCATAATATTAATAAAATATGATGAATTTCTTAAAATACAAAAAAGTGAATTATTGTTAAACACACACATCAAATTCATAAAATAAAATTCTTAAATTTAGCTTTAACTTAAATACAATTTATACATACTTACCTAGCTATGCTCTAATTACTTGAAAAACTTACCAGAAGTGAACATTAAAAACTAATTTGCTGGTAAACTTAATTATCAATTCCTACAACAATACTTACCTACTTTGTACTTGTAAGTAACAAATTTTAAATTAACTAACTATAAAAAGTACTACCTACTCGTCATCTAGAATATAAAAAAAAACTAAAATAAATTGTAAGGTATAATTTGAAGCACTTTCTTCCTTATTCTTCCTATTGGTAACGATCCCGTAAGTATCCCTCTTCTTTTCCTTCAACCCCATAAGCTCATTTATTATAAAATCTCGCATATACATATCTCTTCCTTGTCGGCAAGCTATAGATAGGAAGACTTAAAAAACGTATACCCAAACGTTTGTATTGTTAGTAACTGATTTTATGTAGGTTTCAAAAATATTTGTGGAAATCAAAAATCAGTAAATTTTAAATATAAATGAGTAGACATTATTGAATTTCAACTACGCTAATGTATTCATATTTACATACTTACTCGCTTTTTGATTACGCACTGCTGATCTCAGATGGGAACATAGTCCAAAGTAAATCCAATGCTTCAATTATTTACAAGGTATCCTTATAATTACACCATGCATTGTTATTTTCATACTTTACAGAACTACACTGAACACAAGAATGATGATAATATCATTCTTGCACTGAATAAGCCTTTTGTTGATTATGTTAATTTTAGTTTTTACAATCTCAAACGCATTTATACAAAATTTAATATGTTATTCTGTTAATACTTTATAAGCTTTATTTCTTTAATTTTGGTATCAGTAAGTGCGTATTTTTTAAATTCGCGATAGCCCATTGAAATTATACATACTTTATATCTTATTCTAAATACGGCGTAGGCAGCCTTTAGTTGTCACCCAAGCGCCTTGGGGTAATATTAATACAAAACGTATGAGAAATGGAGCAGCAAGAAATTATTCAACGTTTACAATTTATTTTTGAAAGTTTTCTGAAAGATAATTTTGCAAGTCCCAGCAGTTTTTATTTTGAGAAGCTTATAACCTATCTGGCTGAAAAAGGTACGTACAAATAATGTGTACTCGTACTGCCCCATGTACGCATTATACCAACATGAAACTGAAACTCATTCACCAATTTTATTAGAGAATATATATATTCTTCAAACCCCCTTTGCCATTGATTGGGTAGACAAATGTACATCATTGATATGTAAGGATTTTGAAAAATTTGAGCCAAAAGTGATATCGTTCATGTTAAATTTCTCCAGCATATTAATGCAAAATGAACGGGTTTTAACAACGTTTCAAGAACGACATATAATGGACCGGTAAGTGAAATATTGGAAGATCAGTCTTACCCAAAAAGTATTTGCCTGCAGATGTGTTATGGTTTTTTGGCTCTTCGAAAAGACAAATTCAAAAAGCCAGTTAAATATAAGTAAATAAAAGGTCGAAACTATCATGCATGTATCCCATTTTTTCAACCTTTTAGTTACGGGAAATGGTAAGCATTGGAGGCAAGTACTTGGGCAGGCTTTCATTGGTATGTAGTTTTCATTATATTTGGGAAAAATTCACATTTACTTTTAGTATATTTGCCATAATTGATGGAAACAAAGCTCGTTTTAGTCCCTCTGTTAAACTCGGTTTCATTCGTCTCTTAGCTGCCATTTCACATCACAGCTTAGGTTTGGCTCACATACGTCTAAAAGAGATTTGGAACTTTCTTATTGAGCTCTATAGTCGTGAGCACACTATGTATGTAGTTAGAGAAGCCCAGCAACTTCTTTATGAATTATTTTATAAATTTTCCATCGACGCAAAAGATGAAAAAGTTGTGCTGGATATGTTAAGTGCGGTAATACGACCCTTGGAAGAGAATGTCTACCAAGCCGAAGGTGATAACATAATAATCAATGTAGACGATAACGTATTGCAAAATAGGCTGTCATCCACGCTGGATCTATTGACATATTTGTTCGAACAAACCTTGGGGTCGGAGGAAAAGATAAATATAACAAATTTATGCAAAATACATCATAATTTGGAATTGACTTTATGGAAATTTGTTGAAATGACACAAAATTGTGACTTTTTGATAAAGATTTTACGTACCCTCTGCAGTTTCAATTATGCTGCATTAGTGCAAGACCAGTGGGATAAGGGACAAATAGAACCAGAGAAATTTAATATTTTTGGTTTAAGCTTTTTCAATATCATGAAAATTTGTGTTCACCGTTCCATGACTGCGGCTGTTATTACATTAGCAGAATTTAATCATGTGCTTTGGAAAAAATTGGGCTCTCGTGCACCGCTTGAAATACTTATTGCAACAGAACGAGTAAAATTTGAAAATCAGTTAATCATTTTCCAGTTATTGCCAGTTTTGATTGTTTTACGTACTAATGGGGACAAAAACTTGTTGGACAATTATATAATAAATATATTTGAGATTTCTTCGGAATACACTTTCCGTCTTTGTTATGAATTGCACGATTTAATTCTACCTTCTGACAGTGGTTCTATTAATGCAATAGCAAATTTGGCTTGCAAATCTATACATGGTGTTTTGTCTATGGAAAATATATTAGAACGCGAACATGCAGTTATGGTTTTCCATGCAATAATGCACACTCTCAAAAAATATGTACTGCATTCGAATGATTGTGAAAACGATTGGAAGGAAAGTGGAACTGCCATACCAAATGTGACATATGCCTGTTTAATTGGTTTACAAAAATTAATTAAACGCTATGCGATATCGTGGAAAGAAAGTATAGAAACTTCAAGTGTGGTGAATATGGTGGACCATATATTAGAAAAACCCAATCTTACTGATCGTGTAAGTATAGAAAAAATAAACAAGCCGTATACAGATATACACGAGTATATTATTTTTAAATCGATGTAATTTCATTGTAGTTGGCTGTACAAGCATTACTGTTATTGCAATTGTTAGTTGAACATTTTTATTCGCCAAATATGGAATTGTTGCCAAATAATCTAAACGGTTCTGGCTTAATGTGTTTGGGATCAATTATAATTAAACGTTTCCACGATATGTCTTGGGAAGTGCGTGATAGTGCTTTAGAATTAGCCACTTCCTTAGCAAACATATCAAAAAGTGGTAAGTGGAATGAATGCAAGTAGATGTAGATATAATTTATGTTTTATGCTTATAATTTATTGTTTCCTTTCAAAAGAACTTCCTGCTTTTCAACAAATTTTGCATGATTATAAAATGTGTCCAATTGTTATTCAAATGGCGCAAAATGATCAAGAACGTTATGTAAGAGCCTCAGCCTTTAAGTGTCTTTCCAAAATGGTAATGATTAATATCATATGGGATGATTTAAATACGAATGATTTAATAGTAAGTTATTATATTTTTAAATAACAAGGCCTTTGCTTAATATGTTCTAAATTTATTTTGTCTTAGGATAATTTATTCGAAGTACTTTTTAATGAAATTGAAGGCGTCGTTCGCAAAGAGGCCATGACAACTCTGGCCCTTATTTACGAACATCGGAGTATACCTGCAAGCTGTTTAAAAATATTATATTCTACCTTGGCTTATTGTATTATTTCCGATTTAGACTGGGAAGTCAAAATAGAAGCGTTGCATTTGTGGAAACTAGAATTAGTGAAGCAATTTGCCAATCAAGGTATAACTGATAGTAACTGTGTAACGCTTAACCAACAGGAAATAAATCTAAGGATTTTTAAAGTGTTTAATGAGCTTTCTCAACATGGATATTTGGGTGTTATGTTAGGATGCTTGCGAGATGAATCTCATATACGTGTTCTTCAGGTGGCTGTTAATATAATTCAATTTCTATTTGAGAAATTGAAAAAGTATAATATTGAATCTTTAGCAGACATTATAGATGGAAATTCTTTACCTACCTGTTGTTCAAAGACACTACTACCTGAAGATTCTGCTGACGTACGGAAAATTGAAGACTTGTATAGTGCTGCAAACATTAATGCTCCATTGTCTTTGGCCGACCATGCGCAATCAGATAAAGTTATTGAATCAATATTGGCTTCTCAAGATATTAGTCTATTGGAGGCTACTTTTAAATCACAGTTGCAATTAAATAATGGCAACTCTTGCGAAAAGTCTTTAAAAAAATCGTGTATTGATGCGAATTTATATAAAGCTTATACTAATGTGAGCGTTAAGGATTTTCTTTTGTCTGTTGAAGGCATGGACCTAGAACAGTTGTTAAAAGATTTCAATGATTGGTTTTTGCGTTCGGAAAGTTTTACATCTCTTTTGGATGATATCATTTGTTTCATAAAGCAATACAATGAATTATTATTTGCTGACTGTTATTAAAAATGTTTTGAACATAAAATTTTAGTTTTTGATTATTTTTTATGCAAGGCATATTCATTTACATCAATCTGCTGTATGCATTATTTTTTTAAAATTATCCATGAGAATATCATGGAAAATAATGCATTTTGCACACCAACATCATTTGGAATTAAGCACGAATTTATTATTCCAAATAATTTAATATGTTGTATAATGTTATTCTTTGAAAATAAATATAACGAAAATCCTTAATTTTTGATTCTTTATTTAATGTGCGCTCTTCAAAAGCTAAGAACTATCTAGATTTAATTAGAAAACTTTGTAACGGATCTTTTATTTCAAAATAAGCAAAGAGTGTTAAAAACATTGCCGTATTTATGAATATTGCAAAGTTTACAACAATACATGATGTTGGCAGGGCTATTCAATAAAAAACAATCCTTAGTGAATTACAATTCACAATAGCGTGATAAATAACAAAAGCAAAAAACAACACTCATTCACTCAATGCAGTTTTATTTGGACGGGCGTCAGTCAAATTTTAGATTTACATTAGTATGTATTTAACGGAGGCCGTTTAGTGAATTATTTTTTTCCGAATAGAAAAATTCAGTGTGGATTTTTTTTTGTTGATTTAATAAAAAGTATTAAATGAAAATAAGCAAAATGATGGCCTTTTTAAATTAATACAAAAATAAAAATGCAAACAAATTTATTTAGATTGTGATTTTAAGTGAAAGAAAATTTTTAAAGAAAAAAATTGCATTTTGCTTATATGAAAAGTGAAAGAAAAATCCGTCGTATTGCGATGGTGTGAGTGCTGCGCTAGTGTTAGTGAAGTTAGAAATAAAGAAATACAACAAATGACAAACAAGGTGGAAAATAAAAGCAAAAAACAAAAGTATGTGGGGTGCTTAAGCAGCCGCTAAAAGGCCTGTAAGACGGGAAAACAAGAGCAAAAATTACAAAAACTGTAGGAAAAAGTTAAAATTCATTAAATAAAATATGTACATAAATATATAGTGTTGGTTGGCTGTGTTTCTCAAGCGATAATAACAACCAACTTTAATTATCTGAAAAAAGTCAAAGCTTGATTAAATATAGTGATTAAGAGAAAATTATTTATTGTACATTTATTTAAATTTTGGTCTTACGTACGAACCAACATAAAGTTAATGGAAATATAAATTACAATGAGTTCAAGTTGCGAAAGGTGTGTGTGAGTAGTGATTTTCTTAATATTTTTAATTCTTCCAATAGCTAATAAGCCTGGTGCATACATACATACATACATATGTGCCTTTTCACTTTTTTATTATTTACCTCAAATTGATACGTGCTGCTTAATGGAGTTCTGTTCTGGTTTAGCTTTAAAATATTGCATTTAATATGTTTTTGGTATGGTTGGTAGTTTTTGTAATTTTGGGACAACGAAAACCCACACACAGTAATAAGTGTATAATTTAAGCAAAATACCTATAAAACAACACAAAATCAACTTCATAAAACTAATCAACCCCATTCAAAAGCTGTGGCATAAACATATGACGTTTGCTTTAATTAAAAGACAACGGATACCTCTAAAAGAGTACCTTTACTTCCATTCATATAATAGAAATATACCAACCTAACTAGTCTATAAACGTCAAAATATGCCTAATTCATTAAAATCATTTTGCAATCCTTGACATAAACTCCTCCCTTTTTAGTTTGACTTGGTGTTTTTTTTTTGTCATTATGTTGCCAAGATTGCTGCATTAATGCAATTTTTCTTTTGAACAATTTGATTAATCTTTGTTCCTTTAACTTCGCACTTCCTTATTAATATACTCTTACTCTCTTTTCATTTCGTACTCGCTCACATTTTCTCTCTACTATTTCTTGTTTAATCTAATCGATTTCTTGGTTTTGCTTTTACTACCATTAGTGTTGACAATTCAAAAGAGCTTTCATTTATATAGCTATTTCTTTTACTATAATTTAATTTTAATTCGAAATATGTGTGGACAATTTTTTTGTATGATAAAATGTAATATTGTTAATTTTGTAATTTGAATCAGTGTTTAATACTTTCTAGAGTAAAGCTACTTTCCATAAAAATTATTGAAAATATTTATTTATTGATTAACACCACATCGTTGGCATTACTGTTTAAAGAAATGAAGAGTATAATATAAATAAGGGGGCCAGATTTTACAGTTATATTTTTACCATAAAGTTTAAAAGCAAAATTTAAATGAATTATTTGTTTTTATTTTAAAATTTGCTAAAAATATGAAATAAACTAATGCTAGTTCTTATAGTTACTTTACTGTCATTAAAATTTGTTTTTCATCTTTAGAGATGGCATAACCTTAGAGAGAAAAAGAGCTTGCGAGTAAATTTTTTTTTTTTTTTTTAACTCGATTTATATCTATTGTGAATGATTGAATTTAATTGAGAAATAAATAACTGAATATTTATTATATCCTTTTAAGGAAAAGACGTAAATATGGTGTGTGTGTATATTTCAATAAGAAAAACGTGTCATCCATAAGATACAAAAATGCCGGAACTATTGTCAATTCTTTTTTCTCTTTTTCTATTTTCTATTAATATACAATTTATTAATTTTATAAATTTCCTGCCATTAAAAAGGTATACACTACAGTTTTGTTCGCTGAACTAAAAATAAACAAATGACTTCTTTGACTCTCAGATGTTTTGTTCGTTTATGTATGAACGAATTTTTTTTTTTTTTTTGAAATTTTGAATGAAAACTATTTCTTTTTATTTTTATTTTTTTCCACTTTACTCTATTTTTGCGTATGTATGTACCTATATGTTTTTGCATTGTGAGAGAAAACCCTCTCTTTTGATATGTTTTTGTTTTTAAATAAGGAATCAAGTAAAACTAGGGCGTTGCACAGTGTGCAATTTATGAATAAATAGAATTTTAATACAGTTAAATTTTTTAATGCGGATTTTACACAATAATACAAGAGCTAAGATTTTCATTGGATTTTGCCAGTTGGCTTGTATGCAAAAATACAATGAAAATTTTAAACAACTAAAAAATTTTATAAAAATTGTGGGAGTCATTCGACTGTCAGTATGTTTTCGCTCTAGGTATTATACTTTTTCATTTTCATTTCATTTACACAGTTAACTCTCATTTAGAGATTGAAATGTTTCACAGTACGAGAACAGCAAAAAATTTTAGCCAAAAAGAAAACGTTAAAATGTTTTGACATTTTAATAAATGCGGCAACAAAATTAATACCTATTATTATTATTTCATTTACATACTAACATTTTTTAATAATAACATTTTTTTAACGCTTAAGCTACGGTCACATTACACAAATATTTATCCAAATAAGCGTAACCATTACTTTTTGGCAAATTTTTATAATCTACCATGACTTTTATTACATAAAATTAGTTCAAATAGTATATTTAAATAAAAAATTTAACTAATGTCAGTATATATTTCTTCAAAATATATAAACTTATATGCAGGCGACATAGTGATTATGCTTATTTCGGCAAATATTTGTTGAATGTGACCGTAGCTTTAGGATTTTTTTAATTTTATTTTTATTGTTTACTTTTTGCAACAGCTGATTGTTTTACAATCTTACCAAATCAGCCCCATGGCAGAATTAACACGGTAAAGCAAATAAAGCCAGCTGTACATTTCTTGCTCTCCATTGTTTTGTGTGCATAACTGTCAAAAATTGTTTATATTCTGTGCGTATCATTGTTTTTGTTCTCAAAATACATAGTGAGTGTGATTGTAGGACCGGATCTGCATTGAATTTCTTCATTTTTATTTGGCACATACCTACGAGAAGGTTGTTTTTGTAATTCAGTGCTTGTTGTACTAAATGCCTTAGACCAGGACCACACAGCAAGTTTAGTTGGGAAATTCTTTCTCAATTCTCTTTTAAAATTGTCGTTTTGTCCACAGACAAATTTTTTGTTTCGGCAATTTTAGCATTCTTATTCATTCAGCCTACCTGTCTTCTTTTTTTTACATCTTTGTAAAAGATACAAAGAGAGGGAATTGCCAAGTACAAGCAAGTGTGTATCCCTTTCCTATCCTCTTTCCTCTCTCTCTCTCTCTTACAAAATCAAGAACTGCTGTATGGTCCTGGTCTTACCGTATTAATTCTGCCATGATCAGCCATCTCATTTTCCCAAATTTTGTGTAGGGGAACAGTTTTGCGTAAGTTTGGGCTCCCAAAGTAGAGTACGGGAATGCAGCTAATAGATAAACACATATTTACATAATTATTATTTTATTATTTGTCATAAATTTTTATACATATGTATGTATGTAGGTATGTCTGGGTTTTATAGTTTTTATGTATCTACTAATTTTGTTTTTCATAAATTTGTAATTATTTTGAAATTTTTGTCTTAATTACAGAATAGAATGGGTGGAAATTATCGAACCCCGTACCAAAGAGCACATGTATGCGAATTTAACCACTGGCGAATGTGTTTGGGATCCACCTGAAGTAAGTTGTTTTTCATTTTTAAATTTCATATGTGTATGTAGGTAGGTTGTTTGTTTAAATTTTAAAGTAAAGTAAACATATTCTAAAACTATTTCTTTCACACTATTCAAATGTTAGAACATACATACATACATACATACCGACATATTTAAGTTTCTTTTTGTTATTGAGTTCCTTTAATATAAAAATTATTACAAAGTGTAAACATGCACATAATGCGTTCTAATTTTCTGTTCCCATTCCTATAAACAAAGAGAGGAAAAAAGCTATAAAGAGAAAGAGCATTAAAAGTTTACCGTTAATAAATCTTTAAACAACAAACATACACATACATACGGCTACAATTTGATATAGTTATTATTAAGGAACTTCTTTTAAAAGGATATTAATGAAATACATGCATGCATACATGCATATCTGTATAGGTATGCATATTTATACAGTTATAGGATTTTATAACCACAAGCATAAAGGGGAAAGAGTGTGACGGCAACAAATTGATAGGACCAAAGTGTATGAAAATTAAATGACGCTGAAATGTCAGATGAATTATACACACTTGGTCTGCAAAAAATATTTTCTTTATACGTGATAGGTATGAATTTAGCTTGTCTTCGAATAATTTTAATAAAAAAGGATCAGAAAAGTGAGTGAATGTTAGCAAAATTTTTACCACTTGGCTTCTATGTTTTGCGCGAAAACCAGGAGCCAAATTAGGACGTTGGATATCAAAGGAAATTTCTATTTAAATTACATTGAAATTTCAAAAACTATAGAATGCTGCAATTTGCCTTCAGGGTTAATTGTACACGGGCAAGGGGTGTGTGATCTTAGTGAACATCCCGGAACACTGAGTATGCACGATTCACCGCGAAGGCGCCTACGTACTAAAACACACCGCCACGATATTCATTCGATCCCGGCGGCACACCGTGAAGATATTACTTAGCCGAGATGAATTGGTCCAGTCAACCGAACTGTGCTTTAGTTAGAGCTCTAGGAAGTTCCAAAAGAACCAATCGTACGTACGTCGAAATGGGTCCCCAGTTCTCAGATGTTTTCAGCATTAACTGGATCACATTGTGAAGTCTAAATTTGCTATTTAATTGTCGTTGCGGACAAACGAAAAACACATGTTCAGCGTCCTTGACCACATTGTAAACAGTACGGTGAGTCCGTCAGTCTAAACCTATACATATATTGCCTATAGGCACCATGCCCTGAGTAATAGAGTACTCTGAGTCCTCGTGTTTTCTCTCCAACCAATTCCTCGGATCGCTAATTAACCTGTTTGTCCACCTGCCTTACTACTAATTGATCATCTATTCTGCCAAATCCTTATATTCTCTGTCCGTGCGTCCTTCTTCGACATGCCATCTTTATAAACTAGCCTACACTCCGTAGTCAACAGATCTACTGGAATCATACCTGCTATGACAAAAGCAGCTTCGTCTGACACTGTTCTGTAGGCACAGCATACTCTCAAGACTGCCAATCTGTACACTGTGTTTAGTCTATCACAATAAGTCTTAAACCTCATAGAGATTGCCCATATTGATGCTCCTAACTACTCTTGCTAAAACCAACCCTCTATGGTATTAAGAGCCTCTTGTGTTTGGCATAATCCTACGGAGCGATGCCATGTATTCAATACGGCTGTTGAATGATAAGCGGCTGTCAATCATAACTTCCAGATATTTTAGCGAATCCTTGGAAATGATCTCACAGTCACCTACTCTTGCTGTTATAAACTCCTTATTTCGTCGGCTCGATATACCTACAGCCTCCATCTTGTGGTTCGCTAGCTGCAGACCCATGGAAGTTAACCATGAATGCATTTATAATTCTTTCAGCTTCACTGTATGTATGTATGTATGTAGGTACATGTTGCATATTAAACTATTGAGTATACCCATAAAATTAAAATTTGCTGCGCATGTAGCACAAATGACGTCACGCGGTATGTTCCTATTGGCTAATAATTTACAGCTAAATAAGAGAGAGCGAGTTATTTTTTAAAATAGTGGACGATTGTCCACTATTACGTCATCTAACGGGAATTCATAGGTATTTCTATCATTCTCGGGTTTTGGTCAAGTCAACTGAGAATGCTTTTATATTAACAGTTAACTAATTTAATCTTTAATTACAAAAAATGTATTTGTGTTTGTTGGGTTATTTATTTATCATGCAAAATTATTTGTAAACAAAAACAATTATTTAATTAATGCAAGTTTTGTTGTGCACTTGATTAAATTTAATGAAGACAATGATGTTGGATGTTGCTCATAACAAACTCAATTAAAATCTTTTTGTCTTTGATTTTACAATAGTTTTTTTTTTGTTTGTTAGTTTTTCATTTCTTACTTGTGGATGAAAAAAGAAAAACATTAATGATAATGACATCTGTTCCATGGTATCTACATGCATACATACATACTTATTCATGTATTAATATAAATACAGAGTTGCATACATTTAATGGTATGTGTGTAGGTGCAGTGATTTGAATTTATTTGCCCCTCTTAGGTTTAATCTGGATTTTTACTTCTGATATTTGTTTTCTTTCTTTACACATTTTGCTTTTTACTCGTTGGTATGTAAATACTTTTAACTTTGATTCTTATATTTTCATTGTACGAAACACACAAAAAAGAGAGAAAAATTTGTATGTATTTATAAGAAATTTAATGTTAGACATTTGTTACTTGGAAAAATAGTCTTCCAACACGTTCCAAAATGTCAAATTGTGGTAGTAGCTTTTGTGTGTCTATTAAATAGGAATTTACACCTAAAAGAAGTTAAAATATTTACGATCTAAACTTTAACATAAATCCGCTTTTAATATTTCAATTTAAAAACTTGCCAGATTTGAAATCGTATAACATAGGCTATATAACATAACGCTACGCCCACTTTTACATTCATTATTCAATGATTTTTTTTAAATTTGGTACATAAAATCAATATATTCCAAGAATGATCACTATATATTCACCCTTATCGGCAATAATATGTGAAATATGGCTCTCAAAGTGAAAAATGCTATCGTGAATATACCATGAAATTTTTATAAGCTGTCAGTTCCCATTGTTTGTTATAAACAAGAAGAACAAGCTGAGTGTGCTGAAATTTTTAAATTTAAAACAAACAAGTTTAGTAAAATAATGTTTGGAATTGCAGAAAAATTGCTATTACGGGAGCAAGAAAATAGGTGCCCTGTTACCTGATGCCCTGTAAGTGACAAATTTAATAAATAATTGAATAAATTTTTGTATAGGATTAAAGTTGATAAAGAAGCCTTTTCTTATTTTTTGGATATGACGTTTCCTAAAAAATTATTTAGTATTCCAACGATAGTCAAGCTTGAGATTTTTTGCAGAGGGCTGATACCAAACGGAAGTAGCAACAGATAAAGTGGATATGGCACAATGCACATTCTGTAAAATATTTTCATAAATATTGAATGTTTTAAAGTGGATAACTTATCTGTCCGAAGAAGAATGTAGACTTACAGCCGAATACTTATTCAGCTTAATTATGGATAAAAATTAGTTTTTTACTTTTCCTTTTTCTCTTATTATTAATACAATTTTTGGCGTTTTTAAAATAGAAACTTCTCTGATTTGGAGTATTTTTTTCCAAGAATCAAAATTTTTCTTAAAAAAAATAACTGGGATATATTCATAATTCGTCCTAGTGTGTGCATAATTCTTCCGATGGTGGATACATTTTGTGTATTAGGCTGACCAAAAAAATCACGAAGTGCATGAAATGCATTTTGATTTGAACGCCCATTTTTGTAAAAGGTTTCAAAAATCTCAATTGAGAATTTGTCAAACCCTGAAAAAAAGAAATATTAAATTAAGTTGGGCAAACAACTTGACGTTAAAGTGAGACGCCTAATTAACATCTTGTACTATGGTTGGAACTCCCTATATTTTCAATTATTATTTAGTTATTGAGATGTTTTTATCACACATTATACATACGAACACACATACGTTTATATAATTTTATTTTAATAATTTTATAGTCGCATTTTTATTATCCCTATTTTTATTATTGGCAACTCTGTTACTGTTTTTTTTTTCACATGACACCGCTCTGCTTTTTGACTTTGATACCACAATTTTCTCTCAATACTCACAACATACTAACATACAAAAAAACATATTTATTGATTGGACAGGAAAAATTGTAATCAATTTTGTCAATACCATAAAATGTACTGAGGGATATTTAACAAATAAGAACTAGGTTGAAGAGTAGTACCAGAGGTACTCGTATACTACATACATGAGTATAAATAACTATTATTTTTGTTTTTAAATTTCATTATAAAAATGAAATGATTTTTTTCTCACGTTACGTCTACCTATAGCAAACGTAAATGTGTGTTTTTTTTATTTTATTTAGTTTTAAATAATTTTTTACCACCTACACAATTTTATTTAATTTTTTTTTTTTTTGTAACAAACTGTAACGTTGTTTACATACAGATGTCGTGTGTTTGAAATTTTTGTATTAAAAATATTTTGTTTTTATTATAATAAAGATTTGTTGTTTTTATCACATTATTTTTTCAAAATTGATCCATAAATAAGCTTTTTGTTATTACAAAATTAGTAATTTTTAATACGTATTAATTAATTAATAAAATAGCTTAAGTTTTTGGTGAAGAAAATTAAAAAAAAAAAATAACATGTGTATGTATGTACACATCGTACAAGCTTGCAAATAAACTGAATATTTTTAGAAAAATTTTTTATTTATTAAATTCAAATGATGCTACTAGGTTTTTCTAAAATGCTTTTATAAAGCGGCTCCATTTTGTGTGCACAATTCTTTAAATGATATATAAAGGGTGTCCGAACAAGAACTCCAGATTTAAATTTGGCGCCATTCGAAGTGTCATTGTTTGACATTTGAACAATTGTTATTGTTTGCTAGTAGAAGGTACGAAGTTAGTAAAAAATGACCATGGACAGCGAAGGGAGTTCGTTAATTGGGTATTGGAGAGAAAACATGAAAATGCTGATTTTGCCGATAAAATCATCTTCAGTGACGAGGCCCATTTCCATCTTGATGGCTTTGTCAATAGGCAGAATTGTCGCATTTGGGGTGAGGAAAATCCTCGAGTGATTCACGAGAAGCAAGTGCATCCTCAACGTGTCACTGTGGTGTGGTTTTTGGGCTGGAGCAATCATTGGACCTTTTTTTTTATGAAAATGAGGCAGGTCAAGCGCAAACAGTCAATTATGTTCGGTATCGTGATAATCAGTTTTTTCTTGCCTAGAATTGAAGAAATGAATGTGGAGAGCTTGTGGTTTCAACAAGACGGCGCCATATGTCATACAGCCAGAGAAACAATTCAATTGCTGCATCAGTCATTTATTTAAAATTTAAATCTTGCGTTCTTGTTGGGACACCCTTTATATACCATTCAAACGGCCTCAGTGTTTTCTTTTTAAAATTCGTTGATAAGTGCATGAAGGTACGAAAAACCGGTTTTTTACCCGTAACTCAAGATTTTTGGGAATGTTTGGCAAATTCCAAAAACAGCTTATTGTACTCCTCGACAGCACCTATCACTGTGTTATTACAGCCTTATTCAAAGAAGAAAATTAGATTCTATATAATATCTACTTTAGTTATATACAAGGAAGGCTTATTAACTAATAGGCCCTTTAGCAAATTTTAAAATTCGATTCTGGCAATACTATTGTTTTGATTTGCCATTTTGTGTATTATTGTTGTGCATAAAATATTGCTAAATTATTCGCTATTCGCAAATATATATTTCAGTCGTACAAAAAGTTTATTTAATTTAAAGAACAGAGTTATATTACAACATGTTTACTAGTTTATCTTTAAAAAAATTAAAAAAGTAACAAAATTATATAGGTAATTTATGTAACCTCTTCACAACAAATAAAAAGAGAAATGATTACCCCTCACTTTTTTATTTGTTTTGATTTTATACACGTCTGAAAATTAAAACTTAAAATTTGTGAATTTGTGTTAGTTTTACCAAAAAAAAAAAAATTATTTAAAAATGGAAAATATTAAAAGAAAATGGTGTGATTCCATTTTTTTTAATTAATTAATACTCTTTTTTTTTCAGTAAAATAAGAAAGTTATTTTTAATTAAGTAAAAAAACGGTACGAAATCGAATCTTTGATGTGGTTGATTATTTACTTTTTGCATTTTTCTGGTGGTATCCCGCTCTTTATTGCGTAAGTGCCTGCCAACATCGTTTTATACACACACAATAGAGATTAGCTCCCCATTCTTAAATTAGTTTGGTGCTTTCGAAACAGAAAGCGTTTTGTAAAAAGCGCGTTTATCAGAATATGGGTGCATGTTTTTTTAACAAATGATATTTCATAGTCTGTAAGGATCTTGAATCCATAGAAATTATTAAATAAATAAATAAATATTATTCAATTATATTTATTAATTATTATTTTCTAATATTTCGACTTTCTTTCTTAGGCTTGAATAATATTTATAATAAAAATGTATAAAAAGACGAATAACTAAATTACAAAATGAATCCCTATATCGCTTGGTCCCGCCATCACGCGTGAACGGCTGGACCGATTTCACTATTTTTTTTTTTTTTGTGTTTGTTATTGTCAGGAAAAGGTTCTTATGACAGAAAAAATTTAAAAAATTGCGCGGAAAATTAGAAAATTTAAGAATCCTTATTTAAAACCATTTTTTACATTTTAAAAGTATTAAATAAATATAATTCATGTTCTGTACATATGGTATTCCAGACGGCAAGTGGCGCTACAGTCGGTATCTGACTTATTTGTGTACTACCTCTTTTTACCCGATCATTTACTCTATGATTACTATCGATTATACAAAAATTTGAAGGCAAGATAACGTTTGCGGGGTCATCTAGTTATAAATAAATCTTAATATATAAAATTCGTCTAAATGTGTGCTTGTACTCCTCTTAAATGGCTGAACCTATTTAATTGAATTTCTCTGTATGCATTTGGGTTACGCTTTAAAGGGTTTAGTGTCACAAATCCACCCGGTAGGTGGAGCTATAGTCGGTATTTGGCTTATTTATCTATTACCTGTTTTTACCCGGTCTTGCACGATTTCTTAGAGTAAGAAGATCGAATATACGAAAATTTGAAGGCAACACAAAGTTTGCCGGGTCAGCTAGTATAAATGTAAATAAAAAATCACGCCTATTAAACAGGCAAATTTGAATTTCACTTCATTTATTTAATCGAAATACCATTTAAATCATTCGTAACGTTTTGAATAATTCTTACTTTAATTTAAAATCAATTTTGTTTTTTTTTTTAATCTTGTATTTTGCAATATTTTCTTAAAAAGGAAATGCAAACAAAGTTTTTAATGATTTCGTAAAATAAGAAAACATTTGTAATTGGTTAATTATTTCACTAAATTAAGCACACAAAACTGAACAAACAAAACGTCTTGAAGGAAAATAAAATTTTGCAGGCATAAAAGTTAATCCATTGAAAAATAACTTTAGCAAACAAACAAGTTAAAAATAAATAATTGTAGATTCAGTACCATATCCCTGCAAGCAATTTGGTAACGACTACCAAAATAACTTGTAACTAAACCACAAAAGTGTTTTTTTTTTCTTTCATGAAATAAAATCAAATGACAAAAATGTTTGCCCTAGAAATTGCTTTTGTTCCTAAATGTAGTTTTTTGTAAAACACCTACAAAATTCAATTTTTGCTTCCTTTACTTTTTTCTCCTTTGTTTTTTTTTTTTTTTTTTTTTGGTTGCTTGCTAAAATTCAATATTAAAACTTATAAGGCTTTTTTTCTGTAACTTCTCTTTGATTAGTGCAGTTTTTAAATAGTACTGAGAGATTGTTCATTCTCTTTTACATTGTTTGCTTATTCCGACAAAAAGTCTACCCACCTTTTTGTTGTACTTTTTAGTAACAAAGTTATAGCTACAAGACGAAACGAAAAAAAAATTATAATTTCCTGTTTCATACTTTGTAAAACAGAAGAAAGGAAAAAGCACAAAAATCCTGCATTGTCCTTCATATAATATCTAATGCACCCCAACATATACGTACATTTCAGTAAAAAAAATTAATTGCTGGAAATTCTTTTATTTTATTAAATGCACCATGTCCCCATTAAAATTGAAATGAAAAAAGAAAAAATGTCATGCACTTAAAGGTATTGAAATATTTTTCAAAAACAAGTAGGATTTAGTTTAAAAAAGAAAGTTGTTTTATTTTATTTACAAGACTGATTAAAATGTGTGTGAAAATTAACAAGTTCTTTTTTAAAAAAATATCGCATGCTATAAAATATTTCCATACAGATTCCTCACATGTGCAGTGAATTTAAAGGGCTGTGTTTTTCGATAGGTATTAACTTTGAGTACTTTAAACTCTTTCAAACTCTTTTTGGTTCTGTCTCTTTAGAGGATGTTGTGTGTAAATGAGTGTATGCGATTTGCATTTGTATAGTTTTTACATGCAATGGCTTGCACTGTCAACACCGGCTGTGTTTTATTTTCAAACAGTCAATTCACTCACAAAATCCTGCTGCTGTTGCCACTGTAATTGTTGTTTAAAAAATTGCGACTGACAGATTTTTAGTTTCTAATGTTTTTAATAATTTTTTTCAAATGTGAATTTTTTTCAAAGAATTTTTGCACACACACACACATATCTACATACAAATCTATATTGTTTAGGAAGCGAGTACCCTGCAGGCAACTCAACTAACTTTAAATACACTTAATTTACTGTTTTTATAACGCAAGCGATTAAATCGTCTGGTATGAAAAGTAATCAAAATATTTAGTGTTTTTCATAAAAATTTTTTAGATTAGTTGATTGATCACTTGTGTTTTAAAAACAGGAGATAAGATATATTTCAAATATAAATTATACCAAATTTGTCACAATACCTACTTTGAGTCTACTTTATTGCTCTTTAAATATCACCTGGATGCTGAGCGTATTTTTAATGTCGGCAACATCGACATTAAAATATCTTATAGCGTAGACAGACGACGGCGTTAATTTGCAATAAAATCTCACTAATGCAAATTAAAATTTTACCCGGACTGCATTTAGTAAACACCTGTTTGTTTGTTATAATATTTTCGTTGGCACGTTCCGCCCACAATTCCTTAGAATTGTGAAAAGAAAAGAACCTCTTTCGAACCACACACTTCTTTTCTTTCACTTGGAAATCTGAAATGCTTTGTGATTGTAAAATAATTCATCTTTGCTGACTTTGAATCCATTTTTATTTAACAAATACAAAATATTTGACAACAGCTGATTGATTGTCGACTTTATTGCCATATTGAAAAACTTAAATTCAGTAAAAATTTAGCTAATTCACATTGAAATGGAGATAATTCACAAGCTAATTTGAATTAAGACTGCTAATGTATCGTAACGCCGTCGTCTGTCTACGCTATAAAGCAACAGTCAGTAGTTTTTGATGCTCTATAATTTTTCAACTAACTTAAAGTTAACTATTTACTAGTCAGTCGAAATTAAAAATAAAAAACATATGAAGACTAAAATGGTATTAAAATTTATATTAATTTGAATGAAAAAATTTTTTATAGAATTAATTAATTTGAGCTTAGTCTTGATATTTAAAAATGTTTTTTGCTTTATTATTTATTATTTTCAATATTTCGCTTTCCTGTGGAAAGCTTCTTCAGGAAAATTATAAATATTAATAACAAAAATAACAAAATTTTATTTGACATGAAATGAAAATATTTTCTTTTTCATTCATACATATTTTGAAAATATGAAAAAATTTTCAATGAAAATACTTTTCTTTTTTTTACAAAATTTTTAAAAAGAAAAATATTTTCTTCTCTATCTAACATATGTACAACTAAAGAGTGATTTTTTTGCTATTATCTTTTTGGCAACACTAGTTTTGACAGCTCACGCACGTTTTGTATCTTGTGTCACTGTCAAACATCTTCAGTTTGGTCTATAATTTAATCATGAATCGTCTTACAAACGAACAACGCTTGCAAATTATTGAATTTTATTACCAAAATGCGTGCTCTGTTAAGAAAGTTCATCGCGCGCTTCTTCCATTTTATGGTCAGTTTAATCGACCTACTGAGGCTTCTATTCGGGCTATTGTAACAAAATTTCGCACCAAATTTACATTGTTGGACATTAAACCACCAACACGCTTACGTAGAGTGCGAACTGAAGAAAATATCGCAGCCGTATCGGCCAGTGTTGGTGATAACCGTGAATTATCGATTCGGCGCCGTTCGCAGCAATTGGGCCTCTGTTACTCCACTACGTGGAAAATTTTGCGGAAGGATTTGGGTGTGAAGCCTTATAAGATACAACTGGTGCAAGAATTGAAGCCAAACGACCTACCACAACGCCAAATTTTTGGTGAATGGGCTCTTGAAAAGTTAGATGAAGATCCACTTTTTTATCGAAGAATTGTGTTCAGCGACGAGGCTCATTTCTGGTTGAATGGATACGTGAACAAGCAAAACTGCCGTATTTGGAGTGAAGAGCAGCCAGAAGCATTGCAAGAGCTACCAATGCATCCACAAAAAACAACCGTTTGGTGCGGATTATGGGCTGGCGGCATCATTGGGCCGTATTTCTTCAAAGATGATGCGAATCACAACGTTACTGTGAATGGTGAGCGTTACCGTGCGATGATAACAAACTTTTTTTTGCCCAAAATGGAAGAGCTTGACTTGCATGACATGTAGTTTCAACAAGACGGTGCCACATGCCACACAGCACGCGAAACAATGGACCAATTGAGAGGCGAGTTCGGTGAACAGTTTATTTCACGCTTGGGACCAGTCAATTGGCCGCCCAGATCGTGCGATTTAACGCCTCTAGACTATTTTTTGTGGGACTATGTTAAGGCTAATGTCTATAGGGACAAGCCCGCTTCGATTGACGCACTGGAAGCCAACATTGCCAACATTATTCGTGAGATACCGGCCGAAATGTTGTAAAGAGTATGCCAAAATTGGACTAAGCGGATGGACCATTTGAGGCGCAGCCGCGGCCAACATTTGCATGAAATAATCTTCAAACATTAAATTATATCGACCCAACTATCGATCCAAATAAATATTTCATGCATTTTTCTGAATTTTATGTGTTTTCTTTTTTTTAAATTTCCGATAGTTCTTATAAAATCACCTTTTATATAATTTACAATTCAACCAATAAAAATTAAGTAATACATATAACAAACATTGTTACAAACAATATATAAAAATCAATTTTAATAACAAAATAATTAAATATTATATTAATATATCTCTATTTTTTTTTATGTATTAAATATCTATAACTCTGAGCTATACTATCTATATCTGCCTTATAATTTATTCTTTTAGAATAAGAAGAAGAAGCTTTCCACAGGAAAGCGAAATATTGAAAATAATAAATAATAAAGCAAAAAACATTTTTAAATATCAAGACTAAGCTCAAATTAATTAATTCTATATCAATAAAAAGTCTTAAATAATAATTATATAAATTTGAAAAAAATTTTTTTTGTGAATTGAAGAAGCGAATAAATTTTAATTTTACGTATTATCGTCGTCTTGGGAAGATTCTGCATTACATTGGGTAAGTTAGTAAAACGTTAAGTGTTCGTTTTAGAAACACATAGTTGAGCAATTCCGCTCAACTCATCAGTTGCATATTTGCTGCCGTTGCTAAAACGTAAATGTTGTGTAGCAGTTGAGCTCAACAGTTACGTCTTATGAACGCACCCATTGTGCTTAGTTTACAGTTTGCATCATACGTTAGCTATAGATCAACCAAATTCCTTGCAGGGTAATTAGCAACAAATACTTTTTTGTGTGTTTTTGTAACTGCTGTTTTGATAAAACTGCGGCCACTTGTTTAGACATTTTTATTCTCTTTTTTTTGTCATGTACTATTTTTTCTTTTACTTCCCCTTTAGCAAACATATTCAGGCTTAAAATACGTGTTAAGAATTACAATTTTCTTAAATACCTAAAAAAAAAAAAAAATTAAAACATCTTTAACCACAATTTTTTTCATTAAATCTTTTTACATTTTTTTTTATTGAGGTTTTAAAGTTTCAATTGTGGTTTGCAAAAAAAAAAAAGCCTCGATAATTAGTAAACTACATAAATTAAGTACTAAATAAAAAAAATTTGCTAAATAGCCAAATTAATACTAATTGCCAGGGATGGAAATACTAAAATTTCAAAAACCAAATGATAACGTAGACTTTAAAGTCAACGCTATCGAAATTTTTCATATACTTCTTTTAAAGTTTACATAAAATTTTTTTATGGGTACGAGTTTTATTCATTTAAAAATATTTAAGAAAATAAATATATGGTTTGAGCAAATAAATACCTATTAATAAATAAATCATTTAAAAGTGATAAATTTTAAATCATTTAATTTGTAATGTTAATTTTTTCCTCAAAACTTATTTGAAAAAATCACAATAATGCAGAATTTTCCATCCCTGAAGTAATTTTAATAGAATTTTACAAGTTTATGCATTAAACAAACAGGCTACAGGCTACGATAATACAAAATTCGTTGCCTCTAACGGCGTTATTTCAAAACTAGAAACGCCCTATATCCTCATTTCTCAGGTAAAGTGAAATTGGGGCTGGACTATACTAACATGAGGAAAAGTTTTGAGTGGTAATCCCTTGGGGCTTTCCTTGGACATACCACAACCGTATTCAGGTCTGTCTGTTTGGCCCCACACTAAAAAAATTTAAATGAATTGCAAATTAATTACTTTTTTTAATTTTGTTTTGTTATTGTTAATATTTTAGCAATTTTTTTTTTTTCGAATCTAGTTTTTTAACTTTTTTTGTTTGTCTTTAGTAGTTTTTATTAAGCAAGATGATTGCCACTACTTTAGAGAATACGCACCGCCCGTGCTCTAATAATTTGGGTTGGGCTTTAAGGGTTTTATTGAAGTTCTTTAAATAAATAAATAATTTAGTTATACTCGTGTGTATTAAATAAATCGTTTACAGCAAGAGAGTTCTGTACAATTTTTAAATGGTTTCATTGTTTAACCATTAGTTTTAATAAAACAAAACTTCCGGTTTGTGATTTTTCTTTTCTTAACTTACAAGCTCGTGTGTAGATATTAATTGACTTTATTTATTTTTCTTTTGGCACCACTTGTTCGCTTTATATTTTTATAGACTCTTACAGTTGAACGGTCATAACTTGAACTTGTATAACACGAAGCTTAATCTTACATGTTGTTTTCATAATATTTTAAAACTGATTTCACAACTTGAAGTTTGCATTAAACAAAATGTGTTTTTTTTACGTTATTAGTTTGACTTGTGCAGATTTTACTGTTATTTGTGTCTTAAGAAACTTAAACCCCAAAAAAACTGTTTTTATTTCCTTGTAAATGTCGAAATAACAGCAACAAAAAAAAACTCGAAATTGTTATGAATCAAGTTTATAAATTTAATTTTAGGTGTCATTAGCATTTTGTGCCAATTGCTTAGAAACTTTATTATTCTCTTTCTTTTTTTGCATATTGTAATTATTTTTGTATTAAAAAGTAGAAAAAAATAGTATTAAAATGGGCTGTTTGTTAAATTCTGTTTTTGCTTTATCTTTTTCAACTGCCTAAGCTTGTTTGGCGGTTTTTTAAACACTATTAAGGAAGTTCATATAGAAAAGCATTTAGAAAAAAATGTTAAATATGATTAGAGACTCATTTCAGACACCAGTCTACTGACTACACGACTGCAAATAACGTTAGCTACAACTGTCGCCTTGTAGTCAGCTACTTAATTATTTTATAAACGACAGCAGCAAATTTAGCAGCTGATCTGTAATTTTGATGTTTTGAATAGAACAAGGCGAAGATGAAATCATCAAGCATCTCTGTGTTTAAAATATTCGTGATTTGTCAAAAAAGACAGAAATGGTTTTTGGATTCCGACAAATCAGAATGCTTTCTAGAATATAATTTTTTGTTAATATTTGTGTAGAAAATAAAGGGTGTCCCAACAAGAACGCAAGATTTAAATTTTAAATAAAAGACTGATGCAGCAATTGATATGTTTCTCTGGCTGTATGACATGTGGCGCCGTCTTGTTGAAACCACAAGCTCTCCACATTCATTTTTTCAATTCTAGGCAAGAAAAAACTGGTTATCACGATACCGAACATAATTGACTGTTTGCGCTTGACCTGCCTCATTTTCATAAAAAAAAAGGTCCAATGATTCCTCCAGCCCAAAACCCACCACAAAGTGACACGTTGAGGATGCATTTGCTTCTCGTGAATCACTCGAGGATTTTCCTCACCCCAAATGCGACAATTCTGCCTATTGACGAAGCCATCAAAATGAAATGGGCCTCGTCACTGAAGATAATTTTATCGGCAAAATCAGCATTTTCATGTTGTCTCTCCAATACCCAATTAACGAACTCCCTTCGCTGTCCATGGTCATTTTTTACTAACCTCGTACCTTCTACTAGCAAACAATAACAATTGTTCAAATGTCAAACAATGACACTTCGAATGGCGCCAAATTTAAATCTGGCGTTCTTGTTCGGACACCCTTTATATTGAATAATTTCGTAATATAAACAGCTGTTTATTGTTGAAATACATATTTCAGTGGTGCCACGTTTATTTTTTTTAATTTGCGTAAAAATAAAATTATTTATTCAGGCGTTTCCGAGTTTATGTTTTTCAAACAAACATATAAACACCCATTAATTTTTATATATAAAGATATACTTATAACATGTAATAATGTCAAAGCAATTAAATACGTTTCTTTAAAACCTCTTGATCGTCAAATAAAATTATATATTTTTAAGCTCTAATTTAGTATGCATTTCGTATTATATTGGCAACATATGCTGACGACAGCTACAACGGTGATTGTATAGCCATGTCTTGAAAATAATCGTTTTCATATAAACATGTATTCTATTTTTGGCAGGTTCAACTTATTAGCCTCCAGTCTCGAATGTGTTTAATGGTTCAAGTTAACATTTTCAGAAAAATTTCCTAAATGACAACATATTCGATCTTAAAAAAATATTTATAATAAATAACAGAAAAAAACTCCCAGTCAATTTGTATTCACCAATTTTTCTACAGCCTTTGTTAATTTTCTTTTTATCATTTTTCCATTTCTGTTTTTAATTTTCTCTAAAAACCGGTTTAAAATTTGTTAAAAATTTAGTACTTGGTCTCTTGCTTCTAATTTAAAAATTTATAATATTTATATAATATTTCATGTTTCTTTTGCATTTAATAGTTATAATTTAATATACTTACAGAAATTTATTGTAACTAATTAAGTGTGTTAATTACAGCACATTAACATGTTCTTACTTTTTGATATTCTTTTTTTTTTTGTGTGGGCAATTAAGTGTAAATTAAAAGTCAACAGGTTGGCTAGTAAACGAATCTAAACTAGTGGCCAAATTGAGGCTTTCGATATTGAACAACAATAATCGAAAATTTAAAATTATTTAATTTAAAAAAGACTAAAATTTCCATGGATTTTAATCAACAGCAAATGCAACGATTTAATATGGCAGCTCTAGTTTTTTTTAAAGCGAATAAAGTGAATGAGTAAAGAGAGTGTTTCCACCAAAAACAAAAAAGTCTTTACATTTTTAACGTTTTTAATTTATTAGTCTGTTTCAAAATTCTCATTGATAGTCTTTTATAAATAATAATTAAATCATTTAATAATTAATTTTCTTGTGAAAATTAACAAAATATTAGTTTTATCATGAGTAAAAGAATAAATTTTAAAACCAACACAATTTCTGGAATTAAGCACAAATAAAGATTAATATTTTGTTAAACTTTTAAATTCTAAATGGAAATTATTACGTATTAGTTAAAAAAATTAATAATAATATTATTATTTATATAAATAAAATTAATTTTTTGTTTGTTTGTTCACTAAAGGTATTTGATAAATATGCCATAAATACTGAAAAGATATTTACAAAAATTAAAAAACGTAACGAGTTACGTTAAAACATATTTAACTCACTTTCTTCGCTATACAAAATTTTATCTTCCAACGGATTTGTCTTAGTACATGTAGTCTCTGTACTTCAAGTAAGGTCGGCTTATGCTTTTGGACCAGTCACTCTTCAAAAAGCTGTGTCCCCCTACTGAAATTACGCTCTGAAATATTTTATTTACCACTTTGGTTGGCACCTCTGATAAAAATACTGGTAAAAACAGGAGCTACTTTTATAAAGTAGTGAACGGCTGTTTTCTAAAAATTGAAACATACGATACCGACTCACGTAATAAAGACCGAGTAGAACAAGACTAGGCAAAAACATCTGGTATTAATAAAAACATTATTAAAGTTGAAGGTTTTTATTTTAAAAATCGCTTAATTTTATTTTCGAATAAAAAAAAATTTTTGTTTTTAAATTTAACAAAAATTATGGCCCAATAATCATATTCACAAAAATGTATGCTTTTTTTTAAGAACTGACTTTTTTTTCATAAGAATTTTATGAATTTAAAATCGATTTAAAAAAAATACCCACTTTAGTGTGACTACGATTATGGTCCTTTGTATTTAAAATCATTAAAATTTATAAATTATTGCAATACGAGTAAACTAAAGCAGACATTCAAAGGATCGTCAAAGTATAGAAAAATAAAATTATTTACACGATTTTTAATGAAGAGCTTAAGCTTTAATAAAAAAAAAATTAAATGCTTTTATTTACTATGGATTGAGGAAAATGTCTTTTTTTAGTATCAGAACTTAAGCGTGTTTAATAAATAATTTTTTATTTCCGTATGAAGTACATTTTTGCTGGCCAAAAAACTGTTTACAATGTGCGTGTCTCAGAATTTTACTTGTATTAAAATTTCCTGAATTGTTTCAATTTAAATACATTTTCCTGCTTTCAAAACATTCAACTTGTCTTAAGTCAAACTATTTTTCTTTCAAACTTTTACTATCTAACGAATGTATTTTTTTTAACAAATCACATTAATTATTTTGAATAAATAATTCGTGTTGAAATGAATGTGCACGAGTATGGCGAGTGTATCCAAATCTACTCAATTCCAATTAAATAGACAACAAAAACAATAATAGTGCATGCATATCTATTCGTTTTAATACATTTTGCTTTTCAACGAATGGACGAGATCGTATGAAAATGTTGTTTAGCATTAAATAATTTAAAAATTAAAAAAAAATACACAAACCTTGCCACAATTTAAGTAGAAATTTCAACATTTACCACATTCTCATTTTCATTCAGTAACAAGTATCGTTTAGGTTTAATTATTTTTTGCTGTTGTGAAAATAAAAAAAAGCATTCAAGTTAAAAAAAAAGAAAAATAATAATCGTACAAACGTAAATATATTGTTTGTATCAGTTTCAGGGAGCGTACACATTTCTTTTATTTTAAAAAATTTAAATTTAAAAAAAATTGTGCACAAGCCAGACGCAATTTCCAAAGCAATAAAATAATTTCACTAGTTTATAAAGCTTGAGGTCCTGAAGAAGCTACACAAATTAGAGCGAAATATCGATATAAAAATAAATTTTTTTAAAATAAGACCTCAAGCTTAATAAAATAGTCATATTATTGAAAATAAAAAGGTCAAATAAAACTAACTCTAAGAACAAGTGACCGATAGTTAAAGTTAAGATTTTATAAGTCAAATATCAAGCTTTTGCTTGGGCATTTAATTAAAAATTTCTATAAGCTAATTATCGGATAGTGTGTCCTTAATTATACACCAAAGTTTGGTTCCAAAGTTTTAGCCTCTCAAAATCTTAACTTTAATTATCGAAAGTTGTAATAACGGGCTTAAATGGGTTAATTTCATGGTTAAAAAAATATATTATTTTATTCTCTGCTCACGCCTGTCATAAATAAAAATAAAAAAAAATAATCCTTATTCATGAATTATTGAGTTTCATATGCAAAAGAAATTAATTTTAAATATTTTTTTTTAATTAAATTTTTTTTATTCTTGAAAAATAATGAATTCATTTTTGTTGTGAATTTAATTCTCTTCTTTTATACTTACTTCATTTAATGTTTGTGCATTTTTGCATGTCAAAATAAAAATTCAGTTTAAAAAAATTATAATTTTTGTATGCAGCATAAAAGCGAATGCTCATTTTTAAACTTTATTTAATTTAAAAGTATTTTCTGGGAAAAAAATTTAAAAATTAATTAGGCAAATAAAACTTTTAATAAATAGTTTGCTATCCGAACCCTGGATGGATTAGTTATTTTAATCAAACATTTGAAAAACAGTTTTTGAAAATTTTCTTTCATGTGGGGATTGTATGAAATTGAAAAGTTTACATGAACACATACATACACACACACACACACACTCAATAACATTTGCACTTATACTTAATACACATGAATATGACGTTTGTAAGATATTGTTTGCACAGTATTTATTAGTTAGGGGTTCATAAGAAATTGCCTCATAAATTCATTTAATCCATCTATCATCCATTCATTCATTTACCCACTTCCACACTCTGTGCATCGTTTAAATGTTAGTTATTGCTGCTGCCCAGCTAAAGTCCCCAGCTAAAACAATAAAACATTAAAAAGGAGAATAAATAAATAAATAATATGAAAACAGCAATCCCTATATATGCTGATAAAGAAATGTAATAAATTAATAGAAAAAAATATCTATATTTTCGTTTACATTTTCTATGATTTCATTATTCTGTGGTTTTCCCAGACAAACAATCTTCTTCAATTGTAAAATCCAATATTTTGGGGAATACCAATTACAACATCAAATTAAATTTTACTATAAAAAAATTTACATTCTTCAGGTTTTAACATGAAATATTTTTAATTTATTTAATTAAATTAAATTAAATTACATTTAGTATAATTAATTTTAATTTAATTTAATTATATTTAAGTTAATTTAGTTTAATTTAATTTAATTTAATTTAATTTAGTTTTATTTTATTTTATTTTATTTTATTTTATTTTCTTTTATTTATTTTATTTTACTTTATTTTTTTTATTTTACTTTATTTTATTTTATTTTATTAATTTTATTTTATTTTCTTTTCTTATTAATTTATTTTATTTTGTTTTCTTTTATTAATTTAATTTAATTTTATTTTATTTATTTTATTTTATTTTTTATATTTTTAATTTATTTAAAGTCCAAAGTAATTTCTGAAGACTACAAATCTAGACGACCTCCCCTTTAAAATGATATAGCGTTGTCAACTACCGTATTTTAAAAAGCACCGAAACCAAAAAAAAAAACGAGTTTTAAAAAACACTGACTTCCTAAATTATTATATATTTTTTTCAAGTCGTTATTAGATTATAATGCTTTTTAACTGGAATTAAAATAATAAATTAGAAAAATTTATTCAGATTTATAAGCTCTGAATAAATTTTTCTAACTAATTATTTTAATTCCAGTCAAAAAAAATTATATTTGACTGACAACTCACACATTAATTTAAATAGTAGAAAAAGCACTAAAACGAAAAAGGCACAAACTCGAATATTATCCATGTAGAAAATCTTAAAAAGCACTAAAAATAATGGTAAAAGCACTAAGTTACAACACTGCTGTAAAATCTACAAAAATGTAAATGCTAAAACCTACAAAACTCCTCACGAATTTCGTATTTTTTAAGGTATTAATGGGTCTTCTGGCGCCTTCCCAGCACTGATTAAACGCAAAAACAATGTTAGTTTGCGAAATATGTATGTACTTTAAAAGTGTACTTTTTTCCATTAAGTTGAGATTAAAAATACTGATTTTGCTCTGGGTGTCATTTTATAAAAATATATTTTCACTGCAAGAATGTGTTGTTATTGATATTTTTCAATTTTGTTCAAATTCAATCAATAAATATATGTGTGTGTGTATGTATGTAAACTGTATTAAACAAGAACAATAAGTTTGTAAACAATCAGCCAGATGCGTTGACAGCTCTACTGCTTAAAGATGAGGGGGCAGCTATTTAACCTTTTTTAAATTTTATGTGAATTTTATTCACTTAACAATTTTTGCAAACACATACAACTAAACTAACAATTTTTTTTTTCAAATAAGCAGGACAAACTTCTCTTCTATGCTCCCATTGGCCTCTTCTCTAGTCACTTTTGATCCATTTCTAAAACAAATAAAAACACACACGCACACATACGCATACTTAAATTGAATTACAGTGAGATCTCAAGTGAGTGGATACATACATTCCTGTTGGTCGCTTTAATTGCTATGTAGTTCGCTACTTAATTACATTGAAAACGATAGCAACATTGTAAGAACAGCTGTTGGTTAAAGAAAACATACATATAAACATCAGTGATGCCACCTTAAAATATTACACTTTAACACAAATAAAACTAATATTTATTAAAAAATAGGAAATAATTTATCAAACAAATAGAGGAATATAAAAAATAAATCAGTTCATTTGTTTAAATTACTTAGATTTATAATAAACTCAATTTCTATTAACAATTACCCGTGAGTTTTTTTCTTTTATCACACAAAATTCTCCAACTTTTAGAATTTTTTGTCAAAAACTAAATTTTTCCTGGGAACAAATTTCCTGAGAATATTCATAATTAAGCGGAATATTTTATTTGTGTGATGGTATTTTTTTTTTCTGAATAACAATAAATAAAAAAAAATGTTTAATTTCGCAACTATTTATTTTTACACATGGGCAGCATTGGTGCTTACAAAAATAGAAATTAGGTTAACTTGACAGTGATGCCAACTTGCCACTAAAGTCTTTAGTTGTAATAAAAAATAAAGTGACCTTTAACTTTTTTCCATTATTACAATTGAGCCAAAATTCGTGTTGCAAAATCAATATGGGGTCATTTTGACACCATCCCGTTGTCTATTGTATTGACAACGAGTATTTTAAATTTTTTAACAAGCGTCTTCAAATGGACAACGTTTGCTGTCAACTAAGAAAAAAGCTACGATTTTACTTTGGTTTTGGATTTGACAACAATATGTTTTCAAATTTCCAACTTATTAACAAACGTTATCAAATTGACAATGCATGTTGTCATTTCAATAACCGTATCGATTTTTCACTGGTATGTAGTACGTACGAGTATATAGCCTGGTGTGAGAGGAAGAGAATGTGCTTTAAAAATAAAATACGGCCCGTGCGGTGTTCATTATAAAAGATTTCACTGTACATGCATACATATTTTGAAGTGTATGGATTAAATTTACATACAGCCAAACAACTTACATCTATTAGTTCAATTGCAAAACATTATAAAATATTTTTATCGTTTTTTTTTTTTCAATTTCTCTAAGTTTGCAATGAAATAGTGTGTCGCTTCTCATATGTATGTTGAATGAATTATTGCTTGACTGACTCACTTACTTAGCAACATTTTCCTAATTCTTTGTTAATTTGAATTAATTTAATTTTTTTAATTTTAATTTTTTTTTGTACCAACAATTTGCATACATTACACAAATTGTTGACGTTTATAGAGAAACAAAAAATTACAAAAGACAGAAGAAAAAATGTATTTATGTAGCTTTAAAATTGTGCAAAAATTCTCATTACGAACGAGTATCTAGACCGACAACAAAAAGCTAAAAATAATGACCAATGAAATTAATATTTTATACGAAGAGTTAGCAAAAAAATTAGGTCATCAACACCAATCGTCATCATCACCATCATCAGCATCGTTTTGTTTTTTATAATGATAATAATCTTGAAAATGTATGTACAACATGCTACTTTTGTTATGTAGCACGTAGTATTCTGGGTATTCACATGCTAGTGAGACTTTAATTTATAAGCAGGCGAGCTCATGCAAATTGTATCTACGCTCTTTACATTCCAACTTAAATTGAAGCGGCTAGTTAAAGCGTCATCCTTAAATAAAAGCGCTGTCAGGGCATATTCTCTACAGTAGTGTTAATCATCTTGTTTAATAAAACCCACTAAAGACAAACAAAAAGAGGGTTAAAAGCGCTCGATTAAAAAAAAAACTATTTAAAATGTCATTATTGGCCAACAATAACAAAACAAAAATAAAAACAATTGTTTTGCAGCCAACTTCACTACAAAATGCCCTGTCAAAATTGAATTTTCCAATTGCTCAGTGTTGTCGACGTGCTATTTCGTTATGCTTCATACATTTTGAATGAGCATGATAATTATAGACAGATAAAAAACGCTTGCCGCGCCAAATTAGGTATGACTGTTAAGGTGGAATAAAAAATCATGTCCTATCTATTTTCAAAAAGAAATTAATTAAATTAAAAAAAAAAAAATTTTGTGTATTTATTTTAGTCACGCTAAATTTCAGCCCATATCAGTTTACTATTCTGGGTCAACTTAGCGGTGATGATTGTCAGTCTACGTTCCCTACGCTTTTTCATTGAAAAAAAACTGCTTATCTGTGTATCCAATCCCTGAATAGCCCTAGTATATTTTTACGCTTTTCTCACCCAATTGCGCATAAAGTTTATTTTATAAAAATAAATATTTTGTATTTAGTTGTTGTCATAAGTTTAAGTAATAGATACATCAAATAACATCATTTATTTAACCTAAACCTTTCAATAGAGAGAAACGCTATTCAAACGCACAAGCACTCACACCACCAGCTTTTATAAACATGCTGCCTCCCATGTACCCAATTATTTATTTAAATTTTTTTTTTTTTTTGTGTTGTAGTCTCCTCACATCCAACACCAAATATTGTATGTAAACTGTGTTTTTTATAGACATATAGAACTTTAAATTGCAATAAAACAACGATGGATTATTCGATGGATTATTTGACATGAATTTTATTTATCCGAAAGATAATCTTGTGGCATTACATTTTAAATATGATTTATGGCATATGACCGCCACGGCTGGCTCGGATGTAGTCCAATCTGGACGTCCAATTTTCGATGACTCGGCAATAACACGGCGAATGTTGTCTTCCAAATGGTCAAGCGTTTGTGGCTTATCCGTATAGACCAATGACTTTACATAGCCCCACAGAAAGTAGTCTAGCGGTGTTAAATCACAAGATCTTGGAGGCCAAATCACAGGTCCAAAACGTGAAATTAGGCGGTCACCAAACGTGTCTTTCAATAAATCGATTGTGGCACGAGCTGTGTGACATGTTGCGCCGTCTTGTTGGAACCACAGTTCCTGGACATCATGGTTGTTCAATTCAGGGTTGAAAAAGTTAGTAATCATGGGTCTATACCGATATTTTCGAAATAAAATTGCACTATTTGCAAGCGTCGTGCAGGCATGAGTCTATTCATGATGAATTGCCAAACAAACTGAGAATAAATCACTTGACAGCTGTTAAATCGGTCGCCATCTTGAACAGTAATGCCAACTTAAAGTTCTATACATCTATAAAAAACACCCTTTACGTTCATGCATGTGATAACAAAGAAAATAATGACAACAACAATTAAATGAATTTAAATACAATCGAAATAAATACCAACAATAAGTGCAAACAATGTTCCCCGACTTATCCTCCTCAAATGGTAGATTTTTTGTGTTATGAAAAGGGTCATAACAATTTTAAGTGTCCTTTCGACACCATACGTTGTCAATTTTGGAACGCTATGTTGTCAATAATGCGTTGTTAAAATGACACCATGCGTTGTCAAAAGTGAACACAAACGTGCTTGATTCACTATTGACACCATTTGTTGTCATTTTGACAACATTTTTTCTCAGGGTGTAGATATAGGCCTCCGTAATTTTCATTAAATAAATAAAATCCATTAAACCACAGACACATGTTGCTAAGCAATCTAGAAAAAGCTTAACGTTGAAGATGAAAATGTCTTGAGAATAATGGAGTGTAAATAGCAGCTCTTTTAAAGTTCAATTTTCAGATCCCAATATGATCACTAAACGAGGTATGCCTGTGCTTTTAATAATGAATAAATTTTCCTATTTGTTTTTTATGGCAACATTGTTAATTAATTTATTATTTGCCATCCGGCATCACCAAAATCTCAACAACTTTTTTATTATTATCTAAAGCATAAACAGTGAGTTAGGTAGCTGCAAATTAATTTTATCTGCAAATAATAGCCGTCATTGGTTCCATTTAAAGTTTAGGCTAAACTCAGGCACTTGTTATGAATAAAGTTTTTGTTGGCATAAAAAAATTAATATGATCATTATGTTAATTAAAATGTCCATCCAAAAAAAAAAAAAAAAAAAAGGACTAAAGTAAATTTTATGAAAAGTTTTAATTTAATTTGAAATGAGAGAGCTAATGCTTAACATTTAGAATGTAAAACGACGTAAGCTGTTGTTACGTTTTTTGTAGTGTTTGTTAGCTCGTTATGTACGTAATTTTATTCATTTAAATAAACGAAGAAAAGGTGAAGGTCCTGCTGCAAAAAAATAATGTTAAATTCAATTGACATTTTGTCCTCGTTATCAAAACATATGAGAGTGAGAGAGATGCTGTTCACCTCTATTCTTCTACTTTTGCTGTTTTTTTATTGATTTAGTGTTAAAAACTCTTGCTGTGTTTGTGTGTGTGTGTGTAAATGCCAGCATAAATATGAGTACGTGCGTTTTCTAAATGAAAATGTTGAGCAGAAGAAAAAATATAAATAAAAATGTAATAAAGTTGTTTAGTAAATGAAAATCTGTAATTTTTTTTAAAGCTTCCGTTTAGTTTATTGTTGCAATTGCACAACAACATTTTTACACACATAAATACATACATACATACATACATTCTGAGTGACATCCAATTATGACGAAGATGAAGGCCATTCAAGACGAGCAGTAAAAATAAAACTAAAAACAAATAGAAATAGAAGAAGAAACAGAAACAAAAACAGCCGAGTACAAAAATATGCACAAACTAACATAAACTATGTAAATACCCAGCAGCCAATTTAACTAACTTTAACTTTAAATTAACTACATTCGAGTATTTCTCAACTAGTAGAGGGGGTTGATGCTTAGATTGCTTTTTCTATTAAGCCAATCGACTATTTCAACAATGCCATTGTCTTAACCACTAGTTAGTAGCATTCGACGCTGTGGTGACTTTTTAACTAACTTAGAATGGGCTATTTAATGGTCAGTAAAAAGTCAGCTAACAGGTATTTACACTTTATTCTTTATTTGTTTCACTGTGTTATCTTTAGATTAATTTTGTGGAGATTCATTTGCTCAGTTTATAGTTGGTAACACAAAAGTTAACTCATTAAATGTGTGATCGACTGCCAAGTTGCTTGCCAGGTTATTTGCTCATTTATTACACAATTACATATCAACGCTGCAGCAAACATGCAATGAACACTCAGTCGTACATGTGTTACGGTGCATCATACCGTTTGTTTGCATGAATCTTTGCAAATAACCTTGAACTCTTAACATACTAATGCCATACATACATAATATGTATTAATGAAAACAAAAAAAAAAAAATTTAAAATCAGCAACATACTCGTGTTAGTTGCATCACACACATACATATATAATTATGTAGTTGCTTCCATACCCACATACTACGTACACACACAACTACAATTGTATCACAATGCAACACAAGTAAATACTTTCATACGACCATGTACTTAAATAAATCTTTTTGATAATCTGCAGACGCGTAGCCTAAAGCTTTTTTATATATTTTTTTTTAACTTTCAATGCAAAATCCTCCCTCCTTTTTTACCACTTCCTGTTTCATTTAACAAGCCCATGAGTTTATTTTGCAAATTAACTAAAAAACCAAATTCAGTTAAAATCTTTCAATCACAAATTTGCTAAATAATTTTTTTCAATATAGTTGAACCCAAAAGCTAGAATTAAAATTAGAACTGTGAGTCACCAGGTCACTGCGGCCAGAATAGTAGACCTACATTCCAGTTACAAATTCTTCCTAAGTCTAGTAGTCATTCAGAATTCAAAGATGACTTCTAAAAGGCTTGCATCGTGTGACACTCAGCAAAGGTTCTAAAGCAAATTTTAATTTTAAAACAAAGTTGGTTGGCGTAGCAATCAACGGCCATCAATTGGAATATCACCAGGACCACACACGGCAAGTTTCGTTGGGCAATTCTTGATTTTGTAGGAGAGAGAGGAAAGAAGAATGGAAAGGAGTACAAACTTGCTCCTACTCAGCAATTTCCTTTTGTTCTCTCTTCGTATCTTTTATAAAGATGTAAAAGAAGAAGACAGAGAGCTTGAAGGCTGAATGAATGACTGAATAAGAATGCTAAAATTGCTGTGTGTAGACACAGCGGCAATTTTAAAAGAGAATTAATAAAGAATTGCCCAACTAAAATTGTTCTGTTCGGCAAGACAACGTAACGAAATAGTGAAGTTAATGAGTTAGCTGAAACGTTTCCCCAACTTAATGCCCGATAGCTCAAATAGGTCGTCCCTAAAATGTTCAGCGAGAAATCTGTACCTCGAAGCAAAAAAAACCAGTCGGGCATATACAGAGAAAGTGACATACCTTCTTCTCACTCTCAAGTGCCCGGCAGCTGCTTTAGTGTGTGTTGAAGAGCAGCAAACACCCTTCCACATCTCGTATAAAAAAAAAATTGGAGATATTTGTTTACACTAATTTAATTTAATTTAATTAAGAATTTTATTACTTCCGTTTTTTTATTTTTGCGTTACGTATTTTTGTTTAAAATGACCATATGTTTTATTTTTCTTTTCTTTTTTTTTAGTTTTATTGTGTTTTTATTATTTTTTTATATGTTGTTTTTGGTATGTAAATTAAAAAACAAACACACTAAAAAATCAATCAATTTCAAATGAATTAAAAAGCAAATTAAGTTTTAAATAAAACAAAAGCTGTTAAATTTATTGCTCTTGTTGTGTTTTTTCTCTTACTATTTTTTAATTGTAATAAAAATAAATAAAATAATTGCAGAAGACCCCTTTTACTCCCACAATTTATTTATTTTAATTCACACATTTTCCAGCCTCTGCTAGACCTTAGAAAATTACAAATAAAAAAACTTAAAAGAGAAAAAGATCTTGACTTTATCACAGAATTTTGTAACAAAAACCCACCACACTCAGCCAGCCAGGCACATTTCCAGAAACGTTATTTGTTAATTTTTATTTTTTTTTATTTTAATTTTAATTTTCAAAATAACCTTGACTCATTTGTTTCATTTTATTTTTTTTAATATCAAAAAGAGCTTTATTTAACGTTACATAAAATTCTTGAATTATTTTTTTTAAAGCCCAAAAAATTTAGATAAGCGATTCTTTGTTTGTGGGTAAATAATAAGCCTGACATTAAATGTCATAAATTAAATTAAATTAAATTAAATTAAATTAAATTAAATTAAATTAAATTAAATTAAATTAAATTAAATTAAATTAAATTAAATTAAATTAAATTAAATTAAATTAAATTAAATTAAATTAAATTAAAGTAAAGTAAATTAAATTAAATTAAATTAAATTAAAATAAATTAAATTAAATTAAATTAAACTAAATTAAATTAAATTAAATCAAGTGAAATTAAATTAAAGTAAACTAAACTAAATTAAGTGAAATTAAACTAAATTAGATTGATTTAAATTAAAGTAAAGTAAAGTAAATTAAATTAATTACTGAGGATTAATAATTTGATTTAATTTAATTAAATTATTAAACTTAAAGTTTAATCTTAGTGCTAATAATAATAAATAATTAATCTTAAGCCACACTAAATTAATTAAATGTAATTATTAATTACAATATTTCTTATTGCAATTTAGTAATTTAAATTTAATTTCTGCTCCATTTTGTAACGTTTTGCATAATTTAATCTGATTTTAACTTTCTCATGTTCATACATAATAATTGAAAAACAAATTTCTAATATTTTTTGTTTGTCTGTCTATGGTTTTTTTTTTAGGATGTACCAATTAAGCGCACCGATTCATCACAGTGGTGGGAATTGTTTGATACAAATACCCAACGTTTCTATTACTACAATGCTGCCTCACAGAAGACCGTCTGGCACAGACCAAATAAATGTGACATCATACCACTGGCCAAATTGCAAACCCTCAAACAGAATACTGATCCCAGTGATCGCCGCGAGATTAGTACTCAAACATTACAGCATCAATTGTTGCAGCAACAGCAGCAGCACCAGCATCATCATCATTCGTCACAGCATTCATCACCATCAATGCCTAAAATACGTTCGTCAGCTCAGCGTGGCAATAGCAGTCATCATAATATGCATGCGCAAAATAGTAACTCAAATACAACTGGAAGTGCGGGGAGTGGTGGTGGGGGTGGTAGTGTCGGTGTTAGAGTAGGTGATGGCAGTAGCATTGGTGGTACTAATAAACGTAGCAGTGCCGGTTTGCCATTGCATGCCAGCTCTGAAGAGAAACTAACCACCGAAATACTCTCAAGTCCACGTGGGCGTCAAAGCTTTCGGTATGTACTTTTTCTTATTGTGTTTTATTTTATTTTATAAAATTCTATTTTGCTTCTGTTTATTTAATCTCAGCTTGTTAGCAATTTATTTGCTACAATAGGGTGGTTCAAGTTTTATGCAAAAAAAAAAATTAATTTTTTTTAAGAATCTAAGGATCACCGAATTTCGAGATTATTAAAAGTGATATCACATTCAATTTTATTTAGTGAGAAAATTCTTTCCGCAGTACAGAACTCATTTCTGAATTATACTTGTATACGGTGAAGCATTAAAATCAGCTTTATATTTTTTACTCTCCATCGTTTTGGTTACATAACTGTCAAAATTTGTTTACCTTCTGTGTGCGCCATTGTTTTTGTATGGATCTGCATTGAATTTCCTCCATTTTATTTGACACATACGATAAGATTGTTTTTGTAATCCAGTATTTGTTGTACTAAATGCCTTACCGTGTATGGTTTACCTGTAAGTGGTGGCCGTGTATGACTCCGCCATGTTTTTTTACTTATAATTTTGTTTTATTCACACAATTTGATCCACCCTAGTAAGCAAATAATATGCATCTGTATAGGCGTTTTTCTATAAGTTTTTGTGTTCAAAAATCGTTTAAAGTTTTCTTTGTTAAATTCGTTCGTTTTTATTTTTCTGTTTTTATGAGTGAGTGTCTTGCAAAAGAAATTAATGCCAAATGAACACACTTGTGCGTCACACTTTATTGGTTTTTGTTTATAAGGGTGAGGGAGGTGGCGGCATATAAGATGCTTCTCCATAAGCCGACTATAAACCCTCTTCAAATATGTTTTTTTTTTTTTTTTTTTTTAAACTCTCAGTACGTAATACCGTTTGTATGTTATCATGACTGGCTGTTTAATATGGTTTGCACAATTATTTAACTATAAACAATAGAGCTGTTCTTTGTGAAAGTGGTATAAATCTACTTTTTTTTCTAATGTGTCAGCGGTAATTTTAGTAACATACGGCTGGGCTTAATAAAAGAACGACAACTTTGTACTAAAATTTGTTTTTGTTTTCAAGAGAAATGTATCGGCCTGGCCGCTAGTGTCTCATATCGTACTACAATTACCGCTAATTATTATATTTTTTTAAGTGGACTTATGCCACTTTTAAAAATAACAGCCCAATTGTTTGTTGTTGATTTTATGCTTGCGTACTTGTTATTTACAATTGTTATATAAATTTTTCTCTGTTCAGTTTGTCTTTATGATTTTCAATATTTATGTATATCAAAGCAAAAGCTTTTTTTTTACTCTTATTTAAATTAAAAATTATTTAATTTTTTTTTTTTAATTTTTCTGAAGTTCGATTGTGTTTCGCTTTGCTATATTTTTATTATTATTTTTTTTGTTTGTTTTTGTAATACATGCATGCAAATACGAGTAGACACAAATTTAATACACTTTTTTTCTTACTTCTGTTTTTTCTCTTTGACTTCTTATTTTTCGCGCTTTTATATACACCAAAAATAGCGTTGGCACTGGTGACTCATCACGTTCCATGGATATGCAACAAATCTCAACATCATCAAGACGTTCACAAGGTATGTATGTGTACAATGTACATATGGTTGTATCTATTTATGTGTGTATAATGTAGTATAATGCATAATGAACAGGGTGCTCAACAATATTGCACACAGAAAATTAATTTGGTTTTTTTTTATTTACACATAGAAGCTTAAATAATGAGAGCACAAATTTCAAACCATCTAAAGTTGACTAGATAAAATCCTAATTAACTATTTAAAACTTATTAATTATTATTTCAATGGCATTAGGAATTCATAAATGAATTTTAAACTTTTTTTTCTTTGTTTAATATTTTATATGAATTTCTACAAATACTAATTAATCATTTTTTAAAGCGTTTTTAATAAGCAATTTTAATACCACAACAATTTACAATTGAAATAAAGTCATCTCTTTTGTGAAAATTGCCATCTGAGACGTACATACCTACATACATACATATGTATGTATGTAGTACATTAGGACTGAAATCGTAAAAAAAAAATTATTTGATGTTATTTTTAAAAGTGGTACAAGTCCACTTTTTTAAAAAATTAGTCAATGGTTATTTTACCGCCAAGTAATTTTTAACCACTTTAAAAAACAGCGGGTCTAATTATTCAGTCCGTTCCGCGATTGCGGAAGGGAGCAACAAAATTTGCAATTATTTGTAGTTGCGGTATCATCGGTATTGCCATATTATTGAATCCCCAATATACAGAGATAAATTTCTACATTTTGCTTACGCTTATATTTTCTTACGGAAAGTTCAAGATGTAAGAAAAAATAGAAAATTTCGCAAAAAAAAAAGGTATTTTAGCTTATATCCTGTTTTTATAACACAAGAGATCAACTCGTCTAAAAAATTTGTATGAAAATCATTCAATATTCAAAGCACTTTTCATATAAAAGTTCCAAACGAATTGATCGCGTGTTATTTTTCGAAAATAATTTCGTTTTGTTTATTGAAAATTAATTTTAAAAAATTTGTTAGTTTTTTATTTTCTTATTTAAACATTTTGAAACTTTTTGTTTGCCTATTGACCAAAATTGGTATAATGAAATAATGGCCTGTTCAGCGAAGTCACAAGAAAACCTAAGCGAACGAAAACAAAAACAAATTTTCGTACATTGTTTTTGTTTTTAATAAAAAAAGTTGCTTTCCTTTCGTTCGCTTTGGTTCTCTTGTGTTTTTGCAGGAATTTAACAAGACTTGGGAGACAAATCTAGACAGCCTCTCCTTTAAAATGATATGTGTCCCCTTAGGTCCCATGCTTTAAGATGGAAGGGTTTGGCCACAGTGGCCTTCATCCCTCAGAGACCACATATACGATATTTTTGCACTAAGTGAAATTTTCAAAATTTTCTAAAAAATTTCATAAATACAATTGAGAGAAACTGTATGCATTGTGGTTGTTTTCTATTGGGTCCTATTTCTTGAGGTAGAAGGGTTTGGCCAGAATGGCTTTATCTCTCTATAATCCCCTTTAAATTCAGTACATATGTGAGGAATATGTATGGAAATTTCTTTTTATCGCATGCGATATTTAAAAAAACGTATTTTAGTAGACGTACCATAATAGGAGCATAAAAAAACTAAATTTCGGAATGAAAACGTTGGGCGACAAGTGAGTGATATACTCGTATGCCAGCTATAGGACGATCTTAATTATAATTGGGCTGATTATGAGTGTGGTAGTGATATGTCACAACGCCGGCCACATATTTTATATGAGCTTGTCGTGAATTGGACTACAACTACGACAGCGACAGCGACAACGACAACGACACATGTAATAAGGCTGAATAGTTAGTCCGTGGGATTTTGGGGCATTTGAAAATAGCAGAGACAACTTTGGGCACGAAATTTATTTTAAACGATTTTGATTGAAAAAAAAAATAAAAAATTATTGAACTGACTGACGATAGCTGCCGCAGCTGCCGGTCACCCGAGAGGGAGGAGACGGTTTTTTACCTTCTCTGTGAGTGCCCGGCTCTTCTGGCTTCGAAACACAGATTTCTCGGTGCACATCTGATGGCCGAACTACCTGAGATATCGGGAGTAAGGTTAGCAGACTTTCTCGGATATCTGAATGTCACGGGGTGGATCTAGGTCACCTTACGGCTACATGGTCTTGGCGAGTAGGTGGATAAAAACGGAGTCTTACGACTCTAATTGAAGGCCGTTTAGGCCGCCACGTAAACCAACCAACCAACCGACTTTTCGAATAGTAAACAACTGCCATTCTCACACAACCAAAGTTGTTTTCTGTTAGTATAGAATTTGTTATATGAAACGTGTGACAAAATTGCTTTATTTTGTGTAGGAAAATTTACTCCTCACACTGACTGCAGTTTTTTTTTAATTTCTCTCTGGTTTTATGCTAATTTGAAAAGTATGTTTTTTTGTTCGTTACATTATTTTGTTTTGTTTTATTTTTCGAGTGTTTATATATAAACTTCCACTGAAATGCAAAAAAAAAAAAATAAATAATTAAAAAGAAAACGTTTATCACATGGCTTTGTTTTTGTTTTTCTTTATTTCTTTTCTTCTTATATTGCACAAGTGGATTTTAGATTTTCAATTGGAATTTTATATTGCATTTTTTTCAAATTCCATTAATTAATTATTTTGTTTTACTTTGCTTTGTTCTTCATGGTTTTATGTCTCAAAAGTTGTACGGACTTCTGGGATATGAAAATTAAATTTTTCTTAAATAAACAAAAATGCAAGATTTCTTACGCCCACTTAAATTTTTAACTTGTTTTTAGGTATTTTTGAAATTAGCGAAATAAAAGCGAGTTTCATTTATAAATTAATCATTCATGCAGGCAGGCAGTAGCTTAAATGAAACTTTTTCCAAGAAATTGTTGACACAATTGCAAACAATTGCGGTTGTGAGAATCGAATCTGTAACCGTTTAAAAATTCAGTTTGTAGATGAACTGAATTCAACACTCAATTTATTAATTTTAGTTTATTTTTTTCCCCCCAGACTCTTACAATCATTTTAAAGAATCTGGCAAATCGAGTGATTCTAGTCTATCCAGTTTACATGGTTATCGTCGTTTTAATGACGAGCATATAGCCGGAGGAGGAGGAGGTGGCAGCACAAATGATAGTTTGCGAGTGGGCTCATTACAAAAACATCGTAGTCGCAAAGAGGGTAGTGGCAGCAGGTTTGTGTGCTTAGTTTTCTTTTTTTTATCATTGTATCTATTACATTAAGTATTTAATTTATGTATGATCATGCTGATAGCGTTAGAAGTTATTTCCATTTTGTTTATGCGCGCGTGTGTTTGTAATTTAGAAATTTTTCTTCATTTACGTTTACGTTTTTTAATTCGTTGTCATTCAGTTTTGATATGCTACAAGAGAGCATTGGCTCGCAAAACATACCCCAGCGTCAGCACAGATCAGCCGAAATGAGTTCACCAACATTGCACACGCCTCAAACGAAAAAGAAAATCTCACCGGATGCTCATCATTTGCAACAGTATCCATCGCCACAATTGCAGCAGCAAATTTCATTTAATTCACAGCAACGTGCTTTAGTTGGTGGTGTTGTACGTCCGGCTATGGATTATGGAGGTAGTGGTAAGTTTAGTGCACAGCGCGCTAGATTTCATTTTCATTTTATTCCAATTTTTTTTTTTTAAATTTAATTTTATTGACACAGAACGTGAACGCGATTTTAAAGTTTCTTTGGCTAGATCGGGTAGTTTTATGTCCTCCTCAATAAATCCCTCGGCTGCCGGTCATCACAGTAAATCATATCGCCGTTCGGCAACTGAGACTGCCAATGGTGTGAGTGTTTCGCCTGCCAGCGCTGCGCCTTGCATTGTTGCTGGTGGTGGTAATGGTGGCAATGGGGGAGCGACTAGTGATGATTCCATGCACGAGAAATATTTTAAATCTGTGGAGAATACGCCACTCTCCCGCCGTCGCCACAATACCACTACTACCACACCGAAAGGGTCCAGTGGAGCTGCTAGTGCCAGCAGCGGTCATGGTACTGGAGGCAGTGCTGGTAGTAATATGAAACATTCTAGTGATTCATCACCTCAAAGTCCCATCAGTCCACATAGCAATAAAAATAAACCAATCAAGACCTCGCCCAACATTATGGCCGATCGTTGTACACCCATTCTCCATTCACCGGGTGGTCATTCAACTTGTTCGGCCCAACAAGTACCAACATCATCTAGTCATACACATTACAAACAAGATTCGTCTTGTAGTTTAGAACTGTTGAATTTAGATCGTTTATCGCTGAGGGATGGGGAACGAATTGGTCCCAATAAAACCACTTCACCACATTTGAGTGATATAACGGGTCATGTAATAGGAGCCAATAATATAACATCTAAAAATTTTCCATCTTCTGACAACATTGGCATGTTGACGCACTCTTCTAGAAGTTCGAATGATTCGCGTGGCAAACACAAGTCACCAAATACGGGTTCATGGTCACAACAGCAGCACCAGCAGCATCAAGAAAATCGTACTAGAGGCCACAATTCCCTGAGCTTGGTAAGCCTATTTGGGTTCGCTTTAAAAAAATATTTTTTCTTTATTTTTTTAACTTAAACAGGATAAACAGTCTCGTCATTCAAACGATTATTATCATCATGATAAACGTAACTCACGCAAAGCCAAAGAAAGGCATCACCATTTGCATGCCGATAATAGCGATGTGGAATATGATAATGGCAACATATCACCCTTGTATAGCAACTGGGATTCTGTAAGTTTTTCCTTTATTTTTGAGAATCATTCAGAAAAAAGTAAATAATTTTTTTTTTTAATTGATTTTATTTAAAGGAAATGCAAGAACATTTGTTGCCCCTTAAGCACTACATTATTGAACAGGCGAAATTGTCGGGGCGTTATGTGTTTGGTGATCCTATTGATTCGGATTCGTATCATTCGGATAGTCAATCGGAGCAGTCATTGTCGGGCCATGAGCCAGACAATGAAGATTCAGATGGTGGTTCGGATACACATGGTGGTTATTTAGAGCACAATTATGGTATGATTGAAGACTATGCAAATATGGGCGATAGTGTCTCATATTATGCCTATCAGTATCCACCATATGATCCAGCTGCCAGAGAAGAAATGTTAGTAACACACAAAAGAAATAAAGCAAAAACGAAACGAAACGAAATGAAAAAAAACTCAAATTCCTTTTTTCCATTGAATAATAATTTTTTTTTTTTAATTTAGCTCGGATAATGTGGAAGCTGTTTTGGAGGGTATAGGCTCTGGTCACACACCAACCGATTTGAATTCTCACAAAAGCAAACCTTCGCGCTATCAATATTACGATACAGCTTCTACTACACAAACTCCATCAACACTCCAACAACAACAGCAACAGTCACATCTTTTAAATGCACAACAGCCGCAGCAGCAGCCGCAGCAACAACAACAACAACAGCAACAGCATCATCATCACCATCACACACCACAACAACAATTATATTCAAATGCTCCTCCACTACCGCCCGGTCATCCCATATCCTCAGCCTCTCATCATCATTTACAATTGGATGGTGCCGATAAAACGAAACAATCACAAACATTACCTTCACCCAATCGTCAAATTTCACGGATTGCACAAAATATGCCAGACGGTGGCACTGGCATTGGTGGACGTTTGCCAATGCCACCACCACCCCCTCATCCCTATGCCAAAGATAGTGACACAATTATTGGTAGCAGTATGGTGCGTCGTCCCTTGCCGCCGCCCAATCTTAAGCCCACAATCCAGCAAATATTCCCACCCAGTGAACGGGCGCCACAGAGTTTCGGTGGCATGCCAACGCTGGCCTGCATGAAGGAATGTGATATTGAAAAGTTTGCTGCTGATAATTTAAATTTACATTCAAAGGGAATATTTCGCAAAAAGGTAAGTGTGTGATTTTCTTTTATTTAAAATGTATGATGGATGGGTTACCATACTCTCCAGGAGTAGGAATTTTCTTAAAAAGCCACACCGGCGGAGTTGAAATTTTACATACGCCCTTGACACCCTGCGTAAAGGCGTTAAAAAAAGAACTGAGTGAACGTTTTTTTTTTTTTTTCTAAATTTGCATGCTGTAGAGAGTAGCGCTTCTTGGAAGGGAAATTTTGTACAGTGCCCACGCGAGAAAAGGTAAGGGGACGAGTCATACCTAAAACTGAAGGTAATAAGCTTTTTTATTTCTAAAGTTTTTTGACTTTTCTTTATTAAACTTCAGTTTTTAAAAAAAAAAATTTAAGAAATAAAAAATGTTCCTTTCCAAGATATTTTTGTTAAAGAAAATTTATTCCACTTAAAAATTTGTTAAAGATACCGAAATAGGAGCTCATTACCTTCAGTTTGTGGTATGTCTCGTCCCCGCACCATTTTTGGTGTGGACACTGCACAAAATTTCCCTTCCAGGAACCGTGCTTGGAGGACTAATTATATTTTTGTTAAAGAAAATAGATTTTACTTAAAAATTAGTTAAAGATGCCGAAAGAAGAGTTCTTTACCTTCAGTTTGAGGTATACCCCGTACCAGCATATTTTCTGGTGAGGACACTGTACAAAATTTCCCTTCCTAGAACCGTGTATGGGGAACTAATGATATTTTTGTTAAAGAAATTTTATTCCACTTAAAAATTAGTTAAAGATGCCGATATAGGAGCTCATTACCTTCAGTTTATGCCTCGTCCCCGCGCCCTCGCGTGGGCACTGTACAAAATTTCCCTTCCAAAAAGCACTACTTTATACAGCACTTTATACTCACTTTAAAAAAGGTAACGTATATAACTGTTTTACTAGTTTGAAGAAATTCTGTGCACTGGGTTGTGTCATTACAAATTCTGGCAACACTGCGAGAAAAGTACTTCGTTACTCGCTGAAAATGGCTTTAAATTTTGCCAGATTTATCAACTTAGCGGTTTTTTTTAACTAGAAATTAAAAATGGCGATTTGACGATTTCTTTTAATGAAATTAAAAATAAAATTAAAAAATATTAAAAAAAACAAATAGTTTTTAAGCTTTTAGATCTTTTTATATATTTTAATTATTATTAAATTATTTTCCTTGAGAAAGAAACACGAAGGCGTGTCGAAATATTGGAAATTAATTTAATAATAATCAAAATATATAAAAAGACTTAAAAACTTAAAAAATATTTAGTTATTTATTTTCAGATAAAAAGGGTAAAATAAGTAAGATTTACATAAAAAAATATTTTATTTTTTAATACTTTTTTAATACAAAAAAAAATTTTTTTTTTCAAAATCAAAATTTTTAAAGCAAACTTTTTTGAAAATTTTTTTGATGCATGAAATTTTTATGTACAAGATTCGCTTTGTTACATTTTCTAAAATATAAAATCATCATCTTTGTGACACAAGCCATCCGATTGATAGTGATAATGTTTTTTGCGACACGCACACATATTCGGTAGGAAACAGTATCCTTTGCTGCCACAATCTCTATTTTAAATTAACGAGAATATGAAATTTAATATCATTAAATTAATTTGTGTGTGCTAGTAAATATTTCTGCGCTAATAAGGAAAAATCGCTTAAGTCGGCTTAAGTAAAAACTGACTTGTTGCAGCAATTACCACAATAACTTTTGCCCCTATTATGGTTTACAATTCAACTCTAAATACTTCAGTTGTAATTTTGATATTACAACCTATTTGTGTTATTACTGATGACAACTCGGTGTTCGTGCAGATGAGAAAAACATACAGAAATGACAGCTCAGACCATAACAGGGGCGCTTATTATTGTAGTTCAGGGATGAATGAAAACGGTATCGAAATAATTTTATAAGAAAAACTTTTTTTGGACTTTTTAAAATTGTAGTCCTTTAAAACTACTTAATACACAAGGCCAAATCGTCACTCTCGTGATCGCTCAACTTCAGTCGAAATTTTTAAATTATTTCATACAAAATGACTAAAATTTCAATCATTTTCATTCGATGTCGAATGCAACGATTTGGGCCACAAGCGGTTTTTCCATATTACCACAAAGTTGTTGCTCACTGTTTACAAACTGGACTACACAATTGTCCAAATAAATTGTTGTTCTTCTTAAAACCTTCAGAACAACTGCAGTTGCCTTTAGAATCACATTTGCCATAAAGACATCTTCTATAATAAAATCAATTTAAATCTATTTTATATGATTGTAAAATGAACAAAAATTAACAATTTAAATTACCTTTGACACTTATCTTTGAAAATTGAATGTTTTCTACATTTTCGGGCAATGGCATCGAAATAAGAACCTTTTCCGGTGTGGCATACACATATTTGGGGTGTAGCACAGTAACCTCCAGCTTGTATACAGCCTGGCAAACAAGTTTTTCCACACACCACACCACCGCCCAGTTTCAACGATTTCATGTAAAAATTTTCACAAGGACATACTCCATCTTCATAGCAAATTTCTCCTAAACAACGTATAGGACAACGCGAAACACACTGTTTGGTATTCACAATTAACATTTCGTAAGCAGAACAAATTGGTGGGGGATCATTTAATTTGTAGGCTTTAAATTTATAAATACTGCCATTTAGGATCAATAAAAATGTGATAAAGCTTTTCAACGGCATTTTGAAGAGGGTGGGACAGGCCGGCCAGACAACAGATCTTTAACGTTTCGAATAAACCGATTAAATGAAAGAAGAAAATTGTTTATGTTTGTCAGAGAGTAGAAAGTGAAAGTAGTTTAAAACAACAAACACATAAAATTATTTTTGCCTCTAGTTTCTATTTATTTTTATTTTATTGTTTAAATTAAAAATTTACATAGAAGACATAATAATTGTTACACAAGTCGGAGGTGCTAAGGAACAACTGCTTGGTTTTATTTTTTATTTATTAATATGATTATGAGCCAATAGTGACAGTGACAAATTCAGCAGTTTGGCTTGTTGACGTTTGAAAAAGTAGAGTGACTTTCATTAAAATTGAATTCATTGTAATAATTGCCAAGCCTCTATCTACTCCTTAATAAGTAACAAGTAACCTTTCAAAAACCATATAAAATTACACAAGACCGCCCCAGAATAGCATTTGTACGCCTCTAAGTAAGTACTTCGTAGCAAGCTCTTTTAAATCAATCTTTTAAAACCTATTGTACAGCCCAGTTCCAGCTCTTAACTAAAGGGTGTTTTTATAGACGTATAGAACTTTAAGTTGACATTACTGTTCCAGATGGCGACCGATTTAACAGCTGTCAAGTGATTTATTTTCAGTTTGGTTTGGCAGTTCATCATGAGTAGACTCACGCCTGAACAATGCTTGCAAATAGTGCAATTTTATTTCGAAAACGAGATTGCCGTTGTTCCCGATTTTCATAAGCGGATTTTGTTTAGCGATGAAGCGCACTTCTGGTTGAATGGCTACGTCAACAAACAAAACTGCCGCATTTGGAGTGAAGCTAATCCTCAAGTGTATGTCGAAACACCGTTACATCCAGAAAAACTGACTATTTGGTGCGCTTTATGGACTGGTGGAATCATTGGTCCGTACTTCTTCAAAAACGATGATGGCCAGAACGTTACAGTCAATGGTGATCGGTATAGAGCCATGATTACTAACTTTTTCATTCCTGAATTGAACAACCTGATGTCCAGAGCTCGTGCCATAATCGTTTTATTGAAAGACACGTTTGGTGACCGCCTAATTTCACGTTTTGGACCTGTGAATTGGCCTCCAACACCGCTAGACTACTTTCTGTGGTGCTATGTAAAGTCATTGGTCTATGCGGATAAGCCACAAACGCTTGACCATTTGGAAGACAACATTCGCCGTGTTATTGCCGAAAGTCATCGAAAATTGGACGTCCAGATTGGACTACATCCGAGCCAGCCGTGGCGGTCATATGCCAGAAATCATATTTAAAATGTAATGCCACAAGATTATCTTTCGGATAAATAAAATTCATGTCAATCGAATAATCCATCGTTGTTTTATTGCTATTTAAAGTTCTATACGTCTATAAAAAAACACCCTTTACAATAGGAGACTTCTACCTAGTTTTCATAACTGCTATTACCCATCCCTGCAATATTTTAAGTAATTAAATTTTTTACTAATTTTTTTTTTCTTTTTCATATTAATTTTCAGTCTTCCGTACGTGACATGTTAAGTTGGACATCGGAGGCCATAAGCCGTCCCATGTTGGCACTGTCGCGTGATAAAAATGATAAGAAAATTGCCATAGAACTGTTTAAGTTGGTGCAAATTTATATGGGTGATCGCAAGGCCAGAGCTGGCATGAGTTTAAATTCAGTAGCCATTGATATAATAACAGCCGCTTTGCCGCAACAGCAGTAAGTTGAAAATAAGTGTGCTCCTTCTACTTTAACTTTTACTTTCTCTAGATTAAGAGATGAATTGTATGTGCAATTGTGCCGCCAGACTACAGAAAACCCCAAAAGAGATTCTTTAATAAGGGGTTGGGAATTAATGGCCATTTGTTTGTCATTTGTGCCACCGTCAATAACATTTCAGCCGACTTTATTAAAGTAAGTGGAATGTGAGCATGAAATGTTTGTTTTAATTTAGCAGAAACTAAATCTCAAGTTTGTGTTTTTGTTATGTTTGTTTTTCAGTTATGTTAATCGCCATAGAGATACCACTTATGCCATATCATTTCCGGAGGTTGGTAAATGGCCTATACACGTACAAATATCACACTATGCCACGGTGTGTTGCAGACGTTTAGATCGCATTGGCAGTCATGGTCGCAAACAAGCGAAAAAGCCCACTGAAGATGAAGTGGAACAAGCACGTGTATGTTTGACTTTTAATTACACTAGTCTACAAATTCAATCGTTTGAATTGAAACTAATATTTCTTACAGAATCAAATTTTACGCAACAGCATGTTTGGCAATACTTTGGACGAGGTAATGCAATTGCAAAAGGATAAATTTCCATTTCGTAAATTGCCATGGATACAAACGACCTTGTCGGAGCATGTAAGTTTGGACTAAATGTTTTTAAATTGCTTTTTTTCTAACTTTTGTTCTGCTGGAAAAGTGGAAATTTTATCAAAATACCTTCTAAAGCGAAGCTGTTTTAACACGAATTGGCAAAATTGATTTTCATTTACAATTAATTAATTTTAACTTACCTCCTCCAAAGATGATTTCGAAATCACGAAGCACATATTATTTATTTTTATTACATTATTTATATAAATAAAAAAAAAAAAAAAACAAAAAAATTAAAAAAAAAATTCGTAAACAATTTTGACAGTTCGGTAAAAAATAAATTCGCCTTTTCGAGATGCATAAACCTGTATTATTTTACCATCCTGCCAATTATTAATATTCCCAAGGATTTTTTTCTCTTTGAGAAATTTCCCTAAACCAGATAACTTGCTAGGTTAAAAAAGGAAGAAATTTTGTTTATAAAGGGTCCGCCATCGAACTTTTTTTTTTCAACTACTGCTTATTTCGTGAATGGTAACACTTAGCTCATGTCTGATTTGACATATAATTAGTTTTATCCTTCCGCTGAAAGAATATGGTTGTGTTTTCACTTGGCTAAGTGGGACTGCGATCGATTTACAGATGGCGATTTTGCCAAAAAAAATTATCTTTTCAGATGAAACTCATTTTGATCTTGGCGGGTACGTAAACAAGCAAAATTGTCGCATTTGGGGCACAGAAAATCCGCACGCATACATTGAAAAGCCGACGCACCCAGAACGAGTCACTTTTTGTCGCGGATTTTGGTCCAGAGGCATAATTGGGCCATTTTTCTTCGAAAATGAGCAAGGAGTGGCCGTTACAGTCAATGGCGATCGTTATCGGGCCATGTTGAACGAATTTTTGTTCACAAAAATTGAAGAAGAGGATATTGGCAACATTTGGTTTCAACAGGACGGCGCTACGTACCACACAGCCGAAGCTACACTCGATGTTTTTATAGCATTTTAAAAAAAAAAAAGTTATTTGGCGGACCCTATAATAAGAAGAAAGGGAAAAGTGAAAAAAACTCCCGGGGAATTTTTATTCATAATTGGGCTGTATAAAAATTCGTTTTTGTTGCAGGTGCTTCAACTCAATGGCAAACAAACCGAGGGCATATTTCGTGTTTCGGCTGATGTTGATGAAGTTAATTCACTAAAGAATCGTTTAGATCGGTGGGATGTTCCTGAATTTAAGAATACTATGGGTAAGAGAAATAAATAAAAAATAAAAAAAATATGTCATAAGAAAATCAAAGCGAACGAAAGCAAAGCAAATTTGTATTGAAAAGAAAAACAAAGTTTCGTACATTGTTTTTGCTTTTATTACAAATTTTGCTTTGCTTTCGTTCGCTTAGGTTTTTTTGTGACATCGCTGAACAGGCAGTAGATTTTATAATTTGCAATTTATAAATTTTAATAGATGCTCATGCACCCGCTAGTCTTTTAAAGTTGTGGTATCGGGAATTATACGATCCCTTAATACCAGATGAATTATATGATGAATGTGTAAATACCGAAGATCCCGATAAAGCCAAAGCTATTGTTGATAAATTGCCTGACTTGAATAAATTGGTAATTTAACTATAAAATTATTTTTAATTTAATTTATGTGTATGTATGTGTGTTTGTTTGTTTCTTCAAACAGGTCTTAACATATTTAATACATTTTCTACAACAATTCTCACATTCCGATGTTGTTAGTGCTACTAAAATGGACTCATCCAATTTGGCAATGGTTTTTGCACCAAATTGCTTACGCTGTACATCGGATGATCCAAAAGTTATATTGGAAAATGCCAGAAAAGAAATGTCATTTATGCGCACATTAATACAGCACATGGATACAACGCATGTAGCCAATTTGGTGTAAATAACTTTAAACTAAAAATAGAACAGGTAACACAAACAAGCAAATATTTCAAACTTCTATAAAACTAACAAACAAACAAACAAACAAAAAAAGCTAAACATAAAACCAAAGTATTTAGAGAGAAAAGAATTGCATAAATTTAGTAATCGAGAAGAAAAAAAATTTAGCAAGTAAATCAAAAAAACAAAAAAAAAAAAAAAACAAGTGTAAGTACATAAATATGTTGTTAAAAAAAAAAGAAAGAAAAAAAACTATAGGTTTATACAAATTTTCTAAATTCTTGGAACTTTTCAAATTATATAGCAAAAAATAACTACACAGATTTACCAGTTAAACATGATTCCAAAGTAGAAATTGTTTACGAAAGGAAACAAGCAGCAAGTAATAGCAAAGCAGACATTTTTAATTCATTGATTTCAGACAAAAAAATATTTTTTTTTTTTTTTTGATTATCAGTTTTGCAAATCTTATCACACGCAGAAAAGAAATGAAACAAATTTTCAAGTTGAGTAAATTTTCAATATGATAAATTATAAATAAAATTAAATATTAATAACGGCTAAATTCATAAAAAATATTTTTGTTTAATAAAGTCTTATTAACCAAAATATTTTTTATGAATTTGGCTGTAAAGCTTAACCAAAAATTATAAAATTTTACAGCAGCAGAAAAAATTTTTTTAAATGTCTTTGCTGTAAACAAACAATTAGTGTGAATTTAAGCTAAAATTGTTTTTGTTATAAAATTCTAACAGTATTTCCTATGCCTATGAAGTTTTAACAAGTAGTGCAAACAGCGTTGCCAGGAGCTAGAAAAAAATAAGCTAAATCACTCACAAAAAAAAGCTAGGAAAAAATTAAAAATCGATGGGCTTCAAATTCAAAATAATAATTATGATTTTTATAAAAAATCAATGACAAAAACTAAAGATAATAAGGTCATATTAAACATGCTTCCCTTTTTGGTCGCAAAAAAAAAATTTCGAATTAAAGCCAATACGTTTATCTATTTAAGGCAAGAGAAATCAAGTCGATATCTTGACAACTAAGCAAGTTATGACCAAAAAGGTAACCAGTTCTAATAAAAAGTGGACAGAAAAAGGCAGTAGTAGAATTGGTTACCTTTTTAGGCATAACTTGCTTGGTTTTCAAGATATCGACTTGATTTCTATTGCTTTGTATTGGCTTTAATTCGAAATTTTTTTTTTTTGCGAATAGCGCGAAAAAAAATTTTTCGCCAAAAATTACCATGAACTACCCCCTTTGCTTTTTTTGAAAAAAAAATTCAAAAAAAAAATTTTTTTCCGCCCTATCCGCAAAAAAAATTGCGAAAAAGAAATAAAGGCTATTTAATGGCGTTTTCTTTTCTAATAAAAGTGTTGCATATATTCTGCCATTCAAGAATGTTTGCGTTCTATTGTCAAAAAAAAATTTAATGGTTAAAATCAATATCACGTTCTGTTCTCAACATGTTGCATATAAAAGAGGCTAAAATGGTACATCTTTTGCACTCAATTTATAAGTGAGGCTGAGATACTGCCCTGTCTTACAACTGTCTCAACTACTTGTTTATACAACTAAGTAAATTATTTAATTTGAAGAAGGAGATTCAACATTTTCTCCGTCAAGATATTTTTCATAAAAATCCATTATTGGTGACTTTTGAAGCAAAAATTAATTTTTATTTTATTTTAGGTGCAAAGTTTTTCGGATTTCGCAAATCGCTTTAAAAGCGGTAAACATATAAAAATTTTGCATGATAAACTTTGATCACTTTGTGCAAAATATTACATAATTTAGAAGCAGAATGTTTTTATGAGAATAGAAAAGGCCATAAGGCTGTTTTGAAAATGAAAAAAGGCTAGGAAAAAATCCAGAAGCTAAATGCGAGAAAAAAGGCTAAAGTGGCAACGCTGGTTGCAAATATTCTCCAATAGTTTTTTTTTTCCTATTTCACATACATTTTGCAATCATGAACAGCTTTGCCATTTTAGTCTTTTATTTATGATTTGTTTTCAAAATAGCCTTGAAAAATCTCAAATTACCTATTTATCAGTCATGTTTTCTCAAAGTGATTTCAAATCATGAAAAAGTTATTAAAAATTATTTGAAATTTGGGGATTTAAAACCGGTCAGCTAACTAACTGCCTTGCGATATCATATCACTTGGAGCACTTTAAGAAATTTACTTTGAATTCCTTAACAAAATTATTAAATACACTTATGATCGAATTATATTTTTGTCAGTTTTTGTCTAAAAAAAATTTTCTTTCAAATTAAAAATTCTCTTGGAAAGCATTTTCAATTCGAATCAAAATACATAATAAATCGCCAGCTTTTAAGCAGGTACTGGAGCCAATAGTATTAAATTGGCAACTACATTAAGATTTGTTTTAAAATCAGCATGTGAAATCGAAATACGTAATAACCCGCCAGTTGAATGAAATACTTTGTTTAAAAAAAAAAAAAAAAAAAAAAGGATAAACTGTTGTTGCCGTAGTAAGATTGTTATAGAAATTCCAAATCAATTTTTTTTTATTTAAAATTCTCTTCGAAAGCTTTTTCGATTCGAATCGAATACTAATTAAAAGCTGTCGACAATAAACGTCATCGTTATCTTTTGATTGCTACAATTGGAATAGGGGTGAATATTCAGCTCATGATATTTTTTTAATTTTTTTTTGCTCTCTTCTATTACTTGTTGCATGTGTATCAAGTTACATAAGTACATAATTTTTTTTTAATTATTTAGCTAGCCATTGCTATGACTTTAATAATATTTCTATGCAATTTCGTTTAAAATTACAAAGCAAAACACAATAAAAAATAATTTAAATGAAAACCAAAAACTATATTCACAATTTTTTATACCTTAAAATTACTAAAAAAAAAAATAATAATAAAAGAAATCTTATAGAAAAGATATTTTCTTTGGCCTAATTAAACTCTATACATACTCGTATATTATACATACATATACAGCAAATAATATTTATATATACAGACAAATTTTTACTATACATGCATACATATAAATAAATAAATAAAAATAAATTACAAACAATTATTATCTATATACATACATACAGATATAAAAAAAAATTTATAAAATATTATTATTAAATATAAATGAAATCTAAATCTAAATACAATAATTCTATATTAAAGACTTCTTAATCTTGAATATTTTTTTTATATATAAAATTCTTTAATTAAATTTAAAAAAAAAAAAAGAAAAGAAAATCACAACAAAACTTTTGTAATGGCGATATTTTGTATTTTAAGAAATTTATTAATAATTAATAATTTATTTTTAATGCTTTCATTATTATTTTTATTATTGTTTTATTCAAGTTATTTTTCTTTGTTTTTTTAATTTTATTTTTGTGATTTACTAAAGACGTTAAACAACCACACAACTATTAATAATAAAATAAACAATAAAAAAATGGACTTAATTTATAAAGGAACGCCTAATAAATGATTTCGTATTAAAATACTCGATATATACAGATTTAACACTAAAAACTAAAGTTGTATTCTAAATAAAATAAAAATACAATTCTGCTAATATTTTATGGAAAATCTCAACAAGATTTTTATAAATTTTAATTTTTTATTATAGAAAAAATATTTTCAAAATAAAAAAAATTCAACTGGAAATTTGTTTCAACAACTTTTAGATAACCTAAAAAAAATTTTAATTAACAAATGGCAATTAAACCTATTTAAAGTCCTGCCCTATTGCCTACATAATTTTGTTTAGGTTTTCCATACAATGATTGATTTGTTCGTAGATATTTAATTTCTTCTTTACTAAATAAATAAACTACTTTTACTCCACAAATACATATTTCGTTCAAGAAATTAGTTTAATAAAAAAAATAATTTTTCCAATTCTTCCTCCTTTCTAAAGCTGAAATTAATACACGAATAAATAAAATAATTTATTTCCGTTACAGTTTCTGAAAACAACTAGACTTGTTAAACAAAAAGAAAGAAAAAAAGCCAAATTAAACCTTGTGTAGCATCTATAACATAAAAATTAAAAGAAAAATATATTTAAAAATGCATTAAATAAATTTGCAATTTCGAGTCAATAATAATATTAAATTAATAAATAATAATACGTAAAAATATTTATAAAAGAAAGAAGGAGGCAGAATCTAAATAAATACAAAACTACACCAAACAATCAAATAAACATAATTTGCAACAAAAAACACTAACACACAAATATTATACTTTAAAGAAAACTTAAAAAAACTTAAAAATTAAATTATATTTAAAAAAAAGGTAACGAAATAAACACAAATGTTAAAACAAACAGAAAAACTGAGTTTTATTTTCGATGCTTTATTTGAGGACGCTTTGTTTAAAGGGTCGCTAAAAAAAACTTTAATTTCAAAAAACCTGCAGGGACAGTTAGAAGAAGAACATTTCAGCAGGTGGCAATTTATCTAATTTAGTTCTTCTTTTTCGCTCAAACTTTTGAATGTATTAATAATTTTAAATGAAACTTTCTCTAGATGATAGAATAAATTCCATATCCATTTTACTTAAAAAGCGTTTTAATAAAAAAAAAAAAACCTTACAACTTTGTAAAGGTTGAAGCGATTTTTAAAAAAATATTCAAGTCAACTATAGCCCATTTCCCGCTTTATCACTTTCTAAAAGTTTCTTTTAAAAATATTAAACCGTTAGAAAATTGTAGCAAAACAAAGGAAAAGTTGATAAAAACACCATGTTGCAAGTTTAAATTCATATCTTTTTGGTTTTTTCCCTATAACTTTTGAGCGAGTTAATATTTTTTATTGAAACTTTCACCAGAATGGCAGAGTGGGAATTGAGCTACATTTTAGTGGAGCATTTTTTTTAAATCAGCCCAACGCTTTCCAAGCTATAAGCGTTTTTATAATTAAAAATCATTTTATATAAAGAGGATGTGGCATGTGGCAACATCTGTGGGATGTGGCAGATAGCCAATTTCTCATTCTGCCACATGGTGAAAATTCCATTTAAAAATATTAATCCATTCAAAAGTTATTGAAAAAACACGAAAATTTAGGCAAAATCCACCTGTTGCATCGTCCGAGAATGAAATTGAAGAAACTTGAACGAAAAAAGTAAAACACCAGGCTAACAGAATCAGCAGTAGGTGGATTTTTAGGAATACATTTTTGTTTTTTTGCTACAACTTTTGAAGAGATAAATATTTTTGAATGAAACTTTCAACATGTTGCAGAGCGAGAAATGGACAACTTGCCACATGCCACTTATGTTGCCACATGCCACATTTGAGTTGAATAAACAGCATTTTAATTGAAAAAACGCTTATAGCTTTGTAAGCGTTGAGCCATTTTGAAAAAAACATTCAAGTGAACTATAGTCCATTTCCCGCTCTATCAAGTAGTGAAAGTTTCATTTAAAAATATAATTCCGTTCGAAAGTTGTAGCAAGACAAAGGAAAAGTTGATAAAAACACCATGTTGCAAGTTTAAATTCATATCTTTTTGGTTTTTTCCCTATAACTTTTAAGCGGGTTAATATTTTTTATTGAAACTTTCACCATGTGGCAGAGTGGGAATTGAGCTACATTTTAGTGGAACATTTTTTTTAAATCGGCCTAACGCTTTTAAAGCTATAAGCGTTTTTCTAATTAAAACTCGTTTTAATTAATGTAGATGTGGCATGTGGCAACATAAGTGGCATGTGGCAAATAGTAAATTTCCCACTCTACCACAAGGTGAAAGTTTCATTAAAATATATTGATCCATTGCAAAATTATAATGAAAAGACTAAAACTAATAAACAACTTCCTGTAGAATGTTTTGACGGAAGTAAAATTAAACCGGAAATAAAACAGCTGGGTTGTTTACTTTTTGGTTTTTTTATTATAACTTTTGAACTGATTAATATTTTTAAATGAAATTTTCACCGGGTGATAGAATGGGAAATTGGCTATGTGCCACATGCCATTAATGTTGCCACATGCCACACCTAGCATAAAAAAAAAACTTTTTTAATGAAAAAACGCTTACAACTTTTAAAGGATCCAAGCGATTTGAAAAAAAATTTCATGCGAAAGATAGCAGATATCCCTCTCTGCCACATGCTGAAAGTTTCATTAAAAAATATTAACCCGTTCAGAAGTTATGGGGAAAAAACCAAAAAGATATGAATTTGAACTTGCAACATGGTGTTTTTGTCAATTTTTCCTTTGTCTTGCTAGAACTTTCGAACGGAATTATATTTTTAAATGAAACCTTCACTACTTGATAGAGCGGGAAATGGACTATAGTTCACTTGAATGTTTTTTTCAAAATTTCTCAACGCTTACAAAGCTATAAGCGTTTTTTCAATTAAAATGCTGTTTATTCAACTCAAATGTGGCATGTGGCAACATAAGTGGCATGTGGCAAGTAGCCCATTTCTCGCTCTGCAACATGGTGCAAGTCTCATTTGAAAATATTTATCCGTTCAAAAGTTGTAGCAAAAAAACAAAAATGTATTCCTAAAAATCCACCTACTGCTGATTCTGTTACCCTGGTGTTTTACTTTTTTCGTTCAAGTTTCTTCAATTTCATTCTGGGACGATGCAACAGGTGGATTTCGTCTTCAATTTGGTGTTTTCACAGTAACTTGGGAATGGATCAATATTTTTTAATGGAACTTTCACCATGTGGCAGAGTGAGAAATTGGCTATTTGACACATGCCACTTATGTTGCCACATGCCACATCTACATTAATTAAAACGAGTTTTAATTAGAAAAACGCGTATAGCTTGGAAAGCGTTTGGCCAATTTAAAAAAAATTTAAGACTAAAATGTATCGCAATGCCCACTCTGCTACATGGTGAAAGTTTCAATAAAAAATATTAACCCGTTCAAAAGTTATAGGGAAAAAAGCAAAAAGAAATCAATTTGAACTTGCAGCATGGTGTTTTGTCTATTTTTTTTTGTTTTTTTGCTACAACTTTTCAACGAATCAATATTTGTAAATACAACCTTAGCTAAGGGAAAGATTGGGAAATTTACTACTCTTGGAGTGAAAATTTTAATCTGTCGTTCCAACGCTTACATAATTATAAGCGTTCTTTAAATACACATGCTTTTTATTTAAATTAGGTGAGTCATATATGGAGCTAACTAACATGTATGTAAAAGGTATGCCCTTTTCCGCTCTATTGTGTAGTGAAGGTTTCATTAAAAAATATTAATCCATTCAAAAGTTTAAGCAAAAATACTAAATTGTGTAAGTGTTTTTTTTACCGGAAGTCAAAAGTCTCTGAAAGTGATACATTTGTGTAATCGGGGGCATCATGTCTTACTTACATTAAGAATAAGAATAAATTTTTTAGAAACTATAATTTCTCATGTCAAAAATGTTTTTATTATCAGCCAATTCATGCTTTTTCTGATCTTGGTCTATCCTCAATCTCACTATCACTTTCCTCATTTTCGGATAAAAAATTGTTCTCTTTGCTTATTAACTGTGGGCTGCTCGTACTGCTTACCACGTTGGGCTTCACAATTCTTTCGTTCGCATTTAAATTTTCACTTGTATGAGCCAAATATTGGCTGGTGGAGGCACGTGTATGTAAAAAATGATTTGTACGACGCCATTTAGCTCGACGATTTTGAAACCAGGTTTTCACTTGACGATCCGTTAGCTTAAGTTGCACAGCTAAATGTCTACGTTCTTCGGGCGACAGATATTTGGATAAGCAAAACCGATTTTCGAGATTTTTGGTTTGTTGAGATGTAAAACGTATTTGTCCGCCCTTACGCTTAACCGCAAGGCTGGGCATATAGAATCCAGGATAGCCAGCATTGCAGTAAAAAGCAGTAGGTGCTGCAACATTCGGTGGAAAGCCTAAAATTAGCCAGAAGATAATAAATTAACATTAACTGGGAAAAGCATAAGATTTATACTGTGAGCCGAAACAATATTTCCATTTATATGTTATAAAAGTTACCATCGGTAAAGCTAGCCATACACATGTGTTTTGTTCTATCTGATTTGTTGAAAATATAACAACCACTACATAACATCAAACAAATCAGAATTACAAAAACATCGACAAGTAAATATGAATTGCTAAGCGAACGACGCAATTGCTCTTGGTTATTTTTTTTTTTTTTTACTCAATATGAAACGAAAAAAAGCAAAGAGTAACCAGTCCTGTCTTTATAAATATCACTTTTGGTTTTAACAAATAGCAGTTTTTTCTTTTAAAATTTTAATAAATTTTATTAAAAATGAGTTTTCAAATATTTGTAATGACCAATTTTTTGATATTTATTGAAATTATTAAGGGTTTACCTTGGGCTATTTAATTATCAAAGAAGTACATCAAACTACATATATTTTTTGTTCTTTGCTTTTTATTATTGAGCCCTCAACGTTTCGTTGGCTTTATTCAAACTTCTTCAGGAGCTTTTTATTTCAATTTTTAGTTTTTGTGTAACAGGAATAATAATTTTCTTGCTTCGACAAATTAAAATTGGACATCACAACATGAGTAAATACTATTAAGTTACATTTCGTCAACAATAAAAACATAATAATAAAACAAATTTTTACTTTAAAAAACAATTACAATCAATATTACAGTAAACTTGATCTTTTTTAGGTATAATTAAAAATTGTTTGCTAGCCCATTCACATCCAACAAATCAAACTCATTCTGACATGTTCTCTGACATCCACACAAATCATATGTGTATGGCCAGCTTAACGAGTCGAAAATATACCATTAACTATTAAATTGTATTAAAAATTGTCAATAATTCCCAATACTGTAACTAAAAGAGTTGACGAAATAAAAGTGTATAAAAAACTTTCTAATGTAAACAACCACAATGGCAACATTGTTTTGTTTATCAAATACTGTGTTCTGATTGGTCGTTTGCATTGAAATGCTTACACACAGTAATTTTTTTTTTACTCCATTAATGAAATAAAAGAGAGAAAAAGAGCATGAAGAGTGTTCAATATAGTTTTGTCAGTTGCTATTGGTTCATTTAAAAAACCCAAAAATAAATGAAAGACTGGCACTAATGGCTTATTAATAAAAAAAAATATGGAGCACAAAAAAGCTTAAGAATTATTTATTTCCATTTATATTTAAAAGAAAAAACACATGATTGGAACTAGTTATTTATTTTATTTTATTTGATAACGGAAAACTTCAATCATTTAAGTAATTAATAGGTAAAGGCGATGGAATATGAATTAGTGGGTGATTGTTGTTGCTTTGCTGGTCGTATCTATGAAATTTATTATCAATTAAATGTATTAAAGTTATTTTTCTTTAGATAACACACTCGCTACATTTTTTTTTATTTAAAAATAAAATGTCTACGTAGTAGGTAGTTATAAAGTGAATTTGATTTATGTATTTAATAGCTATTATTAATAATGTATTTTTAATATCATTTATGTGCGTTGAAGTGCCTTATCTCAGTAGCTACAACAATATCATTAGTCTTTGTCACCAGTAATCATGTTTATTTGTATAAATAAATTAAATAATACTTTCTATGTGTTTCATTGCTGCACATACCTATCTAATTTATTTTTAACGCGAAAAAAAATCATGATTTAGGAAAATACAATTCTTTTGGAAAATCCTTTATCCATTAACCTACAGAAATGGATACGTACAAGCGTATTTAAAGTGAATCTATACAAGGAATTCACTTAGCAGCTAAAGGGTGATTAAATTTTAAAGACCGATGTTGAATGTGAACCACACCTAAGCGTCAAGCTGTTTTCTGAATTTCATTTGACATTTCTCGATTTCAGACTAACTCAATTTGAACCATTTAAAGATACACAATCGAGCAACGCGTTAAAGTTATTCAGGCTTATTATGAAAATGGGCGTTCAAATCAAAATGCATATCGTGCACTTCGTGATTTTTTCGGTCAATTTAATCGTCCAAATGTGCATACAATCGGAAAAATCGTGCAAAAATTTTAGCAAACCGAGTCTGTAGGAGATGTGAAAACACCAGTGCATGCTAGTGCAGCTCGTACTGCAGAAAGTATTGCTGCTGTTCCCGATAGTGTGGCTGAAGAGCCATCCACCTCAACTCGTCGTCGTGCCCAACAATTGCACCTGTCACGATCGTCGTTGATGAACATTATGCATAAAGACTTGCATTTACACGCTTACAAGGTGCAATTGACGCAAGAACTAAAGCCTCTTGAATATTCCAAACGTCGTCAGTGGTCAGAATGGTGGCAAGATATGGGAACAGTGGAAGATCAATTTTCGAATAAAATCATCTTCAGTGATGAGTCACATTTTCACCTCAGTATATTCGTCAATAAGCAGAATTGCCACATTTGGACGAATGATAAATCAAGTGTGATTGTCGAATGCACTCACAAAGAGTGATTGTTTGGTGCGGTTTATGGGCTGGCATCATTATCGGGCCGTATTTTTTCCAAAATGAGGCCGGTCAGGCAGTTACTGTGAATGGTGTTCGCTATGCTGAGATGATAACGAACTTTTTTTAGCACGAATTGGAAGGTATGGATGTGGACGATATGTGGTTTCAATAGGACGGTGCCACTTGCCACACAGCTATCGAATCAATGGCTCTTTTGCGCGACAAATTCACGTGGTGGTGATGTCAATTGGCCGCCAAGATCATGTGATTTGACACCGTTGGACTTCTTTCTTTTTGGTTATTTGAAAGAAAAGGTGTACGTCAATAAGCCAGCAATAATTCAAGAGCTAAAGGATGAGATAATTCGGCACATTAACGGCATAGAACCTCAATTGTGCCTCAGCGTCATCGAAAATTTTGACCATCGGAGGGGGTTGTGCCGTCGAGGTCGCGGCGGCCATTTGACCGATATTTTGTTCCATACATAATTGAATCATAATAAAAATAAATGACAATAATTTCATAAATAATTTGTGTTTTATTCAAAATCAACATCGGCCTTTCAAATTTAACCACCCTTTATTTTATATCAAATTATGAAATTTATTTCAATTTACAATTTGAATAGAAAAATTAGTCCATATAAAAAAAATAAATATTTCACAGAAAAAAAATTTAAAAATGTCATGCACCAATTATTTACTGTTTGTTGCACTTTACTATCTACCATCCCACTGTGTTTGTTTATACTATTTTACTCCCTATTTTGTATTCGTACTTTAATATTAAAAAAATGCATTTGGATAGTCAACTTTATTGGTTTTATTATGGCGTTTGGACTTTGGCGCCAACACTCAATTTTTTTAATTTTGATTTGTTTATTTTGTCTTGTTTTACAAAAAGCAAACAAATAAGCTAACGCTTGCTCTCGCTACTAATGACCCTTTTTTTTGTTTGTCTAGTATTTGTGTTCGTTATTACAATTGTTATCCGTTAATCAATCATTTTACAGTGAGCAGATCTAACAAAAATTGTTTGGATTTCAGTGGAAAAAATATGCCTTGCAATTTTCAGGGTAACCCCAACCATTTTTTCTATCCGTGTAAAATCTTTTAATGCCATAAATGTGATCACAGATCACAGAAAACAAATGTTGCATTTTGGTGGGAAATAATGTTGAGTAATATACAAAAATTAAATTTAAAATTCCTGTATGGCTCACCCTTTATATGTCTAAAACTCATAATTTTCATCCGATTTAAGAACGGCTTTTTGATTCTTGATCAGTAAGTTGTGCATTTCTCAAAATTTTATAATCGAATTTTTTATTTTGACAACGTTTTTCAGCAGAGCCGCTGTGCTACGTGAAGTTTGAAGATAAAAACAAGTGCAAACAAGCTGAATATTTTTTCCTTAAATTTTTGAAAATTTCAATTTTTTTTTAAGAAATTGATAAAATATTTATTGATTTACTTATTGATTGGCGCGTTAAAAAACACCGCATTCTAAAAAAAAAAAGAAATAAAATTAATTCAAAAAGGCTTTTAAATAAAAATTTTATAGAAAATTTGAACTAAAATACATTTCAAATCAATTTTATTTTTAACTTTTATTTGCAGTCAAATCGTTTATGTATCTCTCAAGTATGCTTGTGCAGTCCTTTAGCATGTTACTCTTTCAAGCAAAATCTACTGAATGTGCTGTAAGTTCCAGAGAAACATAGGCTTTTAATCATTAAAAAACAATTTCAAGTAGGCGTAAAAGTGGGTATGGTCGGTCTAAAAGTAATGGAACCTTTCTTTAAGTATAGAGATAGTATGTCTCAAATTTCGGAGGAATCCGTTGAAAAATAAGATTTTAAATATTAAAAGTGGGCGTGGCTGGTACAAAAGTATATGTGAACCTTCCTTGAAATATAGACAGTGTATATTTCAAATTTCAAAGAAATGACTGGCACCTTTCATTAGATTAATGAATTGAATCAATGAAAAGTTGTCATTACACTGAGCCAAAAATCATGTGGCAAAATCAACAACGTGTGTGATTATTTTGACACCATCCCATTGTCTTTTTTATTGACAAGAGTTTTCAATTTTTTTAAGAAGCGTACACAAATCGACAACTTGGAAAAAAAGTTATTTGTTAGCGAACGTTGTGGAATTGACAACTTATGTTATCATTTCAACAACCGTATGGTATCATTTAGACAGCAAATGATATGATTTTGTCATCAGATGGTGTCGGTTTATGACCGGTATGATCTCATTTTGACTCTACACTATTAACACTCTTTGTGCTCATTTTGACAACAGATGTTGTAATTTTTTCTCAGAATGTAGCCTTTCAGGATACTACAGCTCTGCACACGCTTGGCCTGAATGGCTTACAAGCACCTTTTTTTATTTTAAAATGTTAGATTATGTTTGTAGTGATGAGTAACCTTAAAATCTTTAGTATTCACTCACCTTCACATTCAATAAATTGTTTGTAGGGATCACAATACACCGACGGCATTACTTGAGCCGCTGCTGCAGCAGTTGCCGGTATATGATGAGGCGTCAACAAAGCTGGAGATTTTTGTAAATTTAAAACTTGTTGGTAAAATAACGTTGATAAGGGATCATAATGTAAAGCAGCAGGAGCCACTGTAGATGGCAAAGAATCACTCAAAAAGGTGTTTGGTAAATGTGTGATGGCTGCAGGGACCAACGATTGAATGGCTGTGTTGGTGTTTAAAATGAAATTTTTAAAATCTCTACTAGACGGTTGATTCTCTAAGCCACCTTCTTCAGCAGTATGAGTAGCCAAGCAAGAAGATGAGGGTACTGTTTTGGTTGTGTCAATACCAGAACCCATAACAATTGTTGTGGTTGTTTTTGTTGCTGTGTTGGAAAGCGTTGATTGAAATGATTTTTGCTCTAAAATATTTTCTATAGAAAAATCCGATTTATGGGATTTTATTGTATCCATCCTTTAACTTAAATTAAATTTTGTAAGTATTTTTATTTTTATTACACAATTTCCAAACTTAACGATTGTATGTGCCGAATGATACTAAAATCTGATTTTTTTTTTGTTTTTAATAAATAATAATAAAAATGGGTACCTAAAACAATTAATCAAAGCAATTTAGAATGTGTTTCCAAGTAATTGATATCTTTATTAATAGCATTAAGAAGTGGGTACGAGTACGCGGGCAACAACTCTAATACGAGTAGAACCATAAAAATTTATTTATTTACACACAAACAGCAGTGACAAATATGACACCGATAACATTTAAAAGTGTCTAATAATTTACCAAAAAAAAAAAAAATATTTTTTTTGTCAACACCATTTCATATAGAAAAGAAAATGTTAGAAAAATTTTTAAATTTAAAATTATTCAAAACGTAAATAAAATAAAACAACTCAAAGCAATAAGTTGAGTGCAACAAAATCAATACTACAAATTTTTTTACGAAAATTATTTGAAAAAAATGTATTGTGAAGTTTCCGATTACAAGCAATCAATTCGTTTAGAAAAGCCCGTAATTACAACTTTCGAAAGTTAAAGTTTTTGGCTTAAGACTTTTTAGCCAAATTAAGGACACACCATACGATATTTAACTTATCAAAATTTTTAATTTAATGACCAAGCTAAAGTTTGATATTTGACTTATAAAATCTTAACTTTAGCTATCGGCAACTTGTGATAATGCCCCTGAGCGTTTTCCATACAAATTTTCTAGATGAGTTAATAGCTTGTAATATGGAAAAATTTTTATTTCTTTTTATATTTTACTCTATTTAAATTTTATAACCTGATACACAAGTAAAAAAGAAATTTCTTTTTTAAAAATTTTATGAAAGCAACCGTTTTTTTTACCACTTTATACATAAGTTTGTCAATCCGTGTGTAATTTATACATCTTATATGGGACACCCTATAAAGTATCTATATTCTGGATCCTTAGAGTCGATTAAGCAATTTCCGTCTGTCCGTATGTATGTTGAAATCAACTTTCTGAAGCCCCTAGAAGACCTACTGAAAATTTTAGTACACAAATTTGTTGGAAGTTCCTGTCTTCAGGTTGCTATTAAAATTGTGCCTAAACACTCCATAAATGCCTGAGCTTTGAGCTCTGCAGTTTAATTACCTCTATTTTTTTTTTTAATTTTTGAGTGCGTTTGCTTACGCATTTTGTCTAAAATACAAAATAAATAAAAAATGTGATATGGAATTTTATTAGGAATAACAATCAAAATGTCTGTGCCAAAAAGTAAAACAATCGGTTCACAATTGAACGAGAAACATCAAAAATATGATGGAAATTTAAATTTTCATTTATTTCTCTTTTGTTTTTTTATGGAAGTTTTTAAGCTTTTAACAAAAGCAATGAACAAGCATACTTAAAAAACAAACAGCATTAAAAACGTGTAACATTTTATACTTGAAAGTACTTGATTCAAGTATACTTGTGTATTAAAGGCCTATACAAACACGAAACCAGGCAGTCGAGCCGGTCTTATACAAACGCGTGTACGTAAGTGTGCCTTTTAAATACCTTGTATGTAAAAGCAAGAATAATAGAAAGACAAGATTACATGATGCGCAGATTGTCCACTGTTTGAAGAAAATAAATAATAAATTTCTCCTTCTCTCTTATTTAGCTGTAAATAATTTTTTTTTATTATTATTTAAAAAAAGCAAATTTCGTCTAAGTAAAATGATTTTTTTCAAAGCAATTTATTTTGGAAACAGTGTAAATAAAATCTTACATGTTAATATCTACAAGAACAGCAGCACCAACGAATGGTAGTCATAGAAAACCACAGAAAAGAATTGTTGCATTTGTAATTTATTAAAATTAAAAAAAACTCGCTCATTATTGTTGTATTGGAAAACCAATTCGGTAGCAAATAACTAACAAACACTTCACTATTCGACAACAACTGCCAATGATAATAGATAATGAAATAAATAAATTGTTTTTACCTAGATAATGTCGTTACTTTCGTTTTTAATAAGGAAATTGATTGATTTTCCCTCTACATGAAAAAAAAAATATTTTTTATAACGAACGCCTTCCAAAACTTTAAGGGCCACTAGTACAAGTTACCGAGAATAAGAGTTAAGATATCAAGCTTTAGGTTGCTCATTAAATTAAAAATTTTAAAAGTTAAGTATCGGATAGTGTGTCCTTAATTATCCACCCAAATTTGTTTAAAAGTTTTAAGGAAAAAACCGGTTATTTGCTCCACACAATCCTAACTTTAACTGGCCTAAAACTTGTACATTTCAATATATAAAATTAGACTGTAAAATTAGAATTGAATTTCTGTGTATGCTTTTGAGTTACGCCTTGGAAGGTTAAGTGTCACAAATTCGCCTGGTAGGTGACGCTGCAGTCGGTATCTGACATATTTATTTACTATCTGTTTTTACCCGGTCCTTTACTCTATGAGTATGATTTCTTAGAGTAAGAAGATCGAATATACAAAAATTTTAAGACAAAACAACGTTTGCCGGGTCAGTTAGTTAGCAATAACAAACTACAAATGTAATTTTTGTTCATTTAAATTAAATTAAATATGTAATCAATATAACAATTCCTTAATTAATTAAAAATTGTGTTTACAATTTTTAATTGTTTCTTTTTCGTTAACATTAAAAATATTTATTAGTTAGTTTTATTTGACCTTTGTCTTTTAAATAATATGGCTATTTTGTTAAGCTTGAGGTCTTATTTATAATTATATCCTGAAGAAGCTACAAAAATTGGAGCGAAATATCGATATAAAAATAAATTTTTGAAAAATAAGACCTCAAGCTTAACAAAATAGCCATATTATTAAAAATATTTTTTATTTGCTAAAAAAAGAATAGGAAAAAGAGCAGTTACATGAATTGGTTGAAGACTGAACCAGAGATCTTCCTTTTAATTCAGATCAGCGGGTGAGATAAACAGTTTTGTAGACTGAGTGAAAAAGAAAGAAAGAGAGAGAGAGGGAAAAGGAGAGAGTTAAATAATTTTTTCTTGCCTATTAACAGTTTTGCCAATTTTACAATTTCAAAAAGCACTGAACCATATGTTTAAAAAACTCTAAAATTTGAACAAACATAAATCCAAAAATTTAGTTTTTTCCAAGTCACCAACTCGAAATATTTTCGCTTAGAATATTTTAAAAAAGCACCAAGTTCACAATACTGCCTATTAAATTTAATTAATTGCATTTGCTTTGAATTTATTGTTCCAATATGCAAGTCCTGTGTTGATTTTTAATTTTATTTCTTTGTGCTACATGTGTGTATAAGTGAAGGGTAAATTAAATTCGATCATGTAGGCACCTTTTTTTTGTATGATCAGCTAATTAACAAACTCCTGCGGCAATAAAAAATAAACATAATAAATCTTAGCAGTAAATTTTATATGAATAAAAGACAGCGTCAAATGTCACTTCTGTGTGAGTAGTTTACCGCCGAAAATAATTTTTTATGACTGTAATTTGGTAATTTCTCTGTCGTATCTACGAAGTCCAGATCCAACAGAATGTAATTTTTTTTAGATGTCAATTTAATACTAAATTTTAATTTTATTAAAAAAAAAACAAAGTTTTTTGGAATTTACAAAAAACTAAAAACGACGTTCGTCGTTTCGGCGATGAAAGTGCGTGCAGGGTTAAAAGTCATTCACTTTTATTTTTCGCTTAATAAACACCACACAAAACTTTGGCTTTTATTTAATCACAAGGTCTTTTATTTTGGGGTTAACTATTTTTAGCCCAAAATTTTTGTTTAAAATTGAATAGTAAATCGCACTACATAGAGGTCCCAATAAAAAAAAGAACTGCTTTACTGAAAACAAAAGTAAGTCACCCATTTTTGTTTGTTTTTGGTTTTTTCTTTCTGTTAAATTGTTTTTGCTTTCAATTACTAAAATGATACCCAACTTTTGCATTGGCTCTCACACAGTTTGTGTGTGTAGAGAGTTCGCCTACAACGGCATCTCTATGATTGCATATGCTCTCATACAAAAAATAAGTAAAATAAAATTGTTTTTATTAGCTTAAAAATATTTCCTTTGCAAAAAAATTTCCAAAGAGGTGCTGTTAATGTATGAATATGTGTGTGAGTGTGTATGAATACTGTTATGATTTTTTCTTATTTTATTAGAATAAAAAAGCATGTGTGTTTACTTTTATGATCCCAACTATAAACTGACCATAATAAAATGGAAAATCTTCTTCCTAAGTCGAAGTACCAATAATTTGTGAGGTGATAAAATAAGAGAGAACAAAATACAAAGTTAGGCATGCTTGTGTAGGTATGTATGTGATTATGTAGCTGGCATGTTGATTTCATATCACGATATGGATTCGTATTCTAGTCAGACCAATTAAAAACTCTTTCAATTTATTTAAAAAAATTAAATTAATTAAAATGTTAAAATTTTACTCCACATATCGTTCATTCACTTCAATAGTGCCATAACTAAATCAATATATTTGTTAAGTTGTCTTATAAATACATTTTTTCTATATAAAATACTTTAAATGATTGCCTGGTAAACTCAAGTTTTTGCAAAAGATTAATTTTAAGTTATTCGAAAACTCATCCCTAGCTCAGAATATCGCAATGTTAAATTCGTCAATGGAATCTTCACAAGTAATTAAACAATCTACCATTACTAGTTGAGAGAAAAAGTTAGTTAATGGTATTTAAGGCTAGTTGAGTTGCCAGCTGGGTATTCTAACTATTCTCTTACCGGTAAATTGTGTTAAGCGCCTATTAGACGATCATGAGCGGCATGCCAGCGCGGTATGATGAAATGCCATCATGCTCGTGTAATAGCGAAAAATTGCTGTTTGACATGCCGCGCATAATGGCTTTCAAAAGTTTTTCATATTTTCACACGCTCTCAAAAATGATAGAAATACAAGTATCGCCGTTAGATGACGTAGATTGTCCACTATTTGAAGAGAAAATAATCAATTTTTTCTCTTCCCTCTCTCTCTCTCTCTTATTTAGCTGTAAATTATTAGATAATAGCATGACGTCATTTGTGCTACAGAAAATTTCAATTATGTAAGGGATGCCGGATGGCGTAATCTTGTATTTCTATCATTCTTGTGTGCATTATCTTACCTTTTTTTGCATTTTATTCAAAGTTTATTGCATGAAAATATTCCAACTTATTACGAATGGCATTCTCGTAGTCCAATTTAGGGCAAGCTCATGGCAAAATTAACACGGTAAAGCAAATAAAGCAACTGTACACTTTTTTCTAAATCGTTTTGTCTGCAAAGCTGTCAAAATTTGTTTACATCCTGTGCTCAAAATACACAGAGTGTGTGTGATTGTATGGCCGGATCTGCATTGAGTTTTCTCGTTTTTATTTGACACAAACGAAAGGCTGTTTTTGTAATTCAGGGCTTGTTGTACCAAATGCGTTACCGTGTTAATTCTGTCATGGACAAGCTGATGTAAAAAATATGACCGGCGTTGCCACTTATTTATCAGAATAACGATATAGACTGAAAAAATAGGGCTAATCACGTATATGAGCCTTTGGCACCTGCCAAAGTTGCCATATCTGCTTATATCTGTGATAACGACTCTCATAATCAGGTCTATAGTTTTTGTTACGACAACGACACTAATATTTTTTGTTAATCGTGATTTATTATTACCTTTTTTTCTTCTAGCCCTATGGAAACCAAAAACGTTTTAATTTTAACGATTTTTCAATGTTTTCTTTTTTAATTTTTATTATCAAGCGTTTTTATGAACAATTAAATTGATAACCTTCTAAACATGCACAATTTGGCAAAGTGCAACGTGTAGTTAGAGGCGTCAGAGTTGTAGGGGGTAGAGCTGGTGCTAAATGTCCTTGAAATGTAATTGGGAATGTGAGGGGCACAAACCATTTGGGATAAGCGTTTGAAGTTGTACACAAGGTGCTGCCCAGGTTTAAAGATTTGGAATGCTGGGAAAAAAATTAAAAAAAAAAAAAAATTATTAATAAATTTGGGGCCTGCAATTCTTTCTGTAGAATTCGTATTTTAACTTTTTGACAAAGAAAAACTTTCGAATGAAAATTTAATTTTTTTTTTCAGATTCCTGCTCAGAAATGCAACATTTCAAAATTTAAAAATTTCAACGAGCCTCGTAGATCATCACAGGGTTTAGGTTTTCTTGTTTTTAGGACTTTTTATTCTCAACAACTTACCATATTAGCGGAGCTATAAACCGGCTTAAAAGCACTTTTTACTGCATTTGTGATAGCTGGCAGCTCTAGTGGTGCCTCAATTTCTCCTAAATGCCCTTTATGGGATGTTGATGAAATATTTTCAATCGCTTTAATCAAATCTGAATCACATCTTTTTAAGGCCAACTCCAAAACACAACGTTTTCGTTTAGGAAACAATTGCGTCAACATATCGATGGCATTCTGTGATACTTTAGCGTCATTGGGGGTGTTGTATGTTGAAGTTTTGAGTATAAAAGGGGGTGTGGAGATGTTATCAGTTTCTTTTAAATTCACACCAGCAGTTTTTGTTAAAGTTTCTGTTTGTTTTGTGTTCAAACTTAAGTCTTCCACAGCGTCTTGTTGTTGTTGTGGTTGTGGTTGTTGCTGTGAGTCCACAGTATTTTTAATGTCTTGCAGATTTTCAGCTAAAACAAATATATTGCCTGGAGGCAGACTGTCCATTTGTTGGCCAGTTTTAGTTGTTACTAAACGCAAAGCAATGGCATCTTCAACAGCCTGTTGACGCTTAAGGGCTACCTAAATGAATAAAGTAAAGAAGAAAGCACATAAAACAAACACAACAGTTTGTTATTGCAGCTAAAAAAGAAACGCAATTGAAATTAATATGCCTAAGCCCTGATGTTTGTCTGTGTTACTGCCTATAGCTGAAATGATAATAAAAACGTATTTATTTCAATTGACTGACTGAGTGTTAATGTGATGGACTCTCATCATTCTTAGCCACCCCCTCCCGTTATCACTCCTCATCATTTTATTAAACGATTATCCTGTGGGGATTTAAGTTATTCAAGTAACATGACCTGCCTGCCTGTTAAACATTTTTTTCTTATTTTGTTTTTATTTGTACAGGAATGTTAGACATTTTCAAAACACTTGTGCAAACATTGCTTCCCAAAATGTTTTATTATTTATCTTGTTGTTGTTGTATTTAACTAAATTTATATTTATTTTTTTTTTGGTATTAAATTGTTGCTGGGTTATGCTTTCTTGTGGTTTGTTTAAATTTATAACGGTTCTTGTTGTTGTTGTTGATATTTTATTTACACCCTTAACTTTAAGAAGGCTATATATATGTTTGTGATTCCGTTGGTAATTTTTACACCGTACATAGGACTTTTTTTAAAGTACATATATTCTGAATCCTAATGAATAAACGATATCTGTCTGTCCGTGTATTCGTTGAAATCAACTTTCTGAAGCCCCTAGATGACCTACTGAAAAGTTAAGTATGCAAATTTGTTGGAAGTTCTTGTCTTCAGGTTGCTATTTAAATTCAACCTAATTGGTTCATAAATGTTTAGCTATTTTTCTGAGTGCGTTTTTTTTTGCGTATTTTGTATAAAATTCAAAACGAAAAAAAGAAAACCGTGGTACCCTGTCTTATCAGAAATAACAGTCAAAATGAGAGCAATAGCTGCCGAGAAATATCAAAAATACAACCGAAATTTTAGATTTTCATAAATTTTTGCTTCATGCAAATTTTTAATCTTAACATGTGCCTAATGCTTGTACACACAAACACCAAACCAACAAATGTGTATATGGGTGTGTGTCTTTTAAATGAAAATAATAAATAAATTAATTTTTATAATATGACCTCAAGCTTAATAAACTAGCATTTCAATTGTATTTTTTTTTAAGTGAAAAATGTGAAGGGTATATAAGAATCGGCATAGCCGAACTTAACTTGTTTTATTTGTTTTTATTTTTGCTTCTGGTTGTAGTTTTTTTTCTTTTTGATTTAACATGTCAAACATTTGTTCATTCAATCTTTATCTTTTCACTTTCCACAGGCTGTTTGTTGGTTTTAGCAATTAAATTAAATGCAGGAATTGAGATTTTCTGTTTGTTTATTTTTTGGGTGTAAAAGTTGTTTTTCTTTTCTCTTTATTTATAATTGAAATAATTATCTTCAGCAAAAAAGAGACCGCATTTCCCTAACACCATAAAATATATTTAAAAAAATCATCACTCTGTACGGGTATTTATTTAATAAACACCAAATTGTTGTCCAACTCGATTTTTCAATGCAAAAAAAAATTTTTTATTTGATTTAAAATATAAAAATTTTCATAAAATATAAATTAAATTAAACATTTTTATGGAAAATTATATATAAACTGTTTTTTTATAGCGGTGTCCTATTCATTTCACGCAAATTTTTAAGGCATATTTTTGACTTGATTTACAAAATTGTGTATAAAAACACAGCCCATTTTTGTAGTGTTCAATGACAACTAAATTATCTTTAAATAGAAACAAAAATTAAGCTATAACCTTTTTAAAAAATTGTGTTAAGTTCAAGTGGCAGGCAGTGTGAATCAAAATAGTTGTAAAACAACTAAATTTTGAATTTTGTTATCGAATTTTGGTTTTGACAACTAAAAAAATTTATTATTACAACTGAATATTGTAATTGTTGTTGTTGTTGATTGGTAAAAAATTTTATTTTCTTAACCGAACTTATTTGCTGTGTGTATCAAATATTTCAACTATTTTCGTTACGTCATAATCATCATTGTTTTTAATTTTTTAACCCACACAGTCTATTCAGTATGAGTAGAATTACAATTAGCAGCAACAATGGACCAATGGGACACTCCAAATTGGACCAATGGGACACTAGCCTCAAGTTACATATTCTCATTATTTCTAGTTTTCACTAAGAATTCAAAATACTGTCTTGGGTGATTTTCTTGTAATTTTTTTTAACAAATTTTAATTAGATTTAATTTTTTTTTTTAATTTTAACTTTTTCAAATATTTTTGCATTCATTGTTTTCTTATCTTATTTTATTATTAACATTTAATATTAGAAATTAATTATATGATTAAATTTATTAACGAGCACTGGTAACTTTGACCGTCGGCTGCCAGGGTCTGAGCAGGAATCGAACCTGCAACCCAAAGATTGATAGACTATCACGCTACCCAGCAATCTACAAGGCAATTATATTTTTTATTTTTAAATATTGTGAATTTTTTATTTTATGAATTATTTTTTTCTAAATTTTTATTCTTTGGCGTTTAATTTTATTATTATTTTTTTTTTAATTCTGATTTTTGTTCATTTAAATTTCGTGGAATTAAATTTTTTTTAAATAATTTTCTATAAAATTTGCAGTAAAACAAACAAAAATTGTTAGGAAGCAGCTAAAAGAAACTGGTTACCTCAGAATTGCAAAGTACATACAGAAAAACAACTGATGCCTAGGGCGATTCTATCAAAGAAAACTAATTGTCATCGTTTATTATCAAAACAAACAAAAACTCTCTTACAATCATAATTTAATTAATATAGCACATCTTACCTGAGCGGCCATTATTCTTTGTCTCTCGAATATCAAAACACATTTAGCACAGCGACAGTTTTTATAGGTGCAATGCTTTTTATGGCCACGTAACTCCGATATCCAGCCATGATTACGGCAACGGGCACACTTCGGTACACGATTTGTGGACGAAGAAGATTTAATTGATTGGCCATCACCGATAAGGGACTTTAAGGATTTACGTGATTTTTTACCAGTCCAAGTGATAGTAGAAGAGGATGATGGTAATTCTTTGTTGGCTGCAGCATCAGCAGTTGTTGTAGTCACCGAAGAAGACATTGTGAACTCACAAAAACGTTTTATGCCTTTCAAAATTTCAAAGTAACTGATGTATGAAATTGAAATTCCTAGCGGAAAACACTTGGAAAATGTTACAAAGTTTTCTTTTATTCATTATTGTGCTTCCATAGAGTTGTAATGTATCCCTTTATTGCATATTGTTACTTACATTAAAGGCGCATGATCGATCTAAAGAAACATTTTTATTGTGTCCATAAAAAGTATCCTTAGCAAATTATTAGTAAAAAACACTTTGCTGTTGCTGAAAAATTATTGTGGAGTAGTTATTGGTGGCTGCTGTGAACAAACTCCTCCTTTCTTAAGGGTGCATTACGCCATACTTTTTTAAAAGTATACGTTTTTTAACAAGAAGCAAACAATAACTGAAGGAGCAGAAGAATGGAAGGATGACACAAATTAAGAGTGTAAAAACTAAAAATTTTTTTATTGAAAAAAATCACAGAGCTCATAGCAAGACTGCTCTCTCTTCCCCTTTTTCGAATTGGTTGCAAAAATATTGAGTTTTTAAATTTTCTCATAGTTTTTTACCAAATTTTAATTTTTTTATTTATTTTTTAATATTGTGAATGCTTTATTTTCGCGATTTTTGTTTAATTTTAATTCTTTGGCGTTCTTTTTTGTCAAAAATACATATGGCAGTCCCAATTACTTTAACACGGTTCACAATCGTCATTGTGTGTCACATCACTAGCTGTGGTTCATTTATATTCTTTCCATACTCACCACAGTTTCTAATGAGAATGAACTGTGCTACCTTAACTCTCTATCAACATTTGAATGAACTTATCCTAATAATTAGTGAAAACCGTTTTATCATGCACTGCATTATTACTCATTTTAATCAACTATGAAATTAATGCAGCCTGAAATCAACCAATAAAACAAATGGCTACCAGATCTAATTAGTATTTATAACTATAATTGGCGTTTTATTTATATACTCATTTTTATACTAATTTAAGTTTTATTTATAAACATAAATCTTATACATATTACATAATTCCAGAAGAGTTATTTTTTTAAGCCTTTAGATTAAAATTTAAAGTAAACATTAAAAAAACAAAAATGTTAACGATATTTTATATACTACATTTGTCGCCTTTTTTAACAATGTTGTCTGGTGGCATTACACGTAACTAAAATCGTAGCTGGTTCGGAAAACATCAGTTCAGTCGGAATTTCATCATCAAGTGGATTGCGTGGAAAATGGAGCGGTAGCTAACGAAAAAGCAATTAACAACAGCGAAAAAACGCAAAGAAAACGGCTTTTGTCCGCTACTTTTAGCGAATGTTTTTTTTTAAGTTACAACGCAGAAAAATCCAACAAAAAAACAACAACGACTACGTCAACCAACCAACTCGTACTGAGCAGCAGCTTTTTTATTATTATTTTACAAGAGCAAAGAAGGAAGAGATTTCTTTCTTTACCTCTGCCAAAACCAACCTAAATTCAATGTGATGATTAATTATCAACCAACAAAAGCGATTTTAAATCGAATGATTTGCAATATATTGTAATAAGTAAAACAATCTTCGGATTAGAAAACCGAAATTGGAAAAGGATTAGCAGGAAGAAAATTTATATTGACTATAAATAGAATTGCTTCGCAGTTCGTTCATCCAGCAGAGCAATTTCAATACCTTTAACGAAGGAAGACGAGTTGAAGGCAGCAACAGCGCAGCCTTCTGCCACCAGCCTAAGAAAAAAGTTTTTACGGCTGAGTTACTGGATATTAATTGTAAGATTTAGAAAAAAATCTTGTTTTTTTCACTTTCCAAACTTGGAAATTCTTGTGAATATTAAGAAATTCAGCAGTCCTTAAATTTATTCATATATTTGATTGAATGCTGCGCAATTTCTATACTGTCGACGCCAACCGAGCAGTCAACGTTATTGTATTTTCAAACGAATCGATTTTTACACCTTTTTAAACTTAAAAAATTTTTAAAATTTTTACAATCAACCATAAAAACCTCTTAAATGTGTGCAAATTTGATTAAATTACAAAAATAAGTAAAATTAAAATTATTGTGTTAAAAAAAAAACGAAATAAAAGTACAGTATAAGGCCACCATTTTGAAAGAGCAATAAAGTAGAAAGCAGAAAAAAGACAACCATCCGTTACAACAGCTGCAGTAATTTGAGAAATTGAAGTAAAAAGAAGACTGTGCGTGAAAAGTGCATAAAAAAGAGACCAAAAAGGGAAACAGTGGTTGACTAAACTAAAAAAAAAAGACTTTCTTTTGACAACATAAAATAGGAAAAAATCTTATTAAACAAACCTTGCTAATTGTGGAACATTTTGAATAAAGTGAACAAGCAACAAGACAACAAATACAAACTTGTTGAAACAAGGAGAGATAACGAAGAAGAAAAAAAAAATTACAATTCGTTATTTTGTTTGTTTTCTTTACAAGATTTTGTTTTTCATTTTTTTCTTTTCACAACATTTGCCGGAAGTTTCAAAATTTAAAAGTTATTCTACTAATTAAAATTGAATTGTCATTTAATTAATAAAACTTTATTATAAATATAAAGAAAGAGAAGAATTAAAGTGAATTTAAAATGGTTGAAAGAATAATCGAAGAAAATACCGCAACTAACGACTCAGTATCGTCTTTAACTGACGTTGCAGGCATAGGATCTGGTAAAACAATAACAACAACAACATCCAATAATGCAGACGAAACAACACCAGTTAACAGCTGCAATCAATCTTCAGGTAAGTCGATAACGTTTTATTTATTTATTGTTTTAATTAAATTTACGTATATTGATATAATGTACCAAAAATACATACATACTTTACAGGGCCAAATGGGTACTGTGTTCTGTTTTGAAATTCTATAAAATATGTACTTGAAAATACATACCTAGTATATACATATCGTCATATGATTTAACGAAAGCCCTAAATTACATTTAAAAAAATGTAATAATTTCTATTTGGAATTTAAAAGTTTAACAAAATATTAATCTTTATTTGTGCTTAATTCCAGAAATTGTTTTGGTTTTAAAATTTATTCTTTTATAAATATGCTATCCCCTTCAGTACTTATTGTACTGAATAAATAACTCATGAGAATATCATGAGTAAAAGAATAAATTTTAAAACCAACACATTTTCTGGAATTAAGCACAAATAAAGATTAATATTTTGATTAATAATTTGTTTAAAAAAAATTTTTAAAGACGCAATTTAAAAAAATTACTAAAACTTTTTGAAGTTTTCAACTATACAATTAAAAATAGCTTTCTTAAACCGAAGCTTAAACTAAACAAAACTTAATTTTTCATATTGTCCACTTCTTTGTCTTCTCTTCTAAAATTTTTTAAAATAACTTAGGGCTTTAATGAAATCTTTTTGTTTTCTGGTGAAATATTTTAAATCCAATTTTAGTGTTCTTTCGCAGTTCTCTTACCGTCATAATACACATTTCACAACAAAAAAATTTCTGGCTGTATTGGTGGTGGAATGTAGTACAAGTTCTGTTGTAATATTCTAAATAAAATTGTTACTTTATCAAGATTTTGATACGTGTATACTAAGCATAGAGTTATAGGTATTTATCTTTAATAATTCCGTTGGTTTTGCTAGATACATACTGAGAAAATGATAAGAATTATGTTTAAAAAAAAATAAAAAACCCTCTCACATTGATTGAAATTTTAGTAATTTTTTGTATAACAAGATTTCAAAATTTCGATAGAAGTTGCTGGAGCTCTGTTCGATATGCTAGCTAGTTTATGATTCAATAATAATTACAAAGGGTTAGTTTTGTTATTTAAATGTATCAATTTATTGTTTAACAAGTAAAACTCGAAATTCTTTTGCATTTTTGTCAATTTGGCAATATTACATTAACTTATTTACGATTAAAGTATTGTTTAGTTACTTTCAAATATGAAAAATAACAAGCACATTTGATTTATTTGGAAAATATACAAAAAAAAGAAGAGAAAGCTGAAAAATGTGAAGTAAAATATTAGTTAAGTAAACTTAAATGTATATATAAAATTATAAATACCGCAAAGTGAGTGAAGATAAATATGCTGAGTTAAATATGTTTTAACGTAACCCGTTACGTTTTTTAGTATTTGTAAATATGTTTTAGTATTTATGACATATTTATAAATATGTTTAGGAGAAATATAAGTGCATGGGAAAAATATTCATAAATACGTTGACTTCTAAAGAAGATTACGGGATAAGACAGATATCATTTTAAAGATGAAGTATTCTAGATTTGTAATCTATCGCCCAAATACTCAGAAGTTACTTTGGAATATTTTTAAAATTTTTTTTAAATTTCCATATACCCCAGTGCTGTTGCTCTGAGGGATTTTAGTGACTTCCGGACGAACCATAGAAGATTACGGCATGGGACATATATCATTTTAAAGGGGAGGTGGTCTAGATTTGTAATCTATCGCCCAAATACTCAGAAGTTACTTTGGAATATTTTAAAAAAATTTTTTAAATTTCCATATACCCCAGTGCTGTTGCTCTGAGGGATTTTAGTGACTTCCGGACGAACCATAGAAGATTACGGCATGGGACACATATCATTTTGAAGGGGAGGTGGTCTAGAATTGTAATCTATCGCCCAAATACTCAGAAGTTACTTTGGAATATTTTTAAAAAATTTTTTAAATTTCCATATACCCCAGATGTGTGTGAAGTTATATTTTAAAACATAAATCCCAATACACAAACCATTTCAATTTACAGTGCTCTGTTAAACTGTTAACATAGCTCTGTTAAGTAAACAAAACTGGGGTTGCTGCACTAAAACTGGTGTAATTATTAAATTGTAGAACAAAATGCACCATTAAAAATGGAACAACTTGCCTAAGCTCCAACCTTTCCAAAAAAGGCAAACAAACGGAAAAAAAATTGCACAGAGGGCAAAATTTTTCAATTTTTAAAATTTTATATTTTAAGGGATGAACCTATTGTCCATGGAAACGGGAGAGAGTGGGCGAACCAAACTAGTTGGGTTTTATGGACTAGGTCACTACGCATCTCATGAATCTCATTTTCTGATGCTACAAAAATTAAACAAATTTCTAAAGAGCAGTTAATATATAAAAATATTTATTATGCATAAAATGAAAGTCATTTTAATTATGAGAGTTAACACATTTAAAAAAAGAATAAAAACAACCCTAAAACCACAGAGTTGACAACGCTGTTATTATATGACTGTGTTATAGTATGTTCAGACGAGACAAGGTTCGCTCTCTTTCGAGGGTTCACATCCCAATCTCGAATGAAACAGGAAGATTCGCCATACAAAATTAAGTGAGCGAATCTGCAGGTTTCATTTTGAAACTCTTGCCGAAACCATGAAAATTTAGTATCATCCCTAGTTTCTATCGCTAGTTTATCTTAACTAGCTGTCCAACAAAACAAATTGTAAACAAAGAAATATTATTGTTTTGCAAGCATTTCAATGTATTAGTAAGAAACAAAGGAAAGAGTGTTAAATTGCTTAGATATAAAAATAAACATAATAAATAACACAACATATTAAATTATTTGAAATAATAAATAAATTTTTTATAAATTATTATTTTTTCTAAAAATACATATATTTATATATTAAAATTTACCTTTTTTATCCATTTCAAAACTAAAAAACAAACGCGGGCAAATGCGAAACAACAAAAAACAAAACAAAGCAACTGTCAAATGAAACTCATTATGTGTCGTCTGAACGCAAATTTTCACAATCGAGGTTCAGACAGCGAAACCAGCATTGAAACTCGTCGTGTGAACATGCTATTAAATAAAGAGAGTCTCATGGGTGCGTGGTGTATAGTTTTTTTTTTTACTAACACAAGCATAGTTGCTCGTTTAATATTCATGTGGCCTTAAACTTAATATCGTCGTATGAATTTACAAAAGCAAAATTAAAAAAATGTTACAAGAAAAGCAAACAACTCTCAAATAAAAAAAATTGGCAAAAAATTTTCTGTTTTAACTTCTGTATAAGAACACAATTTTTAAGTGAACTTTAACTTTAAAGTGAACTTTAACTTTAAAGTGAACTTTAACTTTAAAATGAACTTTAACTTTAAAGTGAACTTTAACTTTAAAGTGAACTATAAAGTGAACTTTAACTTAAAGTGAACTTTAACTTTAAAGTGAACTTTAACTTTAAAGTGAACTATAAAGTGAACTTTAACTTTAAAGTGAACTATAAAGTGAACTTTAACTTTAAAGTGAACTATAAAGTTAACTTTAACTTAAAGTTAACTTTAACTTTAAAGTGAACTTTACCTTAAAGTGAACTTTAACTTTAAAGTGAACTATAAAGTAAACTTTAACTCTAAAGTGAACTTTAACTTTAAAGTGAACTTTAACTTTAAAATGAACTATAAAGTTAACTTTAACTAAAGTTAACTTTAACTTTAAAGTGAACTTTAACTTAAAGTGAACTTTAACTTTAAAGTGAACTATAAAGTTAACTTTAACTTTAAAGTAAACTTTAACTTTAAAGTAAACTTTAACTTTAAAGTGAACTTTAACTTAAAGTGAACTTTAACTTTAAAGTGAACTATAAAGTGTACTTTAACTTAAAGTGAACTATAAAGTGTACTTTAACTTTAAAGTGAACTTTAACTTTAAAGTTAACTTTAACTTTAAAGTGAACTTTAACTTTAAAGTGAACTTTAACTTAAAGTGAACTTTAACTTAAAGTGAACTTTAACTTAAAGTGAACTTTAACTTAAAGTGAACTTTAACTTAAAGTGAACTTTAACTTAAAGTGAACTTTAACTTTAAAGTGAACTATAAAGTTAACTTTAACTTTAAAGTGAACTTTAACTTTAAAGTGAACTTTAACTTTAAAGTGAACTTTAACTTTAAAGTGAACTTTAACTTTAAAGTGAACTATAAAGTTAACTTTAACTTTAAAGTGAACTTTAACTTTAAAGTGAACTATAAAGTGAACTTTAACTTAAAGTGAACTTTAACTTAAAGTGAACTTTAACTTAAAGTGAACTTTAACTTTAAAGTAAACTTTAACTTTAAAGTGAACTATAAAGTTAACTTTAACTTTAAAGTGAACTATAAAGTGAACTTTAACTTTAAAGTGAACTTTAACTTTAAAGTGAACTTTAACTTTAAAGTGAACTTTAACTTTAAAGTGAACTATAAAGTTAACTTTAACTTTAAAGTGAACTATAAAGTGAACTTTAACTTAAAGTGAACTTGAACTTTAACTTTAAAGTGAACTATAAAGTGAACTTTAACTTAAAGTGAACTTTAACTTAAAGTGAACTTTAACTTTAAAGTGAACTATAAAGTGAACTTTAACTTAAAGTGAAGTTTAACTTAAAGTGAACTTTAACTTTAAAGTGAACTATAAAGTTAACTTTAACTTAAAGTGAACTTTAACTTTAAAGTGAACTATAAAGTGAACTTTAACTTAAAGTGAACTTTAACTTTAAAGTGAACTATTAAGTTAACTTTAACTTAAAGTGAACTTTAACTTAAAGTAAACTTTAACTTTAAAGTGAACTTTAACTTTAAAGTGAACTTTAACTTTAAAGTGAACTTTAACTTTAAAGTGAACTTTAACTTTAAAGTGAACTATAAAGTGAACTTTAACTTAAAGTGAACTTTAACTTTAAAGTGAACTATAAAGTGAACTATAAAGTGAACTTTAACTTAAAGTGAACTTTAACTTAAAGTGAACTTTAACTTAAAGTGAACTTTAACTTTAAAGTGAACTTTAACTTAAAGTGAACTTTAACTTTAAAGTGAACTATAAAGTGAACTTTAACTTAAAGTGAACTTTAAAGTAAACTTTAACTTAAAGTGAACTTTAACTTAAAGTGAACTTTAACTTTAAAGTGAACTATAAAGTGAACTTTAACTTAAAGTGAACTTTAACTTTAAAGTAAACTTTAACTTTAAAGTGAACTATAAAGTGAACTTTAACTTAAAGTGAACTTTAACTTAAAGTGAACTTTAACTTAAAGTGAACTTTAACTTTAAAGTGAACTATAAAGTGAACTTTAACTTAAAGTGAACTTTAACTTAAAGTGAACTTTAACTTTAAAGTGAACTATAAAGTGAACTTTAACTTAAAGTGAACTTTAACTTAAAGTGAACTTTAACTTTAAAGTGAACTATAAAGTGAACTTTAACTTAAAGTGAACTTTAAAGTGAACTTTAACTTAAAGTGAACTTTAACTTAAAGTGAACTTTAACTTTAAAGTAAACTTTAACTTTAAAGTGAACTATAAAGTGAACTTTAACTTAAAGTGAACTTTAACTTTAAAGTGAACTATAAAGTGAACTTTAACTTAAAGTGAACTTTAACTTAAAGTGAACTTTAACTTTAAAGTGAACTTTTACTTTAAAGTGAACTTTAACTTTAAAGTGAACTTTTACTTTAAAGTGAACTTTAACTTTAAAGTGAACTTTAACTTTAAAGTGAACTATAAAGTGAACTTTAACTTAAAGTGAACTTTAACTTTAAAGTGAACTTTTACTTTAAAGTGAACTTTAACTTTAAAGTGAACTTTAACTTTAAAGTGAACTATAAAGTGAACTTTAACTTAAAGTGAACTTTAACTTAAAGTGAACTTTAACTTTAAAGTGAACTATAAAGTGAACTTTAACTTAAAGTGAACTTTAACTTTAAAGTGAACTATAAAGTGAACTTTAACTTAAAGTGAACTTTAACTTTAAAGTGAACTTTAACTTTAAAGTGAACTATAAAGTGAACTTTAACTTAAAGTGAACTTTAACTTAAAGTGAACTTTAACTTTAAAGTGAACTGTAAAGTGAACTTTAACTTAAAGTGAACTATAAAGTGAACTTTAACTTAAAGTGAACTTTAACTTAAAGTGAACTTTAACTTTAAAGTGAACTATAAAGTGAACTTTAACTTAAAGTGAACTTTAACTTTAAAGTGAACTTTAACTTTAAAGTGAACTATAAAGTGAAATTTAACTTAAAGTGAACTTTAACTTTAAAGTGAACTTTAACTTTAAAGTGAACTACAAAGTTAACTTTAACTTTAAAGTGAACTTTAACTTTAAAGTGAACTATAAAGTGAACTTTAACTTAAAGTGAACTTTAACTTCAAAGTGAACTTTAACTTTAAAGTGAACTTTAACTTCAAAGTGAACTTTAACTTTAAAGTGAACTTTAACTTAAAGTGAACTTTAACTTTAAAGTGAACTTTAACTTAAAGTGAACTTTAACTTAAAGTGAACTTTAACTTTAAAGTGAACTTTAACTTTAAAGTGAACTATAAAGTAAACTTTAACTCTAAAGTGAACTTTAACTTTAAAGTGAACTTTAACTTTAAAATGAACTATAAAGTGAACTTTAACTTTAAAGTGAACTATAAAGTTAACTTTAACTTTAGTGTGAACTATAAAGTGAACTTTAACAATAAAGTTAACTTTAGAGTTAACTTTAAAGTGAACTATAAAGTGAACTATAAAGTAAAAAAGTAAAAATTTTGAGACTAAAAGAAAATAGTTTTTAGAACTAGGCCACTCATATTCCTAAGCACTGCCAGAATGGATAGAGTTCTACCATTTTAGGTATTATTTATTTGGTCATACATATTTTCAAAAAAAATGTCACAATATTTTCAGTTGTCAAATTTCTAATTGAACACCCAAATCAGTCATAAAATTTAAAACTTAATTGACTTCATTAACTTTTATGTCTGAACACGATATAAACTTGTGTAATTCAATTTTTGTCCAAAATGGCCAGTGTTCCTCTATAGCAATTTTCCCATTTTTTTAAAGTTGATTTTCTGCAATCCTAAAATTATTTCAGAAATGAGACTAAGCGTGTCTTTTAGTAAACCCCTTTTGACTACCATATCTATATAATGGGATACGTGTATAATTCCATTTTTGTCCAATATGACCAATAATGTACCCTAGGGAGCATTTTTAACAAATTCGAATTTTCCTACTCTGTGGCTATAGTTATACATATGTGAATTACATAGATACATTATAAATCTCTTGGAAGACCTTTTTGAATATTTGTTTTGTTAATCCTTGCCGCCAGGTCCTTGTTTTCTCCTCCTAAATATTTCACTACTCTCTGTTAAGTGCTTTGCAGAGATCTGTAAATTGCAAATTTAGCTTTGTTAATTTGTAAGGTTTTTGTCTTTGCTAAAATTTCATATTTAAATACGTATTTATCTTCACACACATTAAACAGCAATAGATATTTTAAATCTGTTGTATGAGAGTATGTACGCTTTTTAATTATGCTAATAATTTTAAAAAGTATCAACACACAAACTCACACATAACACACACACACTTACTTACAAAGTTAACCACTGAATAGGAATAAACACATGTTGCTCCTTATATAGAAATTATATGGGAAGCTTTGCTACTTTTATTTACCTTCATCATGACTTTGACAACTGCAAATAGATAGACTAAGCAGGAGCTTCAATATTTAAAAATTAAATTTCAATTCCTAAATACCAGTAGTGGTTGAAAAATGCTTAAATCTTCTATGGTTCGTCCGGAAGTCACTAAAATCCCTCAGAGCAACAGCACTGGGGTATATGGAAATTTAAAAAAATTTTTTTTAAATATTCCAAAGTAACTTCTGAGTATTTGGGCGATAGATTACAAATCTAGACCACCTGCCCTTTAAAATGATATGTGTCCCATGCCGTAATCTTCTATGGTTCGTCCAGAAGTCACTAAAATCCCTCAGAGCAACAGCACTGGGGTATATGGAAATTTAAAAAATTTTTTTAAAATATTCCAAAGTAACTTCTGAGTATTTGGGCGATAGATTACAAATCTAGACCACCTCCCCTTTAAAATGATATGTGTCCCATGCCGTAATCTTCTATGGTTCGTCCGGAAGTCAGTAAAATCCCTCAGAGCAACAGCACTAGGGTATATGGAAATTTAAAAATTTTTTTAAAAATATTCCAAAGTAACTTCTGAGTATTTGGGCGATAGATTACAAATCTAGACGACTTCATCTTTAAAATGATATCTGTCTTATCCCGTAATCTTCTTTAGAAGTCAACGTATTTATGAATATTTTTTCCCATGCACTTATATTTCTCCTAAACATATTTATAAATATGTCATAAATACTAAAAACATATTTAGAAATATCTAATGACGTAAGACGTATTTGGTAAATATGCCATAAATACTAAAACATATTTACAAATACTAAAAAACGTAACGGGTTACGTTAAAACATATTTAACTCGGCATATTTATCTTCACTCACTTAATACCGCATAGGTACATAAAAATATAAATAAATATTAAAATTGTAGGTGATTTTTAAAAATGCAACTAGCCATCATGAAATTTCAGAGTTAATATTCTCGAAAATAGAATATAACAAAAATGTGATGAATAAACTCTACGCCAACCTGCTGCTACGGCAAATCGTCATACTAACTACTTGGCAGCTGCTATCTTTTTGTTATGTATAAAACCGTACATGTTTTTAATGCACAACTAGGTATACTCTGCGTTGGGACTATTGCCACTTCAAAAAAAAAAAAATGTTTTAAGTAAATTGCTTAATTTCTGTTGTCCAGATTTTTTATTGTTTCAAACAATTTAAACATACATACATACACAGTACCATACACTTATAGTTTTATTTTTTATTTTATTTATTTAAATATTTTTTGGCACAAACATACGTATTTTCTCGTTCTACATACTCATGCATAAATATTAAAAAAAAAACGAAATGGGGCCAACAATTGACTGTGTCGAATATTATGCACTCTTCACCTGCACTTGATCAAACAAAAGAAAAAAAATTATGAAATTTGTATGTTGGAGCATACCCGAATCCGCTGGAATTCGTAATTTTAACATTTTAGCTGTTATATATAAAAGTGGTATAAGTCCATTATTTTAATTAATAATTTTTTATAGAAGTGAACTTAATAACAGTTCATTATCGCCAGAGTGAAAGTTTTTTTTTCTCTATTTACGTAGATACCTATTTACTGGTATTGAAAAAAAATGTGCTAAAGGTTTCCATATATAAATGGCTGGTTTGACAAGCAAATATAATTACATATGATAAGCCATACGATACCAACAACTCGTTTAAAATCCGCTTAAGTAATGCTGGCCATAAGCGTTGCCAGAAGCTAGAATAAAAACAAGCTAAATTTGTCTAAAAAAAGGCTAGAAAAAGCTAAATCACAAAAAAAAGCTGGGAAAAGTTAAAAAACTATCGTTTAAAATTCAAAATACTAATTACGATTTTTATAAAAAAGCAATGACAAACACTAAAGAAAATAAGGTTTTCAACATGCTTTCCTTTTTGGTCATACCTTACCTTTTTTTTAAATAATAAAAAAAAAAATTTCGCACTATCCACAAAAAACAAGCGAAATAGAAAAAAGGCTATTTAATGCTATTTTGAAAACGAAAAAATGCTAGAAAAAAAGCTAGAGCCTAAATTATAATTTTCAAGGCTAAAATAACAACACTGCTGGCCATAGATACACTTAAGTTCATTGGAAGTTAAATTATGAAGTGTGTCAATGTGCAAACTGTAATCAAATTGCTTCTGATTTACTTCAATTAATTGATCAATATACAAAAACAGCTGCCTGAGTCTGCAGTACTGTCGCACTACAATTATATTGAACTTGAGTGTGTATGGCCAGTATGAGACTAATATAAGTGCTTTATGCCAAAAAATTATTTTAATAACAATACTGCATACCCCTATTTCGTTTTGAACATCACTGTAAATCTTTAAAAAATGGGATGATGTCTAATTTTTAAAATAGACATGATCAAAAAAAACTGTGTATGTGCACTTACCTACCAACTAAATAAAACAAATTACCAAAATTTAACAAAAATTCAAGAGAAATTTTTGTTGTATGAAAACATTTTGAAACATCATTTTAGATAAAAACAATGATTCATAAAAGCGCTTATCTTGTTAAATAAAAATTTATGCAACAAAATTAATTTAAATAGTCATTAATTAAATGCAATTTAAGGAATGATTACATGATGTACAAATATACCAGTATATACATATGCGTGTGTATGTATGTGTATAGAAAAAAATAGAGAAAATTCGATATTCTTTCATTATGAAAATGTAAACAAACTCAAGTGACCGCGTTTCAAATTTCATTATAAACATCTTGCCGTAGTTGTAGTTATTGTTGTTGTCATTACAGTAGTCAAGTGGCGTTGTTGTTATTTCTATATAAAAAAAATTATGTGGTATTTTTTTTGTTTAGCTTAGTTTACTGAATTTAGAGGCAAGATTTATAGAATGAAAACAATAAAACAAATAAATTAAAAAAAAAAAAAACTGCAACAACTATTGCTACTGGTACTCTAGCTTTGTGAAATATAGTGAGTGCACTCAGTTGGTCTCATTCTGACCTTGATGACGTTTATTGCACTTTTGAAAATATACACCAACTACAATAGCAACAATGACAACAAAGCTGTTTTAAATGCTTAACAACCTTCTATAGAATTATTGCAGTCGTTGTAGTCGTCGTTGCTGTTGTTTTTATTACAACCAGAACTGCAACAAAAAAAAAAAAGTTTTATTAAACACAACTAACCCCATGAATACGTATCCCCCCAAACACATCGACACAAACAGAGAAACGCATACAAACATTTTTACAGTAAGAGATGAAAAATCGATAAAATGGTGAAAATACTCATTCGTAATACAGCGACACATTCATTCGTTTTTACAGATTTTTTTGTTGTTGTTTATACTTGCCAGCAGCAAATGCGTCATAATCACATTAAGAACAGTGAGATTTATTGAAATAAATATACCTACATACATATATAGGAAGGTAACTACTAATTTATAATCTACTTTTGCTTTAAAAAAGTTATTTATACAAATTATTTTACCTGAATTATTTAAATCTCAAGATTTACATACATATGTACATACATATTGACAATAAAAGTACAAACACAGATGTTTTTCGCAATAGCGGAAGTTACAATTAATCTATATTTGCAGAAAATCTTTACTACAAACCGTAATCGACTTTTTTCTGACAATTGTAAACTAATAAAACGTAAACAACACATTTTATCTCAAACTAAAAGTTGGCACCATTAACGACAGCTGTTTTACACAATTATAGAACGTACCTATTTACATTAGCCCAATTCACAAATTATAATATTTCCATCAATTGTGAACGGTCTGTTTTGGTTTAGTTGCAATACTTGTTACAAAACACTAAATTCACAGCTGATTGATAAAAAGAAGAATTGTTTCTTACTTAAGTGTTACCATTTGTCAGTTTTTTTAGATGCCAAAAAGATTGAAATTTATTGACTAAAATTAATTTTTTTTTTTGGAAATTACAAATGTAATTATTAATACGGATACTTTCTTTAAGAATCCCCTAATATTAGTTTTATTTTATAAGTAGTTCCTTGTAAGCAAATTTTTTTTGTTAAAGAGGAAAATATGTTTTGTTTTTTATCTTTAAATAAAATGAATTCGAATTAAATTTTTATGAGTTCTTTTAAAATGTTGCACTTTTAAAGAAAGTTTCTTTTTTTTTTTAATAAAAAATTTAAAAAAATATATATATGACAACTCTGGCTGCCATATGAGATTTTCATTCCGACTTCCGAATAGGTCTACTGTTTTCCAGGCGGAGATGCTGGCCATCAAGGAAGCATGTGAGTCTTTGTACAACAGCAGGATCAGGGGAGCTATAGGCATCTTTGTAGATAGCCAAACGGCTCTCCTGGCACTTCAATCGAATGTTACATTCTCTGCTCTAGTGGGCCAATGCAAGACTGTGTTATCCAATCTGGCACGTCAAGCTGACGTATCCTTGGTATGGATTCTTGCACTCATCGGTTTTATTGGTAATGAGCAGGCGGATGAATTGGCTACGGTTGGCTCTAACATGGAAATTTCTATGTCGCTTGGTAGTATCAGGATTAGTATTTTTGATCACTACCGGGAAAGGGCACAGATAGCAGATGGCGGAGTCAATTATGGCCCCATTATGATGGTAAATGCGCTGTTCAGTTAGTGAACAAGAATATAAGGGACATTTCCAGACTGGTAGCTGTGATAACTGCTCATTGAACGATCGGAAAGCACGCCAGCAGGCTGGGACTGCCCTTGAACGATAGCTGCCGCAGCTGTCGGTCACCCGAGAGAGGAGACAGGCTTTCACCTTCTCTGCGAGTGCCCGGCTCTTATGGCTTCGAGACACAGATTTTTTGGTGCACATCTGATGGCCGAACTATCTAAGATATCAGGAATAAGATTAGCTAGCGGGCCTTCTCAAATATCTAAATGTCACGGGGTGGATCTAAGTCACTTTAAGTCTACACAGTAGGTGGTTCAAAACGGAATCTTGCGTCTCTAATTGAGGGCCATGAGGCCGCCACGTAAACCAACCAACACTCAATACAAAGGACTTTACACTGAAGGGAGAGCTCCGCTACTACATATGTATGTCACTGTGTACATTGTAAAATAGCAACATTTCGTGTGTACTATTTATACGTCTTCTGTATGTGGACTTTTTTATAGCAATCACTGCTGACAAAATGTACCGATTAATAATGCAGTTATGCATTTGACTGCTTTACAAACAGTAGTATCGTATTTTTATTTTCTTTTTTTAATTCTGTTGAACTGAAATTTTTTTTTATTAAAAAAAATACCCTAGTAGGACCGGGAACACACACACAGCAATTTTAGTTGGGCAATTCTTGATTTTGCTCGTACTCCCGAATTCCCTTTTGTTCACTCTTTGTATCTTTTATAAAGATGTAAAAAAAGAAGACAGGTAACTTGAAGGCTATATAAAATTGCTGTGAATAGACACACCGGCAATTTTAAAAGAGAATTAATAAAAAATTGTCCAACTAAAATTGCTGTGTGGTCCTGGTCAAATTTGTGTTCTATATAACAAAACAAAAAAATATCTACAAAGAGAAGCAACAAGCATACCTCCATATTTTTTTTAAATGTACATACCTACATAGGTATTTTCCCATTTCTTTTGTTTATGCCAATAAAATAAATAAACCTTGTTTTAGAAATATCGTACGATAAAGTTTTTGTTTTGTATTTTTATTTTTTAAATGATTCTTGATTACAACATTTTACCTACATACATACCGCTACGTACAGTATGAGTTCGTATATTTATTTTCGTTTTTTTTCTTTTTTTTTTAAGAAATGTAGGTATGTGTATAAATTGTATATTTTTCATTTCCATGTTTCTTTTTCATTCAATTTTATTTTTGTATTTTTCTTTTTGTATAATTTTCTTTAACTTCGTTTAGTAGCGAAGAAGGCCTACGTGATTTTTGTTTGCTTTTGTCTGTATTCTATTCGTTCGAGCTTACAAACACATACAAAAAGTGCTTTAAAATTTAATAGAAAAAAAAAGAATTGCGTGGTAGTACCGGTCTTTTATTTTTATCTCACTTCGTTTGTGCTCTCACAAAAACTATGTATTTTTTGTGTTGTTGTTGATGTTATTTTATATGTATATTATTATTTCTTCCCCACCCACTTAAGAGTTACCAACAATTGGTTATTTTATACAACAAGTATGCAGTACAGTTTTTTAGATAGGACTTTTTATAAACAATGAAGTTACTAAAGTAGAGCAGTTGGCAGTGTATATGTAGTTCATATTCTAACTAGCTGCTACTTAGCAGATAGCAAAAGTATAGAATGTGCACTGTGAATAAACTCTGTGTTAACGAGCTCTGTCATCTTTTTGTTATGAATAAGGCTGAGTCTTTTGGCTTTAACGTTAAACCAAAAGCTAATTTTTATTAAGAAATATCAGAATGAGTAAATGACAGCCAATTTAAGAGGTAGAGGTGTAGACTTAGTAAAATTTGCCGCTATTAATTTTTAAAGTTCGTAAGTCACTATTGAAAGACCCTTGATATTAATCCAAATAGTGTAATTTGAACTAGAGTTTTGTGAAGACTTTCTAGAAGTAAATCTTCTTTCAGCAATGCAAAAAATTGAGCCCTGATGCAATGAAAAATATAAACGTTTCCTATATGTACATATACCTATACGAATGTCGGAAAATCATACGGAGGTTTTACACTATAATACAAGAGTTAAGATTTTTATTGGATTTTGTCAGCTTTTTTGTGATGGTGTTTGTTCGTATGCAAAAATGCAAACCTGATATATACAATGAAAAGTTTAAAAAAAATTTTTTCTAAAAATTATGGGAGCCAGAGTCATACGACTGTCAAATTCCTATACGTATTTTTGTGGCATATTGTTTTCACGCTACCTTACTTTTTTATTTGATTAGATATTTTGACAAGTCGTTTTATTCCGTTTTATAGTGTAAGACCCCCTTAAATGAACTGAAGTTTTTTTTCTTCTTACAAATGTTTTATGTATGGCTTGTAAGCCATTTCAAGTATGCTTGTGCAGCCCTTTAGTATTTGCATGTATATTTCTTATGTCATCTTTTTCGTAGGCATAGGCATACGTAGTACGTGCTTATTTATGCATGCATACATACTTACCTAAAAAGTATCTGCGAGTATGTGTAAGTTTTGTTTTTGTTACGAGTTTTGTAATTTTAAATTTCTCTGGAAAATTTTGTGTTTCAGTATCTAGTATTTCTGATTTATAATTTTTCGGCTTATGGAAAGTATGTATGTATGTGTGTAGGCAAATGCATATGTGTGTGTACCTATTTGCTATTTACATAGCAAAACCAAACCCACCTCGTAAGCATACAAATTTGACGCGTAATTATGACGAAGAATAATTAGAGAAATATTAATATAATATCAAAGTAGTGGAACCCTGTTTTCGGCTTTCATTCCCTGAATACTTTTTAATCTAGGTACATATAAAAGCTTAACCTATACACTGCATACCTATGTATATATATATTAATTCACCCCTACACATATACATATTAACATATATACTTCTACATACATATGAATTGTGTAGGTACATATGTAAGTTGCTATTAAATGTTGTGTCTCGCGGTTGAAAGTGTATTCGTAAACAAACATATGCGCTCACTATGTACATAAATATATAAACACGTACATATGTACACACTATATATATTCTGTATGTACCTACCGATTATCATTCGATTTTTGAATGTATTTTTTGTTTTTGTTTATAAATTTTTTTTATTTGTATCAAGAAAAAAAAAGCCATATACATAGTGGTATATATGTATGTATGTATCAGAGAAAGGAGTGAAAACATTCATTGCTTTTGTCATGTATTCATTTAAAAATAATAATGAATATTGTTGCTTGCTATACAATTATAATTTTTATCAATTGCCTTTTACATGCATGTAAACAAAATCACAACCATTTAAACTATTCGTTCAGTATTCGTTGTCATTTTTATAATTTAATTTCATTTTATTAAAAATGAAGCCTGTGGGAAAATTAAAGTCCGATATTTTTCACACAATTAAAAAAAATACAAGAAGTAAAATTTTGAAAATTTTTATTTAATTCAAAATGACAACAAATAACAAACACCAAATTTAGTAAACTCTTTCCACATCTTCCGGGTTAAAATTTTGTTCGTAGAAATTTTTTAAAGAGAGTGTTCCCTAGCATGACGCACCCATTTTAATTTAGAAAGTTTCAACATTAAAAAAATACTAAAGTTACGAAAAATAGTCAATAAATTGGTATCATGTAGACACTGGAATCAAAATTTTATTCAGGGCATTTTCTATTTTAATAAAACAATAATAAAAAATATATTGGCATGTACTATGTGTACGTTTTAAGGAAAAAAATTTAAATTTTATTATAACTATTCCTACTATTCGTCTTGTATTCGTTGCCTTTTGGGAGTGTTTTGAACAATTTAATAGAAAGCAGGCAATGCATTCATTCATATTCATTACACTCATTTTTTAATGCTGTTATGTACCTATTACTTTTATGAAATTATGTGAATTGCTTTATTTAAATTTTAAATTGCGGAAAAGCTTAATAAAAGAGCCATTATTACGACAGCATTCTTTTAGAGCACAAATTTTTAGTATAAAACACCGCATGGCTGTATATATTCATATATACGTACGCACATACACAGATTGTATATGCACATATATACATACATCCTTATGTAAGTATGTTTTCTAGGTTGCCTGACTAGCCGGCTGGCTGCTGTGACAGCGAATACATACTTATAAATATTTCTCGTTATTTGCTTCGGATATTATTCAACAACAACAAAAATGTAGTTAATACTAAGTGCTTGTGTTTATTTGAATAGGGGGGTTGGGTGGTAGGGAATAGGGTGCTACAATATTTTTGTGTCGGTTTAATAAATTCTCTACACTTCATTCTAATGTCTGCTAAGGAGCAAGACGGTTCATAATTCCACTAGTGTGGTCTTTTCATCTTGAAAAAAAATTATAATAAATTAAGAAACACGACAAACCGGCACACGTAGTATGTCGTTGTTTTTATTAAACACGCGTTTTCTTTCTAAAATTATAAATAATAAAAAATATTATGAAATTCAGTGTTTGAAATAGATAACATTAAATGATCAAATAAAGAATTTGCTGCCGTATTTCTTTAAATGTGTTTTGTTTTATTGGCATTTACATAGTACATTAATTATATACCTACATGCAAAAGCGTATGGTATTGTACATAACATGTAAATGTGTGAGTGCATATGTGTAAAACTTACCTATCTCACTTTTTTTCGGCTTACTAAAAAAAATAAAAAATCTGCGTCATATTTAAAAAATTTTTCTAAAATATTTATGTACCTATTTTGTGTGTATTACGTTATAGACACGCAGAGTGTAATGTTTTTCGTTATTATTTTTTGTTATTTTAATTAATTTTACATTCATCTTAAATTTGAATACTTTTTTTCTACGACGCACATTTTTGCATAGTGTTGCCAAAATCTTTTTAAAAGCTGTCATTGAACAGTTAAATATTAAATGAATAATAAGTGATAATATTTTAATAAAAAAATCAATAATTAATGTTTGTACGGGTGTGTACTATGATATTGCAGAAAGAACTACGCCATATATCTTACCGGTGAAAATAGCATTTTGGCAATACTATTCTTAGTATGCGACGAACAGTAATAATAGAGAGCAATACCAAACAAATAAAACAACAAATCACATACATAATCCATTTTATAAGCCCCCCCTCTACAGTGAGCTGGCATGTATGCATGTGTGAGTAAGTTTTGCTTTTGGTGTTGTTTTCTTTTTGCTGTTATTCCAGTTCTTGTTCGGCAATATTTGAGCAATGTTAATGAATTCTTGTTTTTGCGTCTTAATTTTAAAAATTTATTAAAATTAGGTTAAAAATTAAATTAAACACGATTGCAATCCCCTTCCCCCAAATCGCCGGCAATCAATTGCCAAACAAAAGCTGCAACGTAGAAAAACAAAAGGAAAGCAATTATTTTACCAATACTACCTCATGACCGTCGTTGGTTATTAAAAAAAAAAGAAAATTCTACTTGAAATTTCAAAATAAAACTAAATTATTTTGGTGCTTCTAACAAAAAGAGGAGTTAATTTAGACTGCAAACAAATCAACAAAATGATTGGTAAATATTTTACATTTAGATAATTTTATTTTTAATTCTCAAACATCTAAAAAAAGGTTTATGTATTTTTATATATATATATATTTATCTCAGTACCCTGCAGAAAATGCAACTACACCACTCGTGTCATAAAAAACTAAAACTAGCCCCAAATCGTATAAATATTACATTGTCCTCGTTAGGAAATCGCCTAGTATGATGGATGCCAGGACATAGTGCATATGTAGGCAACGAGGAAGGAGGCAAACGAACTCGCTAGGAAAAGGGCATAAGACCATTCTGCGCACTGCCTTCGAGCCCTATAAAGCTCAAGATTATTAAGTGGCTAGAAAGAGATTCGCTACAATATTGGTTGCTGACAAGGGTAGATAGCAAATTAGCGAAAACATTTATTACCATAAATACCTTCCGTTCTCGGAAGAGAACAAATGACTTACTAAGTCTGATTCGGTCAGGAATTCGCATTGTCACGTGATTCATGACTGGACATTGAAGTGTTTTAAAACACTTGGCAAATACGAGGATCAGTCGAAACCACCTATGCAGGTTACGTAACAAAGACTCAGAGACAATGGCCCAATTTGGACCAGTTTTCATTACCTAAGGCATACCTACCTACAACCATCTGACATTGCGAACAAATCAACCAAGAAAATCTTTGAATTCTTAATGAATACTAGACTTAGGGAGAATTTGTAGCTGGAGAGTAGTGTCAAAATAGTTTTGTTTTGGTAGCAGGGACCTGTTGTACGATTCAGTAACTTTTATTACCAACATTCGTATTGAAAAAAATAAGTATAAATATTTTATCCAATTCGGTATTCAGTAACTTTCTGACAAAAATATTCGAAAGTTACGGCGAAGTTAACAGCACATAGATAATCATCGCAAATAACGAATTCTATTAAGTGGGTGCTAGACGATTTTGTGTTCAGAAGTGTGGTAGGAGGTTAATTTCTAAGCAAAGTATTTCGTATTCCGCAAATACAGTACTCATTTTTGTAGTTCCTATTTTCGGAACAAGGTTTTTGCAAAAGCTTACGGATAAGAACTTGAAAAGCAACAGTTCACTACTCTTCACTATTTGAGCTCTGTGAGCAAGTACGTACTCGTTTTTAATTTTGGCAAATGTATTTACAAAAACAAAAAAGTTATTTGTTGCACATGTCTAATTTCTGTCGTACCGAATATTTATGTCGGAAAGTTACTGAATGCCGAATTCGACAAAATATCGTTATACTTGTTTTTTCCATAGGTATGTTCGCAATAAAAGTGACTCGGTCTCGTTGTCGCTGCTAGTTTTAATTCTAATTTAAACCACAACTAGTTAAGTGATACTTAGTTTAAAGTGTATTTAAAGCTTGTATTTGTTACATACATACATACTCGTATAGTGGGAAGTAAGTTTTGAAATTGATAGCGGACAAATTGTTTCGAGGTGTGACAAAAGCAAAAACTTATGCGCTTTGAATTAATAAAGTTTGTTGAGTTGAGTGGCTGTTTTGGTTCATTTCATTCATGCAGTTCATTAAATTTAACAAATTTTTTATGTACGTACGTAAGTGTGTGTATATACATACTCGTACCTACTTGTATATATTTATTTAAATTGTTATTTAGTTATTCGATTTATAAATAATATGTAGACATGTATGTAGGGTATGTAAATAATGTTGTTGCAGTGGACATTAAAAACAAAACAAAAAACTACGCTGTAATTTATAGTAAACTGCCGTCTCTATACAAAATAACATTTAATTTTTATTGTTTTTATTTATTTCTTCCTCTTCCTTTTAAAATTATATGAAATAACAAACAATAAACTGTTTATAAATTTTATTAAAAAAAAAAAGAAAAAAAGTTCAACAAAGAAAAAGAAAATAACCATTTAAAGCAGTAGGAAGCGCCATTTTTTTTCCACCGCTTTGTTAGGTATAAAAAAAACAAGTTTCTAATTTTTATAAAATTATAAACAAATACATAACTAATCATATAAATATCAAATTAAAAATACTAGCTAATTAAAATTTAATAAAAAAAAAAAACATCTTTTCAAGGACACGAGTAGAGTCTAGTTAGAATCGTTTAGCGCTGCACGTTTCCAATTAAATTGTTAATTAATATTCGTATTTAGTTTGTTGATAAAACAAGAAATAATTTATTTTTAAATGTACCTATAAATTCTGTTTATCAAAATAGCAGAGACCTTAATTTAAATTCAGTTTCGTTTCGTGTTAATTTTTTTTAAATTTAATTTAATATTATAAATTCGAGGCATATTTTCTTTGAATGATTTGTTTTCATTTTTTTCATGAATAGAGCTGTGTTTAGCTACTCCATTTTAATTCAATTGGGGCACATGTAGTCCAGCAATTTCTGCAGGGTTTGTATTTTTTATTTAATTAAAATTTTTAGTTTTATTATTATAGGTATTCACGCTTCTTATACAAAGCCAATCAAGTATGATAATTTTATTATTTTTGTAAAAGTTGAAACTGAGTCCAAATCGCCTCATTCGATATAATAAATAATTTTATTTAGTAAAAGAGTACAACTGCTTTCCAATGACATGCTAATTTAAATTTTTTTTTGTGCAAAGTTAAATGCTTAAGTCTGGCAACGTGAGAAATTGAATTTCGTTTTTGTAGGGGACTTTGCGACAAGTTAAAAAGAATGATAGAAATACAAGATTACACCATGCGCTGCTAGATGACGTAGATTGTTCACGTTTTTTAAGGAAAAATAGTAAATTTTTCTCTCTTATTTAAGCGGGTTTCAGACTATTGTATTTAGTATTAATACATGTCAGTATTATGGTTTTTGTCATTTTTAGATTTTTTTTAAGCTATCACACTGCTCATTTTATCAGGGTTGCTTTTCTACAAGCAACCAAAGAAAAAACTAGAAATCAGCTGTGAAATTATTTGCCGCGTTTTGTATTTTATTTGAAGTGTGATGGTATGAAAACAGAAAATATTTTCCTTTAGATTTTTTGATTTCGGTCTCACTCGATCTAATGAAAATGTTAATACTCTGTATTATAATGTGAAACCCGCTTTAGCTGTAAATTATTAGCCAATAGGAACACATCGCGTGATGTCTTTTGTGCATATGTTTGCAGTTAAATACGTCTAATTAAATACGTTGTTTTAAATATCGCATGCGATAAAAAAAAATTTCCATGCATATTCTTCACACAAGTACTGAATTTAAAGGGGTTTATAGAAAAATGAAGACACTTGGCCAAACCCTTCTATCTCAAGGAATGGAACCTAATGGAAAACAACCACAATGGTTAGGGCTATCGTCCTGGGAATACAGTTTTTCCCAATCGTATTTGTGAAATTTTTTAGAAAACATTGAAAATTTCACTTAGTATAAAAAAAGCGTATTTGTGGTCTCTGAGGGATGAAGGCTACTGTGGCCAAACCCTTCTGTCTTAAGTCATGGAACCTAATGAGACACGTATCATTTTAGATGGGAGATCGTCTAGATTGCAATCTATTGCCCAAATACTCTTGTGCGCAGAGAATTTCAATTTTATGTGGTAATTGTATTTTTATCATTGTATGGTTGTCGTTGCCACATATCACTGTTTCCATAACAACTAGGACACTCGTAATAAGGCCTAACATTAAAAGAGTGTTGATGTTTGATGGCCCTGTAATTTTCGTTGCTCAACTCTTGAGTTTACATGAGAGAGATAGAGAGAGAGAGAGAGAGAAAAAAAGAAGTTTACGCTCGTTTCCATTTTTCTTTCGTACTTTTGCACTAAATATGCATTGAACATGAGTATTCTTAAATTCTGAATTTTTTAATATTTTTAATTTCTCTTATAAATTTTTTAGTAGGTTTCGTGTTTGTATTTTTTTTATATAATATTTTTGGCACATATTGGGCCATAGTGATAGTATCTTTTTAACAATGATTTTAAATTAATAAAATTAAAAAAAAAAAACTACTTTGTTTTTGTGACTGTTTATGGCCCATTATTTTTATGTTATATTTTTTTTTGGTATTTTTTTATTTTTATTATTTTTTTGTTAATATTATTTTTATGTTATTTTTTATATTATTTTTTTTTATATTTTTTTATTATTATTTTTATGTTATTTTTTAGATTATTATTTTTTATTTTTTTAATTATTTTTTTTTTTATTATTATTTTTTGTATTATTTTAATTTTATTGTTTTTATATTATTACATATTTTTTTTTGTATTATTTCAATCAATATTTCGTCTTATTTATTTATTTTCTGTTCTTAATGATTTGAAATAAATTTCATTAATTTCAATTGCGTCTTTAACACATTTTTGTTTGTGTTTGTAAGTATGTAATACATTTTCTGCTTCGTAACGTTTATTTATATACTTGAATATTTTCCTTTATTTTGTTGCATTGTTTGTTTGACGTGTTTACTATATGCCGGCTAATTTATTTTAATACGTAACATGGCAACAACAGCAAATACCGGCAAACTTATTTTTGTTCACCCCCAGCTACAATTTTATACTTTTTATTTAATGGCCTTATTTTTAAGTAATGTTACAAATTAGCGCAACAATTTTTTATTCACACTTAAAAAGCAGAATTCAATTTGCAAAACAATTTTATATAATTCAACAATATGGCAATACTTACATTCGTTCAAATAGAAAATAATAAATTATAAACACAAACAGATATTTTTTTCTCTATTTATTTATTTTCATTTTAAAGTGAAATAGATATTTCAATAAGTTTTTTTTTTTATTTGAAGGTTATTTTTCTTTAAGAAAAAAAGAAAATAAATTCTCAACTTTTTTGTTTGAAACCTTAAAGTCTAAATAACAAAAGTTTAGTTGGGATGTTTTTTTAAATAGCTCCTGGAAAAAATTAAAAAAAAAAATTTCAAGTGCTACTAAAGCCCCACTTAGACTATAAATTGATTTGATTTTGTTTAAACAAAATATGATGAAATTCAGTCTAACAAAACAAATCAAATGAAAAAATTTTTTTGCCACGATATTAAAGCAGTTGTCACATGGGTACTATGGTCATACAACAACATGATGCAAAGTAATGTACGGTAGTATTTTGGACCACCGTCTACAAACATACTGTTCATATTATTAAAACTACAACTCTGATACAGAATATGTCAGTGCTTTGCGTGACTGTCTACCCGAAGTCTCTAACTCACGGCGCTCCTAACGCACGGGTAGATACAATGCGTCTACCAACGCCCCCATTTGTAACACATTCAATGCAAATCTAAAACTCCTTCCGATCTATGGGTCACGGCACCTGCAGGCTTATGCTCTTCCTGCTTTGGGTATAACACAGCCACCACGTTACTCCCCGAAGGGCCTCAACCATTGCCAGGACAGAACCGAAATTCTATGGCACCCGAGGTACCAGAATTAAGTCTCCGGTCAGACCTCGTAGCAGACTTGCTACTACCAGTTGAACTCCAAACACTTTAGTTCAATTAAAAGTCTGTTATTTTATAATATTTAAAAAAAAAAGTAAAAATTCGGTTCGTATTTCTCTCTCACTTCACACAGTTTGCGCTTACACAAATTTTTTTTCACCATTTTATACAAATTTGTATAAGAGTATCTTAATTAAGACCAGAAAAAAGCACCACTCTATCCTATTGCCGGGGGCTTACTGTGTATTACAATGCGAACCAAAACGGGTACGGAATCGAATTTTTAAAGCGTTTAATCACTTACCTTTCACACATGTATGGTAGTGCCTCGTCTATAATCCGGTTGCGCATGGTTATCTTGCGATAACCAAAAAGTAAACGCAAAACAATCGAAACTGCTTGAGTATGGCAATAAGTACGTAATAACCGCCCTGGTGTCATTCATTTAAAGTTGCAAAATTTTTTAATAAATTTTTTAGGTTGAGCAGCGAACTTTTTTTTAATTAATTTGAAGTAACAAATTCTGTATTAAAAAATGTGCCTCTTGTCATTTGTATTTTTTTTTTTTAATTAATAATTGAGCTACTACCGTCGTATTAAAATACAAAAAGAAAATAACTTTTATTTTTCGAAAGAAAGAAAAAGTTAAAAAAAAATAATAATAAATAAATTGTGGCATTAATTAAATTGCGCATTCAAGTTTCAAAATAAAAACAAAAATTATCACATAAAAAATTATAAATTTAAAATGATACCACGAGAGTATGTATTTGAATTAAAATTAATATCAAGAGGTTTATTCATTTGTTTAATAATTATTTTTTTTTGTTTTGTCTTTTTGGAAGGAAGTGATAAAAATTAAAAGATATTTAATTAACTTTCTCACATTTTAAATGTGTGCAATTGTAATGAAAAAAAAAGTTTTTTTTTAAATATAAAAATTACAGCTTGCCGCCGCAAAAGCACGAAATTGCTTTTATTTGTTTGTTTGTTTTTTCGTGCAAGCAAACAATAACATGCTGCCAGTGATGCCAATTTAAAATATATTTAATTTAATTTATAATTACATTCTGAAAAAGCTACACAAAGTTGGAGTGAAATATCGATATATGAATAAAAAATTATAATGCTTCCTTAAGCCATTTTAATATTTAAAAGTAACTGCATTTAAATGTTTTTTATTTTATAAATAAATTACAGTCAAAAACCACATCTTTTTCTGACGCACTGTGGTTGCTTGACTAAAAATCATAATCATATTTCAAGTTCTATGGACAAGTTTTTCCTTGAGATTTTTTATTTTTGTAAAATATGAATTTAAATATTAAAGAAGCTGCTTTACAAATCGTAATTGGCCTTGTTACAGTTATATGTGGCAACGCCGGCCATATATTTATTTTATATGGGCTTGTCGTAAATTCGACCACGACCACAACAACGACACTCGTATTGAAGTTGAATATATCTAACGTTAAAACGACTTGTGTGATTTTGTTACGAAATAGGTATATATCTCAAAAAGAAAATTTTTTTTAATTATTTTTTAAATTTAAATTGTTTTGACAACATTTTTTAGTGCAGCTAATATTTTTCGAAATATTGAGAAAAATGTTTAAATATAATTTTTAAAAATTCACAAAAAATAGAGAGCGCCCATTACTAAAGCCCATACGACACTTATTTTTTCTTGCATTGATCAATTTTTGAAGAATACCACAAATATTTTGTAAATGGAGAATTTATAATACCAGGTGCAAAGAGTGCATCTACCATATATCAAGATAAATACGTAAATGTCAAATATATATTCAGTGTTATTGATATAAATTTCTGTGTGTCAAAAAAAATTTTTTTTTTTTAAATTTTCACCTTGAAATTGACGTTTCCAACTTAAAATCTTTGGTTTATGTACGAATTCTGCGATTTTAAGCTTCGTTTTTGAACTTTTTTTTTTGCTTAGCAGCACTTGAAAGAAATATAAACAAGAGATATGAACAGCACAAAGTTTTGTGCTTTCTATCATTTGTTGTTTCTTTTTTTCAATTCTATATTAATAAAATGCGAAAACAATGAACGTCATAAGGGCTTAACCGATTTTATTATTTAATTTTAAAATTACATTTAATGGAAATAAATTGTTTTATAAGACTTCAAAATCCATTGATAAATACTGATTTTATTCCCGTTAAAGTCCAAGTACCTCGTTAGAAAAAAATAATTTTTTTTTTTAATTTTATTGTCAGTTGTACTATTTGATTGCATTAGTGAATTCGCTCACAACTTTTTTTTTTTAAAATTATTAAAATTTTTAAACAAAAATAACAAAATAAAAAAATTAATTTATTTATTTTATTTGTATTTATTAACAGTAAATAAATTTAAATTATAAATTTACATTGAAAAAAATAAGAAAAAAAAAAATAAAAAAAAAATTAGAAAAAAAAAATAAGAAAAAAAAAATAAGAAAAAAAAAATAAGAAAAAAAAAAAATAAAAAAAAATAAGAAAAAAAAATAAAAAAAATAAGAAAAAAAAAAATAAATGTAAAATATAAATGAAATATAAATAAAATAAAAAAAATATATATAATAAATAAAATAAAAAAAAACAATTATTTTGCAGCCAACTTCACTACAAAACGTGCTAACAAAATTAAATTTTCCAAATGCTCAGCGTCGCCGCCACGGCTCCATTCATTTTGTATGCACATGACAATTTTTAACAGAAAAAAACATTTAACAGAAAATAAATTTCAAGCTGCAGCGATATCAACAAGTGCGCTATATTAGGCGTTATTTTTAGTATTCGTGAGTTTTTTTTTTTTTTTTCCCCAAGGAAAGAGTATTTTTTTCTCATTTGGTGCATAGTGTTAGTGACAAACAACCAGTCTTATAAATTTATTTTTAAACTCATATTTTTAACATAAAATTTCCAGGTGGCATTTAAAGCAGGTGCTTGTGTTTGTCTTAATTTCACTTCCCATAAACCGCGATTTAAATTTTATTTACCTTTAAATCGTTCTTTTGCTTAAATTAATAATTTATTTTTTATTTTTATAAAATAATAATTATTTTAAAAAATAAAATTTTTCTTATGAATCAGGACGGACGCTTCGTCTTGATGAGCATATCATCAGTTGTCAGCTTTACAAAGGTTTTTGAATTAATTGTACTCTTTTTCTTTGTCAAATTACTTGTCTAATTTTACATTTTAAAATACAAACACGATATAGGTACATACAAATGATAACACCTAATTCACATTGGCGATTAACTAATTTTTTTTTTTTATTAAAGAAAAATTATTCGAGATAAAACTTAGTTACGGATTCTGAAAAAGAAGTTTTACGTATGTCCCGTACCGGAATCTTCTCTGGTATATCCATTTTACAGAATTTCCCATTATTTTGAAAAGCAGTTTGAAACACTTTTTTTTTTATTTTTACAGAATTTAATTAAATATAGGAACTGGCTTGGCCTTCGCCCTTAAAATAAATAAATAAAAAAAAATTAAAAAAAGTAATTATATATATAAAAAAAAATAATTAAATTAAAAAAAAAAAATAAATGTAATAATTTCTATTTGGAATTTAAAAGTTTAACAAAATATTAATCTTTATTATTAATAATTCTTATTTAGTCAATAGCTTTTACAATATAAAGGTTCTAATGTTTGCAAGAAACGTTGGGAGTAATCTACTTATGAATCAGAGTAGCTGACGAAATGGTCCATATAGATATGCTATCCCATTCAGTACTTATTGTACTGAATAAATAACTCATGAGAATATCATAAGTAGAAGAATAAATTTAAAAATTTTAATATTTTGTTTAAAAAAATAAATAAATAGAAAAAAATAATTAAATTAAAAAAAATAAATAGAAAAAAATAATTAAATTAAAAAATAATTAAATTAAAAAAAATAATTAAATTAAAAAAAATAATTAAATTAAAAAAAAATAATTAAATTAAAAAAAAATATATATAAATAGAAAAAATAATTAAATTAAAAAAATAAATTAAAAAAAACAAATAAATAAAAAAAAAAATTAAAAAAATAAAAAAAAAATTAAAATAAAAAAATGAATAAAATAAAAAAATGAATAAAATAAAAAAATTAATAAAATAAAAAAATTAATAAAATAAAAAAAAAAAAATAAATAAAAAAAATGAATAAATTAAAAAAATATATAAATCAAATAAAAAAAATACATAAATAAAAAAAATTAAAAACAATAAATAAATAATATAAATATGGATTATTTGACCTTTTTTTCTGAAAATAAATAAATAAATATTTTTTAAGCTTTTAGGTCTTTTTATATGTTTTAATTATTATTAAATTAATTTCCAATATTTCGACACGTCTTCGTATGTCTTTCTCAATTAAAATAATTTTATAATCCTTGAGAAAGACATACAAAGACGAGTCGACCTAAAGGCTTAAAAAATATTTATTTATTTACTTTAATAAATAAATGAAATAAAAAAAGTAAAAAAAAAAATAAATAAATAAAGTAAAAAAAAATAAAAAATTAATAAATCCTGAAGAAGCTACAAAAATTGGAGCGAAATATCGATATAAAAATAAATTTTTGAAAAATAAAACCTCAAGCTTAACAAAAGAGTCATATTATTTAAAAGAAAAATGTCAAATAAAACTAACTAATAAATAAAATAAAAAACAATTATTTTGCAGCCAACTTCACTATAATCATAAATAAATATATAATTATAATTATTTTAATTTATATATAAATTTATAAAATAAGACCTCAAGCTTAATAAAATAGCCATTTTAATTAAAAAGAGAAAGATCAAATAAACTAACAAATAAATATTTTTAAAGAATATAAAATAAGATATTGAGAAAAAACTAAATTATTAACTATAAAAAACATAAATATTTGAGATATAACACTATTGAAGTACATAAGCGATATGACTTTGTTTTCAAGTGACATGTCATATGACAAAAATATGTATCTTGTCTAAGAGTCGTTTTAAAAACTGAATGTGGTTAACGACCCATCATGCTCTCTCTATCTATCTAGCTTTTTAATTTATTATTTACTTTTCATGTACAAGTACTTTAGTTCCTTGACACTCTATTATGCTAATTTATCACTTATTAGTTTTATATTTATAAATTCTTTTTTTTATATGAGTTGTGTACGTTCTTCATTGCTTGTTGCTGCTATCACTTCATAGAACGAGGAACAAAAAATTAAAGAAAAATAAATAAATTTATTTTTAGAGTTAAATGGCTTAAGCACTAACTAACTCTACACAGAGCAACAATTGATTGTGTCTTGCTGTATGTATTTTTATCATTAGAAATGCTATTGTGCATTCTAAACAATACAATGAACTTTTTTTCTTTTATTTTTTTTAATTTTGTGCAAATAGTGTATATGCAACACAAAGAAAAGAACACAAAAAAAAAATAAAGTGAAATAAAATGGAAAATTAAAACAATTATGGGGAATACACACATACTGTTCAAGTACTTTGTTATATGAATCGGAAAGTCTTTGTAAAAGGCCTTCTGAAGCGGCCTTTACTCTAGGTGTTGTTGGCACAAAACATGTAATGCAGCCCATACACACTCAGGTTCAATGCAATTTTAGTGCAAAAGTACGGCAACCTCTAGTGTGTTTATATATTTGTTTGTTAATTAATCACAATTAATTAGTATTACAATTTGATACTAATGCAATTTCTCAGGTTGCCAGACTTTAGCGTTTCATTTGTATTGAACTTGTCTGTTTGTTTAAAATGATATGAGTTTTATAAACCAACCATTTTACACTTCATTTATAATATTTTTAAGTTCAAACGTGCATGTGTTTTACGCTTTTCTTACCTGCAAATAAAATTATTGTGAATAGCAAAGAACTTTATTAATTCATTGATTGTTTAGGTTTTTTAATTAATTGCGGTGCTAAATATGTAGCAAGTTTACATATTTTTAATAAATGGGCTGATTATGAGTGTAGTTGTCGTGACGAAAACTTTGATATGTGGCAAACCCGGCCATATGTTTTATATGGGCTTGTCGCGAATTTGACTACGACGATACACTTAATAAGACTGATTTATTAAATGTTTACATGTTTAGTATAACAGCCCTGACAACTAATTTATTATTTAATATCCAGTACCACCAAATTTCAATCACGCCTATCGACAATAATATATTTCCGCATGAAGTGAAAAATTCTATTGTGAATCTCCCCTGATATTTTTATAAGCTGTCAGCTTATTGTTTGTTATAAATAAGAACAAGCTGATTGTGAAAAAATTATTAAATTCAAAACAAACAAATTCAGTAAAATAATCACCCCTATCACATGAATAATTTTTCCGCTGAATTTTATTCACTTTCACTGTGATATCAATCAGATATGAATTCCCCGCAATTCTAATTTTTTTTAAATATTATTTTTTCGCTTGTTTTGTTCATTTTTTTTTACTTTAATCTGTTCACTTACTTTTTGCTGACGAACACAAGAATTTTTGTGTGTTTTTTTCCTAACAAATTAATTAAAAAGTCCTGAAACTTTACCAACAAGAACTATTCATAAATTGCTCCGTTAAAAAAAATATATATTTTTTGCTCTTAAAATCCTATAAAATTTCAGAAATTCTTTATTTTACATGCACTGGACACTGAACTGCTTAACAATAAAAGTTGACTAATTTACCACAGGGACCCTTCCGTTCGTACATTAAAAACAATTATTTTATTTGCTCTTGAAAGCTTATAAACTTTAATAAATTTTTCTTTATTATACATTCACTCTGCACTGATAACGTGAACAAAATTTCACGTGAGCTTCCCGATAGCAAGAATTTCACTTTTATTCATAGACTTCCGGCCAAAAACTTATTCAGCCCAATTATGAATAAAAATTCGCCGGAGTTATTACTTTTCTCTTTCCTCATTATTAATAAAAATTTTGCCTTTTTTAGGGAATTTTTTTTTTTTTTTTTTTGCAAAAACCAAAAGTTTCCTTGGTAATATTCATGATTCGACTGATCGTTAATATGAAATACCTGCTGTTGTGGGATGTATTGATGGTACGGTACCCCATTTTAATAAATATTGTAGCCCTAAAGGAAAATAATTCCCCAGCAAATATGAAGTGAACAAATATTAGTGGAAAGTATAAAAAACAAATTTCATGGGAAAAAATTATTTACGATATGGGGAAATTTTTGGAAGTAAACATTTTTTCATGATAGTTGAGTTACTTAAAAGTTTATTTATCATAAGGGTTATTCATGATTGAAAATATGTAAAATGGAAAAAAATTACGAGGGAACTTTTTATATTTAATTTAATTTTAAACGGCGAATTAATTGTATTAGCAAATAGCTGCCGTATGATTTGTCACATGAAAAATACCCAAGTTGAGATTTTCTAAAGGAATAATTTTCCGGATTAAGAGTGTGGTTATTGTGATGAAAACACTGTGGCAATGCCGGCAAAGCTTATTGACAATTCGTTTCAACTGCAATAACATCGAATGTTTTGCACTTTGTATTTACTAAAAAGAATTTTTACTAGCGACTGAAAATCATTAAATTTTTGCAAAATTTTGGTAGAAGAAATTTCCTCTTCTACAACCTCTTTGATTTCGCCTCTGATGTAAACTTATATGTATATAAATATGTGTGTATTTATACCTATTATTTTATTTACCCTTAAAAATGATTAATTGCAAGTAAGTCGTCATTTTTAAAAACATTTCTTTTTTAATAAAAATTTTTTAAAATAAGCGAGTACACATAATTTATTCATAATGAAAATAAAAATCATGTCTAGTTAATATATTTCTTGATTTTGTCTGTTTAGAATTTACAATCTCTTTGTTTCAGAAACACAAATTTAATAAGGGAAACCTGCATGTGTGGCTGAAAGTATTTCTGAAATTTATAAGAAAATAAAAAATTATTGCACGTCATACAAAAACAAAATTAAATTGTTGATTCTTTGTTTATTTGAAAGAAAGTAAAATTTTTTTTTTAAAAATTTTGTTTTAATATTTTCGATTTATTTATGGCAAAATTGTCTACGTCTTAAGAATTAAAAAGAAAAAAAATTGACACGTTGAAATGGAAGAGATAGACAGACAGGCTATAGAACAGATAAAGCGGAAGTATAGGCCATCAGTGTTTGCAAAAAATTAAATAAAAATTATCGACTAATGACGCACATGTAAAAGTTCAATACATTTTTAGGCAATTTAAAAACATTTTTAAAGCGAACATTATTTTTGTATGGAAAAGTACTAAATTTAATGAATATTTGTTTGGTTCTTACATGATAATTTTTTATCATTTAACGTTGTTTTGACTGCAAATTTTTATTATATTAAAAAATAATTAAAAAGAGAAGAAAATAACTCATTTTTGATCATTTTTGTTCTGAACATATAAGAAAAAAAAAATTAGCCAAATCGGTCTAGCCGTTCTTTAATATGAGATAAATTTGAAAAGTGGGAGGTAATTTTTTTTTTATAAAAAAAAGTTAGGTAGTTCTGAACATATAAAAAAGATATTCTCCAATTTGAGAGAAATGTAACAAGTAAACATTGTAATGGGCGTGGCAAATGTTTCTTTAAATTAAAATATAAGTTGGGTTATGCCGAACATATAAGGAAAACATTAGCCAAATCGGTCTAGAAGTTCTCAAATTTGAGAAAAATTTAAAAAGTAGGCGTGGTAATGGGCGTACTCTATTTTAATTTTCATAAAATTTAAAGAAGTCATACCTAAAGGACTGTGCAAGACCGGCTAAAAAAGAGGTAAAAGATATATAAGCCAAATAAAGATTGCAGTGCCACTTGCCGTGTGGATTTAGGACGCTAAATCTTCCAAGGCGTTACCAAAAGCATACACAGAAATTCAATTAAATCGGTTTGAGCCGTTTAAGAAGAGTACAATGTCAAACACACGTACGGTCGAATTTTATATATTAAGATTTTGTATTTATTAACTTCAACTATTTTTGCAATAACGCACTTCAAGTGAAAGGCTTTGCCTTAACTAAAAATAATTTTTAATTCCGATAGTAGTAGAATTAATTTTTGAGCCCATAATTTTTCTTTTATTAATTACACAAGTTTTAAACCAGAACAACTGAAAACTGTTTACAAATAATTTTTTAACGCTGATTTCAAATCTGCACTTTGCTGTTTTTTTTTTTATTTTTATTTTGGCTAATTTGAAAGACATATCTTTATTTCCTAAATTCAGGAGTGAGACTTACTTAAAAATGGTTTGTTATAATTGATTTTGAAGAAAATCCGAAATTCTGCAACAAAATTTGCTTCAAATCGTTTTTAAATTGGCTCACTACTTTCAAAGATATAGTTAAAATGGTTAAGAAAAACTACGCTTTTTATACAAAATTAAGAAATTTTTAATTATAAAAAAATTATTTAAAATAGAAGGAAATAAAAATCCAGCTTATTTTTTATCTCAGCATGTAGCTCCATAGGTTCCAGACTTATAGGAAATTTTCTGGCAGAATTTCGGATTTTCTGTTTTTAACAAATAGAACTCTCCATTAGCAAGTAATGCATTAAAAACATTCGAGACAGCAGGATGCCGACTACACAACCACAAATGACGTTGGCTACAAATGTTGCTGTGTAGCCAGCTACTTAATTATATTGGAGGCAGTAGAAGCAATTGTTTAGGTTACAGAAATATATTTCAGTGGTGCCACTTTAAATTTTTTAATAAAATTATTTATTCAAACTCAGAAAAAATATAAATACACATTAACTTGTGTATATACGAGTAGATATAAATACTTATAACACGTAATAATGTAAAAACAATTCGATTCATTTCTTTAACACCTCTTGATTGTCAAATAAAATGAAATATTTTCCAACACTCATTTTTTATTATACTGGCAGCAGCACTAAATTGTTCATTGGCGCCGACGGAAATTAGAAATTAGCCTAAGTTGGCGACAGCTACAATAGTAGTCGTGTAGCCATGTAGTCGTGCTGTCTTGAAAATAATTATTTCAATAAACGCATGTATTCTATTTTTGACAGGTTGAAGTCGGTAGCCTGCTGTCTCGAATGTGTTTAATGCATAATGATCATATAAGTCACAACACCTCCTTCATATAAGCGTTGACCAGAGTCAATAAAAAATTTCAATGGAAATTTCAATGGTATAATTCGGTCCCAGATTCCAAATAATTTGCAAACTTGGGTAATGTAATCCTATCGTCACTATCATAAAACATAAGCCAAACACAACGGTAACACTTGCAAAGTTAAATTAAAAAAAAAAATTAAATAGAACAAATTAATTTTAAGTGTTTGTTAAAAAAATTGTCCAATTAAAATACTTAATTTATTTATTAGAAATAAACAGACAGCCAGCCAGCAGGCAGCAGCCTCCACTCAAAAGAATTATTTACAACAAAATTCTATTTGTGGGCTTATGTAACATTACATTTGCATTGAAAAAATAAATGTGTTGCTGCATATGTATCGTATTTCATACAATTTGAATATCAAACTAAAACTGCGCACTATTTTTCTATGCAAATATTAAAAAAGAAAAATTAAATTAAACAGACTTAGAAAAGTTTAAATAAATATTAAATTTGCATTGCAAATTAACACACAGGGGCTGGGCTGAGCTAAACCATTCAATTAAAAAATTTTTTGTGCGGACAAAAATTTTGTGTGGAACAAGTGGGTGATTTCAACTTTAGTTATTCCCCTAAAGTTTTTTTTTTCATAGAAAGCCAACAAAAGCCCTTTCACATGCTGATGATACTATTTTTCAAAAACTGAGATGATGGATTCGTCTGCACGTTCTGGAGAAATTTAAAACCTGTCTCAAAGTAACGGCCTATTTTATTTAAAAAAAATTTTGTGCGGATAAAAATTTAGTTTGGAACGAATCAAAAGCGTTTAGCCTCAATTCAACCACTGGTTGCGAAGAATTATTTTTATTGAAATTCTCTCTCACAAAGAGTAACCTCTAACTATGTACATTTAAAGAAAAAAATTTGTGGGGACAAAAAATGTTTTCAGAACAATTTGTGAATTCGTGTGATTAGTTTTTTTTTAATTAAGATCATCATTACTGGTGGGATAGTGTCTAAACCAAACCGTGATAAGATTTTCTTGCTACAAAAGCTTTATTCGTGATAACAAGCAATTTTAATGTTTGCAAGAACTTTTCCTCACTAAATAAATTGAGGATTTTTCTGTTAAAAAATGGGAATTTATTGCCTGCTTGGCTTTGCATGTAGGAAATCATTTATCATTTGATCGTGTATTTTCTGAGCACAAACTCTCATAATTTAAATTTTATGATTTTCCTTACTTTTTCAAATATTTTTTTTTTCTTTGTTTAAAAGAAAAAATTTTTGTTTCATCCACTTGTCAATTTGTCAAATGAATTTTTTTCTTATAAAAATTTTCATGTTTTTGACTACAAAAAAATGTGTGACGGCAAATTTAAATTTTATTGTGGGTGTCACTTTATTTTCTTGTGCTTTAATTCTTATCACTTTCTTTTTGTTTTTTCTTTTGTCTCATTCATTATTTATTTATTTTATTTTATTTTATTGAATTAAATTTTTAAAAGTTTAGCATGAATAGATAAATAACAGTCTCTTGTTTGACCTAATTTTGTCATTTGTTTTTATTTTAGATGGCCATAATGAGCTTACGCGCTACAGTAGCGAAGATGTATCGGGCAATGAATCCAGTGAGGCTTTAAAAATGACCGAAACTGAGCGTCAGGCCAATTTCAATCGCCATAAGGAGGAAATGCAAAAGAAAAGGCGCAAAAAGAAGCGCACCTCCTCATCTTTACACTCTTCTACATTTCAAGGTACATTTTTAAATAAAATTAATTTTTAATCACGAACAGATGGTCTCGTTAGCGTAGATACTTATTAGCTGTCAAACTGAAGCGAGTTAATGTAAGGTGACTGCAGTGGCGAAATGCGAATTATCTATCACCCATGTTCTGAAAAACGCAAAACGCTTAATTTTGGTGTTTTCCAACCGCAAGCTTGCACTGAAGCGAAGTGATGAATTTTGCAAATACAAAAAGTTAAAGAGAAAATAAAATGTTGCACAATTCAAATTAAATATGTTTTCTTTTTATTTCAACCAAAATTTAAAAGAAAATTGGCATTTTTCCATAAAAATACGATTTTAAAAAATTTACTTTGATTTTGTTAATTGTGTGTGTCAATTGTTTACTTATAAACTGGCGTTTTCCCATTCACATTCTATGAAAAAAATTTAAGAAAAACGCGCGTTTTTCAGAACATGGGCGGCGTATGTATATGATTACTAGCTGACCCGGCAAATGTTATTTTACCTTCAAATTTTATTTATATTAAAAAGTAATTAAAAAGAGAAAAATAAAAAAATTAGTCTAATCGGTCCATCCGTTCTCCGTTTCAAGATAAATTTAAAAAGTGGTCCGTAATAATAGGCGTGGTAAATTTTTCTTTTCATAAAAAAATTTGGCTTTTTGGAATATGTAACACAAAAATTAGCCAAATCGGCCTAGCCGTTCGCCGATTTGAGAGTAATGTACAAGTAAGCATAGTAATGGGCGTGGCAAATGTTTCTTTAAATTAAAATATAAGTTGGGTTATGCCCAACATATAAGGAAAAAATTAGCCAAGTCGGTCTAGAAGTTCTCAAATTTGAGAAAAATTTAAAAAGTAGGCGTGGTAATGGGCGTACTCTATTTTAATTTTCATAAAATTTAAAGAAATCATACTTGAAAAACTGTGCAAGACCGGGTAAAAACAGGTAGAAGATAAATAAGCCAAATAACGATTGCAGTGCCACCTGCCGTGTGGATTTATGACGCTAAACCTTCCAAGGTGTAACCCAAAGGCATACACAGAAATGCAATTAAATCGGTCCAGCCGTACAGTCGAATTTTATATATTAAGAAAGGATCATCTCTGCATTGTTTTTCCAGCTGAGGTGTTCAAAATTTACAATTTTAGTTTTTCATTTTTCCATTTCGAAATTATTTTCAGGGGGGCTACTCTGTTTTGCGTTTGCTCTTTGCTTATCGCAAGATATTGACATGCAGTTACGCATTAAAGAGCGGGTTACTACCAGACAAATGCAAAAAGTAAACTATCAAACACATTAAAGATTTGATTTCGTATCGTTTTTTTTTCGAATCGCAATACAGAGTAACTTCCCAGATTTTTAAAATTTTATTTTAAACTGCAATCATCTGTGCGAATTCTCTTCGACAGTTTTAGTGTATTTACTCAGCAGCTCTTTTATACTCCAAAATGTCAAAACTTTTTTCAATTTATAATTTGAATCGGAAAAACTAGTCCATTATAAAAAATAAACTTTAAAAAATGCTTTAACAATTTTGAGAATTTTGAAAGATAATGATGAACTTGTATAGTTTCGCCTTGGCTGTGCTCGTGCAATCCATCTGTATGAATTCGCTTTTTTTTAAACTGTTAGCTGGAATTTGCTTTAAATTACTAAATATATATTTTTTTTGTTTGTTTTTTTTTATTCCTCAGAGTTGTACAAACTTACAGGCGAGATTTTGGGTGAAGGTGCCTACGCCTCTGTGCAAACGTGCGTTAATATTTATACTGATTTGGAGTATGCAGTTAAGGTGATTGATAAAATTCCTGGTCATGCGCGCGCTCGCGTTTTTCGCGAAGTGGAAACATTCCATCATTGTCAGGGTCATCCTGGTATTTTGCAATTGATTGAATTTTTTGAAGACGATGAAAAGTTTTATTTAGTTTTTGAAAAAATCAACGGTGGCCCACTGTTGACACGCATTCAAGAACGTATTTGTTTTTCGGAACATGAGGCTGCTCAAATTATTAAGGAAATCGCTTCTGGTTTGGATTTCCTACATAAGAAGGGTATAGCTCATCGTGATCTCAAACCTGAGAATATTTTATGTGTTTGTCCGGATAAATTATGTCCAATTAAGATATGTGATTTTGATTTGGGTTCTGGTATTAAATTTACCACAGATATATCCTCGCCAGCGGCAACTCCCCAACTATTAACGCCGGTAAGTAAGCAAAAACAAAAAAAGTGCACTGAAATTTTGATCGGTACAGAATGCTCTTAATTTTCTTTTGGAGCTAATTGAACTTTTGGTTTTTAATCTGAATTATGAAGTTTGAAATGCATTTATTTTCTTTTTAAAATTCATTAATTTCATTGAATTTTTATTATTTCATTTCAGGTCGGCAGTGCTGAATTCATGGCACCCGAAGTTGTGGATCTTTTTGTTGGTGAAGCCAATTATTATGATAAACGTTGTGATTTATGGTCTTTGGGTGTTATAGCTTATATTTTGTTATGTGGTTATCCACCATTTTCTGGTAATTGTGAACAAGATTGTGGCTGGAATCGTGGTGAAAATTGTCGCACTTGTCAAGAGCTTTTATTTGAGTCTATACAAGAAGGTGCATTAAATTGAAATTAAATTAAACTTTGAAATTTTTTTTTTTAATTTTTATTTTTAATTTTAATGCAGGACATTTTTGTTTTCCTGAACCTGAGTGGGATGATGTCAGTGAAGAGGCCAAAGATTTAATACGCGGTCTTTTGATTAAAGAGGCACCTAAACGTTTAAGTGCTGAGGCCGTCTTAAATCATCCCTGGATAAGAATTTCTGAAAATCAACCCTTAGATTGTAAGATGATGGAGAATAGACGTAAAGCTTTAAAGACACCAGGAAATATAAGACGGTAATGAAATACTTGCATACAAGATGCCTGCTGTATAAAGAAAATTTGTTATGAATTAAGGAAATTGAGCTGGAGAAATCGCCTTTAGATTAACTTAATTTTTTTTCATGTGAAAGTTTAGGGAAACTCTCACAATGAAAAATCCAATGATTGCCTTAGCAAATTCGCTCCTCATTTTCTTTCAAATTGTCAAAATTTTTTAAGCAAATTTTCTTTTTCTTTTTAACTTTTTTTTAAATGAAAAAATTGTCAATTGAAATAAATTTTGCACAATTTGCAATAAATCAGCTGCTGAGCTGAGCGAATTGATTAATGCAATCACATCTTGTGTAGATTCGCCTTGATAACATCTATGTTTGAAAGGAAGCGAATTCATGCAGATGATTGCAGTTTAAAAATAATAAAAAATAAAATGTAAATTCCTGCAAAAAGCAGCAATTAAATTTCCTTGCTTAAGCCCGCTCCATAACAAATTTTTAGTTCTAATCGTAAGCCTAATGGCTAGTGTGTTTTGGTGTTACATTTATGGTTTTTACTGTTTAATTTTTTTAGTAATCAATCAGCACGTGAAATTTCACAATTTGCTGAATCTGCTATGGCTGTGAAACGCGTTATTTTACAACATTTCTCTATGCGTTATGACTACATGAAAGAACGTCCGAATATTTATCAACCCTCCCAAAATGGCGTTGAGGCGAATCCTGATTTCTCTACGTTTAAGAAAAATCGTTCAGCAAATTCCAAATCTTTGTTGGCGGGTGCTGCCACCAGCCGTAATCGTTCAACTTATGGACGCCCCAATACTATAAGCTCCCGACAATCAATTAATAAATATGGCAGTGCCAATGGTGGTGGGTTAGCTGTAACCGTCGGCCCTGGTGGCGGTGGTATATCGCGCAATAGCTCTACCGTCTTTAATACGTCAGCAGGTTCACGTTCTGGTGGTTTTTCCATTTTAAATGTGCATGATGAAGATGAAGACGATGAGGTATTGGAAAATTTCGGACGCCTTGATGAAAATACTGATGTAAATAAATATTGGCGTTCATATTACAAAGGGAACGATGATAATGTTGTTGAAGAAAATGATGATAATAATTATCATAGTCACTGGCGTGAATTAGATGATTACGATTATGATGAGGATATCGATGAAGATGAAGAAGAAACCTATCACCAACAACAAGAGAATAATATTTCAGTTTCAGCACCTGATAATGAGAAAGATTTGCTTGTTGAGGATAATCGCCTGTTTAAAAGCTCTTGGATTATTGACTCGGATGATGAATATAATCCAGACTATGATGAGAATGAAAAATCTAATAATAATTTTAATGATTATGATGATGATGAAGTTGATTTTGATACAACAATTACAACTACCGACGTTAAGGCAGAAGAAGAAGAAGAAGAGCATTTTTATAATGGAAATGAGCGTTTAGAATTAAACAATGATGATGATGATACTGAAATATTGGAAAGTATTAGTGATTTAAAGGCAATGCTACCTGATGTAAATGATGAGACTGGCAAAAATTGTGAAATTGATCAAATCAATAAAAATTGCAATCTTGATCATCATTATGATGATGATGATAATGATGAAGAAAATTATGATGATAAAAATCATAAGAAAGAAGAAGAAAAAGAAGAAGCTTTTAAGGAGCAAAACGAAGCCGTACCACTTAATGTACCTATCATTGATGTAATTAAAAGCCCACCACAAGAAACTATTTCTAAAGTTGATAACAATGAGCGTGAGAATGAGCAGCAACAAGCTTTAAATGAAAATAAAATAGTAACAACCACCACCACACAAGCTCCACAAGCTTCAATCTTGAAGACTTCTAACAAACAACAACAGCAGCAACAGCAACAGCAACAACAAAAGCCTTTGGAAAAAGATAACAAATTAAGCATTTCCCAAACACGCACGGTTTACTTTGCCCCAGATAATGCCGATGGTGATGATGATTATGAGGATGATGAAGAGGAAGATAATGAAATTGAGAAACAAGATGTTTTCAAAAAGCCTTTCTTATACAAAAACTATACCAACAGACAAAGGCAATATTCGAAGTATCAAAAACAGCAACAGCAGGACATACACAAACGTTACATTTCGAATAATTTGAAGCAGCAGCAGCAGCAGCAACAGCCCATAGAAAATTGGCGTCAACGTAACAATGACCAACAGCAAACGGAGCAGCAAAGAGTCAACTCTAACAATTTGAAAAATTTTAAAAATTTGGACAATCAACCGTACAGCAAGTATCGTCCCAATCAGGATCCCCATTACTATGGCAATCAATATCGTAATTATTTGGGTAGTTTTTCCCATGGTGGCGCACAACAGCAGCAAATTCCTCGCTCCAGTCCATATATGTTGCCCACGTATTATCATCAGCAACACAACAACAATAATAATAATCGACACCACAGCAGCGGTAGCAGTGGCGGTTCTCCACCTTCCGATCATGAAGGTTATCACCCTCTTAAAACATCACCGAACAACAATGGCAAGGAAATACGCAACTGGCGCAACGATTGCATATATTCATCGGTACGCAATTGTGGTATGGCCCAACATAATTCGCCTAACCAATTAATCTATCAACAGCGCAAGTGTTTTAGCCAACAGCCCCAAATGCAGCCCTTGTATCGGGTCAATAACCAACGCATTGGTTCGGGGCGTTTCTCCACTAATGCCTCAGCTGCTACTGCTTACATTAATAATATGGATTTTAATGAAGCGCCACGCATAAGTTTTGGTCTCTCGCCACCCAGTGAAAGTTTATTGTTACAAAGACGCTTGCAACGCATTAATAATACTAACTCGGTAGAAGCAACGACCACACTTGCCCCTTCCTCTCACTATCGTCAACAATTGCACATTAAGGGAAATGATTTATTGATTAATAATTCCAATGAGTATTGCCAACAACAGGCTACCGCAAGTGGCTAAATCAACAAGAAATCTTCAAGAGCAAAAAAAAAACACCAACAAACAAAATCTTCTTTAAAAAACGGGTTGTTTATCCTTAAAGAAAAGAAAATACGCAAATTTCCAAAATAATTTTTCTACTTTTAAAGATTTTTTTTATATACAAACACAAACCAACACACACACACACACACACTTCACACAACAAAAATTCAATGAAATTGAAATTCTTTTTATTATTTAATATTAATCAAGCTTAAGATCTTAAAAAATTGTTTTTATTTAAATTTTCAGATATTTCGACTTTCTTTTGAAGGTCTTCTTCAGGGAAATATATTTTTATAATAATTTATTATTATAATTATAAAAATAAATTTCAAAAGAAAGTCAAAATATCGGAAAATTTAAATAAAAACAATTTTTTAAGATCTTAAGCTTGATTAATATTAAATAATAATAAATTTATAAGATCGAATAATTTAATAAAATTATTCTTTCGTTTTTTTTATAGAAATTTTGTTTGAAAATTTTAATTATAAAAAAAAAAGTAAAAATGTAACTGTTCTGTAAAAATATACTACAACAACAAACACACACAAGTACATGTGAGAATGTATTAACACAAAAAAGGGAGTTTTTGAAAAGAAAGCTTTATGTGAAAAGCTTTTGTTAAATAACACGTAAGAAAAAGCTCTTGTTTTAAAAAGCTTTAATTGATTAATTGATTAATTCTATTGTTTAAAAAACAAATCTTTATCTATACATAAAAACCTTGAAAAAAAAATATATTTTGTCGAATAAAATGTTACGAAAAAAAAAGAATGAAAAAAATTAAAAAAAAAACCAACAACAACAAAACCGCAAAATGAATGTTTTTATTTCTAATCACAATTTTTGAAAAAGTTTTTTTTCTTTTTTATTGAAACATTCATTCATTCATTAATTCATTCATTTCATGCGGATGCGGTCGCGCAACATAAAACTTTTCATTGTCATGCTCATAATAATTTCATTGATAAGAGTTTTGTTTGGTAATGTGTTTCTTGTATATCACGCCTCTCTCTCTCTCTCTCTCTCTATCTATCTATCTCTCTCTCCTAAGTCTTACAAATAAAGCTTTTTTAAAAACTTAAAAGCTGAACATTTGTCTTCATGTTTATCCATTTGTGAGTAAAAATATTTTGATCTCTTATTTTGTTTAAATGATGAAGTAAAGCTTGAAGAATTTTATTATAAAGTAAAGCTTTTTTAAAGCTTTTAAGTCATGCTTTTCCACATGGTCGATCCTTTTTCATTTTGAGTTTCGTATATGACTGATCGTTGGCCCTTGTTTACTACTTTTTCTTTTTGAATTTGTTGGAATGGTTTCTTTCTTTTGAATAAAACAAAAAAAAAAAATTAAAATAAAAAAGCTTTTCACAAAAAGTAGTTTAGTTCATTCTCAGCAACAAACATTGTAATCCTCTAAAGAAATTTATTTCATTTATAACGATTTGATTCGACAATTTTTTTAATGTAATTTAAGCCAAAACAAAAAATTATTCAGGCATGTTCTGTGCAATCAAGGTGATTTTAACTCCTAGTAGTGATTTTTATTCTGTAAAGCTCGTATGCCTTGTTCACACTAAAATCTTGCTAAGAAAAAGAAGCACAAGAAATGAAAATCACGAATTATATAAACAAATCGAACAAATTGTGCACAAAATATAAAGCGTTGTGTAAAATATAAAAATGTTTATACCAAAAGTAATCAAAAACAATGCAAATGGAGGGCATGTAAACATTTTGTTAACGAATTAAAAAAAAAATATGCTAAAAAAAAAATTAAATTAAATTACGAGCTTTTAAATTTTTTTTTCGTGATTTTAAAACACTTCCAAAACATGCCTGAATGTGTTTAAATAACAGAAGTTAGTTAAAAATAAGAGCAGCCCAAATTGTACAAAAAATGTAATAATTTGAAAATTTCATTCAAATTACTCGATATTAAATGCGTTTAATTCTACTCTCCTGCGTCCCTATTATATGGTTTACAGTTAAACTCAGTTGAATTAAAACGAAAATAGTTGAACCATTTTTATTATTAGCTGTTCCAGCTCAAGTCGAATTCGTACAATTTTTTTTTGTTTTAGTTGAATTTGTATTATCATGGTGTAATTATATGTTTATCAAATTTTTTATCTTGTGAATATTGTGATTTGACAGCTCAAGCTGAAGACACACAAATTGGCCTCTACAATGTCTCTTAATAATGAAAATATACCAACAGTCAGTCAGTAGACTATGACTTAAAAGAAACCTCCCTCCCATCATAGTAGAAATAATAGCTTTAACGATATATTAATGGTTAGCAATTTATAGCTTGCCAAGAACGTTTTTGAATCCATATTGTCTGTTAATATTAATTAAGCAGTTTTGCAGGGTATTAACGTAGCCAAGAATTGACGATTTAACAAAAAAAAAAAAAAACAAAAAAAAAAAAAATAGGAAATTTGAATTTAACAAAATTAAAACATCCATTCAACATTATTGAATGTTTTAAATATAATACATATGTATTTACTAAAGGGCTGCACAAGCCCCTTCAAGTATGCTTGTGCAGCCCTTTAGTATGTACTGACTCTCATTGTCAGTAGTGGATTTTTGGCCCCGCAAGAACGGCAATATGACTGCTAATTAAAGAAGAGTATCATAAAGTTTCTATGCTTGGCCAATGTTATTCAGTAGGGCGGGTCGATTTAAAAATCGCACAAATTACAAGGAAAATCGTAGTCTAGGGATCAAAATAAGAAACTTTGCCGAAGAAACGATACCTCTACAATGTATTTTGATGTCCCGACTTTTGATCCGAAGGGTCAAATTTTGAAAAAGCTCACTGACCCATTTGGAGTGCCTCAATCGAGTCAAAATGTATCCCTAGAATACGATTTTCCTTGTAATTTGGGCGATTTTTTTGCCTCCATACAAATCGACCCGCCCTATTATTCAGGCTTTAGGAGAACAGTTAAAAGTTTTGCTAGCACTCAGTTGTCGAGCGTTTTGTGCTAGAAGTTCCCTCAAAAATATTTATCTAATTGCAGCTCCTACATATGTTTGAGTTTATTAAAGCCTTAAGTTACATTTAAAGATTTTTAGAAGAGAAGCCAAAAAAAGTCGATAATATGAAAAATTAAAACTTTTTTGAACTTCATTTTAAGAATGTTGTTATTTTTAATTGTAGGAGTGCAAAACTTCAAAAAGTTTTTTTAATTTTTCATATCGACTTTTTTTTTTAAATCATTAAAATGTAACTTGCAGCTTTAATGAAATTATATAACGATATATTCCAAAGCAAATTCATACTAGATAGACGCAAGACGAAAAAAAAAAAATAACTTACATACAAAACCATGGTAAAATTATAGAGGTGTATGCATCGCGAAAATCATAACCAAGTCGTATTTATTTTCTAGCAAACTGTCAAAATTGTTTCAGAAATTTTTTTAAACTTTTTTATGATCAATTTTATTTATAAAAATAATATAATAAAAATAAATAATATATATTTCATGATTGAGAAATCATTTTTGTAAATCATCAAATTGTAAATGGAAATCAATTTTGACAATTGGGGTTCAAACAGCTGCGGGGCGAATTGTTGAAATGTTGTTGAAAACACCCACCCACTTTGCAAAATAATTTAATTTAAATTTAATTTTTTATTTTTCATATATGTGACGCGCAAAATAGAAAAGGACCTAAGGGTAAAAACCGGTTTTGTTCAGGAGAGCCATTTTTTAAGATTTAAATTTGGTGTACTTCACTTTCATAAAACGCGCATATCTCTGGGAGGCATGGGATCGGTCTCATTCGATGCTCAGATGTTGTCCAAATAAAAAAAAAAAAAAGTGAAAATTGATTTTTTTTATTTTACCCCTTAGATCCCTTCTCTATGCGCTGTCACATATACTAATGTCCAAATTCATAAAAATCAAGTTTGCTTATTAAGAGTTTAATAAGCAGTTTTTCTTTGGGAACTTTGTTTAATAAGTGCTTATTAAACAAAAATATTTTTAATGAATTTGGCTGTAAATGTAATAATTACTTTATTATCAACATTTGCTTTTATTTGCTTAATTTTTTTGTAACAGTTTTTTTTTTAATTTAATTTGTTTAATTATGAGTTTTGCTTCATTTATATCAAGGCGAATTTAGCAATTACATAGATAAAAAGAAAAATTCATATAAAATTATGAATTTGCAAAACAAAAAGCTTTTTGTTAAAAAAAAATTAATTTTAATCAATTAGAATTTTTTTTTAATTTAAATCTTAAAGAAAGAAAAACAAAAAGTTAAAGCAGAAAAAAATGCCAGTTAAGAAAACAACGTAAATGATTGATTATAATAATGTGATTTTAATATATATATATATATATATAAAAAAACTTAGAAACAAACAAATGTAACATCATATTGTCATTTGAAAACAAACAAACAGTTTCCTTAATATAAAAAAAAAAAAAAAGAATTATACATATTGACAAGCATTTCCTAAACTTTAAACAAAAATGCTCTTATTCGAAAAAAAAATTGACGTAAACCTAAAAGTAAAACTTATTAAAAATTATAAGAAAAATTTCGATAACGTTGACTTTAAAGTCTACGTTAATTTTTTTATAAGGGGGAATTTTTTTTTTTTTTTTTTTTTGGTATTCAATTTTGTTGTCAACAATTCCTTATGCTTTATTGGAAAAAGGAAAATTAATTTTTTTTTTGTAAATTAACACACGTTAAATAAAAATATTTAAACGGATTCAACTTTCTAAATTTTATAAAATTATTCCATTTATAAGATTTAAATCAACTGTTATTTTTGAAACTGGTATAAGTGTACTTTTTTTAATTACAATTATTTTATAGCAGAAGCTGTGGTTTTTGAAAGTGGTATAAGTCCACTTTTTTTTAAAAAAATAACAAATTATTTTTAAATTAAATTACAATGGGCCATAATTATAGCATACTAAGTCGGTATTTTTTTTTAAAACGACTTTAAATCCATATAATTCTTATGAACAAAAGCCAGCTCTTAATAAAAGCCTACTTTTTTGTGACTATGATTATGGTCAATTATTTTATAGCAGAAACTCTTATTTTTGAAAGTGGTATAAGTCCACTTTAAAAATAATTTGTAATTTTTTTTAAAGTGGACTTTAACCATTTTCAAAAATAACAGCTTCTGCTATAAAAATTGTTGAATGTCTTTTATTTTTGAAAACATATGAAAATATGTTTGCTTTTTAAAACGAACTAAAATAAATTATCTTCTTTTTTAAATAAAAACTACAAAAAAATTCCAGAATGCAATTTCAAACGAAAGTTTGAATAAAATGTACTATGGAACTGTAATTTATAATTACAAGCTAAAACCCCTTTAAACAAGACTTTGAGCCTGTTCAGCTATAAACGAACGAAAGCTTTTCATTCGCATAATTGTATAGAAAATAAAAACAATATAATTATGCGAAAGAAGATTTCGTTGACTTTAAGCTCTGAACAGGCTTTTTACTTATTTTGAGTCCGTTTTGAATTAAAATGTGTTTATTTAAAAAACAACATGTAAAAAAATATTTTTTTTCCTTAAAAAAAAAAAAAAAAAAATACTATTTTTTAAACTAATTGTAAAACCAAGAAATAAAGTTAAAAAAGAAGAGCGTGTGAAATGCTTTAACGTAAACATACTTTTGAATTGATTTTTTTAAATTTAATTTATAATTAAAATTAAAACTGAAAAAAAGAAGGAAGAAAGTAAGAATTGCTATGCATATTCATATAAGAAAATAAAACTAAGCCAAACACCACCTTTACAGTTTAATTACAAAAAAAAAAAAAATGAAATAATTTAGAGGCTTTTGTACATTTTTCTCTTTCTCTTTTCTTTTAATAAAAAAAATACTATTTAAATAAAAAAGAAAAGGGAGGAGTAAACTAATAAAAACAACAACTTGTGATATGGTGCTTTTTGTTTTTTCTTTAATTTAAATTTTTTTTTTAATTTCTGTTTATTACAAAAAAGCACAAATATTTGTTAAAAAAAATAATTACACACATACCTAAAATACTGAAAAATAATTGAAAGACCTCAAGTATAGAGATTAAAACCCAAAAAAAGAACATCAACTATTAATCTAAAAACATATAAATAGATATTTAAATCATACGAAAAAATTTGTGCCATGATTGAAGAAAAACAATAAACTTTTTAAAAGTTTTTTTTTTATTCCATTTTAATATTTCTTTAAAGAAATTTATTCTAAAATCTTAAGAAAGACAAAGAAGCCTAGAAAAAAAACATACATACATAAAACAAGTCCCTCTTTATTGCGTAACGCTATAGAATTACAAACCTACAAGCATACAAAATATTTATATGTATAAAACAAACAATAGTTTTTCTTATTTAATAATTGACTCTCTTTGTTAAATGAAAACAAAAAATATAAACATTCATTGGAATGTTTTTTTTTAATAAGCAAAATAAAAATTCCTTTATAAACTTTAATAATAAATTAAATAAGCTTTAAACAAATCCTAAGATACAATAATCTGTGTGTAATAAATGTGAAAGAAAAATCTAAGATTTTACTTCAAGCGAATACTAATTCCCATTAAATATATAAACTAAGGAAAATACAAACTCAACAAAGTCAACTGTTATAAGGCAAGGCAATAACTTATTTTTATATTAAAAAATTTTTTTTCTATTTTGTTTCTTTTTTTATTTATTTTGCAATTTTTTTCGGCCTTTAAAAACTATAATTTATATTTTAATTAATTTTTTCTATTTTATTTCTTTTTCTAAATTTTTTCTATTTTATTTATTTGGTAATTTTTTTGTTCTACCTTTAAAAACTACAATTTATATTTTAATTAATTTTTTCTATTTTGTTTCTTTTTCTAAATTTTTTCTATTTTATTTATTTGGTAATTTTTTTGTTCTACCTTTAAAAACTACAATTTATATTTTAATTTTTTTCCAAAAATAGGACCTAAAAAAATTAATATATAAATTATTTCTTTTTTTCTTTCTTATTTTCTATTTTTTTCCTATTTTTTTTATTTTTTTTTATATCTATTTGTAACTTTATTTGACTTTTTTCTTTAATTAATTTAGTTACTTTAGCTTGAGGTTTGATTATAAATATTTGTTTTTAATTGGGCATAAAAAAGTGGGCTTTTATTAAAAGCTGACTTTTGGTCATAAAAATTTTATGAATTGAAAGTCGTTTTTAAAAAGATACCGACTTTAGTGTGACTATGATTATGGGCTATTGATTTTAATTTTTTCTATAATTTTTTTTTTAATTTAATTTCTATTATTTTAATTTTTATACTTTAATTTGACCTTTTTCTTCTTTAATTGAAATGGCTATTTTATTAAGCTTGAGGTCGGATATAAATATTTATTTTTCTATCTATTTTATTTCTATATTTTTTAATTTTTTATCTAATTTCTATTTTTTTGTTTTTTTTTCTATTTTTTTAAATCTTTTTCTATTTGTTTTAATTAAATTTTTTTCTTTCTAATTTAATTTCTGTTTTTTTTTTTATAAAATTTAGATTTCTATTTTTTTCAATTTTATTTGTAATTTTAAGAAAAAGTTAATTAATATAAGTTGACTTGTTTTTTAGGTTCTAGAGCCGAAAGAATAATACCGTACACATTTCTAATTTTTTTCTTTGTTTTTTTTTTCAATTTAATTTCTTTTTTGGATTTTATTTTTATTTAATTTTCTTAATAAAATTTTTTTCCCCTTTTTTTTATTTCATATTAATTTTTTTTCCTACTTTTTTCTAATTTTTTATTTTTTGAGGTCGGATAGAAATGTTTTTTTTTCTATTTTTATTTCTATTTTTTCTATTGATTTTTTTCTAATTTAATTTCTGTTATTCTTATTTTTATTTTATTTAAATTTTTTTTATTTATAAAAACAACATATACAACACCTTAATCTTAAATTAATAAATAATTTTATTTAATTTGTATTTTTGCTGAAACCTAATTGCAATTAATTTCGCCTTTTTAAAAGAAAAACACTTGCCTAAGCACACGGTGTGCCGAAGATATTTTCAGTTGACTGAGTTTGAGGGATTTTTCTGTAAATTGTGATTTAAAATTGAATGAATCCTCTACAATAAAAAGCTTATTAATTAATATATAAAAAATACAACTTGCAACTAAATTAAGTTTAAAAGAGCCTGATTCACAAATCAAAATTATGATCCCAGTGTAACGAAAAATAAAACTTTAATATCTTTTTCAAGCAAAATAAAATAAATTTATGGTTTTTAATAAGTAAGAGGTGTCGAACGCTATTGTTCGCCTTCATTTTAAGCAATAAAATATGATTTGATGAACAGACCAGCCAGACCATTAAATTCGAGATTTTTCACATTCAAAGCTAAGACGCTTAATAATTAATAAATGTGATCTATCTCGCTTATGGTGAATCGGGGCTCTAATTGATTTTATTTTTAATTTATCATCTAAAAAAGACATACAAAACCTAACAAAACAAAAATATTCCTTTCAAACCGCAACTGGTAACTTTTTTTTCATCTAAGAAAAAAAAAACAAACTAAAACCAAAAAAATCTCTTAAATACAAGTACACAACACAAAAATGAACAAAACTCAAAGCGTTTCGTAACAAAACTTTGTAAAATGTTTGTGTTTCTCAAAAATGATTTTGACTTTAAGCGACTGGCCAGAGGCCGATGCGGCGCATTCAATATCGAGTAACTTGTAACAGAATTTTAAAATTATTTTAAACAAAAATACCTAAAATTTCAGTCATTAACGCTGCAAAGTGATTTTTTGTTTAACAAAAACTGCAAAGTCCTTTTTGAGAAACGCCAACAAGACTTTTTAAGTAATTTTGATTCCATTTAAGTCAAAACAGTTGGGAAAACTTTATTAAAACAAAAAAAGAAAAGTTGTTTTGTTTGTTTAAAATTTTTTTAAGATCTTAAAGCCTAAAGTTTGTTACACAAAAACCAAAAAAATTAAAAAAAAAAAGAAATCACTCAATATTTAAGCAACAAATATTGAATTTATTACAAAGTGAAAAAAGAAAATTTTGTAAATCTATAATTTCTTTGTGTGTCTCTCTTTAAACTTACACGAGATCATCATAAATTAATTCATTTGAAATTGAATTATTTGAACACAAAATTTTGTAAAATCGATGAAAAACCAGAAAATATATCTTACTAAAATATTGTTTTATACGTTAAAAATTAAATAAAAAAAATAAAAAAATTATTGTGATGGCGAAAGAAATCGATCACTTGGAATAAAAATGCAAGCAAACAAAGAAATCTTATAAAAAGAAAAACTAAAACAGCAAAATGAAAAGAAAAAAGTTTATAAAATTTGTAAGCATAAAAAGAAACTCAATAAAGTGCAAAAAATAAAAAAACTAAAAGTTGTTTTTGTTGCTTAGCAAATTGTGCAAACATTAACTGCGAGTACTTAACAACATCTCTCTCATTAATTAAACCGGATTTTATAAAAACATTTTTTTAATAAAAAAAAACTATTTTTAATTCAATTTAAAAGAAATTTCTTAAATGAAACGCATTTTCTTGCTTTATTTTTATGAATTATTTTACGTTGCCTACTTTAGGGAATAGCTATAAATTTCGTTTTATTTAGTGTACAGAAAAAGATTTTCTGCCATAAATTTTGAATGGATTAAAATTTTTTATTGACACTTTCACCATGTGAAAAAAAAGGAAAATGGGCTACATTTTATTGGAGCATTTTTCGAAGATCGCTGCAACGTTAAAAAAAATTAGTGTTTTTCTAATTAAAACTCGTTTTAAATAAATTAGATGTGGCATGTGGCAACATCTGTTGTATGTGGCAGATAGCCGATTTCTCACTCTGCCACATGGTGAAAGTTCCATTTAAAAATATTGATCCATTCAAAAGTTATTGCGAAAACACCAACTTGTAGACAAAATCCACTTGTTCATCGTCCGAGAATGAAATTGAACGAAAAAAGTAAAACACCAGGCTAACAGAATCAGCAGTAGGTGGATTTTTAGGAATACATTTTTGTTTTTTTGCTACAACTTTTGAAAAGATAAATATTTTTTAATGAAACTTTCAACATGTTGCAGAGCGAGAAATGGGCTACTTGCCACATGCCACTTATGTTGCCACATGCCACATTTGAGTTGAACAAACAGCATTTTAATTGAAAAAAACGCTTATAGCTTTGTAAGCGTTGGCCCATTTTGAAAAAAATATTCAAGTGAACTATAGCCCATTTCCCGCTCCATCAAGTGCTGAAAGTTTCATTTAAAAATATTAAACTGTTATAAAGTTGTAGCAAATCAAAGGAAAAGTTGACAAAAACACCATGTTGCAAGTTCAAATTGATTTCTTTTTGGTTTTTTCCCTTTAACTTTTGAACGGGTTAATATTTTTTATTGAAACTTTCACCATGTGGCAGAGTGGGAATTGAGCTAGATTTCAGTGAACCATTTTTTTAAAATCGGCCCAACGCTTTCCAAGCTATAAGCGTTTTTATAATTAAAAATCATTTTATATAAAGAGGATGTGGCATGTGGCAACATCTGTGGGATGTGGCAGATAGCCAATTTCTCATTCTGCCACATGGTGAAAATTCCATTTAAAAATATTAATCCATTCAAAAGTTATTGAAAAAACACGAAAATTTAGGCAAAATCCACCTGTTGCATCGTCCGAGAATGAAATTGAAGAAATTTGAACGAAAAAAGTAAAACACCAGGGTAACAGAATCAGCAGTAGGTAGATTTTTAGGTATAAATTTTAATTTTTTTTGTTATAACTTTTGAACGGATAAATATTTTTGAATGAAACTTTCAGCATGTGCAGAGTGGGATATCTGCTATCTTCAAATCGCTTAAATCTTTTAAAAGTTGTAAGCGTTTTTTCATCAAAAAAGTTTTTTCTTTATGCTAGGTGTGGCATGTGACACATAGCCAATTTCCCATTCTATCACCCGGTGAAAATTTCATTTAAAAATATTAATCAGTTCAAAAGTTATAATAAAAAAAACCAAAAAGTAAACAACCCAGCTGTTTTACTTCCGGTTTAATTTTACTTCCGTCAAAACAGTCTACAGGAAGTTGTTTGTTAGTTTTAGTCTTTTCATTATAATTTTGCAATGCATCAATATATTTTAATGAAACTTTCACCTTGTGGTAGAGTGAGAAATTTACTATTTGCCACATGCCACTTATGTTGCCACATGCTACATCTACATTAATTAAAACGAGTTTTAACTAGAAAAACGCTTATAGCTTCAAAAGCGTTCACCCGATTAAAAAAAAAATTCCACTAAAATGTAGCTCGATTTCCACTCTGCCACATGGTGAAGTTTCAATAAAAAATATTAACCCGTTCAGAAGTTATGGGGAAAAAACCAAAAAGATATGAATTTGAACTTGCAACATGGTGTTTTTGTCAACTTTTCCTTTGTCTTGCTAGAACTTTCGAACGGAATTATATTTTTAAATGAAACCTTCACTACTTGATAGAGCGGGAAATGGGCTATAGTTCACTTGAATATTTTTTTCAAAATGGGCCAACGCTTACAAAGCTATAAGCGTTTTTTTCAATTAAAATGCTGTTTGTTCAACTCAAATGTGGCATGTGGCAACATAAGTGGCATGTGGCAAGTAGCCCATTTCTCGCTCTGCAACATGGTGCAAGTCTCATTTGAAAATATTTATCCGTTCAAAAGTTGTAACAAAAAAACAAAAATTTATTCCTAAAAATCCACCTACTGCTGATTCTGTTACCCTGGTGTTTTACTTTTTTCGTTCAAGTTTCTTCAATTTCATTCTCGGACGATGAACAAGTTAATTTTGTCTACAAGTTGGTGTTTTCGCAATAACTTTTGAATCGATCAATATTTTTAAATTAGACTTTCACCATGTGGCAGAGTGAGAAATTGGCTTTCTGCCACATGCCACAGCTGTTGCCACATGCCACATCCACTTTATATAAAATGATTTTTAATTAGAAAAACGCTTATAGCTTGGAAAGCGTTGGGCCGATTTTAAAAAAATATTCCACTGAAATGTATCTCAATTCCCAGTCTGCCACATGGTGGAAGTTTCAATAAAAAATATTAACCCGTTCAAAAGTTATAGGGAAAAAACCAAAAAGATATGAATTTGAACTTGCAACATGGTGTTTTTATCAACTTTTCCTTTGTTTTGCTACAATTTTCTAACGGTTTAATGTTTTTATATTAAACTTTTTTATGTGATAGACTTACGCTCCCCCATGTTACTCTTGCATCGAGTAAGAAGTATGTGTAATGCAAATATCGCATTATTCTGATCTCAGTTATAAATATTTTGATGTCAACCCAACCAATGTGCAACAATCTTTAAATTTATAAATTTTTTTGTCTTTATTTTATAATTAAATACTTAAATACTTTCACAAATTCTTTGAATTATTGAATTAAAAATACTTAATTAACCAAAATTAATTTTTTTTTTCAATAATTTATAAATATTAAAATACAAGATAATTTTATTTAAAACTAACTAAGTTAACAATTATACACTTACATTTACATATAAAATAATAACATTTTGCATAACAGTAAAATATAAAATTTAAAATAAAACGTTGCCAGTTTCAGAAACTTATAAAAAACAAACAGGACTTGAAGGACTTTTCTTGTTTAGTTTTGCAATAGCGATTAAACAATTAATTAATTACAAAATTACACAGTAAAATTCAAATGACAAAATAAAAATAAAAAGTTTTTTTTTCTATTTTTGTGTTTAATTTGAATTTGAGTTTATTAAGGCGTGTTAGGAGGGCCCCAGCAGACTTAAGGATGTTTTAGTCTTTTAAAGAATCTCTATTGGGTGAAGACTTCGGACTTAAACTGTTATCGATGTGTGTGGATGGTGATGAGGGTGGCGGTGATATTGAACGCTTTCTAGCTGGTGGCGGAGTGGGTGCATGATTGGGTAAAGATGGCGGCGAAGGTGATTTATTACGTCTATTTGGCGGCGGAGTAGGATGTATTTTATGTTGCATATTTTCCATTTCAATATCCGAACAATTATCGGAATTTGATAAAGCTGAATCCATTGAAGTGACCGTGATGTTAACTTGTTTGTCACTGCAATCCTGCGGCAACAGCAAAGGTTTTTCAACACAAGATTTTTCCACATCATTCGGATCGCTGTTGTCTTTTAATTGATTTTGTACCACAAAACTGTTGCTGTTGATGTCTTCAATAGCTTTGCGCAACTAAAAAATAAAATAAAAGAAAATTACGTTTGATTTTTACAACAGATAAGAAATTTTATTGTCACAATCAAAGTTGTTTCTGCTTGCAGACAACCATTTAGGTTGTGAGAATCATTTAAACATAAAATTCTGTACTCACAACTAAAAACTTTTTGATTATCACAACAGAATTTTTGTATGATAAGATTTTTGATTCTCACAACCAAATTTGATTGATTAGTGGATTAAATAATTTCTTTAAAAAAAATTTATCTGCTTACAGCGAACAATTTTGGTTGTGAGAATCATTTTAACATTTAATTTTTGTTTGGTTGTAGCAACCAAAATTCTTTTAATTCTTAAAATTTTTACTTAACTGTATTACAGAATTTCTATACTCACAACTAAAAATTTTTTGATTGTCACAAGCAAAGTTGTTTGATCAGTGGATTAAATAATTTCTTAAAAAATTTTCGGTTGTGAGAATCACTAAGCCTTCAGTTAGACTAACGGAATTCTTTTAAAATTCGCTTCAAATTTTTTAAAATTGTTGGCCAGTTGTATTATTGCATTTCTGTACGTACAAGCAAGGCGAATCTATACATTAGCGAATTTGTTCTTCATTTTGTTTCAAATTGTCAAACAAATTTTAATTTGTATTAATTTTCTCAATTCAAATTGTAAATTGAAGTAAATTTTGACAGCTGCTGCGCGAATTCCCTAATGCAAAGGGGACTGCAGATTCACCTTGGCCATAACCAAAAAATTTTTGATTATCACAAGTGAGTTTTCAAGCGTTAAAACATTTAATTCTCTCAACCGAAGTTGTTTGCTGAAAATCTTTTTTTTTTGTTTCTCACTTTTTTTCTCTTGATTTTTTATTTTATTTTTAATTTTGTTTTGTTTTTATTTTATTTATTTTTTTTTGTCTTGAAAAACTCACTCACCTCTTTAAGACCAACAACACCCACTAGACGACCAATTTTCGTTACATACGCATGATTAATGCCCACCATTGAAAATAATGAATGAACTTTAAGTATGGAGGTGCGTTCGACCAATTGAAATGGTGAGGGATCTATATGAACATTAGCCTTTTCCAAATCGGTGGCCTTTTGCATTTCCTCCATTTCCCATTGTTTTTGATCTTCGGGTGACATGTCAATCACACGTTCACGCGGCTATAAAAGTTATAAAAAGAAAAAAAAAAAAATTAATGAAAATAAAATTAGAGGTTTCAAATTATGCAATTTTTGGTTACAGTTAAAAATTGTACGGCCAAGTTTCACGATTTCGAAAGAAAACTTGAGTTTTCCCTATGTAGCGCGACCCAAAGGATGTTTTCTACAGAAAACTTGAATTTCTTACAAGTGATTTAATTTGTGAAACCATATGACGGCGTTCGATAGCGATCGAAATTTCTATTGAATGTAGTCCCAGTGCTCAAATCATCGCCCACATGAAATCGACTTAAATTTTTTTATAAAATAATTTTGAAATTCCATTTTTTTTTTTTTTTTTTTTTTTTTTTTTTGATTTCGAGTACGGCGAGTGGGCCTCAGTTTGTTGAACAAAGTCAAGCTTTCAAAATTGTGAAATAGAACTTGTTTTGCTTTGATTTTTCTTTCAAACCAAAAGCCTAAGCCAACAATTTTTTTTAATTTAACTGTAACCCTTTAAATCGAACCCTTTTTATAACAAACGATAACACAACTTTAAAAATTTAGGTCAACTTTTGAACCAGACCAATTGAAAACTTTTCCCAAGCACTGATTTGTAAACAGCATTTGATTTTTTTCCGGGCTACACACGTATTTCCTGAATTAAAGAGGCGAGCATTACTTGAAAACGCTTGATTATAATTGTTAAAAAAGAAAATCCGAAATTCAGCAACATAATTTGCTTCAAGTCGTTCCTACATTGTTTTTAAATCAGCTTAATAGTTTTAAAACTATCGTTAACGTTGTGACGAACAAATACGTTGTTTATGCAAGATTAAAAAATTTTTAATTTTCAAAAAATTATTTAAAATAGAAAAAGACAAAAAGTCAACATTTCTTGAATTCCAGCATATAGCCGGATAAGTTTCAAACAAAACGGTTTAAATTTTATTAAAATCAATAAGCAACTTCCGATTTTATTTCAAATAAAGTCAATCTATCACACAGTAAAAGTTCCCATTTTATTAGAAACAAATGCTGCCATACGCGTTTGCTGGTGTTGCTTTGCCGTTTTTGCAGGGATGTGTGATACGGCTGTATGGAAATTTAATTGACAATAAAATCAAAAGTTATGCTTTGATTTCGATAAAATGTGTACCATTTTGTTTGGAACTCCATAGGCTATATGATGATAGAAAAATATGTCTGAAATTTATTTTGTTTTATTTTAAAAAAAATTTTTTAAACTTAAAAAGTTTTAAATTTTGCATAAAAAACTTATTTTTACTCCACAACTTGCAGGATATTTTTAAAACTAATAAGCTGATTTAAAAACAATGTAGGTACAACTTAAAGGAAATTTTGTGAAGGAATTTTTCTTTTAAGCGTGTGCAACAAACCATTTTCACGTAATGCTTATATATGCCACGTCACCTCTTGACAATGGGAAATAAGGGTAAGCCTTGAAAGCCTTTGCCAATTAAAAAAAAAAAAAAACGAAGGAACAGTTTTCTGCGACTCTAGTCCAAAACCGTGTATACTTGTGTAATTACACAGAGTTACAAAATATGAAGATAAATTTAATAGGCGAACTCGTGTAAGCGGTAGTAAGTGTCAGTTGCCATGATTGTGAAACATTTTTAGTATTTTAAGTGTTGAGAAAACATTTTTTCTTGCCTTTAATTTCACATTTTTGGGGGATGTTATAAAAAAAATTTAAATTTTTTAATGTAAAACAGCAACTACAACTTACATGAGTTCACTGTTTTTTAAAAAAGATCTATTTTAATGGTAGCACTGTTCTATCGCGCAAATGAGTTCGATAAAAGAAAGGGAATTTTTAGGGTTTGTTTATTTATGCTGATTACGAGTGTCAAGGTCGTAGCGCATGTAAAACATATGACTAGTGTTGCCACATGGCAGAGTTTTTATTACAACAATGACACTCCTAATCAGGATCGTCCCATTCGATATCGCATAAAATGGATAAAAGCGGCTCAATATCGAATGCGGCGATTAGGCCTCAGCTCAATTATTCACATTTGCCACATACCAGCTGTACACTTTTAACCTTTTTAATGCTGCTTTTATAAGACTTTTTTTTTAATAAAAAAAAAATACATTTAAAGAAAGAGAGAAAGAGAAAAATAAAGAGAGTAAATAATCAATCACACACATACATTAAAAGTCTATTTTTACTTTCGTTGTAGTTCACACTAGGCAATTTTTAATAATAATTTTGTGTTTATTATTTTTTTTTTTAACGAGCACTGCTAACTTTGATCATGGGGTCCCAGGGTCTAGGCAGGAATAGAGCCTGCGACCCACCAATCTACAAGACACCCCTTTGAAATTTCTAATTCTTTAATTTTTTTTAGCATTCTTTTACACGTTTACTAACACTTAAAAGCCGCCACCAATGTTGGTTCTTAAAGTAGCGAATCTCAATCTCTGCCTTTCACTCAGAATTGCAAATATAAAACTTGCGTAGTGTGAACTGAAACTTACTAATTTTAAACTACAACAACAACAACAACAACAACAACAATTTATCTATAAACCTACCAGTGTGTCGTCATCGTTTTGTGAATTTTTTAACTCTTGGGTTTCTCCTTCCAACTGCAGCATGCAAACAAACAAACGAACAAAAATTTTTTTATCACACACAACCACACTCACCATTTTTATTCTAATAAAAATCAATTAAAAAACTCCTAAACCCTACCTTCGTCTCATTTTCCTTTTCATTTTCTAGATTTTCTTTTTCATTAAAATTAAAATTTGTTTTGCTTTCCGTTTCCTTAACATTTTCCTTGTGATTTGTTATCTGCCCGCTTTTGGGCTGCTCATCATCCGCTTTTTGCTGAGCTTGTTTTAAAATAATTTTCAAATTGTCATGCTTTTTTAAAATCGTTTTAATGGAGGGCTTATTAATTTGATTCTCCTTGGTGTGTTCCTTCACTTTGGCATCAAATTCCGCTTCCGGTAGATTGTGATAGAAGGCATCTTTGCTGATGTTGGAATTTTTCAAAATCGATTTTAAGGGTTGTTCTTCCACAGCTTCTGTATGGACTTGCTCTTGTGTGTTGAGCGTGTTAGCTTTGGTTTGTTCAGTAACTCGTTTCCATTTTGTGGTAAAATTTTTTGTGGTCGTTAAGTGATTCAGCAAAAGTTGAACTCTTTTCGCTTGTGTACCGGCCGGTACTTGCTTGCAAATATTTAATTTTTGTCATTTTAAGTTTTTCAAAATTTACAATTTTTCTTTTTTTAATTACAAAAAAAAATTAAAAATGATTTGAAATCTCAATCTAAACTCAGCTTTAATAATTACAGAACTGACTTGACATGTTATGACAATCTGATCCTAATGAAAAACCCATTATTTAAGGCTGAAATTATTCCCTACACAAAACCAACTCAAGTAAGTTTTATGCATGTAAATAAAATTTGCTTGAAAAAGGCCTGTCGCTATCTTAAATTGAATTTACAAACTTTTGCCGAAAAAAATTTTTTCCGCAAAATTTTTTTTGTTTAGAAAAGAAATTTAAATTAAAAAAAATTGTCCGGACAAAAATTTTCTCTTGAACTAGTGAGTGAATTGATTATAAAAATATGCCTTTCTTGTTTAGAAAAGAAGTTTAAAGTTTCACAAAAAATATTTTCTTTTGAATTATGACTATTAAAAAATTCTTTTTTGTTTAGAAAAAAGTTTCAATTTAAAAACAAAAAATTGTCCGGATAAAAATTTTGTCCCGAACTAGTAAGTGAATTTAATGTAAAAAAAAATTTTGCGCACAAAAAGTTATTTTTTTTAAATTGTGCGAACAAATTTTTTTTCAGAACTAATGAGTGAAGTGAATTGATTATAAAAATTTTTTTTGGCTTAGAAAAGAAGTTTAAATTTTCAAAAAAAAAAAAAAAAATTGTCCGGACAAAAATTTTCTTTGGAACTATTAAGTGAATTGACTATTAAAAAATTCTTTTTGTTTAGAATTGTACGGACAAAAATTTTCTTTTGAACTTATGAGTGAATTGATTATAAAAAAAAATCATTTCACAAAAAAATACTCAAAGAAAAAAGCGAAATTCCGAACGATGTTCGCGAGATTATATGAGCGATTATGCAAAAACGGGGAAGTAAGAAAAGTTACCATGGAATTTTCAGTTGTGGTGTCTGTTCCATCATGTCCGGACTTGTTTTGTGCTTCCTTAATAAAAAAATTTAAAATAATTCACACACCCACACACATGCACACATACACAGAGATACAAGTAATTAGTTAAACAAAGTAAAATTAAAGTGAGAAAATTATTAAAAAACAAAAAAAAAATCATGCAAATTCAAAACAAACAAAAAAAAAACATTCAACTAAATTTTCCCTAAAAAAAGTGTAAAAGAAACTCTTGAGGCATCAACTTACCAATTGAACTTTTTTCGAAATACCCGGTGTACTGGGTGCCCTGTGTACGGATGGTGTACCATCCGGTACCATCTCACCCGTACTAGCTGCTGCCGATAAGCTGCCAGCATCTGTTTCACTAGGATGAACATCTTGCAAGGTGGTCGATTTCTTAAATATCGCCTCGAAAGCATTTCGTATGCGATACTCGGTGCCGGTTATTGTTGTGTACGGCGTAATATTAGGACTATGTAATGAGGTAGGTGCGAAAGCTTTAAGATTAAACGAGTTTGTCTTTTTCAAGATGGATTTACGTGGCTGTAAAGTGTTGGTTAAGGTTTCCTGTTTCTTTTTGGGCGGTAACATTTCATCGTTGGCTATTTGGCGTAAACTAATAATATCGGGGGCTGGCAGCACTTCGAAGCGTGACGGACGTCTCATTTTCAATTCAGCCTCTTGTTGTTTGCGCTCTTGTTCGCGTGCCCTCTCTTCGGCTTCTTTCTGCCATTTTTGGGCCACCTCCATTCTCTTCTCACGTCCAATATGTTTCTCAATCATTTTAATTAGTTCGTAACGCTGCACTGAACCCAGCAAAATCATATTGTCGGGACTGTCCACCAGGGGCAGAGACCGTAAAGTCTTGTTGGCCTTGAGTACCTCTTTCAGTTTTTGATAGGAAATGCCCTGCCAAATGTACTTCACTTCACGCACCATAAAGTCTTCCACGTAGATGCTGTACATGCCAGATGATGACGGCAGTAAATCGGGCAGGTAGGGCAATTTTTTTATTAAAATAATGCTGTCATACATGGACGGCTGCAAAAGGGCAGCAATGGCGTTTGATATTAAAACCGCTATCATCACCGGCACCACATGCGTTATTTGGCCGGTCATTTCAAATACTATCACAGCAACGGATACGGTGTGCGTAACCGCACCAGAAAAAGCAGCTGCACCAACTACAGCATAACCACCCGGTATGATGGGTGATAGACGGCCACCATAGCGCACACCTTGGGGAAACCACAAATGCATGCTTTCACCAATTAAACGCCCTAAGCCAGCGCCAATTTTGAACACGGGTATGAATATACCTGAAGGAACTGGTATTGTGGAGGCCACAATAGAAAATATAAACTGAAATGAACAATGAAATATTAACACCATGAAGAAGAAGAAGAAGAAAAACTTAACGTTACACCCACCGTAAAGAGCACATAACAGGTTAAATTGATAAAGACATTCGTGTAGGGTGTCATCCAATGCATTACAATGGCCGCCTGTTCAACGGTTAAATAATCCTGTGACCAAGTAAAGTTACTAAACAACTCTGTTACTTGTTCATGGGTACCCAATTCGCCGGCTATAAACTGGCCAGTGCCCAAAGGAAAAGAAAGGGTCGATACTAATAACGCCAAAAAGCCAGGATACAAAAAGCGACTGAAAATAAAAAAAAGAAAGAAAAAAGAGATTAAAAAAATATTTTTTTAATTTATTTTGAAACATACGACACAGGATTTTATTTTACTGTAAATTAAAATTTTTTTATTTTCTAATATTTGAAACCGGGTAGAAAAACTGGTACCGATTAAGCGAGTTTTTTTAATATAACAAAACCGGTTTTTAACAGACTAAATAACAGATTTTTTTAATAAAGGAAAACAACCGCTTGTTACAAATCTTTTGTACAAAAACCCGGTGTAGATTAACCGAGTTTTTGTTCATATATATAAAAAAAATCGGTTGTTTTCGTTTATTAAAAAAAACTCGCTTAATCGGTACCATTTTTTCTACCCGGTTTCAAATATTAGAAAAAAAATTATTTTAATTTTTTTCTTTCAGTAGTTGAAACCGGGTACCAAAACTCGGTTTTTTGTATTTGAACCCGGGTACATAAATCCGGTTTTTAATATTTGAAACCGGGTACATAAGTTCTTTTTTTTTAATGTTGACTGCTGTCGTTTAGCTTAAATCTGCTGGAAGACTTTTTTAATTAAATAGTGAACCTCTAATACGATTTTTGAAGTTGAAGAAAACATGTGGGAAGTGTTGCCACATTTCTTTGTTTTCATCACAATTTGGGCATTCGTAATAAGGAAAAATATAAAAATTTCTTATATACTCACTTCTTTTGTAAAAATTTATTCATCTTTTTATTCGAACGCATAAATAACACATAACGGCGATGAACCCAAACATAAGAAGCTCCACCCAAACCACAAACAACACTAAAAATAAAAAGTAAAAAAATTTGAGCCCGAAACAAATTACAGAGTAAATAAAAATTGAATTTACACGATGACTTAAACATGTGCCTTTCAGAATAAGATTTTCGCAATTTGTCGTTTTATTTCGCTTACTAAAAAGAGTATTTGAGGACCCTTCTAGTAAGCAGCCACATACAAATAAAAATTTAAATCAACGTGTAAACCTGATTTACACAATACAGAAACTCACCCCATTATAGCAAATACAAATAATTCCTGAGGATCAAAAGGAAATTCGGTAGTAAAATTTGTTAAAAATACCGCTCTCACTGTGTCGGCATTTTGAAACCAAACGGCCAACAAACGAAACACGGTGGCACCACAAACCGCCGCAAAAAAACCCCGCCAATAATTACGAACCGCAAAATAAGTTGTCGTTACTTCGATGCTAAATAAAACACCTATAAAAATTTAATGTAAAAAATGGGCTTTTTATAAAACAATTTTTCCAAAAAAAAAGATCAATTTTTATTATAAAAACCGCAAGTTTTTATTATTTTTAAAATTCTTTTATAAATAAATCTTATATATTAGTAAGTTTTATTTGACCTTTTTCCTTTTAATTAAAATGGCTATTTTGTTAAGCTTGAGGTCTTATTTTTCAAAAATTTATTTTTATATCGATATTTCGCTCCAAAATATTTTTTAATAATTTGATTAATTTATATCCTGAAGAAGCTACAAAAATGGCTATTTTGTTAAGCTTGAGGTCTTATTTTTCAAAAATTTATTTTTAAAAATATTTTTTAATAATTTGATTAATTTATATCCTGAAGAAGCTACAAAAATTGGAGCGAAATATCGATATAAAAATAAATTTTTGAAAAATAAGACCTCAAGCTTAACAAAATAGCCATTTTAATTAATAAATCTTATATATTAAAAAAATGTAAATGGTTGCCAACAGTTATTTCTTAATTTTTTCCAATTCAACCGATTTTTTATGACAGAAAACCAATACAAAGTAAATTCTTTGTTAAGCATTTTTAAAAAAAATTTTGTCTCTAATTGTCTATATTAAATTATAATTTAAATTGAAACAGTTAATCATTTTTTTGTTTTGTTTTTAAGCAACCGGTTTTTTATTACAGAAAAAAGTGTTTAACTCTTTTTGTAGCTCAAGTTTTTAAATCAATATTGTATCTTTCTATTTACACTAATACAAGCAGTTTTTTGTTGTAGCAAAAACCGGGTTTTAAAAAAAAGTTACAAATTACCTTTTTTCATTTTTATTTATAGAAAAACTCGGTTTGTTGAATTTTTTTGTTGTCAACAATTTTTAATAAATGTTAGGTATTAATAAAAAAAAATATAAAAAAATTTTACCATCACAACCGGTTTTTTCCACAAAAAAACCGGTTTTACAAAAAAACTTTGCTACACATTTTTAAAATAAATTTGTTTTTTTTAATAAAATTTAAATGGCTAGTTGAATTTTTATGTTGTCAACAATTTTTAATAAATGTTAGGTATTAATAAAAAAATTTACCATCACAACCGGTTTTTTCCAAAAAAAACCGCTTTTACAAAAAAACTGCTACACATTTTTAAAATAAATTGGGTTTTTTTTATAAAATTTAAATGGTTAGTTAACTTTTTTTAATTTTTATTAATAAAACAGTTTTTTATATATAGAAAAATCCGGTTTGTTTTTTTTTTTTTGTTTTCAAGAATTTTTAATAAATGTTAGGTATTAATAAAATATACCATTTGTGTAATAATTAAAAATTTTTTAAATATTTTATCATACATTTTTGATAATTTTTTTTACTTTCTTTCAATGAAACCGGTTTTTTCATAACTGGAAAAACCGGTTTGTTTTCACTAGATTTAAATAAATAATAAATTAATAAAACATAAATAATTACAGGTTTTAAAACTCACCACCAACCGGTGCTGCAAAACAGGCTCCCACTCCTACCGCACATGCGGCTGCCAACATTTCCGAATTGCGAGATTCATTTTCATAGATACCTTGGAATGATGTTACTAGCTTACTTAATAATTGTGCTACAATACTTGCTATATGTACGAATGGACCCTAAACAAAAAGATGTTGAAGGTAAGTGAGTGAGCAGTGTTTTCTTCTTCTTTTTAAAGTGACATGCTCGCGTAAGTGATTACAAAACATTTCGAATTTTATAAAAAAAAATTGGCATTCAGTAACAAATGAATTTGTTTGCATTTTTTCTTTTTTTTTGTAATGAAATAATTTAAGAATTTCGATATGAGTTGCTCGATATTGAAAGAGACCTCTGCGTCTTAATGAAAAATAATTTCAAGAAATTAACGGCCAGGCCCCGTAAAAGCGAACAAAAACAAATTTTTAGTATATTGTTTTTTTTCAATGCCCGGTCGTAAACTAAATTATCAACTAAATATAACACGTTCTAGTTCTCTTTTTTTTTTTTTTTTTTTTTGCTGTTACTTTGCCGCACAGACACTTGTTTTTAATTCCGTTTCACTAGAAATATTTTGTATCATCAGCTTCACTAATTATTTGATGGGATGTTGTTTTATTTTTTCAATTTTAATACTTACTTCCTTTCCTAATGGCATACCACTGCCCAAAGTTGCCGTTAAACCAACAATTTTGGCCACTAACGTTTTAAATGTTAAATATTCTTTTAGGGCCACGCCACGTAAAATGGTTTTCATTTCGGGTATCCCGGAACCTAAAGAAATACACTTGAGTACATCATGTCTTATGTTCGTTCAAAATTTACGTATGACTTTTCTTATTAAATACAAAATCAGAATATAGAAATTGACATGCGGTTTTTTCAATTAAATTAAATTTTTGTTAAAAAATGATGCTTAGAATTTTGTATTTCAAAATTGTTAGCTTCTTGACATGCAAGCACATGCAGGCGCTATTAAATTAAATGGAGCGTTTGTTAGTTTCAGTTAGACGTTTTTTTTTTCATAAATACGTGTTAGTAATAAATTAAATTAGATTTCAGTTTTCCCTTTAAAAATACTTAAAAATAACGAGTTTATTATTTTTTTTTGTGGTGAATTAGTATAGGAAACAATCGCTTAAAAAAATTGTATTAAAAACACTCAAAAATGTTTTAAAAATTTAATGCTTTCCACACACATTTTTTAGATAATTGATTTGATCGTTTTCTCTAAAGAATTTTTGTGAGAAGAAAAAAAATTTAAAATTCAAAACCTCAAAAATTAAAAAAAAAAAACTCTAAATTTGTTTTTATATAAAATTTCTAGACAAGTTGACCTCACTTGTGTTAGAAAAACAGCACTTTAAATGTAAAATTTATTAAAAAAAAATTTTTTTAAATTAAAAAGTAAATTTTTTTTCCCAAATATGAGCTGTTATTTTGCATAGTGGTATAAGTATACTTTAAAAAAATTAGTTAACGTCTATATTTTAGTCTATACTTTACTAAAATAATCGCTAACTCTTTTTTTTTAAATGGACTTACACCACTTTTAAAACTAACAGCTTATACTGAGAAAAAATTAACTTTTTAAATACAAAAATAATAATTTTAGTAAAATATTTAACAAAAATTACCGTTAATTTTTTTTTTCAAAAAAGTGGACTTATACCACTTTCAAAACTAACAGCTTATATTAGGAAAAAATAACTTTTTAAATAAAAAATATTTTTTTTGTTATGACACTATTGAAGTAAAAGAGCGATTAATACTTTACAGGGTGACCAATAAATAAAATGTTATATTTGAAATGTGTATAAGTCCACTTAAAAAAAATAATGAGTTAGCTATGATTTTAGTAAGATGAAGCCACCATCTAACTTGAATTAAACTGACTAACTTAAAAAAAAGTGGACTTATACCACTTTCAAATATAACAACTCACATATTGTAGAATTACATTTATTGACTATTAAACTTATGTATTTTGAAGTAAAAATAAGACAAAAATAGGCTTTCAAAAAAATTATTTGAAAATAAAATTAATTTTTAAATTTGAAAAATTAAGCCCATGGTGTAGCTAAGCCAGGTGACTGCAGAAATACAAAAAGCCCATATATTTTTAGGCCTCTCCTGTCAAAAGTTATTTTCGGTGGTTGATATCAAGAAGTGTGCTAGAGCGAAACGCAAAATTTTTTCCTATTATTCTCTCTTTAACACATTAATGTCTTTTAACTTTTGACAGGAGTCACCTGGTTTACTTACACCTGATTCTGAGTGTCCTTGCCATTACAAAAACAGTGTTAGGTGGCAACGTCTCATATAGGTATTATATAATTTTGTCGCAAATTCCCCTACAACAACGACACTCATAATGCAGCAGCCTCTGAGCTGTCATAACAAACTGTATTAAGGTGGCCCTTTTTAGCAATTATTAATCTATGGCAACTTTGCGTTACAGGGGTGTGTGCATTTAATTTGTTACCTTAATTAATTTGAAAACGAACAAAAACTGAATTTTAAAATTATTAGTAACTGAAATCATTAAATATCCATTAAAGTAAAGTAAGTAAGTAAAAAAATTTAGTAACTGAGAAAGAAATGTGTGGTTATATACTCGTATAAGAAACCATGTAAACAATAACTTAAAAATATCTTAAAAGAAATTTAATAATTTAAATTAAGAAGTAAAAAAATAAAAATTATTATTACAGCAAAAATTATTTATATCATGCAAGAAAAAAAATGTTTTTTTTTATAGAAATTCTTACCTATACTTTGTGGTGCTATTAAATGTACAAAACCAGCTGAGAATAAAATCAAGCACACAGGCAATGAAACCCAGGCAAAATATTGAGCTACGGGTTGTGAGGTTAGATCTCGATACAACCAAACACGAGCTTAAATTACATTCCATTATTATATTCATATTCAATTAATTTTCTTCTTTTGTTTTTTTTTTTAATTTGTTTTTATCTGCTCACCATTGGTGCATATTGAGATGCCCTTGTCCATAATGTATGATAGGAGGGCCATTATTATGCCCAGCAATGCTAAGAATACCCAGTCTTCTCCTAGACGAGCAAATGTATGCTTCCATATCCATGATGTTACTTTAAATGCACGTGATTTGCGTTTACCTAAAAGTTCCTGAAAGTATTTCCCAGTTCTGCTACTTTATTGTCAATTTGTTTTAATTTCAATTTATAAAAGGAAAAAATAAAAAGAGAAGAAATGCCTGACACACAAAAACAAAGAAGAACAAAAAATTACATACTTATATAGCGGTAAATAGTGAATTATGTTTACTAAACAGTGTTAAAATGTAGCGTTTTTTTAAATCTGGAATAAATGCAATTTACACTCATACCTAAATTGGCCCGGTAAGCTTTTTGTATCTGTCAAACACTCTCATGCCCATACAAAATGTATAGAGCATATTAAAATAACGCGGTGGCAACGCTGAGCAATTGAAAAATCTTTTTTGTTTGACACTTTTTTTTTTAAACAACACAAATCTGCAAAGTTTCTTGGCTTGTCTGCAGAAAACATCTAAGATCTAGGCAAGGATCGAACCTGGGACCCTCAGATTGAGAGGTTATTACGACACGGGGCAATCCAATTTTGACAACGCGTTTTGGAGTGAAGTTGGCTGCAAAATAATTGCTTTTTTAATTTTGTTTTGCTATTGTTGGCCAGTAATTAATTTTTAGATATATTTTGTAGCCTAGCGTTTTTAACTTTATTTTTGTTTGTCTTTCGTATGTTTTATTAAACAAAATTGTTAACACTACTGTAACGCTAGCGCTTTTATTTAGGGATGACGCTTTAGTGTAAAGAGAGATCGCTAAAAAACGTTTCGCTTGCCGCTCCAATTTAGGTTGGACTGCTAGGCATCCTATAAACTATTAACGTTTTTAATTTGGCTTTAAAGGCTTCCAAAGCTCTCACTACCTTGACACTAAATCATACAAAAAAGCAGCCTAACTTTTTAATTGTTTTTTTTTTACTTTATTTCCCGCACTTTATATTTTTACCTTTAAATAATCCAGTGTTACTTTTATTGCATTAAATGTTTACAAATTGTTTGTTAGAAAAAACAAGGTTTTATAGTAAAATTCTTTGTGAAAAAAAAGTGTAAATGTACAAACAACTTACCTTGTTTCTTTGTTTGTCTTCCAACTTTCGTCGCTTCTCGAGCAGTTTGAGCTTTCTAGCTTCATCTTTTGCAAATTCTCCTAAATCTTTGGTATAGCGGCCATACATCTAACAAAGCAGATTTTCCAAAAAATATAAAATAAAAGAAAAAATTAAATAAGAAACAAATTTAATTAAAAAAAAAAATGTATTAATGAATAACATTCCGTAATCCTTCAAAACGAAACTGAAGAGGAAAATTAATGGAATCTTGGGATTCTAATTGATGGGCGTTAAGACCCCCACGCCAACCAACCATGTTTCATTTTTGAATATTTTTTTTTTGATTTTAGTTTGTAATTTCTACAATATTTATTGTTCACCCTATAAAGTATAAATTATTCATTTACCTCGTGTCATGACTAAAAAAAAATTTTATCAGTTAAAAAGTTAATATTTTCTCCATATGAGCCTTTATTTTTTAAAGTAGTATAAGTCCATTAAAAAAAATAAAGAGTTAGGGATAATTTTTGCAAAATATAGACTCAATATAAGGAAAATTGCTGTTAACTTTTTTTTTAAGTAGTAGACTTATACCACTTTCAAAAATAATAGCTCATATTAAGAAAAAAAATTAACTTTTTAATTAAATAAAATTTTTTAATTAAATTGTACGAGTATATGCTGTTTCTCTAAAACAAGTAAGGTCAGCTTGTCTAGAAGTTTTATATGAAAAAAATTTATTGTTTTTCTTAAAAACTTTTAAGATTTTAAATTAAAAAAATTTTTTTTACAATTAAAATTATTATTTTCTTTTTGCAAAAATTCTTTAGAAAAAACGAACAATTCAATTGTCTGACATCGGAAGTAAGGTTAGGGGACCTTCTCAGATATCTCAATTTCACGGAGTGGATTTAGGTCACTTTACGGCTACATAGTCTTGGCGAGTAGTTGGCTCAAAACGGAATCTTGCGGTTCTAATTGAGGGCCGTTAGTCCGCTACGTAAACCAACCAACTAACTAATTGAATTTTTTAAAAATTTTAAATATTTTCAGCTAAAAAGTTAATTTTTTCTCAATATGAGCCGTTATTCTTTAAAGTTTTATACCTCCATTTTTTTAATGAGTTAGCGGTAATTTTAGTAAGCTTGCTAAAATTACTACCAAATCATTTAATTTAAAAATTGGACTTATGTCACTTTCAAAGAGAACAGCTCACTTATTGACTATTAAAAATAAAAAAAAATATTTAAAATAATTTTGTTGAAAAAGTAGACTTATACCACTTTCGAAAATAATAGCTCTTTTTAAAGCGGACTTATACCACTTTAAAAAATAACGGCTCATATATTTTAATTATCGTTAGGTCAAACTTAAATTGATGCAAGTGTTTAAGAGAAATATTTGAGCTGTTTTTTTTTTAAATTGGTATAACTCCATTTTAAAAAATTTTTTAGCGGTAATTTTAATAAAATGGTGTCTATTTTTTACAAAAATTGCCGGTCTAACTCATTTGTTTTTAAAGTCCACTTATGTATGTGACTAACAACTCATATATATCGTTAGATCAAACTAAAAAAGTTGCAAATGTTTTTTGATTTTATAAATTGAAAAAAAATATCAGAAAAAAAATTTTACAAACGACTTTCTCTTCAGAATAAACTATTTAACATTTTCCCCAAAAAATGGCTCTCCTGCAAAATCATGCTTTTTACTTTATGACACTATTTTAGTAAATCAGCGATATGGTATCTCCGGAATGCTTTTAGGTAGCGCAATCAATTTAGCGATCTTCGTATGTATGTACCTCAGGCTATTTAGGTATTAAAATAAAATTTTCAAAGGCCCTGCTTAATGTACTAAATTAAAATTGTCGCATGTTTCCAAAAAAGGTCTAACTTACAAAAATAATACGAGGCATCTTTTCAATTTACATGTTCCTGTAAAATTTTACACTCTTCGAATGAGTTCAATTGAAATAGCTTTGCAAAAATTTCATAAAAGTTGCTTCATATCGAATAAGGCGATTGGACCAAGTGCACTTATAATTTTCTCAATGACTGTTAAATGCCCACACATGTGTGGCTCACTTTCTGTTTTGTTTTTCTTTTTTTTTCTTACAAAAAAAAAAAAGAATAAATTTAAAAATTACAAATTAGTATTTTATGCATTTTATTTTTATATGTGGGCTAAACAAAAAGAGACAAAACAACAAAATAAACAAACACTTGAAATACATAATTATAAATTAAGCAAAATAAAACAATAAATAAATAAAGAAGAAAAATATTAATTGAACTTAACGTTTAATTGTATTTAAAACAGGAGGAAAAAAATAGCAAATACTCGTAAGACATTAAAGAGACTAAAGATTGAAGAGCAAGTGGTTTACAGTAACTGCAGCAGTAGACAAAATATTTATATTGGAACATATCGTTAGATCAAACTGAAAATAATGCAAGTGTTTTAAGAGAAACATTTGAGCTGTTATTTGTTTGAAAGTGGTCTAAGTCCACTTTTTAAAAAAATTTTTTTTGTGCGGTAATTTTAGTAAAATTTGGGCACCATTTTACTAAAATTAAAAATCCACTTAAACCACTTTCAAAACAACAGATAATATATTGGAACATAACGTTAGATCAAACTTAAAGTGATGTACGTGTTTTAAGAGAAACATTTGAGCTGTTATTGTTTTGTTACCGTTAATTTTAGTAAAATGGTGTCTATATCTTGCTAAAATTAAAGGTAACTAATTTCTTTTTAAAGTGGACTTATAACATTTTAAAAAATAACGGCTCATATATTTTAATATATCGTTAGGTTAAACTTAAATTGATGCAAGTGTTTAAGAAAAATATTTGAGCTGTTATTTTTTTTTTGAAAGTGGTATAACTCCACTTTAAAAAAATTTTTAGTAAAATGGTGTCTATTTTTTACAAAAATTGCCGCTCTAACTCATTTATTTTTAAAGTCCACTTATGTGACTAACAACTCATATATTGAAACATATCGTTAGATCAAACTAAAAAAGTTGCAAAATGTTTTTTTATTTTTATGAATTAACTTACAGCAGGTGTTAGGCTAGCACTGGCCTTAATTTCTAAATCGCTATTTTCTATTAGCTTTGAAGGAGTTCTGAGCCCATATTGAACATTACTGGTATAATTCACAGTTCAACTGTGTTGTGGTTCAAATCAAGGCGAATCCCCAAAATCATTTTCCTTGAAATTGTCTAAATTTTAAAGCAAATTTTTTTTTTAATTTTCTGGTGCATGAAATTATTATTTATTGATGAAGAATTTGTGATTTAAAAAAAGGTATTTTTTTTAAAAGGACAATTTTTCCGATTCAGACGATGAATTGAAATAAATTTTAACAATTTGAAATATAACAACTGTTAAGAGAATTCGCTAATGCCATTACCTTGCATAGCTTTGCTTTGCTTCAGTTACTTCCTTTTGATTTTATTTTTATAATTTGTACGGTTTTCAAGTAATAAAAAAACATATAAATTTTTGTTTCCAAATTGTAAAGTAAATAAATTTCAAGTAAGAAAAATTTTCATTCTCCCTGTAAATTAATAATATAGTTTTAATTACGGTTGCAGAAGCAATAACATTCTCAATTAAATATTTAACATGATAAAGGCTTTCAATTACACAATATGAAGCAGAAATTTAAGCTCTTTTTTTTTCTTAAGCAATTTTGACAGCTCACGAAAAGTATAAAGAAACCGCACAAAATTAAAAATTATTTTAATTTAAAATTTATATAAAAAAAGGAAGGCAAGAAGATCTATATAAATAAAATTCATTTTCTATTTGTTTGTTTGTTCGATATACAAATTTTTGGTTTCTAATGGATTTGCCTGCAATTTGACACATAATTTTTATAGTCACCATATATTTATTTGGATTAAAATTCTATTTGTAAACAGATTTCTTTAAAATTGGTAGATACGCTCTATAAGGATACCAATTCATGTAATAAAGGACCAGCGGCAAAAACGTTTTGTATTTTATAAAGTAACCTTGATAGTTCATTCTTATATGGTGGCAATATTCTCTTTCTCAGTTACTCATTTGTAGATTAGAGTGGCCACATGTACGTATAGAGGCATGTTCTGAAATCACGGTGATTTTAAACCACGAACGATTTTAAAATAACGTTAGTGATTTTTTGGTGTTTTAGAAATCAGGAGGTTTTAGTGATTTTTACTGTTTTCAATCACGAGCTTAAAGCTCTTTCGCTTTGTTTACAATAAAATTTGCTCCGAAAAACAAGAACAAGAACTGAAAATAAAACAAAAATTGTCCACACAAAATAAAGCGTATTTTAAAACTTATAAATTTACGGTTTCGTTGTTAAAAATAATTAATTTTAAGGAAAAAAAAAAAAAACAAAATGTTGCAAGTGATTTGATATCGTAAGGCAGTTTGCTGGCTGGTTTTAAATCACGAGATGTCAAACAATATTGTGCGCAGAGCACCTTTTTCATGATTTAAAATAACTTTGAAAGAAAGTGATTTTCAGAACGTGCCTGATAATTTCAAAAAAACATGAAAAATATCTTCAAAAAACGTTAGTTATAAAAAGATTTTTTAAATAGAAAATGAAAATTTTTTGGCTGTTAAAGATAAAAATTGTTTTGAAAAAAAAAAATCCCAAAACAAAGAATTTTTTGTAATAAAAAAGTGGCTTTCTGTTGTTAAAAAATAACACAAGACAAAAAACAATTTTAAAAAAACCTGCCCCACCAAAATATTATTTATTTTGAGGCTGAGTGCTTCAATAAAAAACGATCTTAAATTTAGCCAAGTTTTAAAATTAAAAAAAATATATAAAAAAAAGTAAACATTATCGAAATATTTCTTATACGTGCATGTTCTGTATTGCAGACGGATTTGAAAAAATGTGGAATTAATTTTTTTTCTCCTTATTAAATGAAAATTTTTATGTTTTTTTTTTTAATTTTGCCAGTAATTTTGCATCCAAAATAAAGCAAAAACAAAATTTAGAAAATCTTAAAATAGACCACAGAGCAGTTATGGGGTGCGGATTTTTTAAATTTCGAATAAAATATTCTTATTCGGAATACAGAACAGAACTGATAATTTTTTCAAAAAGTTTACGTTAATTTTTTTTAATTTATATATTTTTTTCCAAATAACTTCTTGATTAATTTCACTCATCATTTAAAGCAACTCATGCTTTCTTGTTTATCATCTATTTTACATAAACATTCATTAAATGAGCTGTTATTTTTTTGGTGTAAGTCCACTTTTAAAATAAAATAAGTTAGCGGTAATTATAGTCAGATATAGACACCATCTGATTCATTTTTTTTAAAGACGACTTATACTACTTTCATTATTAACAGCTTTGAGGTGAAAAGTTAACCTAGTGCTAAAAGCTTAAACCAATCATCAAGCAAACAAGGTCAGTTTTGGTGCTCCAACTCTAAATGAAATTATAAAATATAAATTGAATAACTAGCCCAATAAAATAATTCAACTAAACAACACTAGCGCACACTGTTACGAGTAATTCCCCAAAAAAAAAAAATAAATAAAATTAACAAGAACAACAAAGAAAATGAAAAGAATTTAACAAGAACAACAACATTTCAAGGAAATTTTAGATTTTTGTTGTCAGCACGTTTTATTTTCACCTTGTTGTTGTTAAATATGATTTTGTTTCATCAATCAATACTCTCTCTGCCTAAAAAGTCTACACATTTTTTGTTTGTTTGTTTGGTTTTTCTTCATAATTTTTTTATTTTATTCTTAATCTTATTACAATGAGTACATTTTCTTGTTGTAAATTCATGCAATTGTACGGCTGTAAATTGTTTACTTGAAATTTTATTATTTTTTTATTAATTAAATAAATTTTTTTTTTTTGCTTTAAATACCCGGCAAGCAAATCTGGCAGTCGATTTCCATAATACTCGTAATATGAGATCGCCTTGTGTTGCCAACTTTAAGCTATGTAACAAAAAAGTGATTCCAGATGTCCTCAAATCAACTGCTTCAACTTAAGAAAACCCAAAAAAAGTCGTTCGCTGTCAAAGCGTACATCACTTTTACTTGATTTGCCAATTCCTATTAGAATACCCCTAACCAAGGCGAATCTATCTATACAAGCAAAAAAAATTTTTGACAACTTCAAAGAAAATTAAATCGCCTTTGTTATGATTATCGGAATGTATCACCTTGAGCCATGGCTTACTTTTAAGTGTATTTAAAGCTGATTGTATTGCTTGCAGGGTAGTTTTGTGTATTTTATGTTTACATGTACATATGTAGCGTTTTGTATGTGTGTGTGTGTGTGTGTCTTTTAATGCATATAAGTACAAGCATCCATTAATATTGTTACTTAAGCGTATAATTAACATGATTTACCCGCAGAAATTGTGTAGGACACGTATACGTACTGTGAAATTTATGAATGTAAATAAACCAGCAAACAATTTTAAAATAACAAATTAAATTCAATTACTGGTTTTTAAAAAAAATTTTGTTCGTACAAAAAATTTTTCCGAACAAAATTTTTGTCCGCACAAATTTTTTTATATACTTTCAGCTCAAATAACATATATACTTTAAAAAATATTTTTTAAGAGCAAAAATATTCTCTGAATTCAACCTGGAATGTGGGCAACTCCTACAAGCGTTCAAATAATGTCTGAAAATTTTGCAAAAAAAAACTATTCCAAACATTGAGTTGCTTGGTAGTAGATTAAATTTTTTAAACTATCTACTAGCCAAAGCAACGGAGTGATATTCGTAAGTGACCGAGACCCACCCTGTGGCATTGAGATATCTGAAAAGATTCTCTAATCCTATCCTTGATATCCCAGCTAGTCAGTCCATAAAACGTACACCAAGAAATTTATGCCTTAAAGTCAGAAGAGGCGGTTACTAGCAGAGAAGGTGAACAGTGGCAGCAGTTTTCGTTAAAGGGTAATTACAGCCCAGGCGTGCGTGCCGATTAGCCAGCAGTGTGGAAATATTCAGTATTTTTCATACACATTTTTTAGTCGAGTTGATGACTTGTGTTATGGAAACAGCTCGCATACCAGCTGAAATTGCTTTTCTTTTTTTCTCAGAAAGGGAAGCATCAAAATTAATTTTTTTCGGCATCCTTAGATTTTTTTAAGAAAAGAAATAGTTTTAAAATTCTATTCATTCGTTAAGCATAATTTTTGGGAAAATTTCATTAAAATTGTTGTAAAGACTATTATTACAAGTTATCGATAGTTAAACTTAAGATTTTATAAGTCAAACATCAATCTTTTGGATGGATATTATATTAAAAAGTTCGATAAGTTAAATATCGAATAGTGTGTCCTTAATAAAGGGCTGCATAAGCATAGTTGCAAGCCACATATCACTACAAACATGTGTAATATTTTATAATAAAAAGTGCTTGTAAGCCATTTCAGTATGCTTGTATAGTCCTTTAATCCTCAGCTAGGTTTAAAGGTTTTAGCCGGAAACCAGTTATTTGCACGAACAAAATCCTAACTTTAATTATTTTTAAAAAATTTATGTTTTTAGCTGAAATAAAAATACATTTCAATTTTTTTTTTTGGCGGTACCAAATTTTTTGTCCTTACAAAAATTTTGTCCGTACAAAAATTCACCAACTAGTTTCGAAACATTTCTTTTGTCCCCACAAATGTGTTTTTCTAGCAAAATTTTTGTTCGCACAATTTTTGTTGAAACATTTGAAACGCTACTGTTCGAATTCTTTACAAAAAAAACAAATTTTCAATTGCTTATAATTTATTAAATTAAACTCTTAAACCAAAATTCCATTTAATAATTTTTGCTTTTACTTAGAAGCCCAAGAATTTCAAATAAATTCTAGAAGAACAAACAAACAAACAAAAACCTCTTCAAGCTAAAGGGGGCTCATTAGAAAAAATTTAATCAACTTGAATAAATTTTATCAAATTAATTTCAATTTTCATTTAGCATTTTCTATTAAAATAAAAATATGAACGACAACAAATGCAATAATGTCCTAAAATACTTGAAATCTTTATTTTTATTTTATATTTCTGTATGTATGTCACTGCCATTGCTAGCGTCTGTCTATGTACCCGCTGTGTTGTCTTCCAAAAAAAAAATAAATTTTACAAAATTAGTCGCTTTTAAGTCTAAAGACTATGAAAAACAAGAAAACTTAGTACACAAAAACAACAAAAATTATTACACTCGTATTCACATGTTTTTAAAAACGAAATACATAAACCAAAATGCATTTATGGTGACAAAAAAAAATACAAGAAGAAATAGCACAACAAGACGCTTGTCTGCCTTAGAAAAAAGAAATTTTGCCAAAAAATTAAAACAACAACAATAAAATCAAAAACAAAGCAGACAAATGAGTAAAATTACAAATTGCAAAATTTAAATATTCATAAATTTATAAAAATAAAAATAAAGTATTAAAAACTAAAATAAGAACTTTTAATTAGGTGTAAATGAAACAGTCGTAAAAAATATAAAAACATCATCTGTCTGGACTTAAATTGTTTGTTTTTATTGAATTTTTTTAACTACAGAAACATTTTTGTAAAGGACCTCAATGGGACCTAAAATTCATTGAAGAACTAAAACAGTTCACAAAAAGGAGTACAAAATTATTTTTAATTGTTTTTGTTTTATATTTAAAACACAATTTGGAATGGCCTAACGAAGGTGAAGTCGAAATTCGACAACGATCATATTAAACATATGAGTAGCGTTGCCATATTTTTTGGTTTTCATAACGACTTTGACACCCAAAATATAGGGGCCAATACACATCCTAATTCAATACAAGTTAAAAGCGAAAATAGAAAACAATTGGCCGGCGTTGCCACATAATATTGCTTTTGCCATTACAACGACTGTAAAATATAGCATTACAGTGACACAATATGTGTTTTGGCTGTCTCTATATCTTCCTTAACCAATACTAAAAGAATAAGAATAATAAATTTTAATGATAACATTTCATTAATTCAATGAAATATTTCATTAAATGAATAAAAATTTCATTAAATTAATGAATATTTTATTATATGAAATAATATTTGATTGATTCAATGAAATATTTCATTATATGAACAAATATTTCATTGATTCAATGAAATATTTCATTACATGACTGAATATTTCATTAAATGAATAAATATTTCATTAAATGATTGAATAGTTGATTGAATTAATTAAATATTTCATAAGTTTAATGAAACGTTATCATTGGTTGAAAACTAATGTATTTTTTCATTGAATTAATTAAAAAACAAAAGTTCTTCCAATCGCAAATGTACTACATGGCAATTATGTGTATTGGGGAGAAATTTTTTTAAAGAAAAAACTCCACAAATCAAAGAATTAGAGAGAAAATATCAAAACTTTTAGGGAATGCTAATAAAACTCTTTTGATTGATCTTTAAAAAAGAACTAACACACTTACATGATAGAAAGCCTCAATTTCACTTTCAACTTGTGACTTGAGTTCATTGTAACTGTCGGCACTAACACGTCGTGAGTAAGCCGATGCGGTGGTATCATCTAAACGTGCCGCTGATTCTGCTGCTGATAATGATGAGGATGAGGGTGATAAAGTCTCGCGTTCTTGTCTTAAATACTCATCACGATTTATTAACAACTCCGGCTCAAAGGCATATTCGCGTATGTATTCATCTTCGGGTTCTTCGACGGGTATGTTTTTGAACATGAAAAATTTATGTTAAAAAAAAATCCCACCAAAATGATAAAAAAAAATAAATTCAGGGATGGCTACAGGCACGCGCATTTATCAAAACAATGAGTTAATTTTTTTTCTTTAATATTGAAAAAAAAAAAATTTTTATTTTGAAATTTTGTTTGCAAATTTTTAGGTAAAATTTATTTGGTAAAAAATGTATGATTAATTTTGGTGTGATGCAACATAAATGCATCAGACTTTAGCATATGAGACATTGTTTTCTTTTGGTTTTTTTTTTATTTAATAATCTTTGATTTAATTAATACATTTTGCTGTGGCAATTAAACATAGACAGAGATTTCAATAGATAAAATATTTTATTTTATTTTTATATTTTATGGCAGCAGAGCTTTTTAAATGTCATAAAATTTATTTTGAATTTTTTTAAATTTTATTTTTAATTAATTTTTTTATTCTACGGATTTTTTAGTATTTTCATTTTTAAAGTAAAAAAAATATCTTAGGGTTTTTTTCAAGTAAAATTCACATTTTTTTTTCTTAATTATTGATTGATTGATTTTTTGTCTTTTTTATTACATAAATTTTTTCATAATTTTTTTATTTAAATTAAATTAACGCACTTAAATTATTTTTGCTTTTTTCAAATTTTATTTAAATTTAATTTAAAAAATTTTCTTTCATAAAATTTTCTTGCCGTTTAAAAAGAAAATTTTTAAATTAATATTTTTCAACATGTTGTAATATTTGCGAAAACTTTTTGAAAACTAAAACATTTGTTAAGCTTTTTTTTTTCATGGTGGAAAATTATTATTAAAAAGCTAAGAAAATTCAACACGAAATTCAAAGAAAACAACAAGAAAAATCAAAAAGAAAATATTAGCAAATATTATTATTTGTTACTCATTATAGAATTTATGTATGGGTATGTGTGGGTACTTTGTTTGTTTGCATTGTAAAAGATTATCGTTGAAATATTATTTTTTTATTTATTATTTTTTAATTTTTTACTTTTCTTCATTCTTGATCGATCATCAGCCTCTTCAGGGCAAACGACCAAAAAAAAAACAGCAAGAGAAAACAATGTTTTAAGGCATAAATGGTTTTCGTACACTGTGTGCTTTAATAACTGAGTACGTACATACAGTGCTGGTTATAATAATAAAGGTCTTGCTTAGCTGTTTTCAAAATATTCGGCTGCATTAAAAATATTTTTTAAAAATATTCTTTTATTCTCCACTTTAGGTATTTTTAATGTTTAACTGGCAGCACACTATATACATAGCGGTTACTTCTTATAAAAAAAGTAGCTGTTTAGGGGAAATAAGTTTGCAAATGAGAGAAAAACAAAAAAAAATAGTAAATATTATTCATGGGGTTGCCAGTTTGTCTCATGTGAAAATGTTTATTTTAAAATCTTATCTTTTTATAGGAATTCTGTTTAAAGTTTTAGGATTTTTTTTTAATATCAAATGATTTTTGCCTAATACTACGTTTATACGCCAGATATAAAATTAATTTGCAAATACTTAACTCACTGTTTATATGTAAGAGCTGTATAATGCTCAGTTTTAGGAAGTCGTTGGAAAGAGAATCGCAAAAATACTATTTGGAAACAAAAGGTATCAGGATAGCGAAAACATTTATGCCATTTCGATCTTGGAAGAGATAGAATGAATCGTTCATTTTATTTTTGAAAGTGATCCAGTTGTTCATTTGTTTAATGTGCCACATGAACGAAGGATAGCAAGATCTAATGACAAAAAATAATATAAACAAAGATTGTGATCCGTTTAAAATAAAAAAAAATCCTGTGGAAAGCTTCGTCAGCAAAAAAAAAAACGAAATATTGAAAATAATTAATAATATTATAAAAAAAAGGCTCAATAATCATTATTTAAATATAAAAAAATTTAATTATTTATTAAAAATTTCAGAAAGATATACAAGGTGGGCAAAAAGAAGTCAACCGATGTTGTTTGGCTCTCATATTTTTTCTAAATGAAAATGAAATGTGTGCCGTTGCTCCGTCCTGTTGGAACTACATGTCCTCCATTCGTTCAATTGCGGCAGAAAAAAACCCGGTTAACATGGCCCTATAACGCGCACCGTCCACTGTTGTTTTCATTAATTTTTTACAGTCCTTGATCCAAATTGGTTTTTTTAATCACAATAGCAATTGCAAAAGTAATAAAAAAATTTTTGTTACATTATCTTATTTTTTTCTTGATGTGCAAATCAGAATAAGTGTTTTACCGACGGCAAAATGCGTTATTTTTATTTAATCTGTTTTGCCGACGGCAAATTGTAAGTCTTTACACATTTAAAAAAAAATAATCACATAAAAATGAGATTGATATCAATCAATTTGATGTGTGTATCATCCAATTTAATTTTTTCAAAAGCACAAATGCATAATTGTGGCAATTTTAAACGAAAATTAAAAAAATAAATTGTGCAACTGGGTCCTGGTCCCAGCTATTCACAATAATTTTATTTACAAATTAGAGAGCTATAAACGTTTAAAAATGCAGTTTTTTTGAGAGCTGTTTTATTGAGCTCTTCATTTATTTAAATTTGAGCTCATGTAAGCACCGTCATGTTCAAATTAAAAAAAAACATGCGTTTTGCAATCAAATTCAATACCAGCAGAGTATTTTTGCTAAAAAATTGTTTTTTTTTATTAATTTTCTTGTTAAAATGCAAACAATTTTTGTCTCTTTGTTTTCGACTTTGAAAAGAAAAGTTAGAAAAGAAAGGTGACAAAATAAAATAAAATAATTAAGTCAAACCAAAGTGAAATTATTTCTTTTAATGGGATTACAAGGAAAACACAACATTCAACATTTTCCTTTTGCTTTTCTTCATATATTGTTACAAGTTACCAGCAGAAGCGCAGGCAAGAGGAAAATTCTACAAAAAGTTTATTTTTTTAAAATTCAGTTAGCAAACTTTTTTTTAAATATAAAAAAAATATATTCTTTTAGAATGTAAATGAAGGATTTTTGTTTTTCAAGTGGCAGAATTTGTCCTCCTCTAACAACGCACCTGCTTCCAAATAAAACAAATAAACAAAAAAAAATTCCTTTGTTGCTTTACTGAGTAACACGAGCAGTGTTTCTTGGAATCTTCTCTCTAAAACGTTATTTATACTCGCTTAAGTGCAACGTTTTTTGCTTTCGTTTTGTTATTTGATTTAATTTTAATTTTATTTTTATTCTATTTACTTTTTATAAATAATAAAAATATGTGCATCAAGCAATCAAAATTTATTTTATTTAACTGAATGAAAAATATAAAAATCTAATTGTTGGGCCATTTAAATTACAAATTCAATGCAAATTAAAAAAAATTCTAAGTGCGATGCGGTGCACCCATTGTGAATTACTAAAGGGTGTCTTAACACGCATGTAAATTTTAAGGTGGATGGCAATTTTAGTTGCGCAGTTCTTTCTTAATTCTCTTTTAAAATTAAGCAATTTTGTTTCGGCAATTTTAGATTTCTGATTCATTCTACTTGTCTTCTTTTTTTCCAGCTTTAAAAGGTACGAAGAGGACACAAAAGGCAATTGTGAAGTACAAGCAATTTTGTACACTTTTCCATTTTTCTTTGCACTCTCTCCTACAAAATTAAGAATTACATAACTAAAATTGCCGTATGTGGTCCTGGTCTAAAAGCGAACAGCAACTTCTTTCGTACATTTGTATTGAAAACGAAAATAATTATTCTTTCCCCTACCATCTTTCTACTTCCTTTCACTCTTCTATGTCTATCGCTATTCGTTTTTGGTATCATAAAAGGACCACGGCAGAGGGCGCCCTGTGCAACCTAACCTAACTTTTAAAAGTAATCGCCCCATTAAATGCTTTTATTATTGGATTTTTATCATTACCATAAAAGAAAGCCACATTAATTTTAGGCAAGTGTTGCCATTGCAGCAAAACGAGAATTTTTTCCATATCGAAGGCTCACCGCCTTAAGTTTAAAATATTTTGGAAAGTTTTGGTTGAAGAAATTTTCTTCAATTCTTTTCAAATACACAAACAACCCTTCAGCTTAGGTTTTTGGCAAGGAAAATAATGAATAGTCCAGGAAAATCGTTTATTAATTAAACGCACAAATAAGAGATAACCATTTTTGTTAACCTTTTTTAACAAAAACTTGCCTTCAGAACAATTTTTACTTTACGACCCACTCAAAATCATACAGTAAAAGAAGTTAAACAAAACAAAAAAAAAACAGTTTATGCTTACAAGGGTGTCCATTAAATCAAAGGGATCATCTTCATCTGATGAAGAGTCCGAGTCACGTCCATGCTCAGCAGGTGGGGGACAAGGATAGAAGGCATGCGATTTGACGCGTGTCTGTCGGCCGGTATGTCGCAACTCTTCCTCCATCGAAGTGGTGCTGGTGCGTCGCTGGCGCAATTCTCGTATAAATTTTTCAAAATCCGCCCATTCCGAATCCACTTGTTCCACATTTTCTTCACCAAATTCCTCATCATGTATAATGCGTTCGACTTGCTTTTGCAAACGATTGCGATCGCGTTCTCTTTCACGAAAATAAACCATTTTTTTCACAAAATATTTCCGTAATTTTTTAGCTCACAACCATGAACACTTAATTTTTTTATTTTTTTATTTTTTAATTAAATTTAAAAACGCCTTTTAATAATGAATTTCCGTTTTAGTTTTTCTTTTTCTCAACTTCTTTCTTTTTTTTCTTTTAATAAAGCAAAATTCTCGCTTAAACTTAAGATGCGATTTAAACTTTCCAACGTTTTCAGCTCAACTAAATCAAAAATTGTATTTCTTTTCAAAATTTCTTAATTATGAGGTTTAAGTGTCACAATGTTGCAATAACTACTCCACCTCACCTCACCTCCCCTGCCCACCCCTCATGCGTTTTGAATTTTAAATTGAGTTTAAACTCAAATTTTCACACCATCATTTGACTCATTATTTAAGTTCTAGATCTTTAACCCCAAAAGTTTCTTTTTTTTGTATTAAATCTGCTGCTCAACACGATTTAAGCAAGAAAAAAGAATTATTTGTTTGATTAACTTGTAGTCGTCGTATTTCGTTTACTGGTTCTAACTACAAAATTGCAGGCTAAATTTTATAAATGAAATGTGTGTGTGTGTAACGTGGCGTTCTAGTCATAGATACACATTTCAAAGATTTGCTTGAGTTTGAGCTTTCAAAAAAAAATTCTAATTGAGTCAAAGTGTTAGACATAAATTCTCTCGCCATCCAGACCCATCACATTGTGTGTGTGTGTGTGTGTGTATTGTTTTATTCTTCTTGTATATTTTTTATCTATTTATTGAAGACAATCTGAACTCGGTGTAGCTCACAAGTGATTTCATAAAGAAGAACAGCAAAATGAACTTTCAATTGTACAATTGCAGGGTGTATGTGTGATGATCACGCCGCCTCTGTTGACATTTAATTGGTCGTCATCATCTGTCGGCCGGTGTATTAAAGGGTAACCCAATTTATGTTGCTTAAATTAATAGTCACAATAAAAAATCCAAGAGATTTATTTTTAATAAAAAAAAAAAATTTAATTTAATTTTTATTAAATATTAATGGCTGCCAGCTTTTTTTTATCAATTGGAGTAAGACGAATTTAATTCGCCTTGAATTGAAGGAATGAACAACAAACTTCAAAGAAACCTCAAAATAAAAGTTTGATTGGTTGGAGGAATAAACTGAAATCCCTATTTGAAAAGCAAATTTCACAAGCACTCATTTCTGTTCTTCAGGAAATGTTACCAATTTTTTTTTTTAGAGAAAACCCCAAATATAAAAGTTTGTTTGGTTGGAGAAATAAAGTCAACTTAATATTTTAAAATAAAGTTTTATAAGGACTCATTTATGTTCATCAGAGAATTTAAAAAAATTTTTTTAACCTAAAATAAAAGTTTGTTTGGTTGGAGGAACAAACTAAATTTCATATTTTAAAACGGAGTTTCACAGGTACTCATTTCTGTTCTTCAGGGAATTTTACTAATTTATTTATTTTTTTTTTTTTGTTGAAGGAGTATACTCAAATCCATTTCTGTTCTTGAGGGAATTTTACTAAATTTTTTTAGAAAAGCTCAAAATTAAAATTTGCTGAATTGTAGGAACAAGAAAAATCTGTTTTGATTTAAAAAAATATGTTTTTACAAATTTAATTTTTTTTTTTAATTTAATAAATTTTTTTAAGAATAAATTTAAAAACCAACATAATTTCTGGAATTAAGCACAAATAAAGATTAATATTTTGTTAAGCTTTTAAATTCCAAATAGAAATTATTACTTATTTTTAAATTTGAGTAAAATTCCCTGATGATCAGAGCTTCGAGCAGAAATTAATTAAAATTTTAAAATTATTGTATTTCATATGCAAAACTTAATTTTCAAATGTTTTAATTCTATATCGAATGCATACGTGCGTAATTTTATTTTTGTCCAAAAAGACCAGTGGTCTTGTAGAGAAATTTTCGTAAATTGCAAAAAATGATTTTTTCAAAGTCAATTTTCTGGAATACCAAAATTATTTCAGAAATGCGACTAAACGTGACTTGTAGTGGACCCCTTGGACTGCCACACCTATATAGTGGGATACGTGTGTAATTCCATTTTTGTCCAATATGGCCAATAATGTACCCAAGGGAGCATTGTTAACACAGTCGAATTTTCCTACTCTGCGGCTATATTTATACATATCTGAAATACATAGATACATTATAAATTTCTTCGAAAAGGTTTTTGCATATTTTTTTTGTTAATCCTTGCCCCCAGGTCCTTGTTTTCTCCTCCTGAATATTTCACTACTCTCTGTTAAGTGCTTTACAGAGCTCTGTAAATTGCAAATTTAGCTATGTTAATTTGTAAGGTTTTTGTTTTGGCTAAAATTTCATATTTAAATACGTATTTATCTTCACACACATTGGACATCCACCCCTACATTTTTAAATGGTTAAAATCCCTGCTAACTTGCATCTAATCTCAAAACATTTGCCGTTACTTTAGTGCTATTGTGAATGCTGTGTATCTGTGATAATACAGTGCAAATCAAAGTTTATTTTAATTTCTCTTATAATTTTTTTTTTCATTTTAAAGCAAATTGAAATTAAATTAAAAAAAATTTATTTTAAGTAAAAAAAACTTTTGATTCTATTATAACTTCATTTTAATAAAAGAAATTTAATTATGAAAGATGTAGGACATTTTGGAAAGAAAAATAAAATACTCGTTTTGTTTGCAATGCAAGAGGCTATTTTTGTCTCTTTAAATTTCTAATAACACAAGTGTATCCACACGGCTTTAGACCACAGCAACTGAAAATTGTTTTTAAAATATTTTGAAGTGCTGATTTCAAATTAAATTGGCTCTAGTCTCCGGGATGTACCACTATTTCCTAAATTCAATAGGTAACATGATATATGACAGATTTACTTAAAAACGATTTGTTATAATTGATTTTGCAGAAAATTCGATATTCCGCAACAACATTTTCTTTTCGGATGCAACTACCTTATTTTTAACTATGAAACTAAAAAGTTTCAAGGATATAGTAAAAATTAAAACAAAAAAAGCAGTTATTTAAGTAAAATTTATATTTTGTAATTTTCGAAAAACTCTTTAAAAATAATCCAAAGTAATTTTTGAGTATTTAAGCGGTAGATTATAAATCTAGAGGATCTTTCCTTTAAAATCTTCTACGGTTCGTCCTGAAGTTACTTTGGATTATTTTGAAATTTCCATATACCCCATTACCATTAAAGATTGTGGGATGGGACACATATCATTTTAAAGCGGAGACTGTCTATACTTGTAATCTACCGCCCAAACACTCAGAAGTTACTTTGGATTATTTTTAAAATTTTTTGGAATTTCCATATACCCCAGTGCTGCCATAAATACTAAAAATACTAAAAAATGTAAGGGGTTACGTTAAAATATATTAAGCTCGGCATATTGATCTTCAATCACTAAGTTCTAATTACTTCGTTTAAAAAGTAGACGTAGCAGTGGTCAATCCAACGTTGATAGAGTGAGCATAATTAAAATATATTAGAGAAATTGATTGTAATTAACAAAAAACGTGAGCGTAAAGTGGGCGGGGCTACTCCAAAAGTATATGGCAACCTTCCTTGGAGCATAAAGATCATTGGTACAAATTTTCAGAAAAATCTGTTGGAAAACACAAATTTGTACAGCGAACTGACAAACAAACAGAAAAATAATTTTATTTATATTGAAAAAAATTCAATATGCCAGCAAACCCGTCAAAGCAACACTAGCGAAGGCAAGTGGCAACATTTGTTTTTAACAAAGTGCAGAGTTCGCAAAGAAAGGAAACGAATGGAAACATTTCGTTTTGTAGTTTTTTATAATACTTAATAATCTGGAAAACTACAAAACGAAACGTTTGGAATTTTTTCGTTTCGTTTACTATGTGATAGAATGATTTAATTATGTATAAAATCCAGAATCGTTTATTGGTTTTAATAAAATTTAAACCTAACCTTTGAAGCTAAAGTTTTGGGTAAAAAAAATTGTGGATTTTTGTTTCCTTGTATTTTAAATAATTTTTTGAAAAATTTAAAATTTTTAAATTTTGCTTAAAAAGGGTATTTTTTTATTACATCTTTTTTCAATATTTCGAACACTACTAAGCAGATTTAAAAACAACAAAGAAGCGACTTGCAGCAAATTTTGTTGTGCAATTTTGGATTTTCTTTACAAATACAACCAACCATTTTCAAGTAATAGTTATATCTGTCACGTCACCTGCTTGATTTTGGAGCTGATGGTATATCTCGAACAGTAGAACCAATTTATAAAAACGTAATACAGATTTTAAATTAGCGCTTTAAAATATTTTACAAATAATTTTTAGTTGTTGCGGTACAAAGAAATTGCATGCAATCTGGGGTGGCAAGCACTTTAGTAAATTTCAGTGAGTTATGCGAGAACAAAAAGGAAACTCTTTTAATTTCAAATATGTTTATGGGCAAATAATATTGAATTTAGGGAAAGTTTGCAGCAAACGAGCTATTTACTAGTCTAAAAAATTTTATGGAAAACACTAAATTTTTTAAAATGGTTTCGACAGCTTCTCATATAAATTTTTTAGACGATTGGATTGTTCGTTTACATTAGAATTTTTTTATTAAAATCTTTTATAAAACATTTTAAGCTCATGTGAAAATATAAACTGCTACATATGAAAGCTTTTCAATTTACATTAATTTAGTTACTGGGCAAGGAATTACACATAAATGTGTAAAGAAACACTTACTTTTTTATTTTATTTATTTTGTAAGGAAATAAAGTTTTTACTTGAACTTTTTAGAGCGTTGTAGTGTTACTTGAGCCCGTTTGTTAAAAAACTGTTTTTTGTATTGTTGGCCCCAACATTCTAAAGTCTAAAAATGTTAAAATATTTTTCATATTTTCCCCTTTACACCCGCAATTAACCAGGAAAATATTATATTGCGTTAACCACACAAAATAAATAAAAAAGCAACAAATAGAATAAACAAGCGTCTTTAATCGTGTATGCAAATTTTATTTAAAAAAAATAATTAAAAGAAAATTAAATTAAAAACCAATTTGAACGCAAAATTATTCAGCGTTAATATGAAAATCAAATGCAAACGAAGATGCTTGGGGCTGCACAAACAAAAAAAAAAAACAAATAGAGACAAAAACAAAAATAAAAAAACAAATTTCACAAAATAGTTATTTAAATAAATTAAACAAATAATTACTTTTGCATCAATGAAACCGACAAAGCACCATCCAGATAGGAGAGCAATAAGAGCAACTCATAAAAAGTTTAAAGAAAAAATTTTTTTTTGTTGAAAAAAATTTTAAAAAATTTAACCGTTTAATGTGCTGTTTTGCATAACACTCAAAACTCTGAAACACACTCAATATCTTGAGTATTTCACATGCAAAATGTCCAATAGAAGTGATAGTATTTTCTTCCAAGTGAAAGGTGACACTGAGACGCCAGCTGAATCCTGCATGATTGAAGCTCGTTCTGTCAAAAACTAAAAGATATCAATGTGTTAAAGAGGGATCAAAAGCGGAAATAAATATTTTGTTTCACTCTAGCACACTTCTTGATATCAACAACCGGAAATAGTTTTTGACAGGAGGAGCCTCAAAAGCAATAACAAAATATATGGGCTTTTTGTAATGTTGTTATTTTTGTATTTTTTAAGTTACCTGGTTTTATTGTACCATGGCCACTTGTTTATATGAGAAAACAAATTAAAAAATTAAATTAAAAGAGTTTTTAAAGCAACAACAAAGCTACACACAATTACAAAAATTAATAAGCTGTTTTTCTAACACAAGCGATCAACTCGTCTTGAAATTTTATATGAAAAGTTCTCAAAATATTAAGTGTTTTTCATATACATTTTTTAGACGAGTTGATCGCTTGTGTTATAGAAACAGCACATAAAAGAATTACGTGTTTAAATATGGAATTTTAGCCAAGATAAAAACCTTATAAATTAACATAGCTAAATTTGCAGTTTACAGAGCTCTGTAAAGCACTTAACAGAAGGTAGTAAAATATTCAGGAGGAGAAAATAAGAAGCTGGGGCCAAGGATTAACAAAAAAATATGCAAAAACCTTTTCGAAGAAATTTATAATGCATCTACGTATTTCAGCCGCAGGGTGGGAAAATTTGTACGGTTGTTGTCTTTGCTAAATTTTCATATTTAAATACGTATACACACATAAAAGAATTCAAAATTCAGAGTTTATACAACCATAATTAAACTACAATTGTTAAATAAATTTTTTTTAATAAAAAATGCTTAATTAAACAAAATTTTCTACACCTTTTTAATATAAATTGCCTTGCATTTTGACTTTTACCTTAAACAAAAATTCCCTTGACATTATAATCCCACATGTAGCAACTTTATTTCTATGTTGTAATTTCTTATACCTATTTTGGTAAATTAATTTTTTTTTCTTCAAAACAAAAAATAATTGAAAAAAATTTTTGTTCGCACAAATATTTTTTGCGAACAAAAATTTTTGTCTGCACAAAATTTTTACTGAAATTCGGATTCACTTATTTTGAAAAAAAAATTTTTTGTCTGGACAAATATTTTTTCCTAACACAATTTTTGCCAGCACAAATTTATTTTCCACAACAGCATGCATAAAAAATACAACAATTTTCTCTGGAACGAGTGACTCAATTTAATCTGAAATTAATCTGTAGTTTCCATAACACAAAAGATCAATTTGTCGTCTAGAAATTTTATATGAAAAGCACTCAAAAAAAAGTAAACATTTTCTAGACGAGTTGATTGTTTGTGCTATGGAAACTACCCACTAATTTAATTTTGAAAAAAGTGTTGCCAAATTATAAAATTTCAGAAAAATTTCTCTATCTTTTATCTTTTGATAAAATTTATTACAAAATACATTTGGGAAAATCTTCATTCCTTTCCGAACCCAACTGTGTGGGTTGACTTGTATGACAATATTTAGTTTTTTTTAATAAGCCGAACGGAAATGCATCTTTTGCAAAACTTTTTTTCTTGCGCAACAAAATTACTTGTGTCATTCAGTATCATTGTTTTTGCAAGCACTTGCGTTAAAAATTATAGTAAAATTTTATTAAACAATAAAGTTCTTTTTTATGTTGAATACACATTGAAGTCATTGTGTCCATAAAATATACGAACAGTCAATCATTCAAGTTATTTTTAATTATTTTGCATGTGCTCTCTTTTTAACGGTCAAACTCATAAAAAAACATTTTTCTTTTTTTCAAAATTTGTTTTTGAGAGAACTCCACAAAAACCGGTTTTTGTTATATTTGTGATATGTATAACCGGTTTTTTAAGATTTTTACAATCAAAATATTAAAAAAAAATAGTTTCTTTAATTTTCCTTTATGCTTTAAATTCACAAAAATCGGTATTCAGGAAATTTCCAATACATACAACCGGTTACACATATAATCCATAATATATATCTCCTATATAATTCCTAAGATCCGGTTATATAGTTTATATACAAATAATTTTTTTATTGCATGTAAAATTTTGAAAAACCGGTTATATGTATAACCGGTTATATGTATATATATAACCGGTTTTTCAAAATTTTAAATACAATAAAAAATAATTTGAACTTTAAAAAATCGGATTTTAGGAATTATATAAAAAAATTAATTGTATTTGAATTCTAAAAAATCTGATTTTAGGAATTATAATTGGTAATATGGGTAACCGGTTGTATGTATTGGAAATTTCCTGAATACAGGCATAAACGAAATTTAAAAAAAAAAATACTTGTTTTTAATTTGTTGATCGTAAAAATCTTACGAAACCGGTTATATGTATCTATTGCATAATTCTTAAAACCCGGTTTTTGCAAATTTTTTTTATTTATTTCTATTTAAAATTTTGAAAAAATTTTTATAAATGTTTATAACCGGTTATACATATAACCGACTCTAATTTTAACCGGTTTTTGTAAAACCCTATTCGAATTCTACAAATACTGGTTTTTAGGATATTTCCACTATATATATTGGTATATAACCGGCTACATACTCGGTTTTTGTAACATTTTCAGTATTTGAACTCTATAAAAACCGGTTTTTAAAAAATGCAAAAAATCCTTACCCATGAAAGAACAACTGCAGTTCCCAGGTAATCATTTTTTTCCTTTATTTTCTGTAGCTAAACTTTTACCGGTCTTTGTTCAGCTGGATAGTCAGGCAGACAGTCCCTATTTATTTAACTTCAACTGTCATATAAAATAAGCAAATGCTGCCTCTCGTACGCATAGTGAATTAAATACAAATAAATCACGTTACACATTAAATGTATGAGTAAATAAAATTTGAATGAAATACTACTACTGCGAGCATGAATTGTGTTTGTGCCTCAATTTCTTGTTGTTACTCCACTTAAAAAAAAAACAAAAAAAGAAGAAAGAAACAAAGAAAAAAACCAAGTAAACAAATAAAACTTGAAAGAATTTTAACAATAACATGCAATTTGTAATGTTTACTACTACTACACTGTGTCTGTCTCTTGTTTAGGACGTTTAAAGTTGTCATGACATGATGCGAGCATTAATCATAATAATGAGACTACATAATGATAATGATATGAATTTCGATTACATACCGAGTATTTATTAAATTATACAAATTATTCGCTTAAGGAATGCAAACATACACACAAACAAACAAACAAAATTCTGCATTTTACAATGAGTATCTGCTGGTTGATTTTGTTACATTCTACACCAACAATAACAAGTCGTTTTATCTGTTGAATTCTTTTCAATTTATCATGTTGAAAAACGAAAAAAGAAAATGTGTAATGATTGAGATGTTGGATGAGTCAATGTTGTTACATTTCCAACATCTCGTGCTGATACGAGTATGAATGCCCAAGAGCTGCATGACCTTTTAATACGAAAATTATTGTGTCGTAATGCTTGTAAGCTAAATTACTTTCATTAGAAAGGTATGCACTAACATTTAAAAAGGTATTTCAATTACTTTATATTTTTGAAAAAAAAAAAATTAATAAAAATTGTTTTTGTAGTTTTTGTAGTTTTTGTTTTATTCATTCAAAATTAATTTTTTCTCTTCAGCAAAATAACTGGAGTTAAATGTGAAATGCAAAACTGTTTTCTGTTCTGTTTTTCTTTTTTTGTATTTCAAGTACCCACTGTCACATGCCTGCTAACACTTGAAGTATTTGGCACTTTAGCCAATACCTTCAGTTAGTATTTTGATTTATTACTTTGTGCTTATAAAATCCCAACTAACTATAGAATTAAAAATGAAGGTATTGGCTATTAGAAATTGTGTCAGTAAAATGTTTTAGATTTGCAATCAAATTTATAGCTTTTCATTTTTATTTTAGTTTTTAAAGAAAAAGTGGAATTTATTTATTTATTTACATCATAGCGCTCAGCAAATATAACTTCATTTCACTACATTTTATTGTATTTTTAAAAGGCAAAAAAAAATGTATAAAAAGATATTGCGGATAAAATTTTAAAATGGGGCTTAATAAATTAGTTGCACAAAAACTAATTTTAAAAAAAGAAAAAATATATTCAAGCACAATATTGTAAATAAAAATGCGCTTTATTCTCACATGGTATTCATAAGGGGCAACTTTGATTTCCCTTCATGCTAAAAACCTCTTAATAAAAAAACCTTTATCTGGCAGCTCTGATTTTCAAATAAAATTTTTCAAAATGAGTTAATCACGAGATAAATTTACGTGACAACTGTGATTTTCCAAAAAAAAAACTTCTATTCCACAAAAACTCAATGAAAAATTTCATATGGAAACTTTTATTTTCCAATAAAATTGTTTAAAGTGAAGTGTGTGAATCAAACAACAAATAACTTTCACTAAAAATTCATCTGGCAGCTTTAATTTAAATAAAAAAATTTTTTATGCTACCAAAACTCTCAATAAAAATCTTACTTATGAAACAAGCTACAGAAAAAAATTCATCTGACAGCCTTAATTTTCTAATCAAATTTTTTATGCCATAGAAAATTCTTCAAAATGAGTGAATCGGACTAAAGAAAACTTTTAATAAAAAAAATCATTTAACAGCTTACATTTTGTGCTCAAATTTTTCAGAAGACTCTTAGAAAAACTCATCTGACAGCCTTTATTATATAATAAATTTGTTTTACGCTTCACTAAAAAAATTTATGTAGCAACTTGGAACATTAAAAAAAACTCTGCGTAAAACACTCTGGCAGCATTCACTTTTATGCTACAAAAAACTCAATAAAAAATTCATATTACAACTTTGATTTTCAAATAAATTTTTTTTTTAAACTTATCCGTCAGCTTTTATTTTCCAATAAAATTTTTCAAAATCAGTGAATCGTGTAAAAGAAAACTCCCAGAAAAATTTTCAGAAAAAACAGCTTTCATTTCATTAATTGAAGCGAATATCGATCAACAAATAAATAATTATAGTTCGAAATAAAGTTTGAAAAACTAGGCATTCTACTATTACAAGTGAGTTTTCCAGAACGAATTCGTGAACGAATTCGCCAAGTTAAATTTTCAAAAACTTGACTCCTTAGGTTTTTTCAAATTTGCATGCAGTTTACAGTAGTGCTTTCTGGAAGGGAAATTTTGTACAATGAGCTCCCGTTTAGCCACTTTTAACTAATTTTTAAGTGGAATAAATTTTCTTTAAGTAAAAATATCATTAAGTCCCCCATAAGCTGTTCTTGGAAAGGAAATTTTGTACAGTGTCCACACCAGAAAAGGTGCGAGGACGGGGCATACCTCAAACTGAAGGCAATGAGCTCCCCTTACGGCATCTTTAACTAATTTTTAAGTGGAATAAATTTTCTTTAACAAAAATATCTTTTCCCATACACGGTTCTTGGAAGGGCCCTTTACTGACTTGAAACTTATCTTGTGAAGGATAGAAAGTGAATATAAACAAAAAAAAAAAAAGAAAAAAAAAAGAATACAACAAAACATACATACAAGTTTTAATATTTTTTACTTTATGACATGCAGCCTCTTTACAAGTGTCATTTTTGTAGTCGATTTAGGAACAAGCTTATGGCCGGTGCTGCCACCTAACAATGTTAATATGCCGTGATAGTACAAATTGTGTATTCCAAAAAAGATTTAATGGGTATTATTTTTTTTAACAAAAAAGTTTTTGTAAACTTTCGAAACAAAAATTAAAAAAATATTTTTCCCGTATTTGTTGCAGTTAAGCCTAGCGTGGGGTTTTTAGTGACTTAGGTGTTTAGCTGGTGATAAATCAAAACCACTAAAGATAAAGTGGCTTAAATGAATTTATTAAAGTTTCATTAGCTGCCTTTGAATTTGTAAAAGAAAAAAGTGCATGTGATTTTGTTTTATTTTTTTTTTCTTCAAGTTTGTTTTTGTGAATATTGATAATTATTACAAAACGTTAATTTTCTTAACCTTGACGTAATAGTAAATCAATGTAAAATTGTTTTTTATTTTTTTGCAATAAAAAAACATTAAATTAAATACCTGTTGCAAATACAAAGAGGGCTAAAACACTTAACAACTGTTTACATAATTTTGCTAATAAAAGAGAAACTGAAACAACAGAAAGTGTACAAAAATTAAACGTATTTTGAATTTTTAAGCAGTCCTTAAAACTTGATTTTAAAGAAATTCGATTGTACTATTTATTCGGAGGCAAGAAATTAAATACTTTTTTATATAAAATTATTCATTAAAAAAAATTATGACTGACTAATTAGATTAACTAACTGACACACCTGTTGCTTAAATCCATATTTACATCTCATTTTCAGCTATTCTTTCTGAAACGAATTTTTTTATTTTACTTTTCTTAATAAATACCACCTGATTTTTAATAATTCATGCATTTTTTCCCAACTTAATTAATTTATTTAGCTTAATTATTTATTTGTAAATTTTTTCAACTGCTAATTAATGTTTTTTGAATGAAATTCTATCGCATGACACGTGACGATTTGGCATTTTAATAATGAAGTGATGGCACAGATAACTTTTTTTATGTAAAAACTGTTTTTACAGGTACAAACTCCACATTTGCATTTAACAGTTTGTATTGGCATTCATTTAAATTTATTTTATTTAGTTCAATAGCTTACAAGTCATTCATAAATTTCAGTGTGTACTCTGACGAAGCAACAACAAGAAAAATTAAATAATTTTTAATGACAAATTAGAATTAGAAAACCATAGATTAGACCAAGGGTACAATATGGAGCAGGAAAAGTTTGGTTGGTAGAAACTTGGGGCTAAATCCTAAAATGTTACTGTAGATTTACACTGCAATTACCAGGTAGTGGTCTACAGGGCGGCAAGGATCAATAGTATTTAAAGATTAGCTTTATTATCATATTGAATTCGTATGAGGCTGCAGAAATCTCTAAATAAACAATTCATCTGGCAGCTTTGAGTTTCCAATAACATTTTTCAAAATGAGTGAGGCGTGCTAGAGAAATATTTTAGCAAGAAACACATCTGGCAGCTTTCATATTACAGAAAACACTAAATAAAAAAACTTATCTGGCAGCTTTTATTTTTTCAATATTTTCTGTGAGACTTTGGTTCAGACACTCTCAGAGCAGCAAATGAAGCCTCAATAAATGCGGCTTTATACGGAACCTAGAAAAGTGGAAGTAAAAACACCCATAGCTGGTCCAAAAGTACATGGCGACCTTCCTTGAAATATGGAGATTATATCTGTCAAATTCAGGCAAATCCATTGTAAAACAAACATTTGTATAGCGAACAAACAAACAAACACAAAATGAATTTTATTTGTATAGATTGCAACGGTTTTATAACGGTTCTCAACTACGAACTAATAGTCCTTGTTAAGAGTGCCGTTGTCACGATAAATATAGTGATATGGGACAACGCCGGCCATATATTTTATATTAACTTAACGAAAATTCGACTACGAGAACGACGCTAATAATAAGGATGAATGGAAAACATATAACTGGCGTTGCCAATTATTAATGTTGTAGTCACGACAACGAAACTCATATTCTGTTCACAAATTTTTATCAAATTAAGAGAAAAAATATGTGTAACTACCACATACATAAATAAATATCCCCTTCAAGTGTATACCCACATTTTGTATTTTTATTTTTTTTTTTTATCACTGACTGTTTGCATTGTTTGTTATTGTGTCAACAAATAAAATCAGTTTATAGTTACCAGTTAGAATTATCTTATTTTTTAAGTAAACAAAAAAGTGACTTAAATTCAGCAGCACTACGTACACGTTTATATACTATTTTTTTATTTTGAAATAAATATGTAAATAAATGCAAAAGGCCACATTCCTAAAAATTATTTTGATTTGAATAAAATTTTTTAAATAAATATTTGCACGGGAATTTGTTTTGCGAATATTTCGTTTTAAATTGTAGCAATTTCCCTATTTTTTTTAATAAAAAATTCTAATTAAATTAAATTTAATTTAAAACTGTAACTTACCAGTGTGTGCGTATAGCCCAAGCCCATTTCCTCATCCTCTGCAACAATATCCAATGGAGTGCCATTTGGTTGAACACGTACCGGATGCACGCTAAATTTTGGCACCACCAACAAAGTTTCTTTGGCGCCCGAATCGAATAAAAATTTTTCAGATTTCATTTTGTTTCGTGTTTATCACAGTTAAAAAATTGCAGCACTTAATTAATTAACTTAAAAATTTTGTTTAGTAGAAACCATTTTGAGTTAAAAAAAAATATAATTTAATTTTTATTAATTAATTTCATATTTTTTTTTATTTATTTGATTTTACTTCAATTTTTTCAAATTTTTAATTTAAATATTTTTTTATTAAAAAACATATTTAAATTTTGTTGCTTTATTTTTTTATAATAATTTTATATAACTTTTATTCATTTATTTAATTTTTTTATTATAATTTTTAAAATATTTTGCCTTTTTTTTAAATTTGTTTTTTCAATTAATTTTTCTATTTAATATTGAAATATATTTTTTGTTTAATTTTAAAATAATTTTTATTGAACTTTTACTTTTTTTTAATTTTTCTTCTTAATTTAAAATATTTTTTTGGCTCGTTTTTTTATTATTTTGTTTTTAATTAAAATTTTTTTTTAATTTAAAATTTTTTTTAGTTTTTAATTTTTTTGTGCATTAAATTTTTTTATTTTAATTTTATATACTATTCTATTTAATTTTAAAATATTTTTCCCTTTTCCTTTATTTTTCTATTTAATTTATAAATTTCTTTTTAAAATATTTTTCCCATTTCCTTTAATTTTCTATTTAATTAAAAATTGTTTCGCTTAATCTAGTTAAAATATTTTTTTCGCTTTTTCTTTATTTTATTTAAAAATATTTTGTGTTTAATTATTTTTTTTATTTCACTTTTCTTTTTAATTTAAAATATTTTCTTCACTTTTCCTTTATTTTATTTTTTTTAGTTAATTTTTCAAAATTATTTAAAAATATTCTTTTCTTTAATTTTATTTTTAATTTTAAAATATTTTTTATTCGCTTTTAATTTTTTATTTTTTTAATTAATTTTTTTATTTAATTAAAAATGTTTTTTTCGTTTTATTTAATTTTAATATTTTCTGCACTATTTTATTATTTTTTATTCATTTATTTTTTTTTAATCGCATTCAAAATTCCGTTGAAGTTTTATTCACAGTTTTCAAGAGACTGATAGACGGTTGCTGAAATTTGTCAATGTTTAGCAGCCACCAGCCAGCATTTTTTTTTTATTAAACAAAATCAACAATAACGTTAAGTACAAATTCAAAAAGCACAAACACTTACTCTCTCACTTACACAGTTTATTAGTTGCTGTTACTGATGTTAGTGTAATTTTTATTACTGTTATGATTTGCTTACATTCTTTTAGAGCAAGCGAGTCTGTTGATGGGAGTTAAAAGCATTTGGTACACTTAATCTCAAAACCTTAAATTGCTGCTTATATTTTTTTTATTTGAAATTATGTAATCCTAATATGTTTGCCTACATCAGGAACTAATATGAACATACAAACATATTTAAATTAAATTTTAGTTTATGTTATAGGTAGCTACTACTTTTTTTTTACACATGTCTTGCAGATAAGATTTAACTATCCACTTTAGATTATAAAGTTTTTACTTTTTATTGTAGATGTTCTTGCTTTAAGTATATTTCCACAATATTTTTCAAAGATAATTTTATCATGTCGTTTTATCTGCTCACTAAAGCTTCATATTGTACGTATCTTTGAGATCATTTTCTCTTTTTTTTCGCCAGTGCCTTAAGTACGTTTTTTTTATTTTTTTGTTGTTGTTATTATCATTATAACTTATTTATTTGTTTATGATTTAATTATCACATTAAATATTTTTATTATGTGGTTAAGTTTATGGCGGAGTTTACTTTTTTTTTTATTTAATACGTGAAAATTAAATTAATTTTATAAAAATCAAGCTAAAGTGATTAATGATTTCGTGAATAGATCTGTAATAAACCAAAAAAAAAAAAAAATAATTATAATAAAACGAGTTACGAAATATAATACATTTAATTAGTAATAAATTAATTAAAAAATTTATGGCGGTCGCTGTACTCTTAATGAAAACAAACAAAAGTGTCAACTCCTGTGTTGTCCAAAACAACCGTTAAAAGCACCATTATTTTTTTTTTAATGAAAATCAAATTTTTACTAACATTTTTTCTAGGTTTTTGTATTTATTTACGGTCTACCTACCTATTAAAAATAGATTGACGTAGACTGAAAGTAAATTATGAGAAATTGTTCAAACAACTTTATAAGAATAAGAGGGTAAAAATTTAATGTTGACCTTTGAAATCTATTGTGCAGCCCAGTACCTAACTACAATCCGAAACTCCTTATTAATCTCAAAATTAGGTCTCCTGGGACCAATGTCCGACTCTAAGCAGCTCGTTCTGCACACAACGTGCTACGTTTCCCGTCCCTCTCGACAGAAACAGTACCCCACCGATTTTACTCATGTGATAATGAAGTCTTCAGAGACCTGTAAGTAGCTCAACATAGAGTTTTATGTCATTTCTGCTCTAATGCACTCGAGGTTAATGAGTCTCTTTGACTTCGTTTCTCCTGCTTGTGTAGTAGGGCACTACTGAAGTTGTTTGTCACCCCGCAAAAGGGCTCTGGACCGATTAAGGAGGTATCCCCGCCGTTTTAAGCCACAGTATTAATGAAAATATAAGAAAATTTAACTAATTTTAGCCCACAGAGGAAATAGGATATTTAAACCCAAACATACCGTTAAAGTAGACCTTTTAATTCGACTTTGTAGATGCAAAATATTTATTATAAAACTCACTTAGTAACAAACAAAATCAAATAAAAAATCTATTGCCACGATTAGATTATTAGATAAAATAATAAGTGTTATTGAAAGCTAAAGCTCTTGTCACATACTTTCATATAAAAACATGCATTTTTGTAGATTTGAGTACCTTCAATATACGTACCACAACAGTTGCTACTATTTACACTAAAAGTACAACTGTGATAAAATGAAAAGCTTGACATTTTATAAAATTTAAATAACGACTGTCAAATTTCTATACATATTTTTTGATGTATTGTTTTCTCATTATTATAATTTTTCATTTGATTTAAATTTTTGAAAAGTCCTTTTACTCAGTATTACAGTGTAAAACCCCTTTAAATATTTTAGTGTTATTTTAATTGGTAGTATTCTATATCAAAATGTCAAAATTACAGATCAGCTGCTGCCGTTATCAAAATAATTAAGTAGCTGACTGCAGTGAAAGATGTAGCCAACTTTATTTGCAGTAGTGTAATCGATAGCCTACTGTCTCAAATGTGTAAATTAAGTTCCAATTACCTAATAAATAATTTTATACAAAATAAAAACAAAAGAGTGCTGCTTGTCAGCAAAATATTTATCTGAATGCAAATACAAAACAACTTTGGCTGTAAGAATTGAATTTATATATACAAACCTGTCAAAAATTCTATAACGTTTACGTTTACGTTTACATTAACCTTTCCTTAATAAAGAATTTTTAGTTAAACGTTTTTGCTCTAAAGTTTACACGTCACTAAATAACCGGCTTAAAATTCAAATTCTGCATGTGTATATAATAAATTCACATACATGTGTACACATATAACCAAGAGAGTAAGAAAAATTCCAGAGCAAAATCAAAATATCAAAACAAAGTTTATAAAAATAAACAAACAGCTGATTAAAGTAAAAAAAATATATTTCTCTGTGATCCAATTTGCAATAAAAAAAATTAAAATCAATATGCACACGTTTGCATTTAAAAATTAAAATAAAAAAATTAAATGATTATGAAAACTTACACAAATAGCACAAAATTATAAAATTGTAAAATGGTTTTACGTGTTACTAAAAATAAATTTAATCATATTGTACAGCATAGTTACTTGTTGTACATTAAAAACTTTCATTTGATAAGAAAATTCTAGACTAGAAAACTATTCGCACAAAAGAAAAATTTATAATCATAAACAAGTATGCAAGTAAGTGCACATTTCCGCATATAAACTTTTTTTATTAAAATTAAATTCTATTTTTAACACCTTGTTTTAGCAAATACTCTAAATTTATTTATTTTCTGCCACTTACAAATGTGGCAACAAATTGAACACCTTATTTACAATTAAATGTTTCATTTTGTGTTATCACTTGTGTGTGTATGAATGAATGCACCTTGTTAGAATTTTTCTACAAATTCTCTATTCCAGCACCAGCAGCCACTTTGGATTTGCTTTAACTAACTAACTAAAAAAAGCAAATACTGTAAACAATTTGGTGTTTGATTTTCATTTTATTTTTTTTCTCTCCCTGCTAAGCCCAGCTTTAACAATATTTTCTCTTTACATATGATGCTCTCTCCCTCTCAAATTATTGCAAGTAAATAGTTAGCATCATCAGTAGGGTGACCATTTTAACTTTTTTTTTTAAATAAATGAGCACCCATTAGATATATGTTAATGGCCAGGTACCATTAAAATGAGCAATAGCTTCATTCGTTTATTTGTATTGAAAAACAAAATGCGGTCTTTAATTTCATTTTTTTTATTATAAAACTAGCTGACCCGGCAAACGTTGTTTTGCCGGTTGTATGTTCGATCTTCTTACTCATAGAGTAAAGAACCGTGCAAGACCGGGTAAAACACATAGTAGATAAATTGTAGTTGTGTAACTCTTGAGTTTATAAGAGAGAGAGAAGAAAAGAAGTTTGCACTCCTTTAAATTTTTTATTCCTCTTTACATACATTTGAACTATTTTTATGGGGGTGCTAGACGAGCAATCATTTAACGTCAAATTATGCATTTATGTTTGTGAAAAAATTAAATTGGCTGATACACACATCAAACTGATTGATATCAAACTCATTTTTATGTGATTTTCTTAATTAAATAAAAATAGTACATCAAGAAAAAAAAAAGATGTCACAAAAAAAATTTTTATTGCTATTGCATTGGTACTACGAGTACATAGCAATAAAAAAAAAAAAATTTAGATGAAGGACTATAAAAAATTAATGAAAAAAATTTTTTCCTTCATTTTTATTTTTAAATTTCCGCGATATGCACTCAACTTTACCCTCCAAAAAAATTATGATTACAGAACTGGTGCCAGACCAGCAAAATTTTTGAGCAAAAATCAAACTAGTTTTGATTTTCGTCAAATTCACACACAACGTATACGTGTGACGTCCATCTTTAAAAAACACGCACACACACCCTCATGATTGACGTTGAATGATGGATCGTGTGTCAGACACTTTAGGCTACTCCTTGTATTTTTTGATATGCACTTGACACGTATGTCTAAAATAACCGTATTACTTTATTATTTTAACGATTTTATTTATTTAATGCAATAATAATTGCTTATACAATTTTCACATGTGGCCACTCTAATGTTGAGAAAGCACAGAAAGCAAATCTTGCATGTAAATATTTGCATATTAATGGACGAACGCACACAAAAAAACCAAATAAATTTTTTAATTGTTGTTTTACTATTAAAGAATATTTTTGTTAACATTTATTTGGCTGTGTAAGCGATATTTTAACAAAATTAATTAACAATTAAATTTGTTTGTTAATTTAAACAACCTTTTTTATTGTTTATGGATTTGAAAATAAAAATTAAATGTAATTATCGTATTTTTTGTTTTTTTTTTAATTGCATTTGCTGTTATTTTTTTTAATGATATTGTTTTGAATTTTAAATTAAATTTTCACGTAAATATGAACGACAGCTTTTTTTTGTACATTTGAATTAAAAACTAAAACAAATTTTTGTATATTATTTTTGTTTCCTATACAAACAGGCCCTTAGATATTTTATAATTTTAATTAACATTTAATATGACTATGAAATCTATCTAAATACAAGCAGTTGAAAGTTTTAACATTTTATATCACTTAAGTAAAATGGTTTACCCACGCTAAAAATTTTCAATTACTTTTCACAAAATGCCACAGTTATTGTTTTTTTTTTTTTTATTAAAAAAAATTATATTTCTTCTAATTTTTAAAGTATTTTTTTAATAATAATCTTTATAAATAAAATTCATTTTCTGTTTGTTTGTTTCTTCGCTATACGAATTTGTGGTGTCTAACGAATTTTTTTTTTTTAATTTTGTACCAACGATCTTTATACTCCAAGGTAGGTCGCCATATACTTTTGTACTAGCCACGTCCACTTTACGTTCACGTTTACTCTCACTTTTCATTAAAACAATTGAGATGGGTCTTTTGTTAATTACAACTATATTTTTCAACCGATTTCTCTAATATATTTTATATATGTATGCTCACTGTATTTCAGGGAACGTTGACATATATCTTTGGACTGACCATGCCCACTTTTTCAACGAAGTACAAATTAAATGAGTGAATATAAATATGTCGAGTTTAATATGTTTTAACGTAACCCTTTATGTTTTTTATTATTTGTAAATATCTTTTCAGCATTTATGGCATCAAATACGTTTTACGTCATTAAATATTTGTAAACCTGTTTTTAGTATTTCTAACATAAATTTAAAAAGCCTAAAATTATGCTTTGAATTACTTTATTTACGACTTTAGTTGGCGCCTCTGTTAATAATGCTAGCAGTAGCAAGAACCACTTCTTAAAGTAGTGAATGACTGTATTTATTTGGAAGGGTTTTTTAATTATTAAAATTCTATTCGTAAACGGATTTCTCTAAAAATTGATACATAAATAATAAGTAATAAAGGAAAATCTTAAAAAATCAATTTAATTAAATTGAAAACTTCTTTAGCTGCCTCAAGTCATGTTTTTTTTTTAACTTATAAAAAAAATAAACAATTTCAAATTTTAATAATCAATCACTTAAATATTTGAGTAATTTATAAGACAAAAGTTTAATGACATTTGTTTTATAATAAAAAAAAAACAAACAAAAAATCAAATTTCATGCGCTGTTGTTGCCATTATTAAAATTTTGCTTCATTAAAATATTTTTTTTTTAATAATAATAAACGGATGGCCACTGGAAAACAAAAAAAATTTGAAAAAAATCAACTTGAAAACAAATTAAATTTTTTAAAAAGCAAAATGAAATATTCAAATTAAAAATAATTTTCCAAACAATTTTTTAAGTTTTTAAGTTAAAGTTGCGTGTAGCTACTTTCAAATCATTTTAATCAGTTTTGAAAATATATTTTCTATACGTAAACAATAAATAAATACTTGAGTTCAAGAGGGGAACCTCTATTCAGACTGTCATTTCATTTGTCAATTGTGAATTTTGCTGTAAGTTGTACGACACAATTTAAAATTTTTTATGTCTTTATTGTCATTCCTTGTAATGGATTAAGTGCCAAGCTGTCACTTAGTTTTCATTTCGAATATCACTCGAAATAACTAATACATAATGGGGGACTTGTACACAATTATTACAAGAAACGATACAAGCTAATACAATGTTGCCACATACCTCTATTTTCTTCATGACATCGCTAGGCTGGTGTTGCCAAATATCAGTATTTTCGTAATGTCTAATAAGGCTTTTGGTGAATATTAAAAATAGAAAATTTATTATTTCTGAACTAGCCGTTTAATTTTTTTAAAATTATTTTAAATATTTTTAACCAAGAATTAAATTTTAATTTTTAATTTTAAATTGTGTTATTGAAAAATTTAATTGAAAATTATTATATTATAGTTAAGACAACCATATTTATGATTGCACCTAACCTTATATATTTTTAAAAACCCACCATAATAAAATTACTTTTCAACTGCAGATGTTGTGGTTCAACTCCCGGTCAGGGCAAAAATATATTTATCGTGACCATAATAATGCTTAAATGCTTCAAATTAACAATAATATTTTTGCGGAAAACAAACTATGTTTGCGGTGACCATATTCAATCATATTTTTTCTTTGCGTGTGTCGTTCGCTTCTACGTCAGACGACAAATAGCTGATTTGCGGCTCACTAAAAAATTTTTCCACTCATGGTGTAAGAAAACCAGGTGGCACTGAGACGCCAACTGAATCCTGCATGATTGAAGCACCTCCTGTCAAAAGTGAAGAGACATCCATGTGCTAAAGAGAGATCAGAAATGGAAACAAATTATTTGTTTGGCTTTAATACACTTCTTCTTGATTCGCTCTAATACACTGGAAATAACTTTTGACAGGAGGAGCCTCAAAAGCAATAACAAAATGTATGGGCTTTTGGAAGGTTAGTATTTTTGTATTTTTGAAGTTACCAGATTTTCTTATACCATAAGCTCACTAAAAATAGTTTTTCTCTTTGTACGAATTCAAATGTCAAAGTCCCTCAATTGTTTGTTTCTTGCTGCTTGAATATTTTGTCTTATAAAATTAACACAAAACGCACAGGAACCACTAAAATTAGAAATAATTTTTTTTTTATCTGCTAATATTAATATTAATCTTCTTAATTTTGTAAAATAATTTTTTGTATTAAAAAAAATCAATTTTCACACCATTAAAGAAATCAGCAAAATGTATATAAAATTTTTTTTTATAAATTCCCCACTGTGCTCAAACTACGAGTATATACAAGAATGTAAGTTTGTAAAAAATGTAATCAATCTGATATTTGATATTTATAGCGAATCGTTTTAAAAATAGCTGAGATATGGACAAATTACGTCAACAAATACCACAACAAACATTTTTTTTGTTTTCAAATTTATTTTATCTTGAAAGTTAATAAAATAATTAAAACGCGTAAATAACTAACGATAATATAAAGAAACCTATTTTGTTTCTTCACAGCAGACAATTTTTATTGCCGAAATTCTCTAAAATTTTCTTTTCACATTAAATTTGCTTGTGAAATTTTTTAATCCTTGCACAACACAAGAAAAAATTGAATTTCATGTAAAAGCCCCAGCCAAATTCATTTGTAAAAATTAGGAATAAATAAAGAAAAAGTACCTTTACAGCAGCCCTTTACTGTAGCCATTTACAGTATTTAGGCTTCTATTAACTCACAATTGCAGCAATAAAAATTGCCTAATGTAAACAGAGACTATTGCCTTAAGTGCTTGATACACACATCAAATTTTAATATCCAATTATGCACTTGTGTGTGTATCTTAAAAATCAAACTGCCCTAGTAGAAATGTGGGATAGTAACTAACACATACTCATGTTGACATTCATTTGATCCACGTACACAAAGTTTCTATCACATTTTTCGCAGTGCCCTTACGATCTTGATAAAAACTTTATTCTACGCTGTGATAGATATTTCAATCAAATGACAGATCAATTCAGTGTATGTGACTTCCATTTTTAAAAACAAGCACATAAATGCATATTTGACGTGTGTATCAACCACTTTAATATAGGCGCAAATTCAGGTTAATAAGCTCTTATAAAGAGAAAAGCTGCATTGCGAATCTATACAATTCGCTCAGCAGCTGTTTTATTAGAAAATCTGTAAATGTATCTCAAGTTACACTTTGAATCGAAAAAAATTAGTTCATTTTACAAAATTAACCTTGTAGAATCACAAATTTCTAGCAGCCAAAAAAAATTAAAAAAAAAAAGTTTGCTTTAAAAATGTTGACAATTTGAAAGAAAATAATGAGCGACTATGGGCACCTTGAAAAGCTTTTTATTACTGGCACAATCAGCTGTAATTTTGATGGAGAAATTCCAACTTTCTTCTCTTTGATATCACTCCTAACATAAAATTCAAGTTCACCAACAAAAAAAAATCACTTGTCAAGCAATTCAAAAAAAAAAAAAGCTTGACTTTATCTTCAGCTAAAAGCAGAGTATTTAAAATTCGCCATCAGCTCACTGGTAATTTTTTTCAGCGATGCACAAATCACACAAAAATAAATAAATAATGACTTTAAATTATAAATCACTCGAAAGCAAATAATTAAATAATTATAAATAACTTTAAACAATTTTGTTGTTGTTTTTGTATTAAAATTTTTTAGTGACTGTCAGTCAGTAGGTGTTGAATGATGTGCTTGTGCTACAGCGTAATTTAATACAAATTGAATTAAAAGAAAATTAAAAAATTATTAATTTAATTAAAACATCACGGTTGTAAGATTTTTAAGTTTAATTTTTATATAATTTCAAACTAAAGTAACTTAAAAAAAGTTATAAATTAAAAACAGATAAAAAATTTTGTATTTTACTATTATTATGGGTTATCACTCTACCGCGACCTATAAGATCTATTGTGAAGCCCAGTTACCAAGTAAAACAATCCAAGACTCCTTACGAATCTCATGATTACTGTAGGACTTGTCATACTTAGGTCTTCCAAGGACAGCGTCCCACTGTTTAGGTAGCTCATGTTGCATGTTGCCATCGCTGGGTATATGTTCTGACATTTCTAATCCTACTTGACAGAAACGATAACAGTCATTCTTTACTAAAACGATTTTACTACCTCCTTTCTCAAAGATAGACTTTGATACCAAATATAAATTTGTTTCAAAATCAATAGTACTTGGAGTTATATCACTTTAAAGGGGAGACTGTGTAAATTTGTAATCTACCGCCCAAATACTCAAAAGTTACTTTGGCATTGGAACAGCACAAATTTGTATAACCACAGTTAAAAGTCAATGTCAGTGTACTTACCCATTCCGTAATGCAGCCGATTTATTTCCAATGGAACGGCAAAACATATCACTTTTCTCTATTAATGTTTTCGCCTTTTCTTTTTGTACTTTTTTTTTTTTAATTTTCTTTAAGTAAAGAATTTGATCATTTTTTATTTTACGTTAAATGCGTATGAGAAAACAGCGCTGCGCTGCCGAATTAACAGCTGACGATGGTAACTAATAAGAAACATTACCAATGCGTAATCTGAATAACAATAACTGATTGATTTACCACAAAGTTGGTCCATAAAAACCAGTCATATAGGTATTGGTGGCTGCTCCTTACAAAACAAAAATATGTTCCAAAAGCACTTGATTTATATAAATTTTAATGAAAAAATTTTTATGCACACACAACTTCTTCAAATTTATAACAACAAATTACTCTAAAAATTGTTTTTTTTTTTCTAATTTATTTGCTTCCAACAAAGTAGGTATAAATTCATAATTTTTTCTTAATTTTATTATTAAATTTACTTGTTTATATACATATTTACACTTTTTTTTTGTTTTTTGTCTTTTTTTTTGCTTATCACTTTGTATTTAATATGCACACGGTCACAATCACACTAAAACATGATAGCGCAAACCGTTTTTCTTCTTGTTGCTATTTTCCAATTTGCTTGTTTGTGTTAATAAGAGTAGATGAAGGGAGAGAGTAGAAATGTGAATGTTAATGTTAATGATTGATTGTCAAATTATTCTGCCCTTGTTATGCTAAATCTTACTAAGCAGCTGAAAGCTGTTAAGTTAACATACATAAGAAATTCATGCAAACTCCATACATACATTTTTGTTAACATTACGTTAGGATGTTGATAAAGTGTTAGCTTAACATAATTTATGGGTGTTATGTACCAAACAGAAATTAAGTGTAAATGCATTCATTTACGCTCTGCAACATTAACATAACCACAAGCATTTTGAATCAAGTAAATAATTTGGGAGTTGATAACAGAAATTTTCATTTCTTTACTTTTAAAAATTAAGCTGCCTTAAGAGAATTTTTTTCTTGGAGTGTAACATTAAATAAATTTGAATTTACACTGTTAATCAGGTTTTAATTGCAATACTGGTTTCACATGTAATTACTGCAAAGCTTAAACTACATAATTTAAATGGTATTAGAATTCTGTGAAGGCCAGTCATCCGAAAAAAATTATTTTAAATCAAACAGGTGTAAATAAATACACGCATGCACACATACCCCTGTATTGTCACCTAACAAGCAGCGTTTTGAAAATAATTTATTAAAACCTTTTTGTTGCAAAATTTTGTCTGCTATTAAAATTAAATAATTTGTAAAATAAACCTATAAACATATCGTTACCTTAACTTAGAAATGGTGCAGCTAACATTTCAAAATATTAAAAAAAAAAATTAACTGTAAATGTCAACGAAAAATTCTTTTATTGTATTTGAGCCGTTATATGTGAAATTGGCTAACGTCCTCTTTTTTTAAACTGAGCCAGCATTCATTCCAGTTAGATGGTATCCTTATCATACTAAAATTACCGCTAACTAATTATTTTTTTTAAGTGGACTTATACCACTTTCAAATATAGCAGTTTATTTATTGATTGCCTTTCCAATGCAACAAGATACTTTCTTATCCAAAAAATGTACATAGACTTAAAAATAAAATTTATGAAAAAATTATATAAAAAATCCTAATAAAGTCTTCTTCTTCTTAACTGGCTTCTTACAACATATTAGGTCTTTAGCCGAGATGTAAATGACTCTCCATGCGTTTTGATCTTGCAAGCCTTTTTTACAATTTGAAATGTCCAGATCAGTCAGATTTTGTTGGACCTGGTCTTTCCAACGGAGCTTCGGACTCAGCCAGCGTAATCAAATCAATGTCGGCATCAAGAATGATAGAAATAAAAGATTACGTAAACTTTAAATTTATTTGCGCATGTATCACAAATGACGTCATGCGATTGGCTAATAATTTACAGCTAAATAATTAACAGTGGAGAATTTTATTATTTTTTCTACAAACAGTGAACAAACTACATCATTAAACGGAAAATCATGCGCATGGCGTAATCTTGTATTTCTATCATTCTTGGTCGGCACACAGCTAACACAAATTGGTTCTTATATTTATATTTGCTTGCGCAAGTATCCATGATTAGGAGCCATACAAGAGCACGGTCCACGTTTGTTGGTTTGGCTTACGTGGCGGCCTAACGGCCTTCAATTACTGTTGCAAGACTCCGTTTTGAACCACCTACTCGCCAAGACTATGTAGCCGTAAAGTGACCTAGATCCATCCCGTGACATTTAGATATCTGAGAAGGTCCCCTAACTTTACGTTAGTTTTTTTTTTTTTTTTTTAGATAAATAGGAATCTCTACTTATTTTGTTTTTAATTAGAAAAAAAATTTCTATTCATTTTACAAAAAATCGATTTTTTTGCTTATTTAAATTAAAATAAATTATGTTAACTTGAAAACTTTACCCATTCACATCTCTTTTAAATTAACATAGCGATATGTAGCAATTTTTTTTAATAACTAAAATAAAATACGTAATAGCAAAACTGGGCTATAGCCATAATAAAAAATAAATAAAATACCTTTGGGTGTGGAATAAATTTATAAGAAAATGAAATGTTCCATAATTTGTTTACTAAAGTAAAATTTGTTCAAAATAAACGTCACTTTTTATAGCGTATGCATATTAAAAAAATACAAAAAAAAATATTAATAAATAAACTTGCAAGTAATTTTGCAAATTCTCTTTAATTGTTTTATTATTTTGAAAATATTTACATGCCTAGATAATTTAAAAAAATATTATCTTGCTAAAGGGCTGCACAAGCGTACTTGAATTGGCTTACCAACACTTTTTATTATAAAATATTACACATGTTTGTAGTAATGTGTGGCTTTCAAGTAACAAATATTTACAACATTTGAAAATTATGAAAAATATAACAAAAAATTCTTAGATTAAATAAATCTAAGCAATAAAAAAAAAAAATTTTGAAAGTTGCATGAAATTTGCTTAAGGGCCATTATTACAACTTACTTATAAGGTATCAGATAGTAACTTTAGTTAAAGTAACTGACAAAGTGACCAATAAATTTTTTTACATTATTACAACTTCTCAATAAGATAAATATTAGATTTGGACCCAAATCACCGCATTCGATATCGAATGAAAACTATCGTAATTTTTGCGTTTTTGTATGGAAAAATTGCAATATTTCGATACGAGTTGCTAGATATCGAATGTAGTGATTTGGGCCCTGATTATGAGTGTCTGTCGCGATGAAAACAGTAATAAGTGGCAACGCCGGCTATATAATTTACATTGGCTTGTCGTAAATTCGACTACGATAGCGACACTCATAATAAGGCCTATTATATTATTACTTTTCGTTGTCTGTGTTTTATTTTGTAAATATTTAAAAAAAAATTTTAATATTTGTTACTTTGTTGCGTAGTTTTATGTTTGTGTATTAATAAAAGAAAAAGTTCAATGTCTATGGCTTTTAAAGTTGCCATATCTAGAATCGAAAATATGGCAACTTTAAGTGCTTAAAGTTCATGTTAAAAGTTAAGGGGAACACAAACATTTTTTCATATACTTTTTGCCTAAAGTCTATTTGTAATAATCAAAAATCATTTATCTGTCCGATAACATCCTACTTTTAGTTATTGTTTAGTTGTAATAAAGGCGCTAAGTGACTTTAAAATCAAATACATACAGCTTTTATTTAAGCAGATATGCCGACAATGTAACAACAAAATAAATTTAATAAATAAATACTGACAACACCAAGAAAAATTGATTTAAGGGGTAATTTAAAGATAAAAAAAAAAAAAAAAAAAATATAAAAAAAAAAAAAAGAAAAATTGAATTTAATTAAAGCTGTGAATTGTGATTAAAAAAAAATCTCGTATTCTATTTCCGAGTATACTTGAGTTAAATACTTAATGTTAACAATATATAGCATCCCAAAATTGGTGACACAGATGGTGCTGATGACGAGAAAGGGATTTCTCTGAAAGTGATCGCAATTTCAAATAATATCAAATTCTCAAATAATAGGGAATTACACGGAAATATTATTGATGATTGATCTATGGATCTAATTATTCATTCCGTTCCGCGGAATATCGATCGATATTTCTTTCCGTTAAATTTTCCTTTGCATGCGGATTCAATAGTACGATCCAATAAAAATACATAGAAAAAACTTCATTAAAAACCAATAGTTCACAGAAAAAAATATATATAGAGAAATCTTTTACTTAATCTTATAAAATAGTAATAGTTAGTAAGAGAAAGAAAAATTTAATAAAAAATAATTAAAATCTTAAAGTGAAGATTAAAGGAAAACTAATAATGCAACAATTACACACACCATCAAGATAATTTTTTAATGAAAAAAATTAAATATTAATAAAATTTGGTTATTTTATTATAAATTAAACATTAAATAGATTTAAAAAAATACTTAATTAATATCATAATTCAATCAATTCTTTTTTTTTTTTTTTCTTCAATATTTATGACAGTTTTCTATTTCAATTAAAAATCTGAAATATTAATTAAATTATTTTTTTTTACGAAAGATTAATTAAAAATTCAATTATTCAGTTATTATTAATAAATACAATTAAATATTTAATTAATACGAAAATTTCATTAAATTGTTTAATTTTTATATAATTTCTTTCTGTGTAGGGAAGTTATAGATTGCATAAACATAATTTAATAATAAACTTAAAATGTTAAAAAATTTATAAAATTCTGTGGTGTAGATGAAATTTTTTTTCTAATATTTCAAGTTTTCAATTAAATATAATTTTACTGTTATTAAAAATGTTGTTATAATTTGTAATCGCTTGTATTCTGTTTAATAGGCAGTCGACAAGACACAACATTGTTTTGATCGTTTGAATTAATCAGAGATCACCTGTTGAAAATGTATTCAACAACGTATTTAGTATTTCATTAATCGCATTGATTTTTTTTTTTTTTTTTGAACACTTAAAACTGGATTTGTTTGGTTTAAACTGGTGCCAAGAAATTAAAGTGGCATACTTATTTTTCTTTTTAACATTAAAGTTAACAAATGAACTTTAATTTGTAAATATGCAAGTCGTTCTTAAAAAAGGGGATTTTTTTTAATTTGATTTTTCCCAGTTAATTTTGTTAATAACATTGTTGTTATAACAAATTAATTGGTTTTATTTTCAGTAAAATCGTTAAAACTTTTATGTCAAAGACTGAATAATGTAATTTACCCAAGATCATTTTACTTACATGTTAAAATATTTTTATATACAGCTCTGTTTAAATAAATGGCATCAGACTTCAAAAACACACAATTTTAAATGCATTTTTTATAAAACTTTTTTATTTAAATGGAATATTGTCGGTAAACAGTAATAATAAATATGCAAATTCCTTTATATCACTGAAAAAGCATTTATTTTATTAATAAATATTTACTTTGTATTTACGTGAGCTATTTTGTGCTATTGTATTGTTTTTGCTTGCTCAGTATTGCTTTTCTATCTCTTTGGTTTTGTGTTTACGCGCCCTTGCTAACATTTTGTTTTTGTTTAGTAAAGTGTTGTTGTTTTTACGGGTTTGTTTTTTTTTTCAGTTTTAGGTGCTGCCATATGTACTTTAAAATTAACGGTTAAATTTAATTGTATAGTGTGCTTTATGAAACACTTGACATTTAATAGTAAAATAAAATTTAATTAATGGAATAGAATTTTTAAAATATATTTTAAAATGAAATTTAATTTTTCCTGTTTTTTTTTTTGCTCAATTATTTAAATATTGAGTTTCGTGAATTTATTTGAGAAGAAAATTATTTGTCATGGGTCACGAGAAGTCAGTCTCTCAGGCCGAAATACATGCCATAGAGCTTTGCCTAAGACAGGAACTACAAAGAGACAAAAATAACAGTCACATCTATATTCACTCAGATAGTAGAGCATCACTACTGGCACTTAGTGGCCTTGAGATAAAATCAAAACTGATCTGGGATTGCTTAATACTTCTAAAAAGGATGAAATGTCAAAGTTAATAAGTGGATAAGATAGCAGACCAACTCGCAAGCAAAAGCGCGAACCATTCTACGAACGGTCTTCGGGCTCTATTAGGCTCAGTTTTAGGGAGTGGCTTAAAAGAGAATCGCAACAATACTGGCTGAAAACAAAAAAGACATCAGAATAGCGAAAATATTCATGCCTTTCCGATCTCGCAAGAGAACTAATGACTTCCTACGCTTGAACCTGTCAGAAATTCGCATTATCACAGGATTCTTATATCATTGAAACACTTGGTAAATATGACGACAATCAGTCGAAACGACCTTTGCAAGTTATGTAACAAAAATGAAGAGACAGCACAACACATATTGTGTCAATTAATTTAATTTAATTTGGACCCGTTTTCGTTACTTAGGGTATCATTACCTATAACCGTCGTACATGGCGCACAAATCACCCAAGAAAGTCTTTGAATTCTTAATGAATACTAGACTTAGGGAGAATTTGTAGCTGGAGAGTAGTGTCACAATAGCTATATTTTGGCCGTAGGGACCAGGTGACTGGTTTCCGCTCTTCATTCTAATTCTAAAATTTATTTTAATTAAATTTTAGTCCATTTTAAAATAATTTGCTTATTAACAATTTTTTTTAATTATTATGTTACTTAAACAATCCATATATGTATGTAATTGCATCATTACAGCGAGTATTGTAAAGGGGAAGGAGTCCTATGCAATGGTAATTTAAAAAAATATAATTATTATAATTGATTGCTAGAAAATATTCTTTATCGGTGATAAACAAATTATTTTATTAAGTTTCAAAACTAAAAAAAAAATTATATAAAATACAATATATTAATGATGGCATACCTTCTCTAATTTGAAATATAATAATGAGCTCACAATCGGTATCAAAATGACACAAGTTAAGATGATCACGTTTCAAGGAAGTGCTTTAATTGTAGTACAATCGGAAAGTGTAAATAAATATGTCTATCTGCTTATATGCATACAAATGCATGTCTATGTAATCGCATTTATTTTTGCCTTTTATTAAATTTCTGTTTTTGTTTCTAGCCTGTGCATTCTATACTTTATAAAACAAAAAAAGTTTTATTGATTAATTGTTTAAAGTATTAAATTATTAAGGTCAGTTTTTATATTTCTTTTTTTTTTTTTGGAGGTGTGGTAAAATAATAAAATAAAATATTTTTAATAATAAAAAGAAAAAATTAATATAAATATTATTATTTTTTATTAGTTGATATAAGCAATTAATTCTATGATTAAGCTTTTTAACGAGCACGGCTGACTTTGACTATTTGCTCCCAGGGTCTAGATAAGAATCGAATCGATCCTTAGGAATAGGGAAGTCGATTTAGTAATGTCCGTCGGTCTGTCTGTCCGTCAACTTGTTGAAATCAACTTTCTGAAGTCCCTAGGCAACGTACAGAAAAGTCGAGCATAGCAACCTGTCAGTTGTTTTTATTAGATTCTTGCTATTGAAATTCACCCGAGTTCGTTAATATATGGTGGAGCTATAAGTCCAAAACCGAGACTACCTCTACTTTTTACCATTTTCTGAGTGTGTTTATTGCTCTAAACTACGAAACGGACAAAAGACGTGGTAAGCAGTTTTATCAAAAATGACAGTCCAAATATCAAAAATGCAAAAGAAATTTTAGATTTTTATTCATTTGCTTTGTTTTTTTTTTTTATCTAAACCAAAAAAAAGTAGTACACAGTCTTTTTATACATCATATTCATAGTATCTGGACCAAAAATTAAACTGAATCCGTCTTTAAATGGACGGAACTCGCTAAAATCCCTGCGAACAACAACACTGGGGTATATGGAAATTTAATAATCGAAAGTAATTCCGGAGTATTTAGGTGGTACACTACAAATGTAGACGACTTTCCCTTTAAAATGATATGTGTTCCACCCCGTTATCTTCTGTGGTTCGTGTATTGACATATTTTTAACAGAACAACGAGAGCAATTGGTTAGGTTAGCAAATACCAGAGAAATATCAAAAATACAGTCAATATTTCAGATTTTTTTTATGAACATTATGAAAGGCAATCTTCATTGATATTAAATATTTAATTAATTAAGAAAATATTTTTAATTTTTTTATAAATTTTTTAAGTCTATTTAACGGCTAGTTTATTAAAATTGAGGTCGTATTATAAAAATTCATTTTTATATCGATATTTTGCTCTAATAATACCCCGGCTAGAAAAATAATCCGCGTTACAATTTTGTCAGCCACTGTCCATAATCAATCGTTTATAATAAAAAGCATTAAGCTTTACGCTATTAATTTTTAATTTCAATTTTTCTTCTATGGTTTATCCAAATTAATTTGCACTTTTATCAAAATTATAAATTAAGCCCTAACAAGTGGCATAAATATTTCAAATAAAATTTTTTTTATTGTTTTATAATTCACACTTTTTTTTGTTACCAAAAAAAAAAAAAAAAAAAAAAAAAAAAAAAAAAAAAAAAAAAAAAAAAAAAAAAAAAAAAAACACGTGCTGTGTAGATATTGTTATTGCTATTGATTGCTAAAACAAATATTAATTTATTGAATTATTTAATTTTAAAATTATCAATTGTATGAGAGGACCTTCACCCTATATACCCTTCAATTGCTTAATTAAATATAAAATTGAGTTAAAGCAATTGTTGATTCCAGGTGTAAAATAGCTTTAAGGCCTGTTCAGATAAATGCGACGAAAGGTATTGAAAAGAAAAACAACACACGAAAATTGTTTTTATTAAATTCAATTTTGTGGTATAAATTTTTTTTCAAGTGTACCAATTTGCTAATAGCATAAAATTATAAAGAATTATAATTATTAATTTAAGACATTACTTCGTTTTTTTGTTCATTAATGTAGTAACACCCTTTAGTACTCGTTAAATCAACCTATTTTCTCAGTTATTTATTTATAAATATTTATTTCAATTATTGCATCCACGTGGAACGTAGAAATAAACAGCAAAAAATTTATTTATAGATTAATTTAAACAGATATTGAAAATATGCGTGTTTTATTCATTATTAGGGGGATTCACGCTTTGAAGTTTTTTTTACTAATAATTGTAAACTAAAAAAATGTAAACAACTGTGATGCACACACACACATTTTTTAAGTAGATAAGCTTGTTGTCAACACTTAAAAAGTAATTAAACTAAAAATTGGCACCATTTAGAAACAGCTGTTCTGCATAATTTTAAAACGTATTTTTATTGGCTTTTCATATAGTATTTCTGAAGTCTTGTAGAACACAACAGGATATTGCATTTTGTGTTTGTGTGTAAAAATAATTCTACATTTATTTTATTTTTACACTCGATACTACGGACTTTACACTAAAGCGTGAACTGCGCTATTATATGTAAACATGAAAAACCAAATAAAATTGTTAAACACAAACTGTAAGGTGGATTTACTTTTATGCTGAGCTTTTAAAAATATGTCGTGATCAAGATTTTTGAACGATTGATCGAAATTAAATTAAATTATCAGAAATTTTAATATTTTGTTTCAACAATAAACAGACACCAAAAAAAAAAACGGAGAATTTAGTGTCGCACAAAGTCAGGGACACAAAATTTTAATTTCCCAAACTCCGAAAATTTTTTACACACTACAGATTTAAGAAAAATAAATACTAGTTTGAAATAAAACAACAGGATTTGATTAAATTCCTTGTTTTGAAAATTTCTAAAATGGTTTATTCGCATGTTTATCTGTATTCTTATGATTATTTAAAATTATTTTAATTTAATTATGTATTTATAATGTAATTGAGTTTTTTTGACACACGCACATTTTGCATTTCTTAGTTTTTGTTTTGTTGTTGCTGTTTTATGAATAATTTACACAATAAAATTATTTAAAACGGGTAAGTCGAAAACTGCGGTAATTTTATAGGATTTCAGGTTTACATTAAGGAAGTACACATGTCTAATTTAAATGTTTCAGTTTTTTTAGTTCAATATAAATCAGGAATATTGGAATTAGGACGTTTTCTTTAAAGCGGGAGTTTGTTCTTTGTTTTACAATAGTTTTATTTAGGTAATAAATAAAAACTACATACATAAATATCATGCATGAAAGTGTCAGAGCTAAACTTAAATTAAAATAAAATGTTTTTAGTAAATAAATATGATGAAAGAGATTGACTTACAGAAAATGTGAAGGAGGGTAAGAAATTTTAATTGAAATTCACTTTAGCATAAAGTTATTATAGTAAAATCTCGTGTTTATTTTGGCTTTAGATGCGTCGTGAGAATATTCCAGTAGGTATACCTCCTCCCATACCAATATTATTGCCATTACCAATGCCACCTCCACTGCCCATATTACCACCTGTACTGTAATTACTACCGCCCTTAACGGGTTTTCTGCCATTATAGAACAACTCAATATACCGGGCGCCCATTTTACAACGATGACGCTTCATGGCCATTTGACAATCGTCAAACTTTTCAAAGAGGACCTCTGCGGTACCATTATGGCGACCATTTTGTTTATTATAATGAATACGTACTTTAACTGGTCGTAACGGCTCAAAGAACTACGCGTAGAAAAAAATTTTTTTAATTAATAAAAAATTAAAAACTAATTTTTTTATATATTTATGTAACTCACTTTGTAAACATCACTTTCAAATGATGTGAATGGTAAGCCACGCATCATGATCATATAGTATTCGCAATTAGAACCGCCACCCATACCACCCATACTACTCATATTGTTGCCAAAGCCTCCGCCCATATTGTTGCCGCCGCAATTACCAAAGTTACCAAAATTATTGAAACCAGCATCTCCTCTACCACCATTGTTTTTGCCACCTCCCATGTTATTGTTATCGCGGTCATTGCCAAAATTACCAAAATCACCAAAGTCATTACCGAAATTGCCACTATTGCCACTGTAACGATTGAAGCCACCGCCACCGCCATTGTTACCTCCACCCGCATTGTTACCGAAATTATTACCACCATTATTGTTGCCGAAATTACCAAAGTTTTCTCCACCGCAATTATTACCAAAGTTGCCGAAATTTCCCATACCACCACCACCACCTCCGCCAAAGTTGCCGAAATTACCACCGCCATTGTTACCGAAATTACCGCTATTACCAAAGTTTGGCACATTATTAAAACCAAGGGTATTGTTAGCGCCTACTCCAAATCCACCATTATCGCCCCAACCTTGAGATTAAATTAACAAAATTATTTAAAGTTTTTTTGCATATTTAAATTTTTAATGTCCTCAATACTTACGATTGTTACGATTGCCTCCCCCAAAATCTTTGACATTACCGTTGCCGTTGCCGTTGCCAAAACGATTACTGCCACGATCTTTCAGATCATAAGGAACCATTCGTCCATTGATGCCGGTAGCGCGTTTTAACTCTGCTGTTGAACTGCGAAATATCTCAATGTATCTAAAGTACAAAACAAAAAATAATAATAAAAACCATGCTCCCATACAGTACATCAATCAAACGTTGACGACACACTCAGCCCAGTAAGAAAAAAAAACATAAAAATTAAACATCTGTAAAAGATATGGAGGCGCATCTTTGCTTATGAATACAAATCAAAAAAGTCTAGAACAAAACAAACTTCCTGCGACAGCTGTAGGAAAAATATTACATGTTAGCCCATTTCAACTACGAAAAAAGTTATAGAAACTTTTAACGCTAGCAAATTTATGCGCCGTTTGAAATCTGTCTAAACAGTAAGTATTATACTGAAATTCGAAACCATAATTATTAGCAGTTGAACTAATAATATTTTTGATAGATCTTTGTTTGTGTATTGTTCAATTAACTTTTTGCATAACAAATAGGTAAATCGTTTTATCTTTATTATTTTATTTTTTTAATGACCACCCACCTGTGCCCAATTTTTTGCCGATTACGTCCCAAGGCTTGTTCAGTGTCTTCATGGCTTTCGAACTGAACAAATGCTTCCCCAGTGGCACGACCCCTTCTGTCCTTAACGAAAACTATTCCCTCCCGATCCGGTTTGATATCCAACCCTGCCCAATGTAACAATAATAACAGAAGAATAATGCAACAAAAACTAAAAAACCAACTTTTTTGTTTGTTTCATTTACTTATTAATTGTTTGTTGTTTTTGTTTAATTTAATACTTTCGATATTCATACTCAAATAAAACCATCTGTGTATACGAGTATTTTGTTTTTAATTGTTAAAATAAGTCAAATTTGGAAAATAAAACTTGTTTACCAAACAACATTTAATAATTAAGTGATGGTATTTAAAAATCTTTTTGTTGTATGTAATTAAATTTTAAAGGCTGTTTTGTTGCCCAAGGTTTGTATCATTTTTCTTTTTTATTAACTTTTTTATCAATATTAAAAAGAAAACCAAGCAAAATGTTCCCATTTTTCTGTATTGCCCATGTCCTAAAAGGGAGGAGAGGGAATTTGCTTTTAAATACATAAATTTATCTTATTATGTAAAACACTTTGCCCAGAACTTTTTTGCATTGTATCATTTTGTCTAAAGAAAACCTGTGGTTCAAATTAACCATGCATCTTTTCAATTTTCTAAGGAGTAAAACAATTTTTCAAGAAAAATATGGATTTTCACAAAAAACCACCAATGGATTACATGGCCTTACAAAAGGAAGCAAAACTTACCATTGAAAAGCTCCTCGACTTGTTGTTCACTTGCTGCGAACGGAAGACCACGTAATTTCACAACATGAGACATTCCGTGACTACTAGTTTTACGCATGGCATCTTTAGCTTCTCTGGGTGAGGCATTAAAAACTACAATTTAGGAAAATAGAAAATCATTTTTGCTTAGGATGCAATCAAATATTATAAACTTACCTTCTATATAACGATGGCCCATACTGGCATTGTCCAATTTCATGGCAGCTACAACATCCTGCTGGCTTTTAAGTACAACGTAAGCTTCACCACTATTTACACCATCCCATCGGCGGGTCATGATGTGTATGCCATCAGTACCACCAACAACGTTTATATTTTTAAGAAAATCCAAGATTTCCTTGTGTGTAGCGGACCAAGGTAGCCCGCGTAATCGTATATACTTGGGACCGTCTGCATTCTCATCACCATCGTCATCATCATCGTCATTGTCACCACCATCATCATCACCACCCTCATCATTATTCCCTTCATTGTCGTCTCCATCATCACCATCATTTTGAGAATTACCGTCTTGGGAATCATATTCTTGATCTTGATCTCCGTTACCATCATCATAGTTTTGACTATCTTCGTTTTGATTATCATCATAGTCATTATTATTGTCCGACATGATTAACCCTTTAAAGACTATAAAGAAATACAAAATTTTACCGTACATTCTTCTATATTTTACACTATAATAATGAACTTAAGTACAACATTCACGTAAACATAATCTCTATTCCTGCTTACAATAACCTCATGGGCATGCACTAAATTTAATATTCTTGAATAATTCATAGCCAACTCTTATATCGTTTTCCAAAATAATTTTAGTAGGTATCTAATATCCCCATAAAGAAAATATATCAACAATAGTCTGGCTACCCAAGTACTGTGTATCAGCTTCTGGAACAAAACTATTACATGAAAACACCGGTCGTCGCAAGTTAAATGAGTTTTTACAACTTTCACAGACAAATAAATATTATAGCGTTTTAAGGACATTAAGAACTGTTTTTATCCAGAATGTTTTAATGCAGTCATTTCACGCAACTCTTTTTATACTTAATATTGTCCGCCATTTTGGATTTAATTTTTTATGCCATCCAGACGATGGCCTTGTAATTGACTCAATAATTGAATTTTATACTTTTAATATAAACTCCTTTAGAACTTTTAATTTAGTATATCACTTACTTTTTTAATTTATTAATTGAATATATTTAAATTGGTTTTAATTGGAAAAAACGCTGATATTTCAACAAATTTTTTAGCTGCAAAATTGCAAAAAATTTTCACACAATGCGCTTGTTTTAGAATGACATACTAAAACAGAATTTGAAAAAGTATGTATTTTGAACAGAGTTGTCTTAAAAAGTTTGAAAATGTGTTTAGTATAATAAAAAAAACTGAAAACTTGCGTTGCTTCTTCAGGAGTTGGATCAAAATATCGACAAAAATAAATTTATAAAATAAGACCTGAAACTTAATAAAATAGCCACATTAATTATTTTCAAATTATTTTTATTTATGTAGATGCCATGGCATTTGCTATTGCTACCATTTTACGTACAACATTTTTGTCTGTGATATCATAGGGTAATATATCGGATTTTCCCATTGATACCTCACAATCCATTTCATTAACACTAATGGAATCAACAATATCGTCTGCAATAGCTTTGGCTGAAGAATGAAATTCAATACATTTTGTGGCCGTAATTATTTCTTCCACATTGGATATATTTACACCGGCCCCTGGCATTATAATAATGTCTTTATGATGTTTTGCTATCAGCTGAGATAGACAATCTAGACCATATTGTGCAGATTGCTTGAATCCACTAGATAATAATCTTTTAAATCCCATATCAATGATGGTTTCGACATTTTTATGCATTTTTGACGGATTGGTAATATCAAAGGCTCTATGAAACGTGATGGGTAACCCTTTTGCTTTTTCCATGACTTGCTGGCATTGTTCTATATTAATTTCCTTCTCAGGGGTAAGAGCACCGAAAATAAAGCCATCAGCTCCCAGGGAGTACAATTGTTCCATATCATATAAAATAGCTGACATTTCAAAGTCTGTATATACAAAATCATGCCCCCTTCTGGGTCTTAGCATGCAGTAAATGGGCATATTTAAAGGTAAATCTTTGAGAGCCTTCAAAACACCCACGGAAGGTGTTAAGCCTCCTTCGCTCAATGCGGAACAAAGTTCTATTCGAGCTGCACCTCCTTCGGCGGCAGCCATGGCCGATGCAATAGAATCAACACAGACTTCCAATTTTATATTGAAATTTTTCGACATGTTTCCAATTGATTATTTCAATTTTTTTTATTTTTATTCATCATTTTACTTAATATGAAATTTCGTGTTTTTTTTTATTTGTTTACATTTGCAAAGTGCTGCCAAGCTACTTTATTATTTTAAAAGCGACAAAACACATCTTAATCTTCATTTGACAGTTTTTCTTATTCTTTGTTATTCTTTTTTCACTAAAGAAATTGCACATTTTTTATAAAAAAATATTTTAAATATATTTTGCTTAATATATAAATAAGTTGTTTAAATAAAGCATGGCAGATCACGGAATTAATGGCACGGAAGATGAAGTTCAGGATAAGAAACAAAAAAAGCAAACTAAGCATGATGGAGGTGCAGCAGATTTGGAAAGAGTTACAGATTATGCGGAAGAAAAGGAAATCTCAACTGCAAACATCTCCAGTGTAAGTGTTTTTCTAGAATAAATTTCACATGTTTTTGAAGAGTGAATTATTTTGCAGGCTGTGGAACAATTTGGAAATCAAAGACAAAAGGAAGATGAACTGAAAGAGGCTAAAGAAAAAGAACTTCAAATGGTTCAAGTCAAAAAAGAAGATATTGAACTTATAGTAAGTTTGCTTAATGTAGAAAGATAAAATTTTAAAATATTCATGCTTTATTTAATTTCCCATTTTTAGATGAATGAAATGTTAATTACTAAAATCCAAGCAGAAAAAGTTTTACGTGAACAAAGTGGTGATGTGGTGGCGGCTTTGGAAGCAATTATTGCTAACTAGTTAATTAATTTTTATTTATCTTAATAAAACTATAAAAATCTATTGCGCCCAGAGAAGTGTTACATAATTCATTAATAGCTATAAAGTGTTGTATAGCCTGATATGAACTGTTTTTAGCCAATTTCTCTGCATTAGTGCCGTTTTTTAATCATTAATTTCTTAATAGTACTTGGGATTTTGTGGGAGGAAGAACAGTTTAGCCTCCCAAACCCGTATAATTAGCTATATGCTTTTTAGCTGAATGGTAAATTCCTTTCAAAAACTTGCCACTATTCCTTAAAAAATAACACAAGAAAATTAACTATCGTAATTTAAAAACAAAAAATTGTAATAAGTATGATTCATTCAGACACTTATAATTTAAACAAATATTTTTAACTGATATTTTTAATAATAATTAAATTAATTACATTTGATTGGTATATTTGCATTAAACTATGTATTCAAATACTTTTGCAGATTTTCACACGAAGGCATATTAATGTTTTGAGCCTTGCGGAACAAGTCACGATCACCAAAACTGCGCGCCTTTGAAAGCATAGATTCACCTGAAAAATTAAGTTATTTAATCAATAAATAAGAATTGAGATTCATTTGAATCATTGAAAGTAGCTTACGGTAGCTCCTTTCACGGCTACATGACAGTTTCAAATGATTGAAAAAGTCTTCTTCAACAGATTCCTCTAAGCGTCCCACCGAACCTTGATATTCTGAATAGAAATTGTCTTTAACATAGTAGGGAATTTTTAAACCATTTGTTTCACGTTTTACCGAATATTTACTGAAAGCAGAGGAAGCAGAGTAAAAAAATGTTATGAGGAACCCAAGAACCAACTTACTGTGACGGCGATAAGCTGTAAATGGGATCGGAAATAAAGAATGAGGACGCCATTGACAAAGCAATGAGCAACAAAATAGGTAACAGATTAATTAAAGCCGACGAAGAGGACTGATTCTGCATAAAATAAAATTTTTAAGTTTATCCGCTTTTTTTTTAATTTTTAACCAAAAGCATACCTCTCTGTCCTCTCGTTGTTGTCTACGGCGCTGCGATCTCATATAAACATTTTGTTGTGGACCGAAGAACATGTTGAACAATTCCTCGGCACTTACATCTGCTTGAAACCCACGGGAATAACCAAAATCACCAGAATAGTAATTGCCTCGCATGCCTCCATTACCACCAACACTGCTACTATTTGACTCATTAATGCCATACAAATCATATTGCTTTCTTTTCTCGGCATCAGTTAAAATAGCAGCTGCATTGCCTACTGCTTTAAAAGCTTCTACTGCACCTGGTGCACGATTTTTATCCGGATGCAATTGTAAAGCAAGCTTTTTGTAGGCCTTTTTAATTTCCGAATCAGTTGATTGCTTTGTTACGCTCAAAATTTCGTAATAATCTTTGCATTTTTTTACTTTGCGTACGGCCTCTAATTGGTCAGATGTGTAGTCCGGTTCGGCATTACGAGAATCAGATAATTTTCGTTTACGCACACCTTCACTGCTGCTAGCGCCCTTTTCGGATGTTGGTGCCGAGCCGCCACCACTTGTGGGAAAGGTTTTGACTTTGTTAAGTAAATCTATATAATTAAAATAGTTTGATCAATATTTAAATTATCTATCAATTGGATTTAAAAAAAGCTTAGTAAATATTCTAAATAAGTAAAATGCCTGTTTCATTTCTTTTTGAGCTACCAGAGCATTAAGCAATTCAAAGACTTTACTCTAATGATGACTTTGCTTTTTTTGTATAAATTAAACTCACCTTTGGCCTTTTGCGTTGGATAAAGCTTCTCAGCTTTTAGTAAAAACTTTTCAGCCTTTTCCAATTTACCTTCGGACAGAGATTGCACTGCTATATCTATGCAACGTATAGCTTCATCCTTATTGCCCTCTATAACCGTCATTGTTCTATATTTTACGATGTCTTAAATTACTGTTTTTAAAACGTCATGTACAGGAGTTCGTTTTTATCGCAGCACAACTGTTTTTAACAGTGGTTAAAACAAATAAGAAAACAGTTTAATACAGGTTTGTTCGTATGTTTGTAAATAAAAATTTCTTTATATATATATATATATAATATGCACATACTTACTTTTCGACGTCAAAAATATATTTTACTATACAACGAACAATTTTAGGGGTCTTGGGAGAACAAAAATTTTTTTTATTGGAACAAGTGAAGCCCCTTATCTGCAAAATTTATTACGTTTTAAGATTTCAGATTATTTTGTAGTAAATAACAACTTCGAGTCACCTTAACTTTTATTATTATATATTAAAATTCTTTTTTTTTAATTTTTTCCAATTCTCAATAAATCTACATCATTTTCTTTCTATTATTAAATTTAATAAAAATTTAGGGGAATAAAAGGGGTGCCAGTAGTAAGGAAAAAATATGTTTAGTTAGCACAATTAAAAAAATGAACACATTTTAATACAAAATATAACAAACGATAATTAAGAAATTATTTTGTTTCTCAATGTGATCTCGTATCTATAATATAAATGCTAAAGTATGTAAATTAATTAATTTATTATATAATGACATTTTAAAAATTATAATTAGAACCATATATAAATTGTTATAGTAAAATATCCAAAAAGCGTAAAATAAATTTTCAGTCTGGTAGCTTTCTTTATTTTGTAGTTTTTTGCCGTCTGACTTTTCTTGGGAATGTCGTTCGTCGGTCGGGTATTGCTTTGCAGCACAATTGATTAAATGTAATAAATTCCTTTAAAGAAAACTAACATTAAAGTAGTTTTCATAAAATTTTTAAAAAATTTCCAGAATATATATTTTTCTTACATATATAAAGTGCTAAAGATTTGTGCGGAAAGTTGTCAAAAATTTTTGAGAGTACATAGACGACTTGCAAATTAAAAAAAAACAACGTTGTTTTTAATTAAGTGAGTACGTTCGTGAGAGTGTGTGTGTGTAGTGTAAAAATGGCGACAGACTTTTATTAGCTATAAAATTTATTTATTTAATATTGTTTTATAACTAAATTGAAAAAAAAAATATAAATATATGGATAACTGAAAAATTTCAATATCTGCTAAAGATTTCTATAATTAAAAGCAAGGTAAGAAGCCTCATTTCCATATTAATATTTTATTTGTCACAATAACACAGGGTTGTAACGTAGGGGAAGTGCCCTCAGAAAAGTTTTTATGTAAATCTAGTGGTTGAGTTGTGTTAGTTTTGATTTTCCAAAGAATTGGGTGGATCAAATATTTTATCTAAAAAAATGAAAAATACACTCAATGACTGCTGTATATACGTTATCTGTAGTGAAACATAGAAATTAAAAACAAACACACAAAATATACAGAAGAAAACAAATTTTACAGCTTTGTGCGTAACCGTAAAGAAACAGAAAACTCTTGTAACATTAAAAAAAAAATAAGACATTATTTTTTGTAACGCAGCAGAATGTAAGGACTAATTCCGCCTTACGTATTAACGGCGATCAATTTTTTTTAAATACTTGAAAACTAACAGCAAAATAGGAATACATATATATTAATTACAGAGAGTTTTATTAGAAATCTAGTGAAAGTGAACAAGTGTCACTATAAGATTTTCACTATATCATAACAGTCCAGAATTTCGCTCTTTGTAAGTGATTTGTGCTGATTATAATTTCGGAATTGGATTAACATTAAGGTGAGAATTGATTAGTGACATACATACATACATACATATTTATTATATATTATACGGATTAGATGAGTTCTAGAAATAGCCACGCATGCGCTAGTTATAATTTTAAAGGAATTTACAATTTCTTAAATATTTTCTCGTTTTTATTGTTGTAAACACTACAATTTTGTTTCTCTTATTTAATTTTTCTGGATAATTGCATTGGTATTCCTCCTTTAGGTATAATTGGTATTCCAAAATTATCAATTTCTAGTGCTTGAGGATTTGGATTAATTTCAACATTAAAGTGCGTCAGAACTTGAACAATGGCGACCTTCACATTTATCTGTCCCATGCGTTGAACTGCAAGAAATAAAAATTAATACTAATAATAATGATGGGTGTCTCACCAAGTTAAATGCCCATTTTTTAGGAAACATCATTTCACTATTTTTGTTTACCTATACAATGGCGTGGCCCTTTACTAAATGGCATAAATGCTATCGGATTCAATTTTGTATCCGGTATGGCATAATCAAGAGTACATTCACGATTCAATATTGGCAAACCAGAATATTTTCATATCGTTTCCATTATACATAAATCCAAAAACTTCATATCTTGCAAAGCATCATATGACAATTTTTCATGTGTATTTAGAGCCTTTACAATATCCTCTTGAGCTTTTTCAAAAATTTTGGGTATTGTGCCAGCTCGTATAGAGTAAAGGCAGTTGTTGAAGCTGAGGTCTCAAAACCCGCAAAACAAAAACAATTGGGCTGCTATAATCTGTACAGACATGCTGGTTAAGGCATCTTGAATGGGAAGAAAATCAATGCAAAGCAAAATCAGATATCTGCACAAGTTAACTTGTGTACTCAATACAAAAGCATTTTAAATGTTTGTTTTTATTTCTTCTCTTACCCTTTGTTCTTTGTGCCGACCATTGTTCATCGCTATCGTCATTGATTTTTCCTGTGTTACGTAGTTGCAGTAACAATTGCAACATATCCTTGTGTATCACATTATTCTTTTCTCTATATTTTATAGTGTGGCGCACAAGTAGCTTCATGCATTCGGGTGCCATTTCTGTCCAACCCACACGCTTAAAAAATTTCTCTAAACTGTAATGAAAATTATTTAACTTTTTCTTCTGTGTTTTCACATTTTTCTAAGAGTATTGATGTATTTTACCCTAATTAGATACTTACCCAGGAAATAAAAAACTGGCAAGTACCACGAAAAATGCTTAAATATGTTTTTTAATTGATATTTTTGCTCATGGCAATAAATTGATTATCTGGATTGTCAAAACTATTGACATCTAAACCAAAAATGGAGGAAGCTTTAATGTCTATAGCGTAACTGCAATAAAAATTTAACAACTATTATTCCACAAGTAGCAAAAATTATAGCCAAGTATTGGGACTACTAAAAAAATTTATATTTAGATGTTTCACTTCCACTGTGCTACAGCTGCCAGCCATCCTGTGGCAATTGTGCTTTTATGTAATTGACCATTTTGTATGAAACATTTTCAATAGTGCTAAACATACCCCTCAATTTACCCGTAATAAATGTTGGAGTCAATTTGGTTCTCAAATTTTTCCATTTCTTACCCTTCAAAAAGAATAGACAGCCCGACATGGGATCATTTTCTTCATCCACATAAACACCACGATCATGAAAACTGGTAAAATCTTTTGTTAAAATATCGTGTGCTAATTTAGCATCACGTATTAATAAAGCAGGACGATTTATTAAATAAATACCCACCACTTTATCATTACATTTCGTATAGATATCATAAATAGCCATGCCTAGAGATTTTTTCCAGGGATCCAAAACACCAAAAGTCATTTGAGCCTTCACATAAGGAAATCCCAAACGTTGCCAATGACTGTAGCACCAGTTTAAGTAAACAACAATTAAAGTACTCAAAACGATAATTAAATAGAGAAGCATATTATTTTGTGATAAAAAAATACTTGTAATTAAATTTATTTTTAGAATTTTGTGTATTAATTTATTGGCTTGTTGCTTTTAATTTTCAAATTGTAACTAAATTTGTTACAGCAAATTCTAACGAGTTTTATAAACTTTTGTAAATTTAATTTTTAGTAATTCGTTTCAAACAGTTGAGAGGAACACTTAAGTTTTATTGGAAACAAGAGCGTATTGAAACGCTATTTCTGTAAAATGAATCTTACTATAACACGCTACTGTCTTTAGCATAGATCAGATTTTTGTCGCAACAACGTTATAATTTAAAAAAAAATTAAAGACAAATTAAAAAAAGTTTTAAATTCCTTAATATTTTCATGTTATAATTTTACATGTTCAGCTCTAAAAATGAAAGTGGCCTATTAATCAAAATTAACTTCTCAGTTTAACTGATTGCAGAAAATTATTGAAATTTATTAGGGAAAACTAGTTGCCATGATCAATGGAGCTATTTTTCATTTTGAAAAGCCATAAAAGGACACTATTAGCAACCTCACATATGTAAGGAATTTTTTTTAATGCGATATTTAAAAAAAACATTGCTTTCTTGAGTTATGACATTTTTACCAAAAATTAGCTTTGTGCTTTTTTATCTCTAAATGAATCAATAAATCTCCGATTGCATGTGTAAAACAATAGCAAACAAACAATGGAACAGAAAGTCTTAAGTTATAAAGAATTTAAATTCGAGTTTTTTAGTGATTATGATATTGTATGTATGTATGTGTGTATGTTGTCTCAATTGCAAACATACATTTTTTTTACTAAAGTTTTATCCTTCCATTGTTAACAGTACAATCAATCAAATCAATATGCTTAAATGCTCGGTTGTTAATTGTGCAACTTCAAAAGAACCTCATGATTACAATGCTTCAAAATGTAGTAGTGTAGAGGAAGCAAGAGTAATGACGTCTGATGAACATGTTGTTTCTGAATCTAATTCCAAACAGGAAGTCAAACAGGCTGAACAAGCCAGGATCAAGCTTCCATTTAATCCTCCTGTTTACTTTACACAAACTATACAGGTGCAGGGATTTATATGCAATCCCATATTAATCATTGTAAACACAGAAAGAACTCTTGACGTGGAAAGTACCAAAAAAGTCAACCCTGCATTGCCGATATCTGATGATCCTATTTTAAGAGCCTTGGCTTTATTTGGTCCCCAATCTTTGTCTCGTATAACACAACTTCCTTGGAAAGAGATAAGGGCCCTCAATCCAGTTGATGTTTCTTTAAGCATTGAACGTAGAAGTGATAAGTTATGGGTCAAATTCAACTCTAAAGCAGGATATTATCCTATAAGAAATCCAGAAACTTTCTCTATTTCCATTCCTTCACACCAATCTTGATCTTGAATCCATATACTCACCAAAATCCATGGCACTACTTAAACATTCCATATGCAACACCATCCACATTGCAGCAAAATTTTTTTAACTCCTGCAAATAAAAAGAAAACAATCTTAAAGCTTAAAGTGAAACAATTTGTTGTTTAATTTGATATCAAGAAAATTTTTTAAATGTTACTTATGCCCTTTTTTAAATCATATGACGATTTTCATTTAATATGTAACTTTTAAAATAGAATTAAATATTTTACAATTAAAGCAAATATACTTTTTGCTGATTGTGGAATTTTATCTTTTTTTTTAAGAGAAAGTTTATTTGTTTAGATTTTTTTACGTATATGAGTAATTGCTGTTTTTTTATTTATCTATACTAATTTTACAAAGCGGAAAATTTTGTTTTTTATTTTATTTTTTGTGTTTGTAATTAATAAAATTTAAAACTACCGAACTGATTTTAAAAATTATTTCACCTTTGCAGCGAGTAACATACAGGCATACTTCGTTTAGCGCTCATATGGCGTTACTGAAAATTGAGGCTTAACAGAAACAACGTTAGAGGAGGTGCTATTTACAATAAAATATGAGGTTACGTTCCTAACTCAGACATGGTGAAATTATGCAGGTGTGTGCATAAGGCAATTCGCCCAGCATCTGTTTTAACACGAATTGTCAAAATTGATCTCTCAATCACGAAGTATATATTATTTATTTTTATTACATTATTTATATAAATAAAAAAAACATAAAAAAGTAAAAAAAAAAAATTAGTAAACAATTTTGACAGTTCGATAAAAAATAAATTCGTCTTTGTTAAGATTTTCGGAATGCATACACCTGTATAATTTCACCATGCTAAGACACTTGCGACTGTCATTCACTGTTCTCAATTTGCCTAATTACATTAATTTTCATCTACAATGTCAAGCTTTTAATAAATTGCTTAGTAACATAAATTTTATTATGTATTTCAATTCGCATTGAAATGGCTTTCTAAAAGAATTTTAAAATTCAAAAGAAGCCCTTTCGAAAATCTGCCAGAGTTGTATTAACAATTTGAGGATAATTTTAATTTTTTTTCGAAAGTTCTCTTCAAAAGCCTTTTCAAATCGAATTGAAATACAATTTAATATAAAATTTCGTATTTATGATGTCCCGAATTAAAATTATTTTTAATATTTTTTTTCTTTTCAAAAAAAAGGATTCCAAAAACTTTAACTGCCTATTTCTTAGCATGCGAACGATAGCTTCTTTCGTACATTTGTATTGAACACAAAAACAAATTTTCGTAAATAAAGTTTTATAAATTTTTATATGAAATTAGAAAACCTTTTGAAAAATATTTTAAAGTTAAAATAATTTTTTTTTTCAAAAAATCAAAAGAGCGCTATAGCGTAACAAGGCTAAAAGAGGAGTCTTAATCGAGGTATGTCTGTATAACATAACGCTACGTTCTTTATTCAATGATTTAACAATTCTATTTTCTAGTTAGAAGGGCGCCAATTTTACTGGGCGGATAAAAGCAGCTAATCAAAAAATAGATTTTATTTAAAAATTCTGAGAGTCCGGGTAAAAACAGTATTTACAAAAATGGGAAATTCGTTATTGTACCTTTTTGAAATCATGATGTGATTTTTATGGCGCACATAATTCTGCAACTGCATATTTGCATCAAACACTGAATAGCCTTTCCTGTTTATAGGTCCACACTAAATGTAATAAGGCTTTACATAATTATACAATTAAATTACTTTGATTAGCATTAAGTTGTTGTAAACGCACTAGTTAACATCGTTCAAATTGATTGATTTATATGATGCGTGATAAAAATTCTAATTTTTTTTAAAAAAGGTGCAGCGTTAGATGAAATTTATGCAACATTTTATTTTTATCAAGGGATGTAACCAATCTAGATTTCAAGCAAGCGTTGCTTGGCAAAGATCATACTGAATAAGTTTTATAACCAGAACTTGGTCTGTTAAATGGTTCATTGTATTTATTTTGTAAATTTTTTTAATGTATAAATATTCAACTTAATCTTCAATATTAGCCTCAAATGTTTTTATCCATTGTTTGCTAGACTGTTGTTATATGCTGCTTTTTAACAGGTGAAATTATTAATAATTATGATGAGCAAAAACAGAAATATAAAAAAATATATTTTATAATTATGACCTCTTTATAAAGGACATTTTATTGCAAACAACCAGTCAGTTAGCCAGCAAGCCAATAGGGAAATTTATATTTAATACCTGACAGGTGCAGTTCACGTAACCACATATTAAAAATATTTATAAATAAAGTGCTACGCCTGAGAAAAAAGTGTGTAGGAAACATAAAACCAACACATTTTTATTGAAGATGCGTTAAAGAAAGTCTTAAAGGTGTCGCATCATAAATTTCAACGGATAAACAGTGAAAACTATATAAACAAGATTTTATAAAAATAATTAAATGAGTGCAAATTATTATTATTTTCAGAAAAAAAAAATTTTATTTGGTTTCTTTTTAGTTTTGCAAGAGATTAAAATTCTTTATTAAAAAAAATTAATCTTTTGAAAATTATTGCAGGTTATTTGCTGGGGCAAATTGATTGATAATTCATTCTAACTCATGTATGAAAAAGTTGAAGATTTTCATTGGTAACTATTGATTCAAGGCCCCTAAGACTTAATCCACTAGACAACTCTCTCTATTTTCTTCTTATTTATTATTGTTTTAGGACTTCCAATTTGAATGTCTAGCAAAATTGTGTGTCTCTGCATTTACAAATATTTTTCTAAGAATATTTTCTCTATACACTCACTTGACTTCTCTTTATTTTGGAAATGTGCTATACTCCTCATTGTTTTTGCTTTAAATTAAAAAAAAATATATATATAATTTTTTAACAACAATAACAAAATCGAAAGAAATAAGGAAAAGACATCGCTTAAAACATATAAAACAAATTTAAATTGTAATAAAAATAAAAATAAAAATATCAGTTCAATGTCTTTAGACGACGACTTATTTACTTGTGCCTGTATGACTACACACAATTATGGTGAATAAAAGAAATGATTTCTTGTTTGCTCTGCCGGGTTCGTAGGTAGTACATTCGCCCAACCATTCAACCAAATTGTATAATGTAACACCAGCAGAAGCAGTGCAGCCACCAACCATCCAAGACTTGCAATCATCCATTTAGCAAACATGTAAACAAATTTTGTATGTATTTCTACATGAATTGGTTGTCGTTGTGTGGTTAAACTGTTTGTTCCTATGACTGGATGGATGGATGGGTGGATGCATACGTTTGTATACAATAGAAGGGCTACTCCATTAAAAAAAAAAAAAAAAACATCAGTAGTCGTAGTCGATGCATGTAAATTTCTCATTTGCAGTTCTCGTTTTTAATGGCAGGTATTTTAAAACAGATTTAGACCTGAGCCAGCTAAACTATATATTTGCCTTAAGCATCTGAATTTCTTCCTTATTATGAGAAACCTATAAATAAGGCAAATCAGATTAATCTATACCGCGTTATATGGAAACCACCAGCGCGTTCTATGGAGAGCGCTTTATAAGAAACTCAAAATTATATGTTATCTTATTCTTCTTAATAGATAAAATTCGACTGTTCGTGTGTTTGACATTGTGCTCCTCCTAAATGGCTGGACCTATTTAATTGAATTTCTCTGTATGCCTTTGGGTTACACCTTGGAAGGTATAGCGTCACAAATCCGCTCGGCAGGTGGCGCTACAGTCGGTATCAGGCTTATTTATCTACTAGCTGTTTTTACCCGGTCTTGCACGGCTCTTTACTCTATGAGTAAGAAGATCGAATATACAAAAATTTTAAAGCAAAACAATGTTTGCCGGTTCAGCTAGTTTATTATAAATTGAATGAATTCGTACCGTGTTATAAGGAATCTCACAGAAATATTTTGCTTAATTTTTTTTTGTAAAAAAAATTTCACATTTCACTTGATTATAAGCTTTTACAGATAGGAAATAAGTCAAAATATTTATTTTATCAAATTATTTGACCCTTATAAATTTTATATCTATATAAATTAAATTTATTTTTTGTTTGTTTGTTTGTGCTCTATACAAATTTTTGTTTTCCAACTGATTTGACACATACATATAATTTCTATACTGTAAGAAAGATATACTTTTGCACCAGCCATGCCCTTTTTTACGCCCACTTTTCATAAAAAAAATAAGCAGTTACTTAATATCAGCCTGAAATTATGCTTTGAAATAATTTATTTTATTTAGTGAATGTCTGTATTTATTGGGATTTGTAAATCGATTATTCTAAAAATTGCTACATACGCTCTTTATACTCCTAAGATATTAGATTCAAGTATTAAATTACCAGACCGTGACAAACCGTTCAAAAACAGCCCAAAACTTAAGCTGGATAAGCGGCCTACTGTTAGCGAATTTAATAGAGATTTTTATAAATTTTTTATACTAAAAGTTTTTACTTTGTTTTAAAATAAAATCAAAATGTAAAAATGACACCAAAAATTACTTTGATAATTTTTTTTTAATATCAAAACTGACGCTATTTTCTTTATTAACTGATTATAATACGTATTAAAAAACAAATGTTGTTCATTTTTTTGTTATTGTTTTTTGCTGTAAATATTCTCGTATAATGTATTTATCCATTGTGGTGTAGCGTATGATGTTATTCCTGGGTTGGACGAAGAAAAAAGTGCTAAAAAAAACAATTTTTTTATGGAAATTATAAAAACAAAACGAATTTTAAGTTGTTTAATATGTATGTCTGTATGTATGTATTGTGATTGGTGTTGTTGTTGTTTATTTTTATTTTGAAGTAGGCAATTGATCGCAAAACTGTAACCACCAGAGTCAGCAGCGTTAAAACAATAACAAAAGCAAAAAAAATAAAACAAAAAGTACAAAATACAAAACGAAAACATTGGCTTTTTGAAAGTGAACAACCTTTAGGACTTTCGGTTGTATCTGATGAATGACTGTGACTGTAACAGCTTATAAGTGAATGAGTAAATCAAGCAAGTGGCTTTATGTATGTATGAATGTATATGGTGTGCGTATATTATACTGGATTTTTATTTTTTTTATGGCTGGCTGAGTAACTGCCGGCACTGCCTGGTTGGCTTAAGTTCAATAATATTTGGATAAAATATTATTATTATTATTGTTGTTGCTGTTGACTTGCATTTATATAGGTACTTTTTGTAGAAAGAATAAACAAGAACAAGAAATGTTTCATAAAGTTAATTTAAGAATCAGAAGTCAATACTTCTATAACCTAAAATTGTAGTTTATGCAAGTGGCTAAAAAAGGAATTTTGGTTAGCAGATAATCCTTTCCCTTTGCAGGCTTATAGCTCAGCATAAGCTTTTAGTCTGTTGCATTATTCTTCTCTATTTCGGTCTTTTGGTAGTTTAAAGATACTCATAACTCGAAGGTGTCTTTGTTTGGCCAAACATTTTGAAAAGATCTTTTGCTTGAAAGTTTACACACAATAATTTTATTTAATCACATTTTGCATTCTCTCTAATGATTGTCTTTTAAAATTTTTGTATTTACAGATATTTTCCCTATTTGTACGTGTTACTACCGCAAACAACATTTTAATAAATTACTCCAACAGAATAAGGTAAGTTTTTTTTGCTTTTTTTGTTTGTGTATTTTGAAATTACTATAAAATAGGTGGCAACTTTCATGGCAAAAAAAAAATAGTAATGCCAACAACTAAATAGTAAATCAAGAATGTACGAAAAATTCTTGACATCAATTGAAAAATACGGTCACATTTTATACAGTATATATATTTTTCACAGAGACAAGAACATACAGCTGGCAATACTGTGATTTTTTTAAAAACCAAATAATATGATGCGCTCTCATTGCTGGCTCTCTGCGTCGTGAGGTATTTTTTCTATTGTGTATTTTTTTTAGCTTAAACTGCTCTACTAAGTACATTGTAAATGCAGGAAAAAAGCTCTTCAGTTGTCAGCTGCTGCGCGTAGAGAGAACATCAGATTTCTAGTATTATAAATGTTAGGCAGATGTGCGTGTGTGTGCATGTGTTTATTATAAGTTGTGTGTAGAAGCAAATAATAATAACAACAATGGCATGACCAATACATAACATAATACGAGTTCTACAACTAAGTGCATAAAGAAAAGTCGACTCAATTGACATTTTTATTATTATTGCAAAAATATTTATATTTTGCTGTTTAATTAAACAAAAGAAAATCTCCACATACATATAATAAATAAATGTTATAAAATCTGTTTAATTTATATACTATGTGCTAATTAAGAACAGAAGAAAGTAAAAAAAAAATGTTCAATTTTGAGCACCAAAAAGTGTCGTCCAAAAAATGTATCTACATTTTTCTGAATGCAATAAAAAATACTTTTAACAAAAATTTGCTTTCAAGTAGATAATGTGACCTTAATTGTTTAAATGTGGCAAAACGTGCTCTTGTTTAAAGAAAAAATTTGCAAAAAAAAAAAAAAAAAAATAGGTGTAAGACTTCCTATAATCCAATATTAAATTAAAGTAAAAAAAACAAACAAACGTACGTCAAAATAAATATGGAACTTCTAATTTTACCCATGCATACATTTGTAAATACCTATAAACAAATTGTAAGAGTGTGTGTTGTGAAAGTTGTATGAGAGCAAGTTTGGTAGATGTTTAAAATTTATTTAAAATGTATTTAATTAGAAAAGAAAATAATTTAAGAAAAAACACAATTTTTGCAAAAACTAAAATTTTTACAAAAATTATTGTTTCGCTTTTTATATTTTTTTTTGTTTGAGGTCACAAATCTTGAATTTTAAGAACATGTAGAGAAGAAAATAAAAACGGTGCTAAAGGTTGCCACATCTACATATAAAAAAAAGTTGCTGTTTTACTGGAAATTTTTACGGATTACTTGAAAACTGAAAAGATCTAAGTTTAAAAAATATATTTTATTGCTAAAGAAATTAAAATAAAAAATTAAAGAAAGCAATAAGTTGAGAAATCTTTGTGTTTCAACAGCCTTGTTTGCTTCAAAATAATAGAAAATCTGGCTTAAAAACGTCACAACAAGAGAATTTTAAAATATTCCAACAATAACACAATTTTCTATTTTTCCCTATCCTATTGGCATCACTAAATCACAAATTTAAACAAGACCAAGCAAGCAAACAAGAACAACAAGAAAACACACACACATTCATACACTAAACCAAATCTTACTAAACCAGCCAGTCGGACTAAAAAATTCTTAACAATCAAGGTTCACAGAATATCTTGTTCTATTTAAATTAAAAAAAATATATATATATATATATAAAAAAGAAAGAAATCATTTTTAATATCTTTTGCCGTTTTTGTTTACATGTGAAGATTTTTAATAAATTTATTGATGATAAATCAAGAAAATGATTTGTAGGTGTCGATGTCTCCCATGGCCCTCTCACAGCAATGTTAACAATAATCTTGAAATCATGTTTTTTTTGCTCTTTGCCAAAAAAAAAAACAGCAGCAGCAGTGTTATTAAATGTGAAAATGGAGAGAATTAGAATTTTGTATCTAAAAAAAAAGCTTTTTTCATGGCTCGTTTTGTAGTAAAGTTTGCTTGTGCTAAGAGAGAGAGACGTGCCTAGCAAATAATAAAAATAGGCAGTTTTCGTTTTGTTTGTGTTAAAAAAAAACCAAACTAAGAGGTCAAGTGAATTTGTACCAATTGGGGAAATAGTAAAAATTGTAAAATGTTGACGTAAAGCAAATAAAAAAATTAAAGTTTTATAGAGACTAAAATTTTTCTCAATACCTATCTTACCTACATTTTCCTTTTGTATATTAAAAAAACTGCATAAATAAGTATTTACCACATAGGGCCAAGCTAAATACCTATTTCAGTATTTAAAAGTGTTTGCAAATTTGTGAAAGCAGTCCTGGAAATGTCTACATTAATAAGTAACTTTTTCTCCCATGCTTTTCAATTACATAGTTCCTTATTTAACTAAATTGATGCCAAAACATATGCTTACAGCCTCCAATCTAAAAAAACAAAGCCAAACACAATTTGATGAGGCAGAAGAACTTGCAAAACATGTGCTTCATTATAGTTTGTTGATTAATGAGCACTTGAAATAAATGGGAATACAAAAAAAAAAAAAAAACAAAAACATAAATAACAATAAACAAGCTTTTAAAGTACACACGCACACATGCTCGTTCTAACTCAAATATGTAAAAGTATTAGAGTTACCATATGAGCATTCAATTCTGAACTCAATTTTTAAAAATTTCTTCTGTGTCCCGTTTCTGCAATTATGTGCCAGATATTGGAAAAGTTTTTCTGTTATTGAATAGGACAAAATGCAACGCTGCTACGTTTTTATTGAAATGTCCCATGATTCAAATATTAAATAGCAAAAAGTGTCAACAAAAAGAGAAATTTATGTGCATTTACAAGAGGTTTTTGCTTGTATGAAATCTTGTTATAAAAATATTGAATAATGGTGCTTTGCTCAAAAAAAAAAAAAAAAAAAAAAAAAAACGCACAGCAACCACTAAAATTAGAAATAAAAGTTTTTTTCCATCTGCTATTATTAATCTTCTTAATTTTGTAAAATAATATATTAATTAAAAAAAACTGAATTTTCACATCAGCAATCTTAATTTAGCAATAATTTTTTTTATAACGTAATATTGATTTTTTAACAATCAATATAATTAATTAATTAAAAAATACAATTGGTTTTTCTGAGTGTATGTGTGTGTTACATATATTTTTCTTTCTGATCTCTTTCTTTGAGAGTTTAAGTAGTGTATCATGTTTTGTTTTTTAAAGTACATTTATACACTAATACCTCACTTTGCGTCGTAGTTACGTTGCAAAAAAACACGAAGCAAATTGAAACGACTCAAAGTGAATTATGATTTCCTATAGGAAACCATGTAAATATTGAAGATAGGTTCCAGGGTTACAAAAATACTACTTTTTAAAAAGAAATTTAAACAAAGTAAACATTAAAAAAAGAGAAATATGTTATATAAAAAAATATTTACCTTTTTTGTAACCAGAAACAACCCGTAAAAATTTATAAAAATTTATTATTCTCTTTTTAAAAAAGCACAACACAATTGAAATTGAACTCTAAAATTAGCAAAACAAAGTCAAGATAAAACTGTATTAAAATTGCGTTGATATTCAGTTAGAAACTAAATCTCCGAGTTTTGATGGTATGACGCAATTAGAAACAAAAATAAAATTTCAAAAATTTTTTAAAGTGCTGATTAATTTATGAAACTGTTGTTATGACAACATGATATATTGAGAAGTCTTATGTTAAACATAAAGCCATTCGAAAATGAGACGTAACTGTTTAGCTCAATTGCTATACAATTGGTAACAACTGTTCAGCACAACAGTTATGTTTTCGAAACAGCTTGATAAATATGCTTATTAGGGCAGGTTAATTTTTTTTGATGAAGCGTATAGAAAAACGTAATCTATAGGTGATTCTGAGAAATTTTGCTCAAGAGACCATAGCTCTAAGTTGGATTTGGAGCCCCCCAAAATTTCAAAATAGATATTTTTCCTTATATACATAGAATAATAAAATCCGATAGAATTATAGTGGAATAAGACAAACACTCAACAGTTACGTCTTATGAAAGCACCTATTCTAACTAGTTTCTTTAGTTTAATTTATGTAGCAGTTTGTATCAGAACTAAATCATTTCCAAACTACTCCAATTCCTCTATAAAACGTAATACACATCCCAGTAATTTCCTGATATCGATATGGCAGCGTATACCTGCAGCCACAAAAAAAAGCTCTCTCGCTCTCTATAATATTAATATTCTATTAGCAAGAGTATTGCTAGCAAATGAGAGGTATTTTCTTGATGTGGTTGTAAAATTTATACTTTTTAGATACTTTAGTGTATATTAACCGGAACTTTTTTAAACTTTGTATCTATACATGCCTATATACTTATAATGTGTGTATGTATGTGTGTGTTTGCTTATGTAAATTAGAAAAAAAAACCTGTAAAGTTAATTATATTTAAAGAAAAAGTAGCAAACTGATGTTTATTCTGTGAGGTCACTGGTTTTAATTATCTGTTCTCTGATAGCTATTTATGTACCTGCAATTATATATTATTGCATTGTTTTGACATGCTTAAAAAATTATTAAAATGTTTTTTGTTATTGTTGTTAATACATTTTCATTGTAGATTTGTATGTGTGTATTACATGCACGCTGCAACGTTTAAAAATGAGACTAAAGTTTATATTTTATTTTGTTTTTAAGTGTGTGTGTGTGTGTGTGTGTGTGCTTAAATTATTATTTTTTATTGTCCGGCGCTTTGTTGAATCTCTATCTAAACGTACTAGGAAGAACCTTGTTCAGTATAGAGCACAAAGTCGTATGTGAATAATAGTCTTCGGTAATTGAATTTTTTGCAGCAATGTCGAATTGTTTCGGCTCATATGTATCTTTGTTCGATCCTTTGTTATTGAGTGCAGTGACATTGCTATGAAATATATTGGTATTCATATAAACATGTGTTTATGTGTGCACTAGTGTACGTTACTAAATATGCATTTTAATGCTTAATTGTACTTTAACGTTCTTTTTCAAGTACTGTGTACTTTAATGAATTTTGAAAATTTTCGACTATAATTTCCTTTGTGCCATTTTAGAAATTAATTAAAAATATTCTCTTAAGTTCTAAGTACTCATTCACGCCCACACACACTCCCTATATTAAGAAATATTTTTACTATGGCACACAAGCATGCATGTATGTACAAATAGCTATCTCGTGACCTTTAGTGTAACGCGTATGATTTACCTGCAAACATGAATAACTATCAAATTAATCATACGTATAGCGATTTTAGGTTCTGACAGAAAAGTTGATTTTCTGTAATACCGTCATAGGTTACATAGCAAGCCTCAACAAGAAAAACTTTTGTTTTCTGATGTGGTGCCGTCATAACTCAAAAAAAAAAAACTGGAATTGCTTTAACATTGTTTTAAAATTTCGTAGCTTTTATTTTATGATGCAAAACGAAATTTGCCAAAATTCCTTTAGAACAAAAGTACTAGAATATGAGGACATTTCAAAAATTTTTAAAAATACTCCAAATTAATTTCTGAGTATTTGGGCAGTAGATTACAAATCTAGACAGTCTCCTCTTTAAAATAACATGTGTCACATGCCTTGATTAGAAAAGCTTGCCTACAGTAGCCTTCATCCATCAGAGACCGCATATACATACGCTATTTTCGTACTTTTTCAACATTTTCTAAAAAATTTCACAAATACCATTGGGAGAAACTGTATTCCTAGGATGATAGCCCCATTAGGGGCCATTGTGGCTATGTTCCATTAAGTGCCATTACTTGAGAAAGAAGGGTTTGGCCAGAATGTTATCATCTCTCTCTAAACCCCTTTAAATTCAGTAGATATGAGAAGAATATGTATGGAAATTATTTTTTATCGCATGAGATATTTAAAAAAAACGTATTTAACTTATTTATCTTCACACACATACATTTTTAAATAATATACGTGGTAGCCCTTGCTTTAATAGCGTAGACTGAACCTCACTCATGTATTATAGATATAGACGCATGGCAAAATTATACAAGGTAGTGACAAATCTACAACAAACATTAAAATATAAAAACAACATGCGTCTCTTCTCTCCTATGTATCAAACACATATACTACTAAAAGAGAAAATATCAATGGAATTCACTCATAAACTTACACTTTCTATGCATGCGTGGGTATAAAATATCATCTCACAAACAAATTTTGACATTTACTAAAGATATCAGGAAATGTATGCTGTTCTACTGTGAGTAAATTGTTAATTCTGCCAAGGATAGATAGAAGTTTCTGCATATAGTAGCATATAGTGTTTGTTAATAAACAACTATTTTGTGAAATAATATTTTCGGTGGAATGTTCCGCACACAATTCAAGAGAATCTGCCTATCTCTTTCTTACCACATAATTCTCTACTTTCGCTTGCAAATCTAAAATGTTAGAAAATGCGTTGTGATTGTATTAGTATTTAAAAAAAAAAAACAATTAAAAAAATTCACCTCTAAGAACTCATTTTAATTCAATAAATAGAAACAATTAGACAACAGCTGATTGATTAATGATTTTGTTGTTATATTGAAAAAGGTAAATGCAGTATAAATTCAGTTTGATTAAAGCTTATTCACATTGAAAGGGAGAAATTCACAAGTTACTTTGAATTAAAACTGTTAATGCAAATTTACGCCGTCGCATGTCTGAGCTATTACTTTGTACTCATAGCAAAAAGAGTTACCACATCTCTAATTAATGTATATGTGCGCGAGGGCACGCTTGAAAATGTGCAAAACCAAAATTAATCTAATCTAAATACAATTACCTGTTCCGCTATCCATCTTCATTATTGTCATTTGCGTTTAACATGCAATATTCTTGAGCGTAAACAAGCATACAAACTATGATTCTCATGAACATTCCCACATAACCACTCATGGTTACACACCTTCAATTTCCGTATTTATAAATAAATACATAAATAGATATGCATGTAGGTATACAATTTAAATTTAAAATATTTAACATTGGAAATAAATCTTCCTATTATATAAACGGCGTTTTATTTATTAAATCACGTATTGGTTTGGTACTTTATTTAAATGCAAAAAGAAAAAGGTTTTTTTTTTTTTTTTTTTTTTTAATTTATGTTTCATCGTGTTACTAAAAATAACAGCACCAGCAGCAGCACAGCAATTATCATTTTTATTACTATCAGTGAAGTTGTACGCTACTGTATGTATGCATGTCAATGTGTATGCGCAAGTGTGTATGTGTGCTTGAGATGGTTACCTTGAATTTGCAATATGTATTTTAACAAAATTAGCATTTTTTCTTTCTTTTTTTTCTTTGGAGGTCTTGGTGGTTTATGAAACTTGACGAAAATAGTTGTACACCTTAAAATAAATAACTCACCAAATAAGTTATGCCATGTAATATGATCATCTTGTAAAATTATAATAAAAAAAAAACTGAATTTCAATGTTAAAAGTATAAAACACAAAAATAACTAGAAAATCAAATTAACAAGAGCCAAAAAAATATGCCATCTTATTCAAAGTGGCTAAAACTTGATAAAATTTATGTTAACGTCCACAAAAATTTAAATGTTATAAGAACAAAAAGTAAAAGATATTAAATTAAAAGAAAGTAGTTAGTTAAAACTGAAACACAAACAGGAAACTGAACTTTAAAAAATTAAAAAAAAAAAATTCTTGCTTCAACTTATATGATTTGACCTTGACAGTAAAAAAAAAAAAAAAATTGAAGCAAAACCAGTAATATTTTTATTTTAGTTTTTTTTTTTTACAAAAAAGTGTTTTTTTTTGTTTTTAATTAAAAGAATAAAAATAAACAAGGTACGCTAAAAATCATTTTGTATTTGTGAATTTTCTTCTTTTGGAGACTGATTTAAAAAAAATTTCTTCAAAGTGGATTCAATATCGTTACCTCTTGGAGGACTTTCCCATGTTAGAATGGCTCTGGCCAGGTAAGCAATTTTATTATATGTTAATCTATAATAAATAAGACGTAACTGTTGAGTTTAAGTTTAATAACAACAACAAATTAAAGAAACTTTAATATTGAAAAATAAAAAAAAAATCTGTCTATCTAACGTTACTTACTGACTAACTGACTGACTTATCATCATCACCCAGCCCAAACGGCTAAACCTACGGACTTGAAAATTTGGTTTCTGTCCCAATATGTAGATGATAGAGCCAAAGTTCAAACTACAAAATATCTTACTAAAAAAATAAGCGTATAGGTATTTGGTACTTTTTCGATATTTGTACATTTGCGACATAAAAAGATCGAAAACTAATACTGGTACGGTTTTTTTTAACCCCATTTATCTTGCAAACAAACAATAACAACAACAAAATCTAAATTGTATTCTCTTCTTAAAAAGGTCTAAAATGTATTCAAGCAAATAAGGGGTAAAATATGAACCCCTTTTTACTATAATACTAAATTTCTAAATATGTACTTTTATTTAAATTAATTTATTACTAATTTGTAACACCCACTAAAACTCTATTTAAAATATAAACTTTAAGAGAGAAAAAAAGTACCAAAAGGGGGAAATAAAATTATACTTTATATATAATTAATTTAATTTTTTTTTTATTTTATGTGCAAACCTTGAATTGTGACAGTAGAATTAAACGGTACTGAACGAATTAAGAAATCATTAATTAAGGGGACAAAATGGTACATTTTAATAATTTTTATAATACATTTCGATTTTTGTAATGTAGAAGTACAAAGTTGGGCTCAAACGGTCCTGAACAAAGTGAAAAATCATTCAAGGCATTTTTTTTGTTGATTTTTTTTTTTTTTTTTTGGTGCTTTTGGATATTTTATTATTTGCAAACCAAGAAATGTGAATTTTTAATGGTACTTGTTATTAAATTTAATAGTACATAGTGATTTTTTTATGAAAACGAACTTAAAAGTACTTCATGGGACACATATCGTTTTAAAGGGCAGATCGTCTGAATTTGTCGCCCAAATACTCAGAAGTTACTTTGGACTATTTTGAAATTTTTTTTTTTTTTTTAATTTCTATATACCCCAGAGCTGTTGCTTTGAGGCATTTTTACCATTCCCCACTTTGCTGAGGTACCATTCCCGATTTTGCCCATGAAAATTGCCAAAATCAAAAACATTTTTGGAAATTTTGTAGTTTTTATTTTATGATGCAAACCAGAAACTGCCAAAATACTTGAGAACAACAGTACTGGGGTATATGGAAATTTAAAAAATTTTTAAAAAATAGTACATAAGTTATTCAGACCACTTTTTGAAAGTGGTATAAGTTTACTTTTCTATATTTTACTAAAATTACCGTTAAGTAATTTTTTTTTTTTAAAACTGGACTTATATATACACTTTTAAAAAATAACAGCTCAATTAATGTGAATTTTTTTTACTTGTGTTTCTACAATTCTTAACTTTATCTGCCAGTTCTGCTTTAATGATAAAAAGAAAACATTTACTCATTAATTGACGTAAGAAAAAAAAACAACAGCAACAAAAACATTGTCGTTTTAAATCTACGACACTAAATTAAAATTTTTGATAATAAAATTATGCATAATTTTTTTATTACTGTTTGTTTTTTGTTTGACATAACTGTCATGTCATAAATTGTGATAATTATTTATCTAACATCTCATTTTATCTTTTAAATGACATTCATAGCACAGCACACATATACAAGCAAGCAAAACACTTTTGTTTTTGTTATTGCAATGAAATTTAAAATTTTCAATTAATTTTAGAAATCATTTACTCGTTTGTTTGTTTTTGTAAAATAATCGATAGCAAAAATTGTAACATTTTGATTTGATATATTTTGGAGGAAACTGACAAGCAAAGAAAAAGAAATCTTATCTGTTTTAAGTGTTTTCCTTATTACAATATTAACTTGTTTGTATGTTTAACCTCTCTGAGTTAATATTTAGATAATAATAACATCTATGTACCACCACAAAATACATAATAAACAATAGCAAAAAAAAAAAAAAATATAATTACAAACGTCAACGCATCACAAACGCGAAGGTAATCATGATGATGATAATGATGACATTATTACACATTCATTATTATTTTTATAATCATAATAACAATGAAAAATATAGAAAAAAAATGTAGTAACATTGAAAGCTGTATTTGTGCGTTATAATTTACTTACAAAGTTAGAGTTAAAATACCTTCAAAATTTAAAATGAAATTATAAAAAATTATTTCCTTAAAAACTTTCAAAAACAAATTAGAAAACATCAACAACAAATATGTGATTTTCACTGCAATTTAATTCAACACTTTCTCTCTTTCACTCTTGCTCTCTTTTTTGGTTTTTTTTTTTAGTTTCATGCTGGTTAAGTAAGGCTGCCAGCTAAATTTTAGCATTAAATTGATGATTTTGTAAATTGTTAAAATGCTTTTTAAAGATTTTCTTGTCAAGTGAGTGAAGTTAAATTTGCAAAAACGCAACTCCTTACGTTTCTTAAAATTTGCATGCAGTATACAGTAGTGGTTCTTTGAAGAAAATTTTGTACAGTGTCCACACCAGAAAAGTTGCGGTGAAGGGGCATACCTCAAACTGAAGGTAATGAGCACTCCTTTCGGCATATTTAACTAATTTTTAAGTAGAATAAATTTTCTTTAACAAAAATATCATGGTTTTTGTAATTGAAATTTTGTACACTGTCCATACATGCTGCAAATGTGTAAAAAATTTTGAAATTTTGCACCTCACAACAACAAAATATATGATACTAAGATTTGCGACTTACAAAATTCGCTGCAGACTGAAAATCACAAAAAAAAACTCAAAAAGTTTGCACCATCAAAACAGCTGAATAAAACAAACAAATAAGGGAAATTTTTAAAAAATTTCCCTGAAGAAGACTTTCAAGAGAAAGTCGAAGTATTGGAAAATTAAAACAGAAAAATTTTCATTAAGATCTTAAGCTTGAATAATATTAACTAATAAAAAATTAATAATATTGAATAATTCAATAAAATTATTACAAACAAGTTAAGTTCAGAGTTACTAAGTTTTACGGCGGTAGTAAATTACCAACGTAGGCTTTCATTTTGTTTAAAAAAACGGCTAAAAAAAGGAAAAAATATAGTTTTATATAAAACTCCCTGGGATTATTACCATTTCCCATTTTACATAGAAAATTACCAAAACCAAAAGGGAATTTAATCTGTATGTTCTAAGCTTTTAACATTATCTGAGCAATTTGTAGTTTTTATTTTATGATGCAAAACGGAAATTGCCAAAATCTCTTCAGAACAAAAGTACTATGTATGAGGACATTAAAAAAATTTTTTTTAAATACTCCAAAGTAATTTCTGAGTATTTGGGCAGTAGATTACGAATCTAGATAGCCTCTATTTTAAAATTATATGTGTCTCATTAGGTCTCATTCCTTGAAATAGAAGGGTTTGACCACACAGGCTTCATCTCTCTATAAACCCCTTTGAATTCAGTACATATATGAAGAATATGTATGTAAAAGAATTTAACCAGACGTATTTATCTTCACTCACATAAAACAATCTATTCATTTGAATTTTTTATAAATTTTTTGTAATCCAAATCTTTTTGCTTTGGTCTCACTTTTTTCTTTAGAGAATGTAAATGAGTTTTTTATTAGTTAAAATTTTAATTATTCATTTTATATTTCATTTAACTTAAAGTTTACTAAAATCGTCAAAAGTTTTATAAAAACGTTTAATCTGGTAGCTTGATATGTTTATGGCAACTGCACTAACAACAACCGCTACAATAGATTATCATTATAAGCAATGAAAGTAAAATAATTTAACCTTCATTGAAAACGCTATTTTGCATTGTTTTGCTCTCCCTGTAATATTTTCATTTGCGTTTAGCTTTTTTTTTTTTTTTTTTTTAATTTTATTTTAAATGACATTACAATCATGAAAAGTGCCTTCATAAAAACCTGAAATCAAACAAACTAGTGCATGAATTAAAATAATTTTCATTTTGTTATTTGAGTAATTTTTTTTTTTTTAATTTTAATAAATTTACACACACATACACACAATTTCTCCCAATTGAAATTTTTTTAAAATACTTTTGGGCACGAAAATTAAAAAAAAAATGGAAAATTGGTTAGCAAAAAACTTTAATACCCGAAAACTGTAACATGCTATGAGCTCAGGAATAGAAAGTCCTGTTAGTATGTAAATAATTTCTTAACAATTTTCTTAATTAGTGAATCTTAAGTAGTGATAACAACAACAATGAAATATTGAAAATAAATACAACAACAACAACAACAAACACAACAACAAAACAGCAAACACAACAACAAAACAGCAAACACAACAACAAAACAGCAAACACAACAACAACAACTAACACAACAACAACAAACACAACAACAACAAACACAACAACAACTAACACAACAACAACCAACACAACAACAACAACAACAACCAATACCACAACAACCAACACGACAACAAACGCAACAACAACAAACACAACTACAACAAATATAACACAACAACAACACGACACTACAAAACAACAACAACACGACACTACAAAACAACAACAACACGACACTACAAAACAACAACAGCAAGACACTACAAAACATCAATACAACACAACAACAAACACAACAGGCACAGCAACAACAAATACAACAACAAAACTAACACAACAACATACACAACAACAAAACTAACACAACAACAACATACACAACAACAACAATAATAACTACAAGAACAAGTACTACAACAACAAACACAGCAACAACTACAACAAAAACAAAATGCATAATTAAGAAAGAATTTATATTTTTCATTAATTTTTATTATTGTTGTTTTTAATGCCACTATTGCCTTAAATGAAACGATTTTTATAATAGGGTTTGACTATTTCTGTGTTAAAAGAGTTGCCAGTCTGAGTATATGAACACGTACCGGGCAACAGCCACACATGATGTTTTAGTTTTGCTTGTTGTAATGATTGTTTCATACAACCATGAGGTTCAATGTAATTAATTTATTGTAAAAATTTATAAAATTGTGTGTGAAATTACTTGCATTAGATTTGATTTATTTTTATGGGTAGTTTGTTTATTTGCCTGCAATAAAAAGTAAGCAACTAAAATTTATGTTTATTTTATTGTTCAACATGAAATAAACATAATGAAATTTCAAAAAAAAAAAAAAATTAAATACAACAATAAATAGAAAGTCAGTACAAAATATTTATTGATTAATATAAAACTAACAATATTTGATTTATGAATTTTGTAAATGTTTGCTAAGAAATAAAACTAGTGAAACAAGTGGCCTTTTAGATCATTGTAAAGTCGCTTGTGTTAAACTATAAAAAAAAATTAATTTTGAAATGGAATTTTTTTCTTAATAATTTTTATCCAAAACATTCTGTATGTATATTTTGAAAAAAGCCCTGAGTTACACAAAAAAATAAAATAAAAATTAAGTTATTGTGATGCACCCCTTAAATTGACAGGTTCTTACAATATTTTTCACTTTTAACATTAAAAATAACTTCCTTAAACTGAAGCTAAAACTGTAAAAAATTTCAAAATTTTTTTTTTTAATTTTTCATAATAGAGGCTGCTCCTATACATTTTTTCGAATACCTATTACTTAAATCCCTTTTGAAAACATAAGACATTATAAATAATCCTTTAATTGTTATATTTTCATTCTAAATATTTTGTTGTATTGGTTTGCTGACTGGCCATAACCCAATTTATTATACTAGATCACGACCCTTTAGTCTATTACTGGTAACTTTATTTGTATTTAAAAGTCCTTTCTAAATTATAATTAAATAAAACATTGAGTTTTTATCTCTTGTTTATATTCGTACAAGTCATTTCCACTCTAATAATTTTCTCACAATTGAATCTCTTAGGGCCAGTTGCCATATTGTACACGTTTGTGTCTCAGTAACTGTTTGTATAATTAATAGAGGACACTTTTCCTAACGATTAAATTCATGTACTTAATAGCAGCTGCTACTGCTTATTCTAAGTAGTCACCCCTCTAGTTCACCTTGTGATTTGTAATCATGTCACATTATGAAGGGGTTCATCATCATTAAATTAAATAAAAATCAACAACACAACAGCAACAAAAACACTAAAAAAATAAAGAACCTTATTGTTATAAATACGGTTATTTTTAATATCTAGTGTTATTTTATTGTTTTAGTTTTTTGTTGCTGTTGTTGTAGCACCCACTAGTTATCTAACATATTACATACACAAACAAACTTGCATCTGTGCTTTTGACACCGACAGTTGCTTATCATTATTATTGTTGTTGTTTGCTTTATATAAATATTTTTGTTGTTTTTTATGTAAACACATGGACACACTGTTAAAAAAAATTTTGCCTTAACCTCGTTGCCATATTGATATGATATGGCATGACATCAGTCACTCATTCATTCACTCCACTTCTTTTTTTTTTTTTGGTCTTTGCTTCTTCTTTAATGTAGTCATAGCTTTTTTATTTGTTTGTTTGAGTGCATTATTTATTTATTTGGTGACATTCGTTACAATTTATCTGTAGAAGCCAAAATAGCAGCTTTTGATTTTATTTGTTGTAAAAAAAATTTATCATTAGGATAAATAATACAGTGTGACAAAAAATAATAAAGTGCAAATACCAAATCACCATATTCGATAACGAATAAAAACTATCGTAATTTAAGAGTTTTTTTATGAAAAAATTTTAATATTTCGATACGAGTTGCTCGACCAGTAATTTCATTGTAGCTATTTTATTTTTGAATCTGGCGTTTTTAAGCATATTTTTGTTTGTCTTTAATGGGTTTTATTAAACAATATGATACGCACCGTCATCACTCTTATTTAGGCACTAAACAACGCTACTCTTTCCGCCCCAATTTTGGTTGGTCTGCAGCTATGAAATCGTCAAAATAATCATTTTCATATAAAATTGTGTATTTTAATTTTAACCATTTCTAGCCTGTAGAATGTGGTGTTCTTTGTGTTTCAATATATATATAAAACATAACGGCAGCATTGCCACAATTTGTCAAAAAAAAAAAAATTTACAGATGGCAACTAAGCTGGCCAGTTTGTTTTTTGTTACTCTGAAAATTAAATTTAAAAGAATTTCCAAAACAAAATTTTTAAACCCACCTCGTGTTGTAAGCAAACATTTTTTTTACTTACATTAATTTCTATTGTAACCCTGTTCCCAATGTCTGTTGGTCTCATTTAAATAATTTCATATTTCAAAGCTTAAAATAAAATTAAGGTTATTTATAATAATAATAAAAAAATAAAAAAAAAACCTATAAAAAATATTGTCATACCTATTATATTTTTGCCGCCAACAAAATAAATTTTATATAATAAGAGTAATAATATAAATATAGCAACTGGGGGGACAGGCATAGCCCCATGCCGTCACAATTTACATACCCTTATGTCCATGTGTACGTTTTGCTTTTATGTCAATGAACACGATTAACACTGACACCATTTGACAGTTTATCATAAAGTTTATACATGATTTTACCTAAACTTTAATGTTGCTGAGTTTGTTTACACACACTTCTTTTTTGCAAGCAAAAACAAAAACAAAAAATTGCAATTAGCACCTACACAATAACAGCTTGGATTTCTAATTTTCTAGTATAAAAAATAATTTTTTTTCAATAGAAATATTAATAAACGAATTATTATAGTGTGGGGTATTAAGAAATGTCCTTCGTTTCTGTGTCAGCTAAAATGTTTATTAACATTTTGCCATGTTTGGCAACAAACAAAAGGGTGGCCTGACAAGAAGTTACACTTAGAAGCTGAGTGATTTTTTTTTTTTTTAATGGAATTATGAAATCGGCAAAGAAGAAAATAAAACGTAAAGAAAAATGTACAGCATTTAAATTGGGACCAAATTTCTATAGGTGATCTACATAAATGAATTTGTTTAAAATTTGACATATATTATCTCTATACTCCAGTTAAAGCCTCCACGCCTATTTCTACGCCCTCTTTTCAACGGTTTTCACTGACCACTGTTCATAAACAGCCCAATTATGAATGAAACTAAGTCTATAAAACTGCTGGAGCATGCGGCAGTCAAAGAGACTCATCAACCCCTAGCGCATTAGGGCAGATGTCGTTTAGAACCTCAGCAAAAATGACAGCTACTTACGGCCCATTGTAGAATTAACTACCACATGAGTAAAATCGGTGTGGTACTCCTGTCATTTCTGTTGGGAAGCACAGGAAACGTCGGAACATGTACTCAGTTGTGGCAAGACGCAGAATAAACTACTTAGGTAGTGGGGCATTGGTCCCAGAAAATCTAGGCAAGCTTAGTCCTACAACCATTAAGTGATTCGTAAGGAGCCTTGGATTGTAGTTAAGAACTGGGCTGCGCAATAGATCTTAAAGGTCGCGTTGTCTTCTTAGCCCATAATAATAATAATGAATAAAAATTCCTTGGGAGCTTTTTTACTTTTCCTTTCCTCTTATCAAAAAAAAAATTTCTCCCTTTTTACCACAGAAAGTTGTCTGATTTAGGGAATTTTTTCCAAAAAAAAAAATTTCCAGGGAATATTCATGATTGGGCTGCAAGATGTGAGCCCATATGTAATATAAGCCTGAAATTGTGCTTTGAAATATTTTATTTACCACTTAATTTGGTGCCTCTGCTAATGCTACTAGCAAAGGCAAGAGTGACTGTATTTATTTGGATAAATTTTTAACGATTGAAATTCTATTTGTAAACGGATTTCTCTCAAAATTGATACATACGCTCTCTATACACTAAGAATACCGACTTACATAATAAAAGACCTAGTCAGGTGAAGGACAAAAATATCTATATAGTAGTGTAATGGCAGTACCAAGGCAAAAACAGTGATATGTGGCAACGGCGGTAAAAACATCTAGTATCAAATAAAATCATTATTTTGTTTAAATTAATTTGAAAAATTCTCTTGAAATTGCTTATTATCACAGTAACTATCACAAAGGGATCTGACAAGTGAGCCCCCTTTCTGTTTTTGCTATTTTAGCGCTTTAAGCAACCTAACCTAATCTACACGTTATCGAATGCAATGATTTGGTCTGTAGAATTTTCATTCAATATAAAATACCATAATTTACATGCTACTTCTACCTTAGTGATTTTTGGGATTTTGTTACTGTTGTAAACTTTTTTTCTAAAAGCATTTTTAGCCTTTCCCCTTATTTTCTTTAAACGCTGAAATATTTTAATGTTTTATTAATGCCCTCGCTAGTCAAATAATTAATGCACAATTTAATTATGTCTAATGTCACAAATGCATAAAATACATTGCAATGCCAAGACATGACATGCAAGTGTCAACTTCTATCTGTCGATAGAGAGAGAGAGAGAGAGAGAGAAAAGTGTGTCTGTGTGAGCTCAATTTAAATGTTGTTATTTTTTTTTGTATTTATTTAATTGTTTGCAAAATAAATTTTAATTGTAGTTGGCTTACATACATTTTTATTCTTTTTATAATGTTTTTTGGTATTCCTGCTTTTTAAAAGCAGGGAAATGTTTTAATTTCCCCTTTTCGATTAGTGGTAGCTCCCTAGTTTATAAAAGTTGGCCAACCTGTAATTGAAAAGTTGGCAACTTTATCATGAAACATAACTGCAGTATACCGTAGTGCTTCTTGGAAAGGAATTTTGCACAGTCTTCACACCAGAAAAGTTGCGGCGAAGGGACATACCTCAAACTGAAGCTAATGAGCTCTTCTTTAGTTCCTTTTAACTAATTTTTACATGGAATAAATATTCTTTAAGTAAAAATATCATTAAATCCCCCATACACGGTTCTTGGAAGGGAAATTTTGTACAGTCTCCCCACCAGAAAAGGCGCGGGAATGGGGCATGCCTCAAATTGAAGGTAATGAGCTCCTCTTACAGCATCTTTAACTAATTTTTAAGTGGAATACATTTTCTTTAAGTAAATATAAAATTAAGTCCCCCATACTATGCAGGTAGTGAATGTCTTTTTCTAATTTCTCTAATTTTTGCTTAGCAAACACCAAAATTAATACTACCAGTTAACAAAACCCCCCAAAAAATCTGACAGCTTTGTTGTTTTCGCTTTATTTACATTTGATCAAAAATACACAGCGACTTTCGCTCAAGGTTTTTTGGGCCAAACGTAGGAAATTGTCGTGAGTGCCTCTATTGCATGGATTTAGAGAAATTGCCAAAGCTTTTTAATTGATAAAAATGTTAGTGTTTTCTTATATATTAGCGCTTCGGTCCCTGATGTGACATATCAACAAGTAAAAAGTTAAAAACTGTGATTCCAATCTGTGTCCCAAGTTCTTGTTGAAACCCCTTTTATTTTATTTCAATTTAATTTCAATATAAACAAACTTTTCACCTCACATGTAATGAAAGGCCTTTTTTTAAATATTTTTTTTTTGCTGCTTCTTGCCCATAGTGCATGATACATATAATTTTGTTTTACTATTGACACCATTTTTTAACTTTTTTTTTTAATTTTGTTTTTGTGTTTCTCCAGTGTTGTAATAATTATTGTTCGTTCATACCTCTCGAAATGTAGCGCGGCTCTGCTACGAATGTTTGCTGGCGTCTATATTCATAGTGGCAAACAGCAAGCAAAGCAGCGCAGCGCAGTGCTGTTTGCCTAAAGTATTTATTAAATTGTGTGGCTGGTGCTGTTGTTGTTATTGCTGTACGTGTATGTGTTTTTTATTTAATTTTTATTTTATTTCTCCATTAATAAAAAAAAAGTGGGTCAATTGTGCTAATTGCTCTCCTCGTACTAGAAACGCGGTCAAAGTTGACCTTTTTCTCTATAAAAGCGTTGAATTTTCATTCATTTATTAATCATAAACAAAAAGAATAATAAAATGAATTACAAATGAATTTTTATGTGTTTTTCTTAAGCATCATGTGTACTCTTGTATTTTAATTACAATTTTTTTTCATTTAAAATTCATGGAAATTCGCTATGAATTTTTTAACCTTCTAGAAATTTTAAATTAGAATTTTCAAAGAAATTTTCTCAAAAATTTATTTACAATTTTTATGAACTAATAAAATAGTTTTTTTTTTTAACATTTTTTATTTATTTAGACTTGAGTTTTGATTTATTTATTTTTAATATTTTTTTAAATTATTTTTTTAATGTTTTTGTGTTTTTATTTCATTATTTTTTTATTTATTTCTTAAGTAAGAAAATTGTTTATATATTTTTACTTTTATTATTTTTTTATTTATTTTTATTATTATTTTTATTTATTTTATTATACTATTTTTTTAAATTATTTTTATTTATTTATTTATTTTTGATTTATTTTTTTTAATATATTTTTTTAAAATAATTTTAGTAAATTATTCTATCTCATAAATTTATTATTATTTAATATTTTTTAAGCTCAAAAAATTGTTTTTATTTAAATTTTTCAATATTTCGACCTTCTTTTGAGTCTTCTTCAAGGAAATTTATTTTTATAATCTAAATAATAATTTTTTTTTAATATTTTTTATTTTTTTTTATTTTTTTTTTATATATATTTTTATATATTTTTTTTTTATTTCTTAAGTAGGAAAATTATTTATTTATTTTTATTTTTATTATTTTTTATTTATTTTTATATTTATTTATTTTTTTATTTATTGTTAAAATTATTGGCTAGAATGCTGGTAGCATGTATGTAATTACAGGTAACCCTCGATTTATGCAATAATTATTGAAAATGTTTTCCATTTTATCTCATGCTCTAAATAAGCTAAAACTTTTAAGCGTCTCTTATTTTATTACTTCTGGTTTTTTTTTTAACCAAAAACTTCTTTCTATCAACCAGATTAAAGCTGTACATTTGCTTTTGTTGGTAAAATGTATGCCATGGCCATTACATCCATGCTTATTTATTGTGTGTCCTTTCCCTGATTAATTCATTTGACATTGTAGCAGCAGCATCTTCCATTGATCATGAAAATGATCATGCTGCAAGTGGTGTTTTATATGTGTTTGTGTGTATAAGCCCGTGTGGTCGTCATAAATTATAAAAAAAAAACTTATTATTACTTTTTTTAAAGACACACACACGCACACACTAACTGTAATACAATTGTAAGTAATTTTTGGAATATTAAATTTAAAAATGTTTAATTTTATGTTGCAGGGGACCTTGATGCTATTTAAGTTATAATTTTTGTTGTTTGTTTTGTGCCAAAAGTAAAATAATTTTTTTATGTTGCTTCAATTTAAAAAGGGCTAAATAGTTTTAGTTTATGAAAGCATGAGAGGCCATCGAAATTTTAAAATAATTTCACACAAAAGGAACAAAATTTTTGTCCAGTTTGCTGATTATTAAATAAAGTTTTAATTAAATCAATTTACTGAACTTAATTGAATATGGGAAAACAGCTTATGTCTTATTTAGTTATTTAAGTAGGTTATCACTTTAAATGCGCAAACAGTTTGATATTTTGGAAATGTTATTGTTTTCATTGCCATTTCGTTAATATCCCGCTCTGTAATGCGTAAGTGCATGCCAACGTCGTTTTATACACACAAATATCTTGCGCTAAGCAGAGAACAAACGCAAAATATTTAGCTTTTGCATCGCAACTGCTTTCGCATCGCAATACATCTCCGTCATACCCCCTAATTCCTTGACCAAAATAATTAATGGCGTTTTCTTTTCTAACAAAAATGTTGCATATATTCTGCCCTTTAAGAATGTCTACGTTCTAGTGTAAAAAAAAATGTAGTAGTTAAAAACAAAGTCACGTTCTTTTCTCAACATGTAAGATGCATATGCTTGTCCAGCCCTTTATTAAGGACACACTATTCAATATTTAACTTATCGATATTTTTAATTTAACATCCAGCCAAAAGCTTGATATTTTTTCTATAAAATCTTAAGTTTAACTATCGGTAACTTGTAATAATGGCCCTTAATTTCTTTTCTCTTCTTCTTCTTCTTCATTGTCCCTCTTCTATATCTCGCCTGTTCGCCTTTGCTTCATCTCTTTGGCGTTTAGCTAACACAATCTCTTCTATTTTTTTCCTTAAGGCGTCTGTTCTAACTAACTTAACTTTCTTAACATAAATAAGCCTGATATGGTTCTCATAACGATAACAAAGCTACATATGTGGCAATGCCGGCCACGTCTTTTATTTTGAACTATCAGTAAATTCGAGGCGAATTCGACAATGATACTTGCAATAAAGCTGCATATTAGATTATTGGATAGCATATTAGGCCTGATTATGAGTGTCGTTGTCGTGACGAAAACAGTGATATCTGGCAACGCTGGCCATATAATTTACATTTGCTTGTCGTAAGTTCGACTACAACAGCGACACTCGTAATTAGGGCTTTTGAATAATGGACATACAGCCCAATTATAAATAAAAATTCCTCGGGAGTTTTTTCACTTTTCACTTTCTTCTTACACGCAAAGAAAAAATATGGTTGAGGCAACCATATTCTGGTGGAAACATAGTATGGTTAGATTTATGATTGCCCCAATCATATATATTTTCAAATCAAAGATATTAAAAATAGCTTTCAACTGCAGATGTTGCGGTTCAACCCCCAGTCAAGGCAAGAAATTTTTTTTAATTTTTTTTTAACCTTACATACATTTTTTAATATGAATTAAAAAAAAATTTAAATTTAAATTTTTTGTAAAAATAATTTTTTTTTTATTCCATTGATTTTTCTTTTCTATCAATTTGTATTTATTTATTACATAATACATCGAGTTTAAATTTATTTTTTAAATTTTAGTTGACTCTACCAGGGCTCGAACTTGCGAACACTTAGTTAAGAAGCATTAACTCGCCACTCAACCACTTCAGCCACAAAGCTCAGTTGAGTTTGAATGATTAAAGTTTTGTTTTATACTCACTTAATTTACATGGTTGCGGAAGAGACAAAATAGAAAACAATTTACATTCAACCATATTTTTATCATTATTATGTTTGCTATGAACATATTTATGATTTCAAGTAAAATTTTATTAAACATAATATGATAATTATATGGTTGATCTAAGACACTAAACATAATGTGGTTAAAAATAACTAGAAACATGTTTATCGTTATCAGAATAATGTTTAGATGCTTCAAATTAATAATAATATTTTTGTGAAGAACACACTATGTTTGAGGTGACCATATTCATCCATCTTTTTTCTTTGCGTGTATTATAAACATAATTTCTTGATTTTGTGAATTTTCTCCCTAAAAACCAACATTTTCCCAGTTAAAAAATCCTTGGGAATATTCATAATTGGCTTGATAGTCTATATTACTCGCTGATAATGTGGCTTTATAGTGATATGTGGCAACGCTGGCCATATAATTTACATTTGCTTGTCGTAAATTCGACTACAACAGCGACACTCGTAATTAGGGCTATTGAATAATGGACGTACAGCCCAATTATAAATAAAAATTCCTCGGGAGTTTTTTCACTTTTCGCTTTTTTCTTATTGTAAACAAAATTTCTTGATTTTGTGAATTTTCTCCCAAAAACCAACATTTTCCCAGTTAAAAAATCCTTGGGAATATTCATAATTGGCTTGATAGTCTATATTACTTGCTGATAATGTGGCTTTATAGTGATATGTGGCAACGCTGGCCATATAATTTACATTTGCTTGTCGTAAATTCGACTACGACAGCGACACTCGTAATTACAGCCTTGATCTGCCTAGGCCCTGGGTGTTTTGCTATAAAAAAGATCCTGTGAATCGCTGTATACCTTTACAAAAAAAACTAAATATTTTGTGCCAGTTGTTGCAATTGATGAGCTAATTTTTGTTTGTGTTGACATTTAGTGCCAATAATAGCAGCTCTTAAAGGTCTATCATTTTAATGTGAATGAATTACTAAACTCTGATATTGTAACTCCCTTTAAAACTTTGTTCACTGTTCTTGTTAGGAGTTACAGAAATTTTCCCTTCTCTTTCACTTAAATTTTCTAACTTAATTAAAGATTTGCTTTCACAGCTCTCAGCTAAAGAATTTTTAACTGGCTCATTAATTTTCAGTGATTGAATTGCTTAGCGAAACTGCCTTTACAGCTGTCACATTGTGGCGTTTTGTTTATTTGTCTTGCTTTATATGCTTTTTGTTTGTTTACATTCAAATTGTCACGTTGTTTTCATTTGTCGTCATACTAATGACGATAGTTTGTTTTTATACTAAATTTTTTTTTTCACTTTATTTTTTTTTGTCTAGTATTAGTTGCTATTGTTGTGTAAATAAATAAAAAAAAAAGTATCAAAAAACAATAACAATTAAGTGATGAGCAGGCCTGCCTTAAACAAGTGTGGGTAACTAAATGTGTATGTGTGCTTATTTCTTTGGGAGATGAATAAAGAATTAATGAAAAAAAAATTAAGTTTGTTGCTTGGTTGCCTCACTCGCGCTAGCTGCTTGGTCGTAGTGCATTCTTTGCTAGAAGGTGTGTTTGTATGTTACTGCTGCTGCTGCTGCTTGTAATCATTTACATTGAGTACAGTGCAATGCAATGCAGTGTTGTTGTTGTTGTTGTTGTTATTGTCAGTTAGTTAATACTTATGGGTGTGCATGTGTGTGTGCCAGCGTACTTGGGTCGTTTTTGACCTTCTTTAAATGTAGGTTAACCTCATTTCTCAGTGTTTTTTTTTAATTTTGTTGTTGCCAACCATTGCTGTTTGTTGTTGTTGTGTGAATAGTATTTTCGTGTTTGTGTTTGTTTATTTATTTAAAACACAAAATAAAACTTGAAATCTGTGTACAAACAAAAATGCAAACAAAAAAAAAAGAGGTGCGTGCGTTTTGTTAGTTTTAAGTTGCACGCACTTAGCGTTGCCATACATTTTTATAAAATAAATAACAAGTTAAATTCGGCTGCGTTAGCCGAACATTCCCACATTCTTATATAAAAAAAGAAAAATGCACATGATTGAAGTGAAATATCGATGTAAAAAAATTTGTATAATTCCTACAAGAACAGTGATACTCAATTGATCTGTCATTTGATTGACATTGTTGACAGAAGACAGTTTTGACAGTATTTCTCTCTTACACATGAATCAAATGAATGTCACATGAGGGAATACGACCTCAAGCTTAATTATGTAGCCGTTCCTTAAAAAAAGTGAAGAGGTCCCCTACATTTGTAATCTGTCACTCAATTACTTTAGAGTATTTAAAAAAAATGTTTAAAATTCCGTCATACCCCAGAACTGTTACTCTGAGGGATTTTGTCTATATGAACGCACGGCAATCCCCCCTGCTGACCAAGTAGTCTGCTCGCTAATTGAAAGTGTGGCCCTAATATCCAGGCATCCAACACAACATGAGGTTCTTATTAATTCCAAGTTCGTTCAGAGATGACAGACAATCCCTTACAATAGCTGATCTTAGCTCAGGTATAGTCTTTTCTCTAGCCCTTCTCTTCAAATACTCACTAGGTCATATGAGTGTAGCAGTATTTAATAAAACGTATAAATCTGGCTACACTATCTATGCCTGGCATAGTGTTGGCAACGTTTAGTTGCTGTAAAACAAACTGTTAACAGTAATTTGTTTAGTTCTCTCACTCACTCCTCCCTCTCTGGCTTTATTGTTGTTGTAAGAGGAGCAGCCAAAATGTGTGCATTTTTAAATTTATGCCAATTATGTGTGTTCAAACGAGGCGGCTGTTAACTGTAGGCTGTGCTGTGACTTCTTCTTCTTGTTTTATTCAATAATATGTTTTATTATTAATATTGTAATAATTTTTTAAAATTGCTAAACATGTAGTTTGAGTATTTAATTTGTTTGTTGCAAGCAAAGCATTAATTTAATTTTAATTGTTTTAGCAAAGGGAGCGGCAGTGCTTCTGTTATTTGATTTAATTTTTTTTAATTCATATGAATTTTTATTTAATGGACCTTAATGCTTTCCATTGATTGATAATTTCAATTAGTTCACTTTAATTTACTGAAAAATGTTTTTGTTCATGAATTCAAATGTTTATCATTAGCCATTACGAATACAAATCTAAAGACCAAATTATACTCCACCAAAATTCTAAATTGTACAGACAATTTAAATATTTACAAACAAAGCCTATAATACAAGGTGTTTTCCAAGAAAGTGTTTATTACAGTACGACATTGAGAAATTAAAAAAAAAGAAAGAAAAATTAAAATTTTTTCTTTAAATTTATAAAAATAATTTTTTAAAAAATTTTCAAATATTATTTTTTTTTTTAATTTTTAAAATTAAATTTTTCTCAAGTTTTTAAAAAACAAATTTTTTTTAAACTAAAACAAACATTTTGAAGTAAAAAAAAAACTAAAAAAAAAATTAAAAAAAAATTAAAAAAAACAAAAAAATTTAAAAAAAAAATTTAAAAAAAAATCAATTTAATAAAAAAAATTTTAAAAAAATTAATAAATAAAAATAATAAAATTTTAATAAAAAAATAAATCTTTAAATTTCAGAAAAAATTAAAAAAAAAATTTTATAAATAAACCAAAAAAATTTAAGTTTTAATAAAAAAAAAATAAAAAAATTTCATGTTTTAATAAAAAAAAAAATAAAAAAATTTTAATAAAAAAACAGTTTTTTTTTTAAATTTAATATAAAGAAAAATTAAAAAAAATTTTATATTAAAATTAATTTTTCTTTATATTAAAAATTTTTTTAATTTTTCTTTATTTGAAATTTTTTTAATTTTTCTTTATATGAAATTTAAAAAATTTTTTTTTTACAAAATTTTTTTTAATTTTTTTTTTATAAAAATTTTTTTAATTTTTTTTATTAAACAAATTTTTTTTGTATTTAAAATAAAAAAATTTTTAAAAAAATTTTTTTTTTTAATTTAAAAAAATAAAATAAAACAAAAATTTTTAAATATAAAAAAAATTTTTTTTAATAAGAAAAAAATAAAAAAAATTTGAACGAATTTAAAATAAAACAAAAAAATATTTTTTATTCAACCCTTTGGCTGTGGAAATAGCCAAATTCGATATCGACAATTTACTGTCGTAATTTTAAAATTATTCCATAACAAAAGACTTATTTCGAACATTCCTTTTCTAATTAGCATGCAACGACTTAGGCCCAGTTTTTAGTATGTGTGTGTGTGTGTTTGCGTATTATTTTTTTTAACAATTTTTTTAGACGTATTTTTTTCCTCTAAAAAAAAAGCCATTAACCTTGTGAAAATGAATATTTTAGTTGAAAGCTAACAAATTATACTTGAACTGGCGTTTAAAAATGCGTGTAGTTTTTGTTTGTGTCTTAATTTCATAATTAAAATTTTAATTTAAAGATTATTTGCTATTACTTATGTGTTTAAGAAGCGCCGCCACCGCTTTGCTTTGTTAAACAAACTAAATGGTGTAGCCAAGTGAGCTGTAAATTTCGTCCATTGAACAAAAGTCTTTTAAGGCTCAACCAGCCCAATATATAAATAATAATTTTCGGCGATTTTTTCACTTTTCTTTGTATACGAAAAATGTACGAAAGAAACTATAGTTCGCTTTTACGGAAACAGTTTTATTTTATTGTGAAGAAAATTTCTCCATTTTCTGTGATAAAAAATTCTTTGATTTTAGATTTGTTTTTAAATTTTTTCTTTAGGAAAAATAATTGCAAAATATTTATAATTGGGCTGGATGTCGCAACAGCTCTTTTTACAAATTTCCTCAATTGCCTTTATTTTGGTACACCCTGTTAAACAAAGTGTGACAAAGTGAGTGTGTCTCTGCTTTTGTTTGTAAATATTTAGCTTAATCATTTGTTTGTTTGTTTTTACTACATTTTTTTTTAATTTAATAATGACATTAAATTTAATAGATCTTTGGGTTGGAAACCAGCCTCAAGCTGATTTTATGATCTGGTTCACGTACTACTAAATAGTTTATTACACAATTTTTATATGTGTGTGTGTGCGCATGTGTGAGCGTTTGTACAAACTCTTAAATCTCATGCTTTTAATATGCCCTACATGTTAACATTGGATGATTTAAGAAATAAATATGTAAATGGTTTCTTTGAAAATCTAAATGTTTCTTAAAAAAATGGCAATTTGTGTTCGTTTTGCTTTTTTCTGCTTGAAATTTTTTACAGAGGGGATCAATGTAGGGGTCATAAACTTAGTAGCAGCTTGTTTTCTTTCTTTTAATCCAGCAGTAATAATAAAAAAATTTTAAATTTAAATTTAGAGTTTCTTAAATCTTACACTATTTCTGTAACACTCTGTGTGTTCATTTAAAATTGATTATGTTCGTTTTAAATTAAAAAAACCAAACAGGCAGAAATGAAATTTAAAAAAATCTCCATCCAATTGATACATCCAACTGATACATTTTTGTTATGGGTTTCACAGCACATTTTTTTTTTTTTATTTATTTTATTTTTATAGATTTGGTCTTGCTTTATTTACTTCAAAAGTACTTTCTTGTGTGAGTTTATTTCCATAATTGGAAAAATAAGTGGGTCAAAATATGGTTCAGCCACATTCTCGTGCACATAAACAAACGCATACAGCTAAACGCACACAAACACAACCATAATCACGTCTTTTTAAAAGCCACAAATTATTTAAGACATTTTTTTTTTAATTTTACTGGCAACATTGTACAAAGTTGGTGAAATTTTCCCATAAAAATCTTAGATCAAAACGATTATTTTAACTAAATAGAAAAAAAAATCAACTGAAGTTGTGATTTTCAATCTCTTAACGTTTTTATTTTTGTTAGTTAGTTTTATTTGACCTTTTTCTTTTAAATAATAGACTATTTTATTAAGCTTGAGGTCTTATTTTTATATCGATTGGAGCGAAATATTGATATAAAAATAAATTTTTTTTGAAAAATAAGACCTCAAGCTTAATGATTTTATTTTTGTGTTTTCAAATATTTTATTAAAATTTTCTTTGTGAATTTTTAATTCGAGTAATATTTTAATCGATTCAATTTTTAATCGAATAATATATATTTTTTTGGATTATATGTATGTTTAAAATTTATTGATTAAAATGTTATTCGTTACGGTTTAAGCGAATAATATTATTTTATTTTTTGATTTTATTTCAATAACTTTGTAATAGTTTCTTGTTTAAATAACTTTTTTACCCGCTTTTTTATTCGTTAAGTTATTTTTGTTGAACAATTATATATTAAAAATTTGTAGGGTTTATTTTTTTATTATAATTTTTAATAAAACTATTATTTTATGTATTACATTTTGTAATCGTTTAATTTTTAGTAGTTTTATTTTAAACTTTTATTTAAATTTTATGCCGTTTGTATAATTTTTCTATTCGAAATTTTTTTTTATTCCATTAAAATATTTTTTTGGGGTTTTTTGCATCTTTTTTATGCATACATTTTTTTATTCGAATAATTTTTCTATTTGCAAGATTTTTATTAGATTAAATAATTTTTTTGAGTATTTTTCGAATGTTTTGTGTAAATAAAGAGTTTAAATTTAATAATTTTTTTTATTCATTATTTTATATTGATTGAATGATTTTTAGCTATTATATTTTTTTTATTGATTTTATAAGAAACAATTTCTAATAAATCTATCATTCAAATAATATTTTTAAGCGTTTAGTTGCTAGTGATTTTATTCTTATTTTTTATTTTAATTCTTTTACATTCGTATAATTTTTCTATTCGAATAATTTTTATTCTTTGATTAAATATATGTTTTTGGAGGCTAAACGATATTTTTGAATAGTTTTTTTTGCGATTAAATATTCTTATCAAGTAATTTTTTTAATTCAAAATTTTTTTATTCGATTAAATAATTTTTTTTTAAATTAAATTTAATTTTTTTTATAATTTTTGTTTTTTTTTATTATATATTTATCTTTTTTATTTTTGGTTTTTTTAAATATTTTTTTGGTTATTTTTAATATTTTTTGTTTTTTTTTTTAATATTTTTTGTTTATTTTTTAATTTTTTTGTTTTTTTTTAATATTTTTTGTTTTTTTTTTTAATATTTTTTGGTTTTTTTTAATATTTTTTGTTGTTTTGTTTTTTTTTTAATTTTTTTTTTATTTTTTTTTTTGTTTATTTATTATATTTTTTTTTGTTTTTTTATTATATTTTTTTTTGGTTCTTTTATTATATTTTTTTTTTTATTATATTTTTTTTTTTTTGTCCCATATCGGACAAGAATAAGTATTTAATGTTATATTAGCTTTTTAAAAAAGTTTTTATTCAGTCCCACTATGATTTTTATACCCTTCACTGTTTTTAACTAAAAATTAAATATAAATTTTTGCCCACTATGTTTGACGTCATTTCATTGAGTGCCTGACTTTTTAATTTGCATTTCACAATTTTGTTTTAATTTTCTTTTTACTGTTGTAAGTTGTCTCTGAGACAAATCATTTTGTGATAATTTAATTTTTGTTTTGTTTTTATTATTTTTCGCTTTAAGGTGTTTCCTCTAATTTTGTTGTTGTTTTTTTTTCCATAAAATTATTTTTAACCGTTTTTGGTACCGCCATTAGTTATTAATATTGTTACGTTGTCCATGCAAAAAAAAAAAGTAGTTAAAAAAATTTTTTTCTTTTATTTAATTTTTTGTGTTTCTTAAAATACTTCATGGAAAAGCAAAAAAAAAGCGAAATAAAATTTTGATTATTTGAAATAGTTGGGCATAAAAGTGGGTCATTTATTTTAAGCATAAAAGCTGCATGGGTCTCTGAATGTACTCGTATGTATGTACCGTACATACGTGCAAACGAGTATTAGAAATGGAGGGTGGTAAAAAAAGAAGTGAAAAAGTCAATTTAAAGTTTTATTTTTTTTTTAATATAAAAAAAGTATAAAAAAATTCCAGAAATTTTTGTATTTTATTTCACAGTTTGGGAATGGTTTGGGACTTATTGGACCTCAAAAGATCCCAGTGGGTTAGATTCAATACCTCTGCTGCCTGATTGCTCAACCCTCGTTTTATAAACAATTTCTTAATACTCTGCAGTGCACAGCACAATTTTTTTCTTAAGTTTTTTGCTGAACGCTTCCATTTAACTCACACGCTTCACTGGAATTATTAGATTCATTTGCAGTGTGATAAATGGCTGGCCAGCTTCACCACAAAACGTAAGCATATAAATATAAATCACTGAAACTTATTAAATCAATTGCAACAGCTGTAGAGTGCGATTTTATTTTAAACATTTTAATCCAGTTCATTTGAACTATGAGAGCCTTAAGTTGGCTTAGCCTACAATTCACTTAAAATTAGTGAGAATGTGGTGTAAGTGTTAAAACAACAACAAAGTGAGTTGCTATACGTTTTTCCTTTAAAACCCAACAAACAAAATATCATATATTGGTGGCTGTTACTTTATATGCTGCAGAGGAAACTAAATTGTGGGTGTGGCTAGTGAAAATTTCGTGGCGATCAAAGATTGAAGTCTGTGTAACACATATGAAATTTAGCTTATTCTTCCAGGAATAAAGAACAGATAAATAAAATATGTGGAAAGTAAATTAAACTCCCAAAAAAAATGTTTTTCCACATTTCCACACCCTCTTTCCTGTAAAAATTAAGTGGTTGCATGCTGCTTTTCTTTACGTTGTGGTACACACAAAAAACTCTATCGGTTTTTTGAAGATTTTATTTTAATACCATAAAAAAGCCTACTTCTATTACGTCACGTAATGTTCTTGTATTGTATTTTAGTCTTTTCAGTTTTATTCGGCCTTATTACGATGTTGTTTTTTAAGTCGAATTAGCCACAAGCTCATGTAAAGCATATGGTAGGCGTTGACACAAGTCGCTGTTTTCGTTGCAGCAACGACAGCCATAATCGCTGCTATTAAGTTTGCTTTAAAGGCAGAAAATAAAAATTTTAACTAAGAAAAAGTGCAAACTGCAAAATATAAGAAGTTACTGTACGTAGCTTTACGTAACGTAACGTAAGTATGACACAAATGACATTGCGTGACTTAAGTAAAGTTAAATGATTTATGTAAAGTTGTATGACGTAAGTAAAGTAAGGTTAAAATTACGTTACGTAACGATTTTTTTTTTTTGGTATTGCTTATATCAAAATGTTAAGAAGTTAAATTTAAACAGATTTATTTAAAGTTGAGGCAAATGCTTATTTAAGACTTTGGCGTCCCTGGAAAGCCCTCGTGCCTTACTTTATATCCTTTAGTTACAGTAACGTTGAAAATTTGCAATTCTAGTGGAAATATTAATTTTTTAAACAATTGAATAGAAAATCTAAATGAGTTTCAACTTTTTAAAGTTCAATGTTTTGAAAAGTCCTGTCACTTTACTTAATAATTCTTTCTCAGGGCCATCATATCGTAGTTTTTTTTTCTTTTTAACAAAATGAAACTCATTAAAAGTGTCTAAATGTTTCATAACTCAACAAATAAAAAAAATTGTTGCTAAGCAATCATAAGTGAAAAAACCTTTTTTGCCATTGAAATTCATTGTCCAATTTTTTTTCTTGTGTGTTTGCTTGTATGTTTGATAGCAAAAGTCAACAACCAAAAAATATTCTTTAAGGTTTTCATTCAATAGAAAATACTTGAACTTTGCAATACAACCTTCACTGTATGGTACTTCTTCTTTATAAACACACATACATGCATGCTTATACACACACACACGCACAGTATCTTAATAACCAAATGAGAAGTTACTTTTACCCTTAACTAATAAAATATGTTAAAGAGTTAAACATTATCAAGGAAATTAACTAAACTAACTATGACTGAATAACGACAGATAAACGACACGACGTCTTTGTTTGATAGTGTCATAACATACACACAGACAAATATTCAATTGTGTTTTACTGCTGTAGTCAGGGCAGCCGTGTAGTTGAAAGAAGTACTAAAACAAAAGCAGCAATAATTTTTTGGTGTATGAGTGCGTTTAAAGTCTAAATAAAAAGTCTTGGCATAAATCAGAGATGAAAAATTTAATTAAAATTTTAATCAATATGACATTTTTTTTAATCAAATTGTAAGTTTAATCTCGAATGTATTATAGTTCGTCTGGAAATTGACAAAATCCCTTAGAGCAACAGTACTGACTGGTACATGATGGAGCTTAAAAAATATTTTAAAAATACTGCTAAAGGATTTCCGACTAAAATGACAACAGCTTACTAATTTAAGGGGCTTCCCTTTAAAACGGTATTAGCCCCATCCCGCTATCTCTTATAGTTCGTGTGGAAATGGACAAAATCTCTTGGAGCAACAGTATTGACTGGTACATGATGGAACTTCAAAAATATTTTAAAAATACTACTAGTGAATTTCGGGCTAAAGCGGCGACTGATTATAAATCTAGAAGAGCATACCTTTAAAATGGTGTATGTTTCATCCCGTTATCTCTTATAGTTCGTCTGGAAATTGACAAAATTCACTCACTTTTAAAAATTTTATTATAATAGGTTGCATAATTTTCTTAATTTTCCAACTCTGACATAATACAATGACAGTTTCCTACTAAAGCTTTTGTCATGGTTTAAGTGGGTACTACTGCTGAGCAGCAGTTGAAGTGGTTGTCAGTTAGTTGGGGTGACTGTTTCTACGAGACTTTGTGTGTATGAGTGCATGATTAAGAGTGAGTGTGTTAATGTGTGCGTGAGTGTCACTGGCAGAGTATAAAATATCATTATTATTATTGTTATTGGACAACGTTAGTGCTTCTCATGATGTTAATGATGATAATAATAATAATAATAGCGATGATGACGATGACTTTGACAAGCATCAAGGTTAGAGAATTCTATGGTCAACGAACGTATGTATGAACGTGCCTGCCACCAGAGTAGAGTGTGTGTATGTATGTACATACATACAAGAATTAAAATGCAACAACAATTATAATAAAAAGAAGAAAAGCAAATCGTGTTCATTCTTTTAATGCTTCTTGTGTAGACACAATTAAAATTAGGTTCATACACTTTGAAAAAGATACAAAATAAAATAAAAAAAAAATAGAAAAAATTAAAAAAAAAGAATAGAAAAATTAAATAAATTTTTTTTATTAGTGTGCGAGTATAATTTGCTATTTGGCACCATGCAGAACAGAGAATATGATTAGACAGACAGCACAGGACGGTGATAAATTTAAATATTAGAATTTTAATGGGTTAAAATTTTGCATGAGAAAATCATTAAGTCTATAATTTAAGTCTTCAATTATGCTTGTGTGTTTTTAATTTTTTATAAAAAGACTTTTTTAAATAAAATTTTTTGGTAAAGAAAAAAAGCACCAAATTAATTTTTTATTGGCTTTAATTGCCAATAGTATTTACTGATTCCTTAAATAAATTTTTATTTTGTATGCAATTTTCTACTTAGTTGCAGAGTCACAATGTTGAAAAACTGGTCATACTTAAACTAGGGTGCCTATTGCAGGGCTCCTTAGATATATAAGAATTTATTTAAAAAAAATCTTTTTTTATGAATTCTGATCCAGCTATTTCCATATAAAATTCTTGATCCACTTTAAATTTTAATATTTTCAAACTCTGTTCTTAAACAAGTGTTTTGTGTTGTTGGTTGTTCTCCTTTTTTTAAGCTTTAATTTTTTCATCAATGAAAAAAAAACTGCATTCAGCAGACTTGTAGACTTTTAATAACTATTTTGTGTGTGTGTGTGTGTGCGTTGCCCATAAAGTGGAGAAAAGTTTTTAATTTTTTTTATTTATATATTTTTTTTAATAACAAGTCTGGGTTGTTTTTTGTTTTGTCTTTCCGTTCTTAAACAATCATTGTTCTACAAAACTGTTTTTTCAGTGATTTTCTTTTGTTTTTGTTGTTGTTGTTGTTTCAACATTAAATGTCTGTCGGCCTGCTGCTTCTATTCCAAACCGGCATATGAATTTTGTATGTTTGAATGGTTGTGGTTGGGTTTGGGATTCATGCTTGAATTAGTTCGTTACAGTGAATTTGCAACAACTTCCTTGTTAATGTCTGTTTTATGACGATCATAATGAAATGCTGCATGGCTTGCTGCTGCATAACCTTTTTGCTTTAATTTATTTTTTTTTTTTAAATTTTAAATTTCAGGTCAGCTAAAGTTTTTATTAAAACTTCAAATTGTTAGTGAGTGACTTCGGGTTCCAAAAAGTGAAAACTGTCATTCAATTAAACAACTTCACTTTATCCAACAAGTGTGAAGCTGAAAATTTGTTCAGGCCTTGGATCAAGTAAAAAATTCACACAGATTCATTAAGCTGAATTCACTACCAGCTGGTCTCTGATCACAGAGGTACCAAATCGTAGTACCTTTTTGTTTTTCTTATTGGAGCATTCTGTCTCACCCCCTTGTTCTGAACAAAATTTTTGTCACCACAAATGTACAAGTACACTGAAAAAACATTGTAGTTACGGAAAAATATTTTGTGCAGAAAAAATTTTGTTCGTATAGTATTTTTTAAAAAAGCTTGAAGTACATAAAAAAATTTTGTAGATACGGACAAAAAAATTTTGCGGAATTTTATTTTAGTGTTTTTTAAAGAAAAAATAAAATTTTTTTAAAGAAAAAATAAAAAAATTTTTTTAAAGAAAAAATAAAAAAAATTTTTTAAAGAAAAAATAAAAAATTTTTTTTAAAGAAAAAATAAAAAAAATTTTTTAAAGAAAAAATAAAAAAAATTAAAAAAAAAAATAATAAAAATTAAAAAAAAAAATTAAAATAAAAAAATTTAAGTAAAAAATAATTAAATAAAAAAAAATTTTTTCAATAAATTTCAATAAAAAAATTTTTTTCAATAAAAATAATTAAAAAGGTTCTTTTGTCAATGTTTTTTTAAATTTATTAATTGTTTTTTCTAAGAACGAAAATTTTATTGCTCTTAGAGAAGGGCAACAACAAGCCAATAGTTGCACTATTAAACAAAACTTTAAATTTTCAAAAAAAAAAAAAAAACTGTCAAATTGAAAGGAAAAATTTTGTAGCAGCTGACTTTCTTAGTCTTTCAATTTCTTTTTTTTTTTTGATTTTTTAAATTGAAAGATCTTTACGTATGTTAAAAAAAGAAATTTGTGATAATTAAAGTTAAAGAAAATAAATATGTTTTGTAAAATGTTTTATGTTGTTGTTGTTTTGTTAAAATCAAAGGATCTTTATTAACTTTTTTTTTGCAACAAAACACAAAAACTTTTACCATAACAATCCCAGCCATTCCAAGCATTTATAAATATTTTATGCTTTTTTGTTGTTGTTACTTTTTTAAACTAACATTAAAAAAAAGTATGTTGATGTTGTCTTCATTTCAATATTATTATTATTTTTTGTTGTTTTTGTTTTTCTATTTTCTATTACGTTTCACATTATTGGGAGTACTTTCTCTTCCTGCTAGAGATTTGCAACATGGATTTTTTTTTTGGCTGTATAAATGAATATTAAAGTAACTGACTTTTTGATGAACGAACGTATGAAACGAACGCTTGTGCTGTGCTGTCTGCCACTCTTTTTTTCATCTTTCACTAACGCCTTTTGTTTACATACTCGTGTATACCCGTAACACCGTTGGATTGTATCAATTTAAGTGAATGAATGACGCTTGAAAACGATGTCGTTTATGGCAAACTTTTTATAAAAAGATAATTTTTTTTTTAATAATAATAAGCAGTGGTGGCAGCAACAGACAGCTTAATGGTTATTTAAATAGAGCTTATATACATCAGTTGCTTGTTTATTTAGTTTTTTTAGGCTTGGGTTTTCCTTAATGTGAAATGCATTTTTCATTTTGTTTTCTTTTTTCTTGTTATTTAAAAATGTTTTTTATTTCATTTTTTCAACACCCTTCACAGTATTTCTAATTTATATAAAGCCAGTTTAATAAAAATTATTATTTTGTTTTAAGTCTAATAATTTCCAAATGGTTTATATATTTTTCTCTTTAAATTAAAAAAAAAATCGCTTATATAGAAAGCAATTTTGCTTTGGTACACTACAAAGTAAATTTCTTGAAATCTTAAGAAAAATCTCTCACAAATTAGAATTTTTTTTTAAATAAAAAATATTCCAAAACATGCGTACAATTTAATTTAATTTTTTTTCTTGTTCCTTGAAATATAAAAATAAAGTAAAATATAAAATGATGACCCTCAAGTTGAGCAATTGTACGTTTTAACCCTCAAAAAAACTCACACAACTCTGCCATTGAAGAAATAACTTTGGAAAATAAATAAATAAAATTCACTCGCAGAATAAAATAAACTAAAAGATAAATAAATAATGCAGAGAAGAGACAACTCTCAAGGATGCGTTCAAAAGAAAAAGAATAAAAAAAAACACAAAATACTCGTACACACATTAAAAGGTCAAAGGTTTTGAAAGCTCCATATTATAAAAATAATGTTTTCTGCATGTTTGTGTGTGTGTGCGTGTGTGTGTAAAAATCTAGGAACAGCAGTAACATTTTACTGCAGATTTGGAAATTGTAAAATGTATTTCTTTTTTTAATTAATTAAGAGGGTTTTCCGCTGTAATACTGAGTAAAACGACTTGTCAAAAATTTAAATCAAGTGAAAAAATATAATAATGTGAAAGCAATACATCAAAAAATACGGATAGAAGTTTGACAGTCGGTTGGCTCTCACAATTTTTAGGAACATTTTCTAAATGTTTATACTTTTCATGGTATCAGGGTTGCATTTTTGCATACATAAAGAGAAATAACAAAAACAGCTGACAAAATCCAATTAAAATATTAACACTTGTATTATAGAGTAAAATCCCTGTGTGATTTTTCGACAGTCGTTGATTTTGCTCTTTCAAAATTAAATGAGAATCTTAACACATGTGTTATAGCGTAAAACTCGGATTAATTCTGATTATTACAAGTTAATATCGGTGTGATTGTGATTGTCGTTGGCGTGGGGCAACGCCGACCATACGTTGCAAATTGTGACAACGCGGTTTTTCCTTAAAACCTACAAATGCAAGTCACAATTATTACCAAATAATAATAAATAAGCGCAACACAAAAATTTAATTTATTTATTGATTTTCTAAGCAAAAAAAAAAAAATAAAAAATAAAATAAAAAATAAAACAAAAATAAAATAAAAAATAAAACAAAAATAAAATAAAACAAAAATAAAATAAAAAATAAAACAAAAATAAAACAAAAATAAAATAAATAAATAAAATAAATAAAAATAAAATAAATAAATAAAAAAATATATAATAAAAAAAAATAATAAAATAAATAAATAAAATATAAAAATAAATAAACAAAAATAAAATATATAAATAAAATAAAAAAAAAATAAAATATATAAATAAAAAAAAAAAATAAATAAAAAAAAAAAAATAAAAAAAAAAATAAATAAATAAATAACATTAATAAAATAAATGAAATAAATAAAATAAATAAAAAAGAATAAAATAAAAAAATATAAAAATTATATAAAAAATAAAATTAAGAAAAAAAGAACAAACAAATAAAATAAAAAAAATAGAATAAAAAAATAGAATAAAAAAAAATAGAATAAAAAAAATAGAATAAAAAAAAATAGAATAACAAAATAGAATAAAAAATACAATAAAAAAACCTTAAAGGAACAATTGAGCGTACCTCCAGGCCAATTATGAATAAATATTATCCAGCTGGTACCTTGTAACAGTGAAACGTTATATTTTTCTTTTTTTTTCACTGATTTTTAAAAAATTTTTCTAATTTGGCTTAGTTACTGTGGACAGTATTTCTTTACAAATATTGAATAAAAAAAAATATTCTTTCCCTTAATTCCTTTAAATCTCTGTTTAACAAAAACCGTCTGCAGTCTATGTTACTTTGCAACAAAAGTATTCACTATAAAAGCAGAAAAATTAAAATAAAAAAAAACAATAACAGAAACGGCAACGTCACAAACACACACTTTTACACTCGAATTCACATTTACATTTTTATAAATTTAAAAAATCCACAAAATTTCCATTATATATAATTCGCTTGATGTTTGTTTGTTTGCGTTTGTGTTGGTGTTGATGTTTAAGTAAAAGAAGTATTAAAGACGGCAGCAGCGCATATTCCACCCACTTGAAATGTTTTAACGAGGAGACCAAAAAAAAAAAGAAGAAAAAAATCATTCAAAGACAATTCGTTGTAGCTGTAACATTCATCTATAAATTTGTTGTTGTTCTTGTTGTTGTTGTTGTTGTTGTATTTTTTACGAAACGAAATTGTTTGTGTTCCAGATTTTCACTTTGAATTTAAAGTTACACAAAAATTACTAAATTTTTTTTATTTATTATTAAAACAACAACATGAATTTAAAGAGCTTTAAATAAACAGCTACAACAACAATAAGTACAAGAGAAGTTTGAATTTATTTGCAAACGTCGGTCGGCCTACTTTTTATTTGTTTAAAAACTTGATTTCTTTTTGTTGCAAAATTTTTATTTAAATTTCAAAATCTATATTGTTGTTGTTGCTGCTAATGTTGGGTTGTTATACGTCCCTTTTTAGCAACGAAATAGTAATATAAAAAAGAAAACCAAAAAAAAAAAAAAAAAAACTTATTGTCACGTTGCTGTTTGTTAACGCCATCCATGTCTTGTTGTTTAGATAATTTGTTGCTGGTGTTGCTTAGAGTTTATGTTAAAGTTTTTAATTTAATTAAAATTTTATGTATTTAGTTTATTTATTTAAGCGATTGAAAGAAATTTTAGTTTGATTTGACTTTAAATTTGATTTTCACAACGAAACGATTCCAATTAGTTTTTGTTTTAATTTAATAGACAAGTCAAGACACTTTTTGTTAAAAATTTAAAGAGATTTGGCAGTACATTAGAATTTATATTTGTTTTACTTACTGGTGAGCACAGGCTGCGGCACCTCTTCGCGCTGTCGAATGTAGGAGTTTCCCCGACGACTCCTACAATCCATTTATATGACTCCGTGAGAAACAGCAATTGGCTTAAGTTGTAACGGCCTTTTCTTATTTTCCTCTCTTCTCTTCTCTTCTCTTCTCTTCTCTTCTCTTCTCTTCTCTTCTCTTCTCTTCTCTTCTCTTCTCTTCTCTTCTCTTCTCTTCTCTTCTCTTCTCTTCTCTTCTCTTCTCTTCTCTTCTCTTCTCTTCTCTTCTCTTCTCTTCTCTTCTCTTCTCTTCTCTTCTCTTCTCTTCTCTTCTCTTCTCTTCTCTTCTCTTCTCTTCTCTTCTCTTCTCTTCTCTTCTCTTCTCTTCTCTTCTCTTCTCTTCTCTTCTCTTCTCTTCTCTTCTCTTCTCTTCTCTTCTCTTCTCTTCTCTTCTCTTCTCTTCTCTTCTCTTCTCTTCTCTTCTCTTCTCTTCTCTTCTCTTCTCTTCTCTTCTCTTCTCTTCTCTTCTCTTCTCTTCTCTTCTCTTCTCTTCTCTTCTCTTGAAAACTTAAACTTTCCATTCCTGACCTTTTTTTTTTCATATTAAACTACTATTGTGTACCACCTCCAATTACAATTTCCATTGTAAACGAAATGAGAGTTGTAATCAGGAAGTTGTAATCTCTAACATGCGAGTGTTTAACAATGGGAGACCAACTTTAATTTCGTGTCAAAAATTTTAAGCATCTTTGGCAGCAAAAGTACTTTTATTTTATGTTAAATTTATTAAATTTAAATATTCATGCTTTTTTACCACCGTTTTTTTCCTTTAATTTTATTTTCCTTATTTTTTTTATGAAATTAAAAAGTACGTAAAGTAAAAGATTTTAAAGCGATAAATTTAATAGACAGTAAAAAGAAACATAAAGACAGATGTAGACAGATTTAAGTTTTAATTTTTAACACATTTAGATCTGAAATGGAGACAACAAATGAAGATAAAAACGACGACAACCAACCATCCACTGACTGCAACAACAGTAGTACCAAAATTGTGGTACTTTTCATATTTAAATAATAAATTACTTGGACCTTTTTTTTTCTTTTTTTTTTTTGTTTGCTGAAGTTGTTGAAGTGGAAGTAGCTGAGAAAGAGTAACTGTGGTGGGGCTGTGAGATAAATAAGTAGTAAAATTTATGCAGTCACACAGTGGCGTTTTCGAAGGTTTTTAAAGAGTTTATTTTTTAAATTTAATTTTTTTAGTGGTAATTGTGTTTGTATGTTGTTAAATCTTCTTTTAATAAGTGTGCGCAGGAATAAAAAGAAGTAATAAAATTATAATGGAAGGGGTTGCTCAAAATCTTATGACCCTCAAACTTTTCATATGAAGTAATAAATTTCAAATCAAAAAAAAAAAAAAATTTCATTTAATTTAGTGCTTTTTTTTTTATTAAAAAAATGTTAAACATAATTTGTTTTTATTAAAATAAAACTAGCACAGCTCCCACAGTGCACATCTTTTAAGTTTAATTCAACAGGCAAAATTACATGGCATAACGTTACATAACTTTTGCTGAAGAAAAGTGTTAAAAAATGACTAAAACAATTTGCCATGCCAGCAATAACTAGGTTTTTCTAATATTAAGCAAGAAAATAAATTTAATTTTTTAAATGAAATTGTGAAATGAGTTGCATTTTGTATTTCATATGACATTTAAAAATATAAGATGACGTATGGTTTTTTTTTTTTTTTTTTTTTTTTTTTTTTTTTTTTTTTTTTTTTTTTTTTTTTTTTTTTTTTTTTTTTTTTTTTTTTTTTTTTTTTTTTTTTTGAAAAAATGTATCATGTAAAAGTGTCTGTAATTAAGCTATTATTTTTGAAAGTGGTATAAGTCAATTTTTTTCTAAAGTGGACTTATACCATTTTCAAAAATAACAGCTCAATTAACTAAATATTTCATATTTTATTAGGTATATTAAATGTTTAAATAATTTTTTTTTTTTAATAAATTGTTTTAAATTGTTTTGAGCCCTGCTGTATGTTCGTGTTTCTTTGAATTTAAATAAACTGAAATTTATGCCGGCCATATTTTTTTTAGTCTGTTTTTTTTTTTTTAATTTTGTCTTGACTGGCCCATTATGTCTACTTTGTTGTTGCTGTTCACTCCTTTTGTCCAATTATACTTCATTATGCCGCCGACAAAATCATTAAAAAAACAAAGAGAAAAAAAATTTGAACGAAACCTTCATTTCAAATTTTATTTTTGTCTGATTTAATAAATCATTTAAAAACGTACAAAACATAATAATTTATTTTGTTTTTTATTTTCTGTTTATTTTCAGGTATGTAAATTTTATTTTCTTTTTTTTATAAAAAGGATTTGCTAATTAGAAGCGTAAGTTTTAGCCAAAGTAAGGGTATAAAACGAGGTAATTTAAGTTTTTAAATGAATTTAATTGAATTGCTAACGTATAATTTTTAAAATTTATCTTGGTCCCGCTTATATTTATTTGCTACAAAAATGTTGGCAATACTGCAAGCAAAGCTAAAGTTGCCAGAGGGTAGTCATCCTTAAGGGTTAAAACGCCAATTAAATCCTAGCTGACTTAGGCGTTCAAGCCGCCAAATTTAGGTTGTTGTTTTATAGTTGTTATAGAAAAAGGAAATTGGCTGTTTTACTAAACGTGTTTAATAAAAAACGCTGAGGAGTTAGAAAACTAAAATTTGACAGTGCGCGTTGTTTTGTCTTCTTCTTCTTTTTATTGTTGTTATTGTTTTTGAGTGAATTTTATTTAAAAAAAAGTCGTGGACATGTCAAAAATTTGTGAACTTGAGCTTAGCAGCATATGAGTTTAAGCCAAAAACATTTGGCCACTGAACAATTTTCTATTGTGAATTATAAAATATATATTTTTATTAGGGGCCCCGCGATCTGTAAAATCTCTAATCCCAACTGAAACCATCCCAGACTTCCTACTATACCCATAACTCATATAACCTAAGTGTTCTGGTGCCAGTATCCCACTGCCTAAGTAGCCAATTCTGCGTTTTCCCAACTCTGAGCAAACGCACAAAATATTTTCCCAGGTTTTTTTTGTCCTTCTAGAAAGAATTAACCACAGTCGTTTTATAGCACATCAATTTCATTCAATTGATAATAGAGTCTGCAATAGAGTTTGATGTGGTTTCTGCTGATGTTAAGAATAACATCTATCTTAATACGTTCGCGTTTAATGAGACGGTTCTCCAGCAATATTTTTCGATTGTGTTTTTCTCTTTGCTGTAGCAAAGCACTAATGAAGTTATTGTTCATTCCGCAGAAAGGCCCTTTGGCTATGAAAGAATAATCCGCGCCCTATTTAGCCAGATAGTCCGTCATTTCATTGCTTTCATTTTCTTCATATCCGCCAAAGTAATTCAACCGCGTTGGAAGCAAAAGCTTGCTAATACACTCAGAGCTGCATGATTATCTGAGAGAATGTATATATCGGAACCCCAAAGCCACCTTCGTGCACATAGCTTTAAGACGCGGACTTCCGCTTGAAGAATTTGGGAAATTTTCCCATTACAACTGCCTTTTGGAAACCTGACTCTACAATTCCCGCTCTTCGCTATTTCCTTTTCATACTTGCAAAATTGAGTTTGTTAAGCAAGTGAAAATAAATATGTTTTAACGTAACCCCTTACGTTTCAGTATTTATGGCATATTTATCAAATATTTATTAAATATTTCTAAATATACTTTTTTTTAAAAATACTTCAAAGTAATTTCTGAGTAATTGAGCGGCAGATTACAAATATAGAGGATCTCCCCTTTGAAATCTTCTTTGGTTCGTACGGAAGTTGCTAAAATCCGTCAGAGCAACAGCTGTGGGGTATATGAAAATTTAAAAAAAAAAATTTTAAAATAGTCCAAAGTAACTTCTGAGAATTTGAAAGGTAGATTACAAATCTAGACGACCGTCTCTTGAAAATGATATATGTTCCATTCCGTAATCTTCCATGGTTCGTCCGGAAGTTGTTAAAATCCGTCAGAGCAACAGCTGTGGGGTATATGAAAATTTCAAAAAAAATTTAAAAAATGGTCCAAAGTAACTTCTGGGAATTTGGGCGGTAGATTACAAATCTAGACGATCTTCCCTTGAAAACGATTTGTGTTCTATCCCGTAATCTTCTATTGTTCGTCTGGAAGTTGCTAAAATCCCCCAAAGCAACAGCAGTGGGGTATATAGAAATTTAAAAAATATTTTAAAAATAGTCCAAAGTAACTTCTGGGAATTTGGGCGGTAGATTACAAATCTAGACGACCGTCTCTTGAAAATGATATATGTTCCATTCCGTAATCTTCCATGGTTCGTCCGGAAGTTGTTAAAATCCGTCAGAGCAACAGCTGTGGGGTATATGAAAATTTCAAAAAAAATTTAAAAATAGTCCAAAGTAACTTCTGGGAATTTGGGCTCTAGATTACAAATCTAGACGACCTTCTCTTGAAAATTGTATGTTTTCTATCCCGTAATCTTCTATGTTCGTTCGGAAATTTTAAAACTCTTTTAGAGAAAGCTACCGTATTTATGCACACTTATATTTCTTTTAAACATATTTGCAAATTTGTTATAAATACTAAAAATATATTAAACAATATTAAATGACGTAAAAGGTTACGTTACAAAATATTTATCTGGGCATAATTATTTTTACTGACTTATTTTGTTGTAAAAATTATCACCTGGGCAACTCTGTTTAATGAGAAAGATCATAATAGCAGCCCCTAAATAGAGTACTATTGTGAATTACTTCTAATAAAATTACTTTTATTTGCAAAACACATTTCGTAATGAAAACGACCACACTGGCTTTGCTGGATTTGCTTGCAAAATCACATTACAGCCCGGTAAACACTATTACTATTGTGAATTATAAAATAATTAAACTTCCAAGTGTGTTTTTTCTACTGTTTTTGTTATAATAAATCCAAAAAAAAAAAATGATAAAATTTTATTCCACCAAAAATATTTGCCTTTAATTTACAGGTTTAATAATAATTGTTTTTTTTTTTTTTGTTTAAAATTTGCAATCTTTAACACATAAATTTCAAATATAATTTGGCAAGTCGAAGCAACAAAACAAAAAACGACATGCTTAACCTAATTTTGTAACTTTTTGAAAAAGCTACAACAACAAATACAAAATTACTTGAGGTAATTTTAACTTTAAATATTTTTTTCGGTTTATTTTTTCTTCTTTTTGAATTTTTGTAAGACATTTTAATAAATTAAAGATAAAAGTTTTAGTAGTTTTAAGTTTCAATGCTCACAAATACATCATATGGAAAAATGAATAAGAAAAACCAAAAAATTACAGAAAAAGAATGCATGAATTGCGTTATGGCATAGTGGGTGGGTGGCGATTTACAGTTTAAAGCTTAAGCAAACAAAATAAGAAGGAGCAATTTTTTCTTTTTGTTAAATTCACACCAAAATTTATTACAAAATTTTTGCACAAAATTAAACACAATTTACAACAAGTAGCCGCCGCTGCAGCGTTATGGGTTAGCAAACCAACCTGCATTTGTTGTTGATTGTAGTTCAGACGTGTATGATCAATAAAGCATTTAATGTGTTTGCTTTATGCACTCGTACTACGTACTTGGCTGATTAATAAGTGGCTGTTAAAATGTTGCAACAAGCGCATTGAGCATATGAGTGTCTTGGAAATATTTTTTAAATTTACTTGGCGTCAATAGCATTTTTATTCTTGTAAATAGAAAAGACAGCAAAAAGAAAAAAAAAATATGCGAAGGTGTTAGAAGTCTATTGGAGTTTGTAGAGAGTGTTGCAACATAAAGGCAGTACATAAAAAGCCTGCAATTTTAGAGAAAAACACACAGAGTTTAATAAAAATGTTTACATATGTCTGAGTTGAAGAAAGTTTAAGATCGAATGCAAGAGTTGTATCCACATTGTGAAATGTTGGAAGTGATGTATAAGCTGTAAAGTCCTGCTTGGATAGCTTAAAAGGTTTTGCACTCGATCTTACTCCTTTTTAAAAAACTAAAACAGAAAACTGTGTGTTAAGCTTAGAAGCTTTTAGGCCTAAAAGCTATCGAAGTTGGATACCTTTTTAAGCAATATCAAAAATTTTTTTAAAATAGTCCCAAGTTACTTCTGAGTATTTGGGCGGTAGATTACAAATCTAGATGACCTCCCCTTGTTGAGAAGTCAACGTATTTGTACCCACCCTAAACATATTTAGAAATATTTAATGACGTAAGACGTATTTGATAGATATGTATGTCATAAATACTGAAAATGTACAGGGTGGTTAAATTTTAAGGGCCGATGTTGAATGTGAACCAAACGTCAAGTTTTTTGTCTGCATTCCATTTCACATTTCCCAATTTCCGACTAACTCAATTTGAACCATGGAAAGATACACAATCGAGCAACGCGTTATTAGGAAAATGGGCGTTCTAATCAAAATGCATAGCGTGCAGTTCGTGATTTTTTCTTGTTCAGTGATGAGGCACATTTACATCTCAGTGGATTCGTGAATAAGCAGAATTGCCGCATTTGGGCGAATGATAATCCAAGAGTGATTGTCGAAAAACCAATGCACCCACAAAAGTGACTGTTTGTTGCGGGTTATGGGCTGGCGGCATCATCGGGCCGTATTTTTTTCCAAAATAAGGTCGGTCAGCCAGTTACTGTGAATGGTGTCCGCAATCGTGAGATGATAACGAACTTTTTATGGCCCGAATTGGAAGATATGGATGTGGACGATATGTGATTTCAACAAGACGGTGCCACTTGCCACACAGCTAACGAAACAATGGCCGTGTTATCTCACGTGGTGGCGATGTCAATTGTCCGCCAAGATCATGTGATTTGACACCATTGGACTTCTTTCTTTGGGGTTATTTGAAAGAAAAGGTGTACGTCGATAAGCCAGCAATAATTCAAGAGCTAAAGAATGAGATAATTCGTCACATTAACGGCATAGAACCTCAATTATGCCTCAGCGTCATCGAAAATTTGGACCATTGGATGGAGGTGAGCCACCGAGGTAGCGGGGGCCATTTGGTCGATATTTTGTTCCATACATAATTGAACCATACCATATTATCATAATAAAAAGAAATGACAATAAATTCCTATTTATTTACAAATACTAAAAAACGTAACGGGTTACGTTAAAACATATTTATCTCCGCATAGTTATCTTCACTCAGTTATAATTTTATGTTCCATCAAACTTGTTAAATTTGTGATCGAGTTCGAGACTGTCTGAGTGAACTGAGAAATATTTAAGCAGGTGGTCTGAATTCTATTATACAGTGGATGATAAATGTTGGTTGTTAATTGTTAGGGCGTCATCTACTGTCATATTTTTTTCTCTTAATTGTCCCAACACCCTTTATTAGTTGATGGTTTGTTTGTGTGGTTATACTTTGCAGCAGGCATTAAGTGTTTCCTGCTGTTTTTTAGTTGTTTTAAATGAATGTTTGCGTTACCTTAAGCCTGACAGCTTTATTGTAATGAAAGATAATATTGGCTGATTTTTGTTAGGAATTTAAAAATTTTGTGCAGCCAACTAAAATCGAAAGTTATTTGTTGAATTTTTATTTAAAAAAAAATTTTTTTTCTTGAATTATCGAAGGCAATAACTACTACTAGACCTCATACATATGACTTCCTCTGCATTACAAAAAAAAAAAAAGAAGAAAAAAAGAAAAGCAAAGAAAAAAACAAGACCTGCTGCTGCATTTTTAATTACATGTAGAAACACATTTAGCGGCTGCTGTAAATGTATCGGCCCAGTAGTTTTCATTTTTCTTGCCATTGACATCCTACATGAAACTGTGAAAGTTGTTGTCATCGTCTACAAACACATACACGCACAGAAAAAGTTAAGTAAAAAAAAAAAAAACATTTTTTCTCTTTCTTTGAAACAAAACAAATTAAAATGAAAGTTCAAACTGGCATCAACTCCCTAATAGCTGAACAATTAAATTAATTTAATAAATTTGTGTGTTTATGTGAGCTTTCGTTGCCACAAACAGCATGTCAACCAGCTCTTTCAAAAGCCAAGAAAAGCTGAAAATAATTACCGAAACAATAATAAGCGAAGCAAAAAAAAATACACAATTTTTGATAAAGATTTACCAAATTTGAAATTTGTTTATTTAATGCAGCTCGTTAAACAATACGATTAGTTAAAACAACAACAACAGCAAGCTCCAGTCATTGTGAAATTGTGAAAATGTGCATGAGAGTGGCTGTGTGTGAGTTTGTTTCATACAATTTAATGATTTTAATGGATGCATAAAACAAAAAAAAAAAAAAAAAAAAATTATGCCACACGAAATATACACCCGCTGATCTGTTGGAAAAAGTAAAAGTTCGAATGAATAAAAACCAGCAAACAAACACCAACCAACCAACCAACCATCGAACTACTACCGTGTGTTAAGCAAACAAACAACAAAGCTTTTCTTTTTTTTAAATTTTTTTAGACCCAAAAAATTAAAGAAAAAAAAAAACAATAGAAATATAAACGAAATTAAATAAAATAGAAATGAAATGGCTGCAAAAAAATCAAACGAATCAAACAATTGTTTGGTCATACTCCAAACTCCACTAAATAAATGAGGAATAACTCAGCAGAAGAGAGCGAAAAACCAGCAGAAACGATTTAACATTAATCTTATGAGTCCAACAACACCAACAATCCAACAACGCCAAAAATAAGTTTAAGGAAGTTTATTTGTTGAAACACCAAAACAGACAGACAGACAAGACAGTCAGTCATGCAGACATACAGACATGCAAACTTTTTATTTTTAAAGATGCATTTGAATTGAAAGTTGTAGAAGCCCACCAAAGACAACAAAAACAAAACCAAAAAACATTTTACACTAGAGAGCAAAACTATTAAACAGCACGTGTTAACAAAATTTTTTGACGAGAAAATTTTTTTAACAAATCCTTAAAAAAATTAAGTGGATGAAGCTAAATTCGTCTAGTTAAATTTGCAAAAATTAAAAGTCTTACGTTAAGTTAACCTTTTTTGTGATAAATGTAAAATTCGTCTGCGAATTTGTGCTTCTTAGATGGGAAATTTTGTACAGTGACCACACCAGAGAAGATTTCAAGACGGGACATACCTCTAAATAGAGATAAAGAACAGCCCTTTCGGAACCTGGAACTAATTTTTTTCTATTATAATTTTTCTTTAACAAAAAAAAAAAAAAAATAATTAAGTCCCTTAATCAAATTTTTTTAATTAAAAAACAATAAAAAAAATTTCCTTTAATTGTTTATGTGTGTGTGAAAATAAATACGTCTACGTTTTTTTAAATATCGCATGTGATAAAAAATATAGCAAGATGAAGTCATTGTGGCCAAACCCTTCTATCTCAAGAAATGGGATCTAATGAGACACATGTCATTTTAAAGAGGAGGCTGTCTAGATATGTAATCTACTGCCCAAATGCTCAGAAATTACTTTGGATTATTTTTAAAAGTTTTTTTAAATTTCCATATACCCCAGCACAATTGTTCTCAAGCATTTTGGTAGTTTCCCTTCTGCATCATAAAATAAAAACTAGGAAATTTAAAACACTTTCAGAAAGTTTAGAACGAAAAAATTAAATTCCTTTTTGATTTTGGTAATTTTCATGAACAAAATCGGGAATGGTACCTCGCAAAAGTTGGTAATGGTAAAAATCCCTCAAAGTATAAGGGAATTTCCAAAATTTCTTAAAAATAGTTCAATATATTAAAAATCGAGACAGCCTCCCCTTTCAAATGAAATGTGTCCCATTATGTTCCATACCTCAAGATAGAAGGGTTTGGCCGCAGCAACTTTCATCTCAAAAACCACTAAATGAAATTTTCAACGTTTTCTAAAAAAAATCATAAATAAAATTGGGAGAAACTGCATTCCCAGGATGATAGCTTCAAACATTGTGGTTGTTTTCTATTAGGTCCCATTCCTTGAGATAGAAGGGTTTGGTCAGAATGGCTTCATCTCTCTATCTACCCCTTTAAATTCAGTACATATGTGAAGAATATGTATGGAAATTATTTTTTATCGCATGAGATATTTTTGAAAAAAACGTATTTAACAAGACGTATTGTCGTAACGAAAGCAGTGATATGTGGCAACATCAGCCATATTTCGTGAATTCGACTACGACAGCGACACTCATAATAAGGCTGATTAATTTTTTAGGATATTTTTCTGTTACTGCTTATTTAACTGTCATCAAACATTTTTTTTTGTCACTGTAATTTCCCAATTAAAGCATGACTGCAAATGACTGACTAACTAACTGACTCTGCATTTGTGTGTGACTATTTTGTCGTTTTCATTTTCTTTTATGCTTTAAGCGTTTTTTTTTTATTTAGCAGCGATTTGCTGATTTAGAGTGTTGCTTTGCTGCTGTTCCAAAAAGAAGAAAGTGTTTTTTATTTTTTTTTTTTTTGTGTTTTGTTTTTCAACATGTTGTTAAGCACATAACAACAACAACATCAGCAGAAACAACAAAAAAGCTCATAAAATATTATGTAACAAGAAAAAAAAAACATTAAATAAAAATAAAATTAAATTAAAAAAAGAAAAAGAAAATTTGTTTAAAGGAGAAATCGTTAAAGTTTCATTTCATTTCATTTTATTTATACGAGCAAAACACATTTTTTATTCACATGCTGATCATTGGCTGCTTTGGCCGCATTTTTTTTTTTTTTTTTTTTTTTTTTTTTTTTTTTTTTTTTTTTTTTTTTTTTTTTTTTTTTGCAATTTCACTTTAAAAACAATCATGTTCAGCGATCATATTTGATTGTCTGTGCAAATATCGTTTAGAAAAGTGTTTAATTTGAAGAACATCATGTGACAGAATTTTCTTTTGATATTTTAATAAAAAAAATTTCATGTCTTGAAATTTTAATGTTTTTTTGTTTTTCTTTTTAAGAAATTAAAAAGAAAAAAAACTTTTTTGTTTTATAAAGGCAAAGGCGCAACTTAGATTTTGTGCCCAGTAGCCTTAAAAAGAATTTTTACTGAGTTTATGTGTTTGATGTCTCATGTCATCATTGACGGTTTAAGAGTATTTGTTTGGTGATTTTACACTTAATGAGCCCCTTAGAAGAGTGGGTAGTACATTAACGTACTAATCTGAAGGTGGGTCGAAGTTTCGATTCTTAGACTGGATGTTTTCTGTAGACAAACCTTCACGCAATTTGTGTTTTAAGAGAATAAAAAATTAAGATTTTGCAGGTCATGACTTTTAAAGCCTAAACACTATTAAACTCTCTAGAGTACCTGATGTGTGCGTAAGTCAAGCATAACAAGCGATTCATAGAAATAAAAATATTTTGATTTCAAAAGCAACCGAAAAATCAAGTTTGAAATGAACGCACTCGCTAGCAAGTAAAATTTCAATTAAATTGAAAGGGAAATTTAGTTTGATATCGAATCCCGTAATTGTGGTGAATTGGAATTTAAGAGCACACTTTTTGTTTAAAAAAAAAAAAAAACATTTTCCCTGATGAAGCGTATTTCCATGTGGATGGCTGCGTGAATACACAAAATTGTGTAATTTACGGCTCAGAAAATCCTATTGCAAACCCAAAACCAGCAACTGCCTGGTTTTGATTTTGGTCTGGCCTTACTTTTTTTAAAATGAGGCCAATTGATTGATTGCAGTGACTGGGCAGCATGAATCTGGTCAACATGTGGTTTCAGCAAGACGCCACCACCATACCACCAATCGATTTATTACAGCATGATATAAAAAAGTGCACTCTTTTTGGGACACTCCTTATAATAGGTATTTTGCAGATTTCTCACAAAGCTTGTAAATATAAACTTTAGTTCGCCATCATAAAGTTCTGACTCTGTTTTTGCAGCCTGCCCAGCTTAAATGTTATTGTGCGTTTGTTTCTACCGGTTATTGTCCTGCTACTTTTAGCAAATTGGTTTCAAGGATTCTTGCTGTTTACAAAGCCATATGGAGTTATTTATTGCTCTGGTTTTTCTGCTTCTCTTCTTGTTTTTTTTTTAATCGCCAGCTTTAGTTCAGTGTGTCGTTTAAAAAATATTTTTAAACGCAGCAACAGCAGCAGCATCAGTTCCGGGTTTTATGCATTTTAATGAAAAACACTTTTTCTTTTGTTGTTGTCACAATTGTTGTGTTGCTTACGTGTTTACCACTTTTGTCTGACACCTTTATGTGCAGCAGCAATCAACCCCTTCAGGTCTGTACTGTTCTGTTCTCTTGTGTGTGTAAAGAGTGTAGTTCTCACGTTGTACGTGAGTTGTGTGAGTAAGTGATCTCTGTCTGTGCAATTCAGCACTGCACAGGCTGGTTAATTTTTATTTTATTTTTAACTTTTTAGCTTAGAAATGCAATTCTGCAACATTGTATGCACCACAAAATGCAATGAAATTGTTAAATAACATTTTATAGTGGTTGTTGTTGCATTTATATTCTCTTTAAATTGTTTGTTGTTGCTGCAGAATTTATTATTACATTTCATTTAATTTTATTTATTTTTTTTTTATTATTATTGGCTGCATGACATGGCTGACTTGCTCTCCTCGTTTTCAAGCTACAATAATAAAATTTTACAGTCAAGTTCTTATTTCAGTGAATATTCTTTTACTTTTATTTAAATTTTTGCTGTAATTCAAAGAACACCCTGGGCAAAGTTATTTAAGCAACCTTTTCTTAATCAAAACCCTTTCAAAATTATTTCACATCAAAAATTTAAATTTAGCAAATTTATCATTAAAATTTTATTTAAACTTGTTGTTGAAAGTTTCATTTAATTTTTTGTTTTTTATTTTGAATCACTCACTTAGAATTTTATTTTCTGTGCTGACCCACTGTAGTCATGTACACCTTAAATGTAGCTTTACGTTTGTTTACGTCTTCTCTTCTGTTAGCAAGTATTTCATTGTTGTTATGTCGTACTTTTTTTTTATTTTGTTGTGTCTGTCTGTAAGTGAATACCATGGAATCAGTCACTAAAGGTGGTTTCTGCTGTTTTTGTTATTTAATTTATTTGTTGTTGTTGTTCTTCCTCTTGTTTTATTTTATTTACTATTTTTTTGTTGTTTTTTTATTACAATTTAATAGTAATTTCAATGTTCATGTTTCTTTAATGGCGAGTCACATATAATTACAACTAAAACAACAATAACAATAACAACAACAACCATTATTTACAAGAACAAACATAAAAACGAAGAAGAAGAAAATAGTTTAACGTGTGTGCACCTTGAAAATTACGCTCAAGGTTGATGTTTACTTACAAACGTTGTACTTGTACTTGTAGTACAGCTATTACTGCCACTGCTAAATGCTTTACAATAACAACAACAATAATAATAATAAAAACAATTGCAGTACAACCACATTTAAACACATTCGCATACTAGATTTTATTTCCTACATGACCAAGATTTTCAATAAAAATTAAAAATTAAAACTAAAAAATAAAATATAAATAAATAAAATAAAAACGAAAATAAAATAAAAAATTAATTATTATAAGAAAAATGAAAAAATTAAAAAATATAAAAAAATATAAAAAAAAATAAAAAAAAATTAAATTAAAAAAAATTATAAGAAAACTAAAAAATTTTCTAAATAATAAAAATTAAAATTAAAAAATTAATTTAAATTAAAATAAAAAGTAATATAAAATTAAAATAAAAAGTAATATAAAATTAAAATAAAAAGTAAAATAATTTAAATAAAAAAATAAAAATAAAAAAAAAAAAATAATAAAATGAAAAAATAAAAATAAAATTAAATAAAATAAAATAAAAAATTAAATTAAAATGTAAAATAAAAAAATTAAATTAAAAAGGGAAATAAAAAAAAGTAAATTAAATTGAAAAGTAAAATAAAAAAAAATAAATTAAAAAATAATAATAAAAAATAATAATAAAAAATAATAATAAAAAATAAAATAAAAAAAAAATTTTAATAAAAATAATATTAAACAAAAAATTAAATTAAAATAAAAATAATATTAAACAAAAAATTAAATTAAAATAAAAGAAATATTAAACAAAAAATTAAATTAAAATAAAAAGTGAATAAAAAAATAAAATAAAATTAAATTGAAATTAAAGCGAAATAAAAAAATAAAATAATAACATAAAATAATTAAAAAAATAAAAAATAAAAATAAATAAATAAAATAGAAAGACAAAAAAAAGTAAATAAAAAAATTAAATAAAAATAATAAAATAAAGTTACATAAAAAAATTAAAAAAAAAAAAAAATATAGAAAATTAATGAAAAATTTAAAATAAAAATAAAGAAAAATTCTTTCAAATTAAAAATATAAAAAATAAAAGAACTAAAAAATTATAAAAAAAAAATTAAAAAATAATATCGAGAACTATCGATATCACTAACTACTTTGACAGCTGAGAAAATCAAACTGTGGTGACATTTCTGTTCAGTAAGGTTTGCCACGTTATAATGAATCGCTTCCAAATTGTGGAAGTTGACTTAAAAACAAATAAATCTGGAAATTCATAGAGCATAAGCGGTTTACACTACAAAATAAATTTCGTGGCAACTTTATTTCCAGAAATGGTTCTATTCACTGCTGCCACCCTCTATCTCCACGTTTGTGTTCCTTATTTTTCATCCGGCTTTTTTTGATTGTATTCACTACCATAAATACTGATTAAAAACTAAAATATGAGTGTTAATTTTAACACATTTAATTTAAATTTTTTTTTTTTAATTTTTTGATAATTAATTTATCTCAGATTTAAATCAAACAATAAAAAAATTTTATATAAAAAGCTCACGTTGCCATTCAATACAACCATATACATATTCACACACACATATATATATGCAAGCAGATGTATATTGATATTAATTTATAAATTTATTTAATAAACACTTTATTTTGAATATTCATACATTTGGTTAACCCAAACTTAACTTTTAATTAGTGAAATAAAAAAAAATAAATATGAAAAAAATTAAAAATTAAAATGGCTATTTTGTTAAGCTTGAGGTCTTATTTTTCAAAAATTTATTTTTATATCGATATTTCGCTCCAATTTTTGTAGCTTCTTCAGGATATAAATTAATCAAATTAAAAAAATTTAAAATTAAAACAATTAAAAAATTTTAAAAAAATTAAAAAACTAAAAAATTAAAAAAAAAAAAAATAGAAAAAAAAATAAAGATAGAAAACGTCATTAATTTTCGAACGCTGCTTGCTAAAAGCACTAACGTCCTGTGGGTTTATCGAAAAAATCTTGCATTCGATTCTTTTTAATAAATAAATTTCTTCACTTCTAGATTTTAAGGTGCCCACAGTACTTCATGCCCAACTAAATAACCGTGCAAATGAGAGAAATTATACTTGATATCAATTTAAAAAAAATTGTTACAAGGACTTGCCCACTTTTTATATAATAGTAGAAACCAGCAGAATGCGATTAATAGGTATTTACAAATTTATACTACGCTGTTGGGTAAATTTCGTAACAATCGGTTAAAGAATATGACATCACCCCATATATCCTTAATTTTTTAAAATAAAATTTAGTCACAATTATAGTTAAAAATTAACGTAACTTGCTAAATATATCAAATATTATACTATTAGGCTTCAGTCAACTAAAGGAGCGACCCTTTATTTTAAAAATTATATTTCAGTCACAATTGTTACCAGAATTTAACAAAATTTGTTAAACGAATCTAAAATTATGTATTTTATTCTCCATGGTAAATTTTATATCAATCGGCTAAGAGATATGCCAGCGTCCCTTTTTTTTTTGTTTTTTTTTTAATAAAATTTTAGCCATAATTATAGTTAAGACCCAGCCAAACTTGATAAATATTTAAATAATTGTACTATTAGGCTACGTTTTAAATTGTAATCCAATTGTCGTATATCCCTTATTTTTAAAATTACATCTCACAACGAAACTTGTTAAATAAAGCAAAAATTAAGTTTTTAATATTTCAGGTAAAGGTCTTTCATATGTCCTTTATTTTTTTAAATTAAATTTTAGCTACAATTGTAACTAGAAACCCACAGAAATTGGTAAGTACTTGTAATATTATAGTGTTAATGTCTGTGGAAAATTTCACTTCAATTGGCGAAAGGATATTCCTGGCTTCCATATATCCTTTTTTTATTTTAATATTTTTTTAATAAATTAAAAATTTCTTACAGCAATTATTGCCTGGACTTGTTTCGGTTTATTGAATTTTAGCATTTTTTAGTAAAAACAACTTGAGAAAATTGAATTTATGGCCAGTTTTGTTTTCGTTATGATTGCAATTCGGTAATGCAGCCACAAATGTTAGTAGGAAAACTAAATTTTTTATTTGTGTTATAAATTTTTTAAATTAAAAACACAAATTTTTTTTGTTACTTTTAATTTATTTTTCATTTTCTTTTTTATTATTTTTTTTATTTATTTTTCATTTTCTTTTTTATTATTTTTTTTATTTATTTTTTTTTGCAACTTCTTTAATTAAAATTGGTTAAATCTTAATATTCAAAATTGCTGTCTAGGAGAACAAAATTTACTTTCTAAAAATTCTTATTGAATTCTGTGTGTGCATTCATAATTATTCTGAAATTTCCGAAAATTATTTAGTCAAACTCAAGGCCAAATAAATAATTTTTTTGAAACTCAATACACACAAAGGTGGACAGCAAATAATTCTTAAAAGAATTAAATTTTAAACTTAACAAAAAAAAAATTGCCGTTATTTTTAAAAGTGGTATAAGTATACTTTTGAAAAATAATTGTTTGGCGGTAATTTATCGAGATATAAACACCATCTTATATTAAAATTAAAGTTAATTCATTTTTAAAAAAAAGTAGACTTATACCACTTTTAAAAATAACAACCCAAATAATTATTTTCAATGTGTGAAAATTTTCTAATCAGTTTTTAAGCACTAGTGTGTGCTTTCTCTTGTTTTATACTTTTAATGTTTTATGTGTTTGTGTGTGCTTATTTTTTTGGAGGAGGAAGAAACTATAAAATTCGAGGTCAATTGCGTTCTTTAACCTCAACCATTTAGTACAACTAATACAAGCAATAGCTGTCATGACAACAAAACCAACCGCCTGATAATGTATATTTATGTGAATGTGCGATTTTTTTCTTTCAATATTAGAAACATTTTTTTTAGCGGCACCCATTTGTCAGACGCTATATAAAATTATTCTGCTCTTGCTTTTCTATTTTATTTTTTTAATCTTTATTTAATAGTTTTGTTTTTTTTGTTGTTTTTAATTTGGCAAAACCATAAAAAACAGTCTGCTGTTTGGGGGATTCATAGTTATGGACTCTGTAAATAAATTATTGCTGATTTTAGATTTTCTAGCAAACTTTGTGTTTGCTGAAATTGACCGAGTGTTAAAAGAGTGATTTAATTGAAAAATAATTTTAAATAAAATTAAATTTTTTACTTTAGTGAAATTGACCACTAGGCTAGAGTAGTAGTAAAAGTGAAATTCTATAACCATTTTTATTTTATTTTTGATCTCGTTCAGCCGATCTCAAACTCACTCTCAAACATATCAATTGGGTGGTGTTCTCTAATTTTAATATAAAATCTCACTCAATCTCTCATCCTTTTTTGCACATTTTCTTCATAATTTTATTTGACGAATTCACCGGCGGTGCACACGGCACTGAACGTATTAACAAATAAATATATAAAAGCAGATTCGCTTTTGATCATGATTTTAGTTCTAGTGCAATTGCAGTCTTTGTTTTCTCTGTGTTTAGAAAATAACTTGTGCCGATTTTCTCTCTCTCTCTCTCTCTCTCTCTCTCTCTCTCTCTTCCTCTCTCTTACTGCTTTAATTGTTTATTTATGGCTGTCATGCTATTGGTTGTTGTATTTTTCTATAAAAGTTATTTTACACAACAACAATAAAATAAAAGAACTAAAAAAAAAGCAGGGACTAAATAGTATTTTTAATCTTTTTTTTTTAGTTTACATTTACCTATTTGTTGCTGTGGCTTTTTTATAATTTTTTATTTTTATTATTTTATTGTGTATTTAGTTTATTGCCGGTTTGTTCTGAGTGTGTGTACCTAAGTATGTGTTGAGCACGTTTGCCTGAACTACCTTGACTTTTATAACAATACAAAAAACAAGGCATTTCTGCTAAACAAAAATTAAATGAAAAAAAAATTGTTCTCTACTTGCCAGAGCACATCTAGAGTCAGACAGTCACTTAGTCAGTTTGTTCTTGGAACTTTGTTGTAGATTGTTATTTTCTCTTTATGTTTTTATGTATTTGACTGTGTGTGTTTCTAAATGTTAGAATGAGTTTGTCAATCCATTTGTTGGAGTGTTCTTCTATATAATATTTTTGTATTTCTTTCTAGAAGAAATGTATTAGACGTGTAGCGTAGGCTTTCCGGCAAACTCTCAAACATACTCATATTAGGGGGCAGGGAATCAAAAACCATTAAACAAACGCCATTCACAGGAATATATAGAAAAGGAAAGATATTTTTTACGCACATACAAACACAAATAGACACAAACACAGAGAGATACACAAACACAGAGAGACACACATGCAGACACAGGAACAAACAAACACAGACTCACTTTCAAAGAAACACACAAGCACACACACACACCACATGTAAATACACACACACACACACACACACACACACAAATATGCATATACACAAACATGTATCCACACTCACATACACACACAGCCAGCCATACATTTAAAAAGAGGGTCCCAGTAAGAGTGCACTTTTCCATTTCATGCTGCAATAAGTAGATTTTTTTGTTGTGTGGCAGCTGACTTCGGATTGCAGAAATTTCATGTCATGCAGATGCATGCCATGCACAAGTACTTCCTTATTCGCTAATTTCCGTAATTTCGGTTTTATCTTCAAAAAAAAAAAAAAGTAAGGCTTGGCCGAAATCAGGACCAGCAGTTGTTATCGTTGTGTGCATGATGATTTTCTGAGCCCCCAATTTGATAATTTTGTGTAAGATGGAAATGCTTTTCATCAGAGAAGATGACTGTTTTCGAAAAATTAACATTGGTCCATAATCATAGTCACAAAAAAGTAAGCTTTTATTAAGAACTGACTTTTGTTCATAACAATTTTATGAATTTAAAATCGTTTTTAAAAAGATACCGACTTTAGTGTGATTATGATTATGGGAAATTGACTTTACTTTGCTGCCTCATAGTTATAACGCGTTGTATTACTTAATTTTTTATAATCGAAATAAACAGATGTGACAGCGGCCATATGTTCAGAGCTGCCACTTGCACCAAAAATAAAATTACACTAAATTTAAAAAGTGCGCTCTTACTGAGACAACATATAAGAAAGAGAGAGAGAGAGCATATCATACTCAATCAAGTCATTGAGCTAATAAAGTCGCCATACATAACACACCATCAAAATGCAACATGCATTTCATTAAAAAAATATATACTGGAAGGGTAGTTATAAATAGCGGCAAATTAAAAATTCTAATCTATAAATAAGTAAAATAATAGGCCGGATTATAATTGTCGTTGTCGTGACGAAAACAGTGATATGTGGCAACTCCGGCCTTATATAACAATTTACATTTGCTTGTAGTAAATTCGACTACGACAGCGACACTGGTAACTAGGCCTAATATAAGAAAGAAACCCCGAAAAATTAAAGAAAAAGTTTGTTTGGACGAAGAAGTAGTATCCCCAACAGAGCTAATTATGACATACACAATATAATCAAGATTGCACCATCAGCAAAATATCAAAATATGCTTAATAACGCTGTATACAATCACACAAAATGTTGGCACAAACACTTGATTGCGCATGACAAAAGCACTTACAATTGGGTTTTTTAAATTTTTGGTAGGTATAAAAGCGCAAAAAAAATTAAACATTGCTTTTGTTGTAAAATTTACTTTTTTGAGTTATGACACTTTTAAACTTAATAAATAACTTATTACTTTAAAAAACAGTTTTTTAAAATTATTTTTACGTTTATTTTATTTCCAGGTATGTAACAACTAATTTGATTCCTAAAAAAAAATTGTTCACCAAATTTTATTGCTTCATGTAAGTGCATAATTTATAAGCAAAAAAAAATTATAAAGAAAACTTTTCACAATTTAGAGAAATCTGTCCGAAATAAATTTAAAAAAGAAACAAAATTAAAATAAAATCCTAATTTCACCAAACATTTCAAATAATCAATTTCATTTTTGTATATGCGCTGCTTCTGCTTGGTTTTTTTTTAATTTTTAAGATCATGACAACAACAAACACACACATACACACACACAATAAACAAATGTTAACTCTTCCCTGTTAGGTCAGGGCATTAAAACAAGAAGAAAGCCAATAACAATAACAATAACAACATTTAAAAGAAAGAAAAAATAAAGAGTAATAAAAAAAGAGTAAGTGATTGCAAAACTCAAACTCCCCGTATCATAACAAACAAACAAAAACCCAAAACTTAACTCAACCAAATTAAACTTTCCTCACAAAATATAAAAACAACAACAACTTCGGCAAGAAAGCAAAGAAATTGAACACTACAACAAATATTCAAAGCACTACAACAACAACTGTAAAAATATATTAAACAAAATAGTGAAGTTGTTGAAAAAAAAAAAAAAAAACAAATGCAAGAAAAAAGTTCGGGTTATGTCATAATTTTTTTTTATATATAAAGTGAAAGAAACAACAACAAAAGAGAGAGTAGAGTCACTGTTATATGAGTATAAATACATTTTACACGTGAGTGTAGTTAAGTGTGTGTGTGTGCCTGTTTGTTTATTATATGGAGTAAAACATAAACCCCACTGTAACGACACAACTACCCAACGGCACGCTAAAATTGTAAAACAACAAAAAGAAAAAGAAAAAAAAGTATCACCAACATTTGAAAAAGGAGAGAGTTGCAATCGTTTTTTAAAACATTTTTAACGCTTCTTTTTGTGTGTTTTAATTTTTTTATTTTTGTTTAAGAGAGAGTTTCTTTTTCATTTTTTTATGTTGTTGTTTGTTCGCATTTGTGCAGTGAAGTCAACTCATAACAAAGTGAAAATCTATGGTTGAAACGCACGCTCACCTTAAATTTTGTAGTTTTTTTTGTTTTTAATTTAGCCATGCTACTTTTTGTAACAACAACGTCCCACATGCAAGTCCCCATCATAAACTTAACTGAAACTAACAACAACAACAACAAAGTAAAAGAAAAATAATTTTAAACGAAATGAAATTCAATGAAACTTTTATTAATAAAAAAAAAAAAAATAAAAAAAAAAGGAAAAGAAAAGAAAACACACACAAACTATAGACTTACTTAACATGGCATGTAACATCATGCTGTTGATGCTTTTTCTATGAGGGGGATTTTAAAATATTTTCACAGTTTAAAATGGAAAATATGACAATTTCGCCAAATTAAATTTAACAAAAAAAAAAAAAAAATTAACCAAGCAAAAGCCAGGTCAAAATAAAGTTTTTAACATGAAATAAAATTGTTTGGAAACGATTCATTGCTGCTCAATATTAAAGAAAGAAAAAAAACTGCTACACACAATGGCCAGTTAGCCAATGCGGTTTTGAAAGTGTGACCAATTGTTTTTAATTAAGAAAAAACAAAACATTTTTTAAGAAAGTTTTTAGCGATTTAGATTTTTTTTAACATCAATTGTCTACTTACTACCTATAATTTTTATAAATATTTTTAAGTGTTACAAGTCCATTTTTCCCAAAAAAAATTTTTTTTTCCATTATTTTACGTAAGACATACACACCAGCTTACTAAAACTAGTGCCCACTATTTTTTTTTAAAGCGGAGTTATACCACTTACAAAAATAACAGCTCAAGTTATAAATTTTTTTTTTTTTGGATTAAATAAACATAGAAATACCATGAAGTATTTCAGCTGTTATTTTTGAAAGTGGCATAAATCCACTTTTAAAAAAAATTAATTTTTTTTGCTTTAGTTTAAGTTAGATTAAAAAATAATGTTGATTTTAAAACACATACAAATGCTATGAACTGTGTGAGTTGTTATTTTTGAAAGTGGCATAAGTCCGATTTTACAAAAAAAAATTTTATTTAATTTAAGTAAGACAATAAAAGACCGGCTTACTAAAATTAGAGCCAACTATTTTTTTTAAAGTGTACTTATGCCACTTTTAAAAATAACAGCTACAATGATTAAAATTGTTATGTTTTTTAAATAGACATACAAGTGGCATGAAGTATTTGAACTTTTATTTTTTGAAAGTGACATAAGTCCACTTTTCCCCAAAAAAAGGTAGCATTAATTCGCTTACTATTATTTTTCGATTTTACTTGTGCGTGTATGTATGCTATAAATTTGCAAGATAAAATTTTGATAAATATTTTTTTTTATTACTTTTATTTACTTAAGACTTTTTTACACGACGTTTGTGATTCTGTTAATAATTGCTACAAAATTCATGGGCCACCCTATGAAATATGTGTATTCTGCATCCCTTCAGGTGGCTTGTGTGCATAGATTTTGAAATGAAGTTTTAAAATACCCACTTAAGGTAATCAAAAATTTATTTGTAAGTTTGTTTGAACCTTAAACTCGAATAATAATTATTTCTTTTATAACGATATTTCGCTTCAGCTTTGTGAATCAAGTTTCGTGATTTTTAAAAATTATTTATTTAATATTTTTTTTCAATCTTGAATTGTAAAAATTATTTTTCAGTTGCCGCAAGCCGGTCAGATGGCGATTTAGAAAATTTTAAAACGCTTTTTATTTAACCGACTTTGGCCTATACAGGCTAGGTTATTGTAAATAAATATATGAAAAAAAAAACATTTTATTTGACCAATTTTTTTGTTTTACGGTTGTATTTTGATAATTGGAAACTCGTTAATTTGAATCTAACGCTATAATAAACTCTTTCTTAGATCTTTTGAAAATTAAATTAAAGAAAACCTACTTAATTCGGTAATTTGAAATTATTTCAATGACATTTTGATCACCAACACTTTTATAATTAAATATTTTGTCTTGATCGTGCAAAAGGTGAACACTTTTTAATATGAAATTTGAATTATTTTAAATCTTGCTTTAAAATTTAAATTATCGAGAGTCGACTGTATTAAAAAAAAAATTAAGCCAAAATATGATTAAAAAGCAGCAGTTTTTTAAATTCTTAGTTTACATTTTCCATTCCTGATATTTTTGGCAATATTAAAATTTCTTTTTTATTTTTTGCAAACTTAAATAGTAAAAAAAATAATGTTTGAATGATTAAACAGTTTTTTTTAGAAGAGAAACGTTAAAGTTTAAAGATGACGTAAAAGCTTTCTATGAGGCAAGTAAAATGTAGGCAATAGTTGTACAGCCAACGCTACACAGAAGGGCATTTAATGCTGTCAAATCATTTTATTATAATTTTTTGTTTAATTACCTTCTTTTTTTTTGCTAATTTAAGTGAAGCTGAAGAGATTAAAATTTTTTAACAAAAAAGAAAATCACATTTTCATGATTAAATTGCCACTCTTAAATTACAACAGCTAAAAGACATACGAGTACGTTCACACAAACTTACATAAATTTATCATTTACATTAAAAAAAAAAGTACAACGACGCCAGCGCTTGCCATCTACGTTTTAAATAAATTGTGTGCATGTGTGTGCTTGTTTTATTTTATTTTTTTTATTTTATTTTTTTTATTTATTTTTTTTTATTTACTGTGATGAAATGAAAACGAAAGTGAAATGTGTTTTTTTTTAACTTTAAGCAAATAAAATTAAATTTGTACCGTTTTAAATATTGCAATACACCTACAAAATTCATGCATACAAGCATACACACATAAGTAAGCAACATTGAAGCATTAAAAGGCCTAATTGTGAAGAGAAGTCTGAGAGCCAGACAGACAGCCAGATAGACATTTGGTCGTTTGAAGACATACGATACAAGTAAACAAACAATTTTATATGTGCTACGAATTATCGAATATCTGTCTACTTACTTTGAAGCAACAACATTTCCATTTACATAAACAACACTAACAGCAGCAGCAACTGAAATTAATGCTGCTTCTAACAATTAAATTTCAAAATAATTTTTTTGTAATTTTTCGTTAGAGTGAGAGTTGAAACCATCACTCACTTTTTTTTTTTTTTTTTTTTTTTTTTTTTTTTTTTTTTTTTTTTTTTTTTTTTTTTTTACAAAAAGAAAAGGCGATTGTTTTTATAACCTCAATAATTTCTAACAACAACAATAGCAACGAAAAATGTAAATATAAAATCAAACGGAGCATAACCATAATCATATCAAATAATAACAAACAAACTACAAACATACATACATAGAAAAGTACTCGTTTATGTAAATACCCTGCAAACACAGACAGAAAACATTTTTTTAGGCAATTAAAAATTTTTTTTATTAAAAAATTCATATTAATGAAAATTTTAAATAAATCAATTAAATATTAGAAATTTCAAATATTTTTTTAAAATAGTCTAAAGTAACTTCTGAGTATTTGGGCGGTAGATTACAAATCTAGGCGATCTCCCCTTTAGAATGATATGTGTCCCATACCGTAATCTTCTATGGTTCGTTCGGAAGTCAATTTGGATTATTTTGAAATTTCCATATACCCCAGTGCTGTTGCAACTTCCCAACGAACCTATAAAGATTGTGGGATGAGATTTGTAATCTACCGCCCAAATACTCAGAAGTTACTTTGGACTATTTTTAACAAATTTTTGAAATTTCCATATGCTCCAGTACTGTTGTTCTCAAGGATTTTGGAGGTTTCCATTTTGCATTATAAAATAAAAACTACGAAATTTTCCGAAAATATTAAAACACTTCCAGAAAGTTTAGAACCTACAGATTAAATTCCTTTTTGATGGGCAAAATCGGGAATGGTACCTCAGCAAAGTGGGAATTATTGAAAATACTTCAAAGCAGTAGCTCTGGGGTATATGGAAATTTAAAATTTTTTTTACAAATAGTCCAAAGTAACTTCTGAGTACTTGGGGGGTAGATTACAAATCTAGATGACCTTCCTTTTAAAATGATATGTGTCCCATCCCCTAATCTTCTTGAGAAGTCAACATATGCATATTTGTACCCATGCACTTATATTTCTCTTAAACATATTTATAAATATGTCAGAAATACTAAAAAATGACGTAAGACGTATTTGATAAATATGTCATAAATACTGGAAAGATATTTACAAATACTAAAAACGTAACGGGTTATCTTAAAATATATTTAACTCGGCATATTTATTTGACTCAATTACAAAATTAATTGTATCAATTAAAAATTTAATTGACTCAATTACAAATTTAATTGACTGAATTGAACACTTAATTGTATCAATTAGAAATTTAATTGACTCAATTACAAATTTGATTGACTCAATAAACTGTTAATTGATTTAATCATTATTTATTTTAATAAAAAGATTTAATCGACTGATAATTTTTTTTTTTGTGTATCTATATTAGACAATCACGTAAATTAGTAGGTGGGGCGTTCGTTTGCTTTCTAGAACCTGAGTATTTTCTGCAAATCATCACTGCTTAAAAAATATTCGACTGCCACATTTCTTTTTTATAGCACTATTTCGATGCTTCTAAAGTTTTCCTTTGTTTATTAATTAAAATTTTTTTAAGGTGTAACACAGTTTTTGTCCAAATTTTTGGTTTAAAATTTTACTTGAAAATTACAAAATATCTTTTTTTGAATAACAAAAATGTTAGAACTGAAACATATCATTTGTATTAAATTGCTCACATTCACACCCATACCCATACACATACTCATATTTTTGCAAAAAAAAAAAAGTAAAAATATACTCGTAAGCTGTTGTAGCAACAAGTTTTATTTTTGGTGCAAAGATTTATGCAGTTTTTTCCGTATCATTGTTGCTGCTTGTAAAATGAACACAACTACAACAAAGTCAATAAATAAAATGTTACATAGTACACTACGACGAGTATCACTGATCTATAGATCTTTAAAACTTATGAGTTTGAAAGCTTAAAAATGAATGAACGAACAAAAAAAATACCAAGAAATTTGAAAATTATAATTTTTTTTCATCATTCCAATATTTTCAACTGGTGCTGTTTGTTTTTGCTAAAAAAAAGTTTGTAATGCTGTGCTATTGCAGTAATCTTTCATATTGCGGTTGCAAAACTACCAACGAGACTACAACATAGAAAACATAAACTGTAAATGCTCTAAAACTGTTTGCCACTGAAGCACATGTTAAGAAGACTAGTTTTTGTATAAATTTTTAAATGTAGTTTGGGTTAAACGAAATAATTTTTTTTTCTACAAATTAGTTACAACATTTTCTTGTCAATCAAAATTTTCTAAAGAAATATATTAAAGAGTTTTTGTTACTCATATATTTCTGCAGAAACAGTTTGCTACTAAAAATATTGATTCCAAAACTTGTTATAGCAACAAAGTTGTCTGTAAAAACATTTTGCTACTGAAAAATTTTGCTATCAAAAATTGTTTTAGAAAAAACATTTCCTGTAGAAATATTTTGCTACTGATATCAATTTTGTTATTGAAAAATTTTGGTATTAAAAATTTGTTTTAGCAAAATTGTTTAACAAAATTTTCTATAGAAACATTTGCTACCAATAAAAATTTTTACTACTGGAAAATTTTACTTAAAAAAATTGTTTTAGCAAAATAGTTTAACAAAATTTTTTATAGAAACATTTGCTACCAATAAAAATTTTTACTACTGGAAAATTTTATTTAAAAAAATTTTTACTACTGGAAAATTTTATTAAAAAAAATTATTTTAACAAAATAGCTTAACAAAATTTTTTATAGAAACATTTGCTACCAATAAAAATTTTTACTACTGGAAAATTTTATTAAAAAAAATTTTTACTACTGGAAAATTTTATTAAAAAAAATTATTTTAACAAAATAGCTTAACAAAATTTTCTGCTGAAAAATTTTGTTGCCGAAAAATTTTAATACTAAAAATGGTTTTAACAACAAGATTGTGCTACTGAAAAGTTTTGGAACTGAAAAACTGTTCCAGCTACAAAATTTTCTACAGAAACCTTTGCTACTGTAAGATGTTGAAGCCAAAAATCATTTTAGCAACATTTGCTACTCATAAAAATTTTTATACTTAAAAATATTGTTATAGCAACAAAATTTGCTGCAGAAACATTTTGCTAATGAATATATTGCTACCAAAATAATTTACTACTTACAAAAATTTTGCAAATCTGCAAATACATACTTTTTTAAAGTCTTTTTTTTGCTTTCTAATAATAATTTGGCTATTCGCTGGCAACAGTTTTGCTCTCTTAGAGTCATTTGCTATCAATTAGAAAATTTTTTTTAAACAAACATTTTGCTCGCGAGACAAGACTTTTGCTGCAATTAAAATTGTTATTATTTTTTTCTGTATTTTTGTTAGTAGCAAAAGTATAGTAAAAGTTTGTTATTTTGCTGCTTAGCAAAAAGTTAGACATTTTGCTACAGGAAAAAAACTTATATTTTTTTATCGTAACAAAATTTAATCAGTAAAAAAGGTTTTTTCTAGTAGCAAAAATTTTTCCTGCAATTTTTTTTGTCTTTGGAAAAAAAATTCACTTTATTAATGAAAAGATAAAAAAGTGAAGTTACAAGCATTTAACTTTTTTTATCTTTTCAATAAAAAAAGAAAATTTTTGCTACTGACAACAAAAATACTTTTTTGTTACACGACATATTTTTTTTGAGAAAATTTTTTTTTCTTTTCTGTAGCAAAATGTAAAATTTTTTTGCTATTCAAGAAAATTTTTGCTACCGACAAAAATTTTATTTGTTAATTGCCAAAAGAAAAGCAAAAAAACTTTTGCTACGCAGCAGTAATTTTGCTACACAATTAAAATTACCTGAAGAAAATTTATGCTACAAGGGTTTTCTGAGGGAAATTATAAAAAAAAACATTATTAATTAATTTGTTTTATTACAAGGAAAAACTTTTGTTATCAAAGAATTTTTTTTAGAACTAAAATAAGAATATTTTAATAATTTTATATCAGCTGTTGCTTAACAGAATTATTTTTAATATAAATATTTTTTTATTGTCCAACATAGTGCAAATTAGTTAAATTAGTTATTTTAGAAAGTATACGAAACATCTTGTGATACAAATAAATAAACACAGACACACACTACCTAAATAAAATAGCGGCCTATGAAGTGAAAGAAATTGAAGACATGTTTGTTGCTACAAATAAAAAATTCATGTCAAATGAAACAGTAATAATAACAAACACAAAAACTAAATTAAAAGTAAAGCTAAAAACTTTCATTTAAATGAAAAATTGTACGCGAAATTGTTTGTTGTTGCTGGCATAGTTAAGAAATCTTAGTGCCTTTCAGATTGTTTTACATTTAATAGATGCAGATACAAATAAAAATAAAAATCTATTCGTCATAACGAACATGTTTGTGACTAACAGAGAGTGAGAACACACAAAACAGCTGCTTGCTTACAACTTTACAAGAAGTTGTTGCAACAACAAACAACACACAGTCTAAAAAGAAAAGAAGTTGATTCTTGTGAAGCTCGTGAGAAATTTAGAGTTTATTTTTGTTGCAAATAGCAACAAGCGATGAACCGATTTAATAAACTGGCTGTCGTATTTGGATGAAGATAACAAAGAATTGAGGAAACGTTTCAATGTTTCTACGTTTAAACTACTTAATCTGGCCTGGCAGGTTACTAACTCGTTCACTTGCTCACTTAATAGATATTGGCCTACAACGGCTGTAAAATTAAGCTAAAGCTTTAAACGTTTTAAACCCAAAGCAAACAGAAAAAAAAGAAGATTAAAGTGGCGTAGATTTCTTTTTCACGCCCATCTAACCAGCCAACCAACCATCCATGAATTTGCATGTTAAAAGTTCATAGAAATTTTTTTAATAAAACAAATAAAAAAAAAGGTTAAATAGCAGCGAAATTTCATTTCTTATTTTTTTCTTTTATTTTTTAAGTGAAAATAGTTGTTTCTCCCTTCACAACAACAACAACAAAATCGTTAGATTTTGTTTAGATTTCTTTTTTGCTTTTTTTTTTTTGAAATAATGCTGCTGGAGTTGGTGTTGAAATTGTTACAGTTTCATCCACTCACTCACTCATTTACTGCATACGAGTACAATCAGTGTGAGTGATGTATGAATGATAAATTAAGGTTTGATTAAATTGTCTTGCTTTCAAACTCTGCCATGCTGCCTCTATATTTTTGTTGCTTAATGTCTCAAGGGAAAACTTCACAACAACATCAAATCGTATATCTCAAAAAGATTAAAACTAAAAAATTAGGAAATAAAAAACAACATTTTTAAATGAATAATAAATTGTGTTGTAAAAACGTATGCTGTGTGTGCTGTGTTTGTTTGTTTCTCTTGTATGTTTGCAGGCGAAAATAGTGAAAGGTTTACTCTGAATATTTAATTTATGATTAATTGATTCAAATGGATAAGGGACAAAATTTATTGAAATCAATTCGAAACGGAAATTTCTTTAAAAAAATAAATAATTGTTTTTCTGATAATAAAATAATTAACAAGCTAACTAAATATACTTTTTAACAGCCAAAGTCATAATAAGCCAACCAACCAACATGTTTTTCATGAATTTGGCCGTTTACAGATTTTTTTCTATATTAAATTAAATTTTTTAAAAGAAATTTTGTGTGCTTACGAATTGTAAAGAGAAATTTTGCATGCCAACTATTTTTTGAATTAACAGTTTTTTTTGTAAAGCAGCTATTTTCCCAAGCAAGAGCTGTCCCCTAATTAGCATTCCTACAATAAATTTTATCGCTTAAAATTTATATTGAAAAAGCTTTTTCTAATGCTGAATTTTGCAAAAAAAAAAGTATTGTAAAACAACTACTTTTTTATAGAAATTTTTCGTCCCTCCCCCTCCTCCTCTTCCAAGTCTAGCTTAAAAAAAAATTATTTTATAAAATTTCTTTTAAGAAATGTTTGTCGGATAACTAGTTTAAAAAAAATTTTAAAAAGGTTTGTTTAACCTTCCCACCCCACCTTTTCCAAGTCTTATCTGGAAAAATTTTTTTTTAAGAAATGTTTGCCGGATGACTGGTTTATATGTATAAAAAATTTTGTCGGACGGTTTGTTTTCCCCCCTCCCCCACACCTCTTCGAAGCCTTGTCTGAGTTACTGCATTTCTTAAAAAATATATTTTGTAAAATTTCTTAAAAATAATTTTGTCGGACGACTAGTTTAATATAAATTTTTTTGTCGGTCGATTAGTTTAAAATTGTCTGTTATCTAGTTACCCACAAGTTTTTCTCAGCTTCTCAGTATTTATAAAAAGAGATTTTTAAAACATTTTCCTTAGAAAAGTGTTGCTGGACGACTTGTTTTCTATAGAATTGTTTTGTTGGATTGCTAATTTTTAGCACAAGCTTTGCCTGAGTATCATTATTACTAAAAAAGTTATTATATAAAATTTCTTGTAACAAATTTTTGTCGGATGACCAGTTTAGTAAAGAAAATTTTTTCGGAAAACTCGTTTAATATTAAAATTTTTGTCGGGTGACTAATGTCATGCAGACACTTTTATCAAATGACTGATTTAATGTGAACGATTTTGTCGGACGATTTATTTAATGTAGAAAATTTGTCGGACGACTCATTTAGTGTAAATTTTTTTTTGTGACGACTAGTTTAATAAAGAAAATTTTGTCAGACGACTGATTTGATATACAAAATTTTGTATAGTGACTAATGTAGAAAAATTTGTCGAACGACTAATTTATTTTAGAAAATGTTATCGGACCACTAATTTAATGTAGACAATTTTGTCGGACGATTTGTTGATTGTAGAAATTTTTTTTGGGACGACTAGTTTTATAAAGAAAATTTTGTCGGGTGCCTAATTTAATGTAGACAATTTTTTCGTACAATTAGATTTTATTTTTATTATAAATATTTAATTGATTTTATAGATTTATTTTTATATCAATATTACCTGGCAGTCTTTTATCTGCTGACCACGTTTCCTAAAAGGATATTTTATCGTAAAAAATTTACTTTGTCCTATCATCAGTTTTCTACTGAAAATTTAACAAACAACTAATTTCGTACCCAAACTTTTGTCTGCCTGTCAGTATTTCCAGAAACAAATTTATCGGATCGGATATTGTTAACCAAAACTTAAATAATTTTGTTGTTAACTGGTAAATGTATTTAAACTAAATTGCATTTTTTTTTGTTAATGATCGGCATGATATTTTCTAGTTTAGAAAATTTAAGAAAAAAGTTTCTTTCTTGTCTACACAATTTGAAATTAAAATAAGTAAATTATATTTATTATGTAACATGACACACATACATACATGTTGCTGTCATTATAAGTCTGTTGGGTCCACAAAATAACTAAAAATGATATAAAAACATAAAATTTAAAAATAATCAAGAGACACTGCTATGTCGCGAGGCGTTGGCGCGGAAGTAGTGGAAGGGGTCGTTTTTGACAAAAAAAAAAAAAAAAAAAAAAAGACTTAAAATTAAAAAAAAATTACAGACACACGCTATCAGAAATAAAATAAAAACAAACACAGTTAAATGCTGTAAAAAAAAGGGGGGCACGGCAAACGGCTGGCTGACTAAGTGGCCAGACCAGGCCAGACCGTTGCTTGATTGCTTGATTTAATTTTTTTTTTTTTTTTTTGTATTTAGTTGTTTGTTATTGCCGTTGTTACAATAAGTGAGTAAGTTTTTGAATACTTTTGCAGCAACCGTATTATCTGAACAACTACAACACTGAATGCTAATTCCTTTGAAATGTTTGGTGTTGTTGCTGTAAGTTTGCAACTGCTACGTCATTTTTAAACAGATTGTTGTATTCATGTTGCTTTTATTTTTACAAAAAAAAACATAAATTTAGTTTCTTTATTTTTGGAACATAAAAATTAAAGAGAAAAAAAATAAAAATTTATGTAATAACAGCCAATACAGCGCTGCACAATGGTGCATGACTACAACCAAAAATTTTTTTTTAATATTTTTGTATTATATAGTTTGCTATACCAAATTCTCTAAAAAAAATTGTTCGTCGTTATAAAATTTTTGTTTTGCCAAATAAATTATCATACAAATTTTTTTGCTAAAAATTAATCACCATACAAAATTTTCCATTGGAAAATAATCGCCATACAAACTTTTCTATTGAAAATTAATCGCCATTGCAAATTAATCGCCATTGCATTGAAATTAAAACCATACAAAATTTTTTAAAGACAATTAGTAGACAGACAAATTTTTCCATTGAAAATTAGTCGCTCTACAAAATTTTCTATTGCAAATTAGTCGTTATAAAATTTTTTTTCTAGAAATTGGTGTCCATACCAATTTGTATGTTGAAAATTAGGCGTCAAACAAATTTTTGCGTAGAAAATTAGTCGTTATTTAAATTTTTTTCAATAATTAGTCCTCACGCAAATTTTTTCTTTAAATATTACCATATGAATTTATTTTTCCGTTGAAAATTTGTCGCCATAAAAAAGTTTCTAATAATAGTTTGTGACCATACAAAATGTTCTGATGAAAACTAGTCGCCATACAAAATTTTCCTTTGTAAAGTAATTGCCATGTAAACATTTCTATTGTAAATTAGTCGTCAGACAAATTTTTTTTCATTGAAAACTACTCGCCGTACAAAATTTTCTATTGAAAGTTAGTCATCAGACAAATTTTTTTCTGTTGAAAATTTGTCGCCCTACAAAATTTTCTATTGAAAAGTAGACCCCATACAAAATTTGTTATTGCAAATTAGTCGTCAGACAAATTTTTATATTGAAAATTTGTTGCCATATAAAATTTGTCATTGAAAATTTTATAAAAAATTTTCCGTTGCCATATAAAATTTTCTATTGAAAGTTACGAACCATACAAAATGCAAATTAGTCATCAGACAAATCTTTTTCATTGAAAATTACTCACCATACAAAATTTTCTATTAAAAGTTATTCGCCATTTGAAGATTTCTGAAAAAAAATATTTTCCAAAAAAATTTATGTTGAAATTTGATGCCATACAAAATTTTCTATAGAAAAATAGTCATCAGACAAATTTTTTTTTGTTGAAAATTAGTCGCCCTACAAAATTTTTTATTGCAAATTAGTCGTCAGACAAATTTTTTCTTGAAAATTAGTCGGCTACAAAATTTTCTATTGAAAATTTGTCATGAAACAAAATTTTTTATTGTAAATTAGTCAACAGACAATTAGTCGCCATACAAACTTTTCTAAAGAAAATTTTTGACCATACAAATTTTATTAATGAAAATTATTCGCCATACAAAATATTTTATTGAAAATTAGTCGTCAGACAGACTTTTCCGTTGAAATTTAAAACAGAAAGTTGTTTTAATTTTACAATAATTCTCGTCATGCAAAATTTTCTTTGCAAAAATTAGTTTTTAATTAATTTGAATTTAACTTAATTGTTTGTTTTTAGATTTATATGACCCATAGTGTTGTTATCTTAATAGTGATTGTCTTTTTGTCGCCTGTTTAGTTAGCCCTAGCCAATGCATGCATGATGTGTCCGTGCAGCTGGCTTAACCAGCAAAATAACTTTAATTCATACAAGCAAGAAGCAGTAGTCGACATATGAACGACCAACGAATTATCAGCCAGCCAATAGTTGAAGTTAAACCCCAAAAATAACTAAACCCGTCGTAAGTAGTTGCACAAAATGAATGTAAATTTTATTAATTTTTGTTTATTTGGTTACGAATGGTAATTTTTGCCAAAATTTTTTGTATATTTTGTTGTTGCTGCTTAAAAGAAATAAAAACGAGATCAACTTTCTTTTGTAAATTTATTTTTGGATTTTTTGTTTGTTGTTTGCTGATGTTGTTGCTTAACCCATAAAACTAAAAAAAAAAAAATAAGAAACGAAGAAACATAATTTTGCTTTAAGGTTTTTTAATTTATGATGATTTTTGTAGCTGTTGTCAGGGTTTTTTCGAACATTTTTTTTTTTTTGTTTTTACTTGTAACATTTGTAGGTACTACTGAACGCATTCATTGTACTTTAATGGTTTATGAACTTTTTTTGTTTATCATCTGCTGGAGCTTCTTAAACCATCTTTATTCAATTCAGATGAACTTTTTTTTAAAGAGTTTTTTTTTTCTTTACAATGAAGGTCTACATGTTTCTTTTTTTTAATAATTTTTTTTTTTTTGGAAGTTTTGTATTTCGCATTTCGTACATGGGTGCCGTTACAAACTGAAACTACAAAACATTTAAAGCAAAAATAGCTGCTAAATTATTGAGAGTTAAAAATGAATTTTAATGCTGTCTGACTTAATTTTAATTTTGTATTTTATTTTGCATTTACTTGCTCTGCTCTGCTCGTATGAATTGGTGAGCTTGTAAGTGTTTGTAATGGACGACTGACTTTGTTGTTAAATGGCAAATGCTGATGTTGTTGCTGCTGCTGCTGTTAAGTTTGTTGTTGATGACGATGATGATGATGATGACGCCCTAATTTCGCTAAATTACCACACAAAATAAATCAATTAGGAGTAAATATTATTACCGCAGCAGAAAACGAAAAATAAAAATAAAAGATAAAGAAAATATGTTAACACATGCTCCATTCTTATGTCGGATATGCATGTGATACTTGCTTGCTTGCTGCCTTTATTATCTGCAAACAATAACAATTTTAATGAAATATTAAAATTTTAATTAACTGAACTGCATCTCCGCCACTTTTTGCTGAAATAAATAAAAAAATTGTGCAAGATTAATAATTTTCTTTAAAATGAAAACACAAAAAAAAAAAACAGATTGTGTTTGAATTAATAAAAATTTTTTATTTAAGTGAAACAATTTTTTAGAGAAATCTCTTTTTAGAGTTAAGAAATTTTTTAATAGAAATTTTTTTATTAGTTTTCGTAAAAATTTAAGTTAAAAAGTATTTAGAAATTTTTTGCTTTATTTAAGTTGTAATGGAAGAAAAAATTAAATAAAAAAAGGATATATGGGACTTGGACCCAAACTTGCTATGATTGCCATGAAATTCAGCAGTGAGCTTGGCATTGTAGTTTTACAAGTTTTTATCAAATTTTGTTTCATTCTGACTGAAATTGTGCCTAAAATTAATTTTTTTATAAAAAAAAATTACATCCTTTTGCTCAATTGAAATAAAAACTATCAAGCTGTTTGCAAATTTAATTTTCAGCAATTTCTGCAGCATTCGGGTTGTAATAGATTTTTTTGTAAATAAAGGACATATGGATCGTAGATCCAATCTTGCTGCGATTACACTTAAATTTGTTAGAGAGCTTTACACTATAATTTTACAAGTTGTTGAACAGAAATTTTTTTTTATTTGTTTGAAACAAATTTTTGTCAGCATAAATTTTTTTAGTGACTATTCTTTCTATAAATCGACTTGTTTTGACAAACAAAAAAATTTTTAAAACTGAAAAAATTGCTATTTGGTGTTCTGCATTAAATTCGTTTTTATATTAAAAAAATTTTTTTTGTCCGCACAAATTTTTTTTCAGTGACTTTTTTTTATAAATCGACTTGTTTTGAAAAACGAAAAAAATTTTAAAACTGAAAAAAATTTCTATTTGGTGTTCTGTAATAAATTCGTTTTGATTTCATTCAAAGTTAAAAGCCTATTTCTGGAGATAAAATTTCGGTATTTTTTCCGTATGTCTATTAGTGTGTCCTTGAAAGTGATAAGTATGGCAAATTTTATTGATTATTTTTATTATAAAAAATTTAAGTTTTCTATGCATTTACTGCAGGACTAAATTTTATGAAATTTTTCTCCTCACCAGGGAAACACAAAAAAAATTTTGTGGGCATTAAGATTACACTTTTTTCAAATATAATAGAAATTCAAAATATTTTTATGAGTGTCACAGGCTATGAGTTTCAAGCTACCACTTTAAAAGTCAAGGCTTATTTTTTTCCCAGCAGGACGAAACTAATACTGATTTTATTAAAACCCAATTTTACTAAAACTAGTAAAAGAAATGAGGAAATTAAACGCTTACAAAAACTAAATATTTGTTTAAATGTGTGTCTGGGTGAGTTTTTATGTTGACATGACATGCACATGCTCATGCTTATAAACATGCAGCTAGTAATTTAGCCCACCAACGCTGTTGTGTTAGCCTGCCACTTAAAATGCTGCAATTGTCTTGAAAAGGTGTTCGCTTGAGTGTTTTGTTCATTTTTTTCTTACCACATATACATACGTAAACAGATCAGACAAACAAACACAAACTGGCTGGCCGTCAGTCAGACACTCAGTCAGTTAGATTTCTATGATGGTGGTATTTTTCTGTTTTCTATTGAAAGTGAAAAACAAACGAATAAAAACTATTAAAATCAAACTCCTTTAATTCTTGTATGCCCTCGTATGACTGCCTGTGTTTACTATCCACATTCTCATGCAATTAAAAAAAATAAAATTCTTATTTTTGTTTCAGTTGGTGTGTTGCCTTCTTTTGTGATGGTACGTGATGCCATTTTTAATAGAATTATGGATTTTTTTCTTGTGTTAATCATCTTGTGTGGTGCACATTAAGTGACAGATATTCATCATACATATTTTCTCTGTCTTTTGTTTAGATTTTATTACCGGGGAGCATATTGATTAAACAAAAAAAATTATTTTAAAATAAAAGTTATTCACTTGAAATTTTTTTTAATGAAAAATATTTTGTAGAATAAAAATTCAAAAATCAAGTTTTTAGCAGGGAAATATTTTTCAATTACCAAAAAAGAAATTAACATTAACATTGACCATGGGGTGAACATAATATTAACATGAAAATAAGACAAAATCAACCTAAACATTCAAATTCATCAAAAAAACAAATATCAACATTAACATGAGCATAGACATTAACACTGACATTTCCATAGAGATAACATTAACATGAACATGAACATGTACTTTTTTTCTGGGGTGAAAGGCGCGAAACTGCATTACTGCATTCAAGTTTGGTCGTCACCGAGTATAAAATGGCGGGCTCACCATATAACATTAACATTAATATTAACATTAACATTAACATTAACATTAACATTAACATTAATATTAACATTAACATTAACATTAACATTACCATTAACATTAACATTAATATTAACATTAAAATTATTATAAATATTAAAATTAACATTAACATTAACACTAAGGTTAACATTGACATTGCCATTAATATTATTATAAAATTATTATTTAAAATAACATTGACTTTAACATTAAACTTTACCCTTAATATTAATACTAATTTTAATCTTGTTAACATGAACATGGACAATGATGTAGACATGTCCATGAACATAAAACTAAATCTTAACATTCATATTCACATTAACTTTAATATTAACAATAAAAAAACTTTACCATGAAAATAGACATTAATATTAACATGGATATAAACATAAGCATTAACATTAACATGGATATGAATAAGGATACTAACATTGATATTAATTTAACCTTCAACATTAAAGTTAACAGCAACACCCATAATAACATTAAAAACTGCACTAACATAAACATTAAAATTAACATGAACATCACCATAGACATGAATATTAATATTAACATGAACACTAAACTTAACCTTAACATTAACACAAACATGAATTTTACGTGTACATGAACATTAAAAGTTTTTAATGTTTCTTAGGATGAGACATATCACCAGACTAGTTACTAAAATTCAAGGAAATATCCTAAATTGAAGTCATTTTTAGTAATCAATTGCTACTTGTTACACACTCTGCGACTCTTACCATCCAAGTAGGACTGATGAAAAATTTTTAAATAATTTTAGCCACAAAAAAATTATAATTTTCAGGATATCTATTGTTGAAATTTCCTGAGTTTTTGTGTTCATTTGCAAACAATAAATTTCTAAAAGCCATAAATTGGCAGCAGTTAATTAAATAAAATAAAATGAAGAAAAGAAATGTAGAACCACTTGGGTGGTCTTTTTTAAAATAAACTCCTGTTGTGTTTATTTTGACATGGCACATTAAGGCATTGTGATTAGAAAGAATGAAACTACAAACTAAAAGACAAGTTATTACCACCTACAAATAAATAGTTAGAAACAAAACGATGACTGTCTAAATTTAGGGGAGTTTTTTTTATATAAAACAGGAAACTCTTGAACAACAAAAAAAGATTTAGAAATGAAAAAGAAAAGAAACCAAATACTCTTGCCTTTAACAGCTACAAAAGAGATCATCTTTTATAAGCAAACACTTTGAAAAGAGACAAAACAAAAAAAGAAAATTTTAAAATTTTCACAAAAGCCTTTCAGACGTTTTCAATTACATTTTACAAAAATATTCTAAGAAAATTCGTTGACTGATATGGTCAGCTTTTACTCATTTTGACTTTAATTTACAAGATTAGAGACCAAGTTTTATGGTAATCGTTTCCAAAAACAAGCAGGTATCACCATTTAAAAAAATTTAATTTAATTTTTACTCTCTCTTGAATCCCTGCTCCTTTTAATTTAAATTTTAAACTGCATTTAAAGAAAAAATTAATCGGGCTCTTTATATTTTTACTAGATTTTTTATTTTTTTCCAAGTAAAACGCATTCGTGTTCTTCAAGTGGCTTAAATTAGTTTTACCTGTAATATTTTACAAATAGTTTTTGCTTAGTTTTGACAGAAATTAAATTTTTTATAAAAGGATGTCATGGCAATTACTTATATCCTTTGACCAATTGAAGTGAAACTTATCACGCAAATTAAAATGTACATATTTAGCAATTTTTACTGCATTCGGATTGTAGTGGAAGCCAAATTTTAATATTTTGTAAGTAAAGGATATATGAGAGTTAGGCCTAATCTTGATTCGATTAGAATGAAATTTAGAAGAGAGCTTAATAGGGTAATTTTACAAGTTTTTATTAAATTTCGTTTTATTCTGACAGAAATTGTAGATAAAATTTGATTTTTAATAAAAAAAATTACATGGGAGTTAAACCTATTCTTTTATCTATTACAATGAAATTCATCACGCAGTTTTAAATTTAATTTCAAAACTATTTAGCAATTGCTACAGCATTCGGGTTGTAATAGCAGCCAAAATAAATTTTTATAAAAAAGGATGTATGGGACTTAGGTCCAATCTTACTCTGATTACAATGAAATTCAGTAGAGAGCTTAACAGTGCAATTTGACAAGTTGTTATCACATTTTGTTTGATTCTGATGAAAATTTGAACTAAAATTAATTTTTTTTTTATAAGTTTACATGAGAATAACGTTTGTTTTTTGCGCTGAGTGAGGTGCAATTTAATGCGCTGCTTGAAAATTAAGTATTAATTTTGTAACGGAAGCTAAAATTAATTTTAAATAAATAAAGGATATATGGGACTTCTATCCAATATTCCTTTCCATTGTAATAAAATTTACTAGAGAGCTTAACAGTCTAATTTTACAAGTTGTTATCAAATTTTGTGTTATTCTGACAGAAATTGTGGCTAAAATTAAATTTTTTTTATGAGCTTACATGGGAGTTACGAGTGTTTTTTCAGTAAGTGAAGTGATATTTAATCTCAAAGAATTTAGAAATTTCTACTGTAATAAAAGCAAAAATATTTTTTTTTTTTTAAATAAAGGACATACGGAACCTATGCCCAATCTTACTCTCATTACAATGAAATTCAGCAGAAAGCTTAACAGTGTAATTTAGAGAGTTGTTATCCACTTTTGTTTGATGCTGATGGAAATTTTGACTAAAATTAAATTTTTTTTATAAATTTACATGGGACCAATTGAAGTTAAATTTATCATGCAACTTTGTTCCAATTTTTAAAGTATGTACCAATGTTTTTTAAAGCTATAATGGAATTTTTTAAATAAAGGATATGTGGGTCTAAGACTCAATCTTTCTCCGATTGCAGTTAAAGTTTTTATAGAGTGTCACACTATAATTTTACAAGTTGCTAACAAATTTTTTAATAAGTTGTGTACATACGTACATAATGGATATAAAAATTAAGGAAGTGTGTCATTACATTCTGCATAGACTTCAGTGACGATTTTGAAAACAACTAAGAACTGTATTTATTCTAAAAACAGAGTTTAAACTAAAACTTTTTCTTTTAAAAATTTTTGGAATCCATTTAAGGATAAATTAAAAATAAGACCAAATCTGTTTGAAGCTAAAAAGGGGAATACCGAACATTGTGGCCATAAAACCTCAAATAATTTATTAAATTAAAAATTCAATTAAAAAAGAATCATTTACGCTGATGAGGGTCTTTTTTTCTCAAAACATTTTTTTTCGTTTCTTCAAACGTTATTGAATATTGAAACAATAAAATCAAACAAATTAAACATAAAATAAATATCAATCTCTCTTGTTGGGTTTTTTTTTGTTGAGATCACCCAGGCAGTCATCAGTCTCAGTCGTTGGATGAGCTCAAACGTAAGAAGAGCATCAAACACGACATTCGTTCTTTTTGTTTTCTGTTGCCTGGCTTTGTTTTTTTTTTGTTGTTGTTTTAAATATATTGGGTGAATTGAAAAGTATTTTTATCTTAGAAAGATAAGAGAAAAAATAAGTACAAATTATAAAAGGAATTCAATTTATAAATTAAATTTTTTTAAATAAATTGTTCTGTAAATCCGGTCGATTTTCAAATTAATTTGTTGAAAATTGGGTAGATTGCATATCTCGTTTATTAATTTGTTGGGTGAGAGAGCAATTCCTTCTTTAGTTTTTCCCTTTTCTTGTTTTATTTATTTTTTTTTTTTTTTGAGAGCGTAAGTGAGTGCAATAAAAATGAGTCTTGAGGGAGTGTGAAGCGTGCTTCATAATATTTTAGTCACGGCTGTGAGCGTGATGATATTGAGCATCATTACAATTTGTAACACCTAGTGTCGTGAGCGTGATTGATCGTAAAGATCCTAAAATTTTTTATTGCTTTAAATAAAATATACCGTTTGTTTGCAGGTAGCATGCGTTCAAAAACCTTCATTCATGCTCTTCTCTCTTCTCTTTTTTTTAAATTTGAAGCACAAAATTCAAGAACAATTGAGAAAAGCATTATTTTGTCAGTGAAGTATTTATTTTTCAAGTTAATTCTCAAGCGGACCACTTTTTATTAAAAAAAAAATTCTACAGGCATTAAACATAAAGAAAAAAATTATTGTATTGGTTTTGGCTAATTCTAGCCCATATATAAAAATGACAACAACAACAACAATATCACCAAAAGAACAACAAAACCTAAAACAGCAAATGTGAAATGATTATGATGATCATGATCAAACAGCAAACAAACAAACATCACATTACCCATGATCAAATCAAACTATGTGTGTAAGACCAACAACAACAAATACAAAAAAAAGAGAGTTAAAAAAGAAAGAATTAAAATTAAAAACTACATAAATATAAAAACAAATACTAAAAAAATAAGACTGAAGACAACTTGTGTGGTCGTTGTCTAAGAGTAGAATAAATGCCGCCAACAAAAATGAAATGAAACCAACCAACCAAGCAAATGTTCCATATCGGCCAGCAAACTCACTGGCTGACTAACTGACTGAAACACCACCACAAACACACAGCACATGCACGCACTTTTATTCCACAACCACAACAGCTCCAGATAGGGAAAGCAAGAAAGAAGATACTCAAATATGGAGAAAATTTTTATAAAAAAAAAAAAGAAACAGCAATAAAAGCTTCTCTGAGAATTAAAAGTTTGATATAAACAAATGCAGCCAGCTAGTGAGTCAGTGAGTCATTGAGTCAGTCATCCGGTCACGCATATTTTTCCATATAAAATTACACACGTAAACAAATGAATAAATAGATGGATTGAATGTTTTGCTAAGCAACTACCACAACTCTTAGATGCAAAAACAACAACAACAAAATAATCTTGTAAATATCCTGGGAAGCATAACCACCAAAAAAGGCTTAATACTTTTAACGGCCAGGGCACCATGTCAAATATTTTTGATGCCATAAATTTCTTGCTTGTTTAAACCAACCTTGATGATTCTCTAATGAAAATCCTTATTGCCTAAACTGCTGAGCTCACCCCGGAACACTTTTTTTATATGCCAATTTATGTCCCGCACAATGAGAAACCTGAAACGAGTTACATATAAAGATTTTTGTGCCAACAATAAATTTTGTTCCAAACAAAATTTTTGTGTGATTTCATATATGTAACTTAAACCTACATTAAGAAAAATTTTGTCTGAACAAAAAACTTTGTGTGGACAAAAATTTTTATTCAAAACAAGTTTTGATTCAAAATTTACATGCAGTTAATATGTCTCACCAAAACAAACCTTAAACTACGTATAAAAAAATTTTTGTACAGACAAAAAAATTTTTTTCGAAAAAAATTTCTATACAAAATTTATGTGTGTTAAAAGCAGTAACCTAAACCTACATTAAAAAAAATTTTGTCTGAACAAAAAAACTTTGTGCAGACAAAATTTTTAAAAATTTTACTTGCATTTATTATCTCTTATAAAAGCAAGCCTTAAACTACGTATAAAAAAATTTTTGTACGGACAAAAATTTTGTTCCGGACATACTCCGCTCAAAAAATTGTTATATAGTTTGGTGTATTTCACAAAGAGAACTCAAAAACTACGTAAAAAAATTTTTGTGCGGACGAAAATTTTGGGTCAAACATATTTCACAAAATTTATATGTATGTATATGATTTAGGGTTTTTCTAAAACTACATAAAAAAATTTTGTGTGAGCAAAAATTTTTGTTCATAACAAATTTCGATCCAAAATTTGTTTTGAGAAAAAAAATTTGTCGGGGTAAAAATGTTTGTTGTTTCAAACCAATAATTTTATGTAGTATGCAATGAGAAACTACATATAAAAAATTTTGTTCCGAACAAGTTTTGATTCAACGATTTTGTTTGTGCGGAAAAAGTTTCATGCCAAAGTTTGTACTTTGTTTAATGCCTTTCACAAAGAGAAGTCAGAAACCGCATATAAAAAATTTGTCTCAACAACAAATTTTGTCCGAACAGAAAATTTTGTTCCGAACAAATTACTTTTTTTAACATTTTTAAATGATTTTTTTTTGGCTATACTTCTCTTGTTATGCTTTCATTTTATTAAAAAAAAATACTGGCACTTAAAATCCCCAAGAAGAAAAAAAAAACGAACCCTTAAGGGGAAAACCTAAACAAATAATGTACTAAATGAGAAGTAGGAATAAAAAAGGAAAAATAAACAACAACAACAACAAAAATAATAAACATTAAGTAAGTGGCATTAAAAGATTTATAGATACAAAAACGCTAAAGATCTGCTGCGTACGTAAGAGAGAAAAAAACAAACTAACCAAACAACAGCTTTTTTTTTGTGGCTTTCAACACGAAAATAGGAATTGTATTCGTATAAAAAAATACTTGCTGTGTGGTTGTGCTCATACAAATATTTTTCAATAATTCTTTTCTTATAAAAACAAACATTCATGACAACATTTTACTCAAATGATTTTTTTTAATGTAAACATTCTCAGAAAATTTATTAATAATTGATAACAAAAACTATTAAAATAGACGCTGGGAACTAAAGTAATTCGAGACGAGATCATTTTAATATTTATGAAATGATTTTGTGTAGAAATTTTATATGAAAAAAAAAATATCTACTCAACAAAGTGTAAAAAATTTTTTAAATTTTCTTAAAAAATAAAAATTCTTAATTATGACTCCATTTATAATCTTAAATTTATTTTCAAACCAGCTTAACTTGACATTATTAGATTTAGATTTTTTTTAACAATAAAATCAAAACACAAAACTACTACAAACAAACGACAATAACCCAAATATTGTAAAAAAAAAACAATTCAATAGAATTAAAACTTTTTGTTTGTTTGTTAAAATAATAATAAATTCAATTTGAATATAAAGTAAAGTAAAGTAAACACAATTGTGTAGTTAGTTAACAATTTGCAAGACTGCACAAAAAAAAAATGACAAAGAAAAATGTTAGAAACAAAAAACTGAAACAATTTAATGCTGAACTAAAAAGGGGGTGGTGATTTATAAAGACAGTGTGGTAACTAACTCGCCCCCCATGCAAAGCAGCCAAACCATTAAATGAGCTGTTATTTTTGAAATTGTGACAAGTCCACTTTTAAAAAATAAAATGAGTCAGCGGCAATTCTATTAAAATGGTGTCTATATGTTACTAAAACTAACGCCAGTGCCTTATTTCAAAAAAATTACACTTATACTACTCTCAAAAGTAACAGCTCAAATAGTATTCTAAAAAAAAAAAAAAAAACAAATTAACGGCGGCATAAACACGAACACCTTCATGAAAAGTTTTGTATTAAAAAAAAATTACCACAAACAAATTAAAAATATTTAAAGTTCGGTATGCACAAGTGTTGCATTTAGTAAAGATTAATGACTGAGTGACATTAAATTGTTTTTAAATGTTGACACACAGAACCATGTTCTGTTAAAAAGAGCTAAAAGAAGGAAAAAGAAGCCCAATTCAATTTGTAGCACATTTTTTAAATATAAAAAAAAATTTCCCAGAGCGAAAATTTTTGTTAATAAACAAACAAAAAATTTTTTTTATCTAAAGCTCTCTTTGTAAACTTTTGACATTTTATAATGATAAGCAACGAATGGCAATTTTTTTTAAGGAAATTTTCGAAAAAACATAAATTTTTTTTTTTATTCAAAACTGAGTATTTATACTTGAACGGGAATAAAATCAGTTTTTAGACTTGGATTGTGATGTTTTATGGTTCGAATTATTGGCATTATATGAGATTTTAAGATTAAATAATAAAAGCGGTTAGTATTAAGCTTTTTTCCATTTTTTATGAATTTTAAAAAATCTAACATTTCATAATTCTTTTAAAAAATATTAATATTTTCAAAACATTTTTCTCCATAACTCGAAAAATAATAGCTGTTCTAAAAAATTATGTAAAAATGAATTAAAGCCAATCTAATTTTGAATTTTTAGAGATATTTCGTCATAAAATCGGAAAACTCTTTACAAAGTTATGATAATTTGATTAAAGCAGCCTCTTCAAAAATCTCATATTTTACACAAAAAAAAAAAATTAAATAATTATATCCTCAAGCAGTTACGCAAGTTGGAGCGAAATATCTATATAAAATATAAATTTATATAATACGACCTCAAGCTTAATAAACTAGCCGTTTTAATTAAAAAGAAAAAATCAAAAGAAGTAACAAATAAATTAAAATAAAAACAATTTTTTCATTGAGATCTTAAGCTTGAATAATATTAACTAATAATTTATTTATAGAATTTGAAAAACTAATGATTTTTACAAAAAAAAAAAAAAAAAAAAAAAAGTGTATCTACAAATTGTTTTTTGGCTGTTGCATAGCGTTATAAAGTCCTTTGATCTCTTCACAGTCCTTTAATTAAATAATTATTAAGGCTGTATATAAGTTTGTGATTCCGCACATGTATCACCCTATAAAATTTACTACATATGTGTAGTCTGGGATTTAGCGATGTCCGTCTGTTTGTGTAGTCGTTGAAATCAAGTTTCTGAAGTCCCTAAACACATTGCTATTAAAAATCAGCATGATCGGTATATAAATGCCGAGGCTATCAGCTATGTAGTGTAACTACCTCTATTTTTTAACCATTTTTTTGTAGAGATTTTTTTTGAGTATTTTGCTTTAAAAAACGTGGTATGTAGTTTTTTGACAAATGACAGTCTGCGTCAAACATCAAAACAAATCAAATAGCCGAGAAAAACTTAAAATACAAACGGTTTTTTGGGTTTTTTTTTCATTTCTGTGTTGTTTTTTTATGGAAATTTTTTGCATATAAAAAATTCGATGATCACAACTGAATTTTTGACAAATTTAAGCGTCAAATCGTAGCATATGAAAGTTGTATAAGTCCACATTTTTTCAAAAATAAATCAGTTCTAATTCTAGTTAGATAGTATTATATTACTATTCCACTTTCAATATAACAGTTCATCTAATAAAGATTTGGTTTATTTTAGTATAAAATAATTTAAAAATTTCGTTTGCAATTGCTCGATATCGAATGTCATGATTTGGCCTCAATGCAGTTGCTTTCTCAATGCAGATTTTTTATTTTAATATATTTTTTTAACAAGATCGTCTAATAAGTTTTTAAAAATAAAAAGAAATTCATTTCCTTGTTTGCTGTGTTTTGCTTTTGTCACATAAACTAAATGCATTTTAAGCTGCAATACAAAATATAACGAATTGTTTTGTAGCAGAGAGTGTAAAAAAAGAAACACATTTTTTGAACTTGTGAATTTTAGCACTTCATTTAGCAAAATGAGACGTTGCAGCAAAAGTGTTAAAATCAATTATGAGCCTAACACAAGGGCTTTTTTTTGTTTTAAGTTTCACTATTTATTTAGAAATACTAAGTAGAAGCTTAACAGAATATTAAATGTTGTTGTCAGCGACAGTGGGCTAGCAACCGTTTTGCAAAAAGAAAAAAACTAATAAAATAAAATAAAAAAATTAAAACTTAAAAATATAATAAAAATAAAACTGAACCATAGATTTTTTAATAAATAGAAAAAAATTTAACTAATAAAGCGTTTTGTTTGAATGTAAGTGTAAGTGTACTTCCTTAACTACCCAAATTTTTAATAACAAAGACATTGCAAATTTTAGAATTTTTTTTATTGTTTATTTTATTTATTTATGTCATATTAGAATTTAATTCTAAATAGGCAGGAATCGAACCTGCGAGAACCGAATTGATAGGTTAGTTCACAACCCACCAGTCTACAGGCTACTTAAAAAATTTTTTTATTACTATTTGGTATTAGAAATTAATTTTAAGATAAAATTTTTGAACGAGCACAGGTGACTTTGAACTCTCTAGGCAAGAATCGAACCTGCGACCGCCTATCCACCAATCTACAGGCTACTATTTTTTTTTATCATTAACTAAATTTACATCAAATTGTACTTATACCACTTTCAAAGTAATCGGCTTATATAAAGTCGCCTATTCAAAAAAAAAAAAAAAGCAGGAGATTTCCTTTTTAAAAATTTTTAAAAATATTCAGCATAAAAACCCATCATAGGTTTTTATGAAAATAGCAATAGACCACGCCCACTTCTAAAATGAACAGCTGGACTGATTTACCTAATTTTTTTTTATTATACTCGTATGTTTGGCATAACCCAACTTATATTTTTCTTTTCTTTTTAATTATTTTTCAATATAAATAAAATTTGAAAAAAAACGTGTGCCGGATCAGCTAGTTTAGTTCTAAAATTAATATTTTTTTTAATCAAATTTTTAATTTGAAACCATTTGTTCAACAGCACTAGATAACAGCCAAAAAAATTGTTAGTCATCATCCAGTATTTTTTGCTGATGCTCTATGGTTGCCTAACTAAATTTGTGGCTTCAGATTTTTTTTTATAAAATATGAGATTTTTGAAAAGGCTGCTTTACTCACTTTATCATAACTTTGTAAAGAGTTATCCGATTTTATTACGTAATATCTCTAAAAATTCTAAATTATATTGGCTTTAATCGGTTTTAACATAATTTTTTAGTGCAGCTATTATTTTTCGCGTAATTGAAAAAAAATGTTTTGAAAAAAAAAATTATGAAATTTTAGATTTTTAAAAATTTACAAAAAATAGAAAAAGCTTAATACTAAATGGTTTTAACAGTTAATCTTAAAATAAATTGTAAAGGAAATAAATTGAACCGTAAATCATTAAAATCCTTGGCTAAATACTGATTTTATTACCGTTAAAGTATAAGTACTCACTCAGTTTAAAAAAAAAAAAAATTTACATTATTTTCAAAAACTCCACTTTATAATTTAAAATTTTATTAATATTTAATTTATTTTTAAATTTCATAAATTTTAATATTGTGCTGTGTATTTTTATTAATTTCGAGTTTTTCGAACATGGGCTATTATGCTTGATTAAAACTCTTTTCCTTACTAGTTGACATATAATTTATATATATTTTTTATAACTTTTTTCTTTAAATTTTTTTTTTAATTTTCTTAATTCCCTAAGGAAATTCTAATGCTGTTATCCAAAAACATTTACGAAAAATTTCGATAACGTTCACTTTAAAGTCTACTTTAAATTTTTTTTTTTTTTTTTTTTTTTTTTGTTGAAGGGGTTAAATATTTTTAATGAGCCACAATCATAGTCCGAAAAAATAGGTTTTTATTTAAAGCTGACTTTTGTTCAAAAGACTGTGATTATGGACCAATATTTTTTTTTTTAATTTTGTGTAATTTTTTTTATTTTTTTGCCCACTGTGTTTCATTAAATTTGCCCATTAAAGCAAAATTACTCATGTAGCTTGACAAAACGACATGTGTGTGGTCTTGTGATCATGTCAAAAGTATTTTTTCTACATGTTTTTTCCTCTGCTGCTGTAGTTCATACTTGCAGTCATACTAAAGTACAAATGTGCGTCGTGTTATAAATGCACATGCATTTATGTATGGCTTTATATATCTGCATGTGTATGTGTGTTCGTATTTCACATCAATTACAACAGTTTTTAACACTTAAAAAGGTGTGAGATTTAACGACCACCCAAAGTCTAGCACTGCCAGAAAAAAAAGGATTTAAAAAACATTTGCAGGAAGTATCTGTACTAGACTGGAGCTGGTTATTTTGAATAAAAAATAAATAACTCTTGTAATGAGTTTCTTTTAACATTTATTTAATTAGAGATCATAAATGTAATCTAGTAGTTTAGACAACAAAAGCAAACAAAAAGAATTAGTTTTTTAAATCCCATTAAATAAAGTTTATCTTACAGCAGCAGATTGGAAACGTTTTACAGGTAGGCGTAGCTGAAAAAAAAATCGTAACGAAAGAATATTGTTTGTTGAAGACGCCCTAAAAAAACTCCAACCGAAAACCATTAAAAATGAAAGCATGTGTTGCGATTTGGCTTGATATTGAAATTCGATGGGATAGTGGGATGGTTAGTTAAATTCAAATAAAATTAAAATAAAATAAAAATACAAGAAGTAAAATAAATTAAATATTTTTTTTTATTGTTTTATGTGTATTTCTTTCGTTCTAACATGATTGTGTCAGTTGATTTAACTAGACTCTGTCGTTTTACTGTTTGTTTGCTGTTGCCTCTGGTGGTGGTCATCTTCACCGTCATCATCCAACATTTTCATGTTCATATTTTTGTCTTTGCTACTTGAAAATTTGCCTGTCATGCTGTTTCAATTTTATACGGCCAACAAATTATATGGGCCATAACAGAATTTAAAAAAAAAATTTTTTTTTATATACTAGAGTATCTATGTGTAGTGCATATACACACATACAAAATGCTTCGGTACTTTTTTTGTAATAAATAAAATGTTATAGCAGACCAACCGCATGATCTTCTGTTAGTCTTTTTTTTTCTATAAAAAAAAGGAAAAACCGAAATTGACATTTGGCCGGCATGTTAAGAGTATTAATTTGGGTATTTACTAGAAATTTTTAATAGTTTGACCACACAGTAGTTATTGAATTAGTTGTAGGGTTGAAGTGCTCAAAAGAGAGGTAATTGAAGAATTTTATTACAATGTGGCTTAGCTTGGGGTAAAATATGCATAAAGAAAGACATGCATAAATTAATACACTCAAAGAAAAATTTTGAGTTTACAATTTCTATAGTAGACTTCGTAGACATGGTAAAATGATAAATTGCTAATGTAAAAAAAAAAATCTAATCAGTTGAAATGAAAGTATAACGAATTTTTTTTCGTATATCTACAAATTTCGTTATACCAAGGTTTCATTTTTCGATTCTCTTCAGACCGAAGGTTCACTGTAATTTTATAAAAAAAAAACTCTTATTGTTTTTACATCTAAATAATTTAAATAAGACATAACCGGTTTTTCTATATCTTCGTAGAAATACCTATTTTGAACAAATCTGCAAGTTTATTTTCTCAAATATTTGAAAAAAATTTGAGTTTTGCTTAATTTCGAATTTTCGATTTCAATATTTTTTTTTATTTTATGTATGTACGAGTACGTATAGACGTATTTGCTCAAAAACTTAATTTTTTTTACTTTCGAAATTTTCGAACTTAAATTTACTTGTTCGAAATTGAATTTTTTTTAATTTCTTTCATATATAATACATATTTGTATATTAGTTTTTCTTTAAATATAAAAAAAACTTGATTGTTTAGTTACTTTCGAATTTTTCGAATTTAAATTTTCGAAATTAAATTTTTATATATCAATATCAATATATTTTTAAACATTTGAAAAAAAAAATTGTTTTGTTACTTTTGAAATTTTCGAACTTAAAATCAAATTTTCGAAATAATGTTTATATATATATATAACTCTGTTTTTAATTATTCCATATACGAGTATATTGGGCCATAATCATAGTCACACTTAAGTTGGTATCTTTAAATTCATATAATTCTTATGAACAAAAGTCAGCCCTTAATAAAAGCCTACTTTTTTGTGATTATGATTGTGGGCCATTGTATTTTTATATTAATATTTTCTTAAAGATATCAAAAACTTGAATGTTTTGTTACTTTCGAAATTGTCAAACTTAAATTAACATTTTCGAAATAGATTTTTTTATATAATCTATGTAATAAATATTTTCGTAAATAAGTATATGAAAAACTTGATTTTTTATTTAACTTTCGAATTTTCGAAATAATTTATTTTTTTCGTTTTATATCAATATTTTGTCAATTATATGAAAAATTTAAGTTTTGAGTGATTTCAAAATTTTCAAAGTTAAGTTCGAATTTTCGAAATTCGCCCAATTGTCTAATTTATTTAATATTCATCATATTTTTTATTTTTAATACTAATTGACTCTTATGTACTTTTTCTTTTCAGGTATGTAAATAAACTTTAGCATTTTTATCATAACACTACTGAAATAAGAAGGTAAATACAAATTAATTTTTTTTTGTGAGTGTAAAATTATTTTTTTTTTAATTTCTATAAATTCATTCAATTTTTTTAACTCATTTTCCCTAACAAATGAAACCACACAAATGTCAGAGTTGCACACCCATCATGTTTAAATGCTTGACTCAAAAATTAAAGCAACATAAAACAAGAAACTACAAAGAATAGGAAAAAAGAATTTGTGCCTATTTAATGATAACTTGACACTCTAGATATCAGTTTTCCTGACAGCCATAAAACATGCACAACCATGTGCACATTCATTCATACAACATGCCTGCCTGATGTCTCAAGAATGGCCATACTCATCATCATTACTCTCATTTGCTCATTTTATTCATTGACTATTTAGCAGAAGAAAAAAAAATTAAAAAAAGAAATGTAATAAAAACCAAATAGAATTAAATAAAATGAAAAAAAAAGAAATAAATTCACATTCTTTTAATCATGCATTCATTTGTTTCCCTTCAGTCATCGTCGTCTTCATCAGATCATAATCATTATCATAGAATATTTATTCGAAATAATAATAATAACCTTTCATGTGTGTTCTTATTACAACATGACATTTATGTATGTTGTTGTTGCTTTTTGTTTTTCTAGTTTCATTTTGCTTTTTTTTTAAGGTTAAACTACTGAAGCATTAGTTTTCCTTATTTTCTATGAATTTTTGCCAATGTGGAATTCATTTGCCATTTAATTGATTATTTTTTTTTTACATAATGACAAAACGCGCGCTAGCTCAGCTCGGATGGCGGTAAACAGGAAATAATTTTTTTTTTTGTATTTTCAAGAATAAATACAATTTAAATTTTAAATAATAATTTCTTTAGAAAATGTAATTGCAGGTATATTATTGATAAATCATAAATAAGGAAGAGAAAATTTGTTTGAAATCAATTTGTTGATTTTCTGCTTGCTTACAAAATCTAATTAATATTACGCAGTAATTACATATTTGGAAAATTTACTTGGATTTTTAAAAATGGATTTTTATAGAAGCCCACAAATTGTTTGACACTTTCTTAACTCTTAAATGAAGTACACTTTATAAAAGCTTAAAAAGAAGCTTAAGATCAGTTAAGAGTTATATTAAACCGTAAAAACGTATTTTAGAATTTCAAAATTTTCGAATATAATTTCGAATTTTCGAAATTATTCAAAATTACAATTTTCTTAGTTACCTCAACGTAAAATGTTTTTTAATTCAGAAATTTTCAAACTTAATTTCGAATTTTCGAAATTACTGAAAAATAAAAATTTCTTAGTTATTTCAACGTAAATCAGAATTATTCAAACATAATTTCGAATTTTCGAAATTGGAATTAATCAAAAAGACACCTCTCTTAGTTTTTCAAAATCTCTAAACAAAATTGCTGCAAAAGCATACTTAAAAGCCACACATTACAACAAACATGTGTAATATTTTATAACAAAATATGCTTATAAGCTTGGACATCTACAATGACATAAATGCATTTTTTTTAATTTACAAACTTCGAACGTAACTTTTTTTCGACATTAAATAAATTAATTTTTTTTTTAACTTCGAATTTTTTAAATTAATAAGAACTACTTTTTAATTTAATCTATTTGAAACACAAAATGTTTGTTTTTAATTTCGAACATAACTTCGAATATTCGAAATTGATTAAAATAAAGATTTAATTTAGTGTATTATAACATAAAATGTTTTTTTTTAATTTCGAAACTTTCGAAAATAACTTCGAATTTTCGAAATTAATTAGAACTGCTTTTTAATTTAATTTCTTATAACATAAAATGTGTATTTTTGAATTTAGAAACTTTCGAACATAACTTTGAATTTTCGAAATTGATTACAATTATTTTTTAATTTAATTTATTATAACATAAAATGTGCGTTTTTAATTTCGAAATTTTCGAACATAATTTCGAATTTTCAAAATTATTTCAAATTTCGTTTAAATTATTATTATTAATATTTAATATTAGAAATTAATTCTAAGATTAAATTTGTTAACGGGCACTGGTAACGTTGACCATCAACTCCCATAGTCTGGGCAGGAATCGAACCTGCAACCCCCAGATTGATAAGTTAGCACGCTGCCCATTAATCTACAGGGCATCCCGTTTAAATTAATATGTATAGTTGTTGAGGCCACAAATTGAAAAATTTATTGATTTCGGCTCGAATAAAATTAATAGTTAAGATTATAGAGTATAGATATTTTTTGACTTTAAACCCCTTTTCATTTAAAATTTTGTTTTGTTTTTTTTTATACATTTACATACTTGTATTCATATTTTTTTACAAATCTTTTGAAATTTGCTTGACAAAATTAAATTCAAATCCTTAAATAAGCTAGTTTCCATATGGGCTGTTCCATTACAAGGTTTCGTTGAGAGTGAAAGCTGAGATTTTGTAATACAATTAAGAAATTAGGTAAGCTAGTTGCGAGTACTTGGCCTTAATTTTAAATAATTTTTATACATCAAACTAATTTGTGTTTAGTATGTGTAGTTGTTTTGCATCTCCCAATGGCGGAAATCAAAAAGTCTGCTGACTCATTAAAAAGCAAATAAAATGTTTATGACATGCAAATAGATGAGAAGAAATATTTCAAGATTTTGTGTTTTGTTTTTTGTGCATTTAAAATATGAAACAAAAAAAAAAAAATAAAAACCCTGTGTTGTATAAACTAGAACAGGGTCATTACAAGGATATTTTTATATTAAAAAGAGGTCAATAAAATGTAAAATACATATTGACTGACTAACTTTTTTTATTTTTTTTATGTGTGTTATTTTTGTACAATTTATTTTCCACATCAAGGAAAGAAATATTTAATAATCTTGGAATATAAAGAGAGGAAAAAAATGTTAAAGACTAGTTTGTGTATTTCCATTGTTTTGGCGTATGTGAGTGTGTGTGTGAATTAATTAACCTTTACAACACCAAAAGCCTAGAAAATTTATAATTATAAATGTGGAACTGCCCATATTGTAATTTTTTAAGATTAATGAATTTTTATCACTTATGAAACACAGCGGCAGATACAAAACTTGCCTGTAGCGTACTCATTTTCACTTTTGCTCTCTCTCTCTCTCTCGCTCACTTACGGGTAAGCAGCTAATTATCGTGCATAAATATTTGTTGTGTTTATTGTTACATTTGAGAGCGCTATGCGTGTGTATGTAAATGTTTTGTTGTAAAAAATAATGAAATGCATAATAAAAATACAGTCAGTTGTTGCAAAATGTTTTTATTGTTAAGATACATTACAACAGCAGCAAAAAGCAAAAAAGAACAACATAGAAAAAGTGATGACAATTTAGTGATTTTTACCTTGCGCCAATTTCTGAAAAAAAAAAAACAAGGCTAATAGCAGTGATAGGTGACAACGTCATCCATGTATTTTATATACAGCCATATTACGAGTGTCGTTAGCGCAGCCGTATGTGTGCCAATTACGAGTATCGTTCTCTTAGTGCCAAATGTATGGCCAGCATTGCCATATATTATTGATTTTGTCAATTAACTATCTTTATAAACGACACTCATATTTAGGCAAAGGACACAAGGCTTAGAGGACTGGCAAAGTTGCACTTGGTGATCGTCCCTAATGCAGCTGTTTTTAATGGGATTTTCAACGCCTGAGTTTACTCTCAGGCTACAGCCACATGTAAACAAAATCTAAAGTAATAGCAAAGCCCACATTTGAAGTGTTGTAAACGGCTCTTAGTTCACATACATTAAGATTTTTAGGCCTACGCACTTAACACTAAGGTTCTGCAAAAAGCAAAACGCTTAACTTTGGCGACTACGATTTGAAATCGCAAAATAGGTGTTCTGCAAAACGAAAAACGCTTAATTTTGGCACACACTGAAGCGAAGTAATGAATTTTGCAAGAACTAAGAGTCAAAGAGAAAATAAAATTTCAACCAAAATTGTCTTTTTTCCATAAAAAATAGAATTTTAAAAAAATTTACTTTGACTATCAACACCAGGACCACACACGGCAAGTTTAGTTAAGCAATTCTTGATTTTGTAAGAGAGAGAGAGAGGGAGAGGAAAGAAGAATGGAAAGGGGTAAAAACTTGCTTTACTCCGCAATTTCCTTTTGTTCTCTCTTCGTATCTTTTATAAAGATGTAAAAGAAGAAGACACGTAGCTTGAAGGCTGAATGTTTGACTGAATAAGAATGCTAAAATTGCCGAAACAAAATTGCTGTGTGGGGTCCCAGTCCAATTGTGTGTCAATTGTTTACTAGCATTTTCCAGAACATACTTTGGCGTTTTGCAAAACACTTTTCCTTTTGAAAACGCGCGTTTCTCAGAACATGACCATAAGAAAATAAATTTTTTTTGCCCAAATACAAACAGCTAAAAGATTTTTGTTAGAATATGAATGAATTTAATTAAATAAATTTCATACATAAATTTTTAGGGTTATGGAAAGCCTAAATTTTCCATTTTTTTTTTAAATCAAAAAACAATTTTAATTAATTTGTTGGTGTTGCTAGTGTTTGTTAAAACAGTTATTAAAAACTCTGCTACTCATTGTATCCATTATCACTGTTGTGTTTGGTTGGGTGATTTTTTGCTCTATTTGTTAAGCTCTTGCTCTGGCACTCATTCTCACTCTCTTCGCCTTTATTTTTCAATGGTTGTGTTTATAAGGCATTTATACTCTCGACCTCTGTTAGTTGCTAATTTTGTATTTGTATGTGTGTGTGTGTGTGTGTGTGTGTACGTACGTCATATCTAGTGATATGTGTGCTCTCTTTGTGTGAGTGAAAATGATTTCGCCATAAACATTTTGATACACATTTTAGACATGCGAATATGATTCAACAGCAACAGCAGCAACCGCAGCAGCAGCAGATATAAAAACCTTAAGAAAAAATGTGAAACGAGGAAACATTAACTGAAATTAAAAAATAAAATAAAATAAATAACAAAAACAAATATAGCAGCAGCAGCATGAACAAAAAAATTTAAATCGAAAGCCAACCAAACCAGCTCTTTATAAATATTTAAGTACTTTGGGTGGATGTGTGTGTGTGTGTATCTGTGTGTATGTGTTTGTACGTGTTTGCGCATTGTTGTATGAAACTGTCGGTGCAAAGTGAAGTGTTGCTGCTTGCTTTCCTGCTTGGTATCTGTTAAAATTGTATTGAGCTGAACATAACGTGTGTTAACTTTTTATTATCATACATTTAGTTTATTATTAACTTTCGTGCTGTTAGCACCGTGCGCCTGTTGTGTGATCATTCATTTAATTTGTGTATTTTTTTTAATTTTTTCTTATATTTTTACTGAGAAAAAACAAATTGCAAATTGAACGTGAATACTTTTACGTTTCTTATTTTTTTTTTTGTCTTACGGCTTGAATACAATTTTCGTTTAAAGTTAATAATTTTAAGAGAAAAATAAATTAATAAAAAATAAGTTAAGCACGTTGGAAATGACCACACAGCAAAAAATTAAGTGTAAAAAAATTTTAATAAAAGTTTTTAAATAAAAATTAAAAATTTTTTTCAAAAAAATTTAACAAAAAAAAGATGTTTTATTAACACAGAAACACAAAAAAAAATTAAAACAAGAGTTTCAAAATTGTACAACTTTTTTTTAATAAAAAAAAAAAAAAAATAAGAATATTCAAAAATCAAAGCAAATAAAATTTAAAAAAAAAATTAAAAAGTTTAAAATTAATTACTTTAATTAAATCAATGCAATTAAAAAGAAAAATATTGTGTTTCTAAAATAATTTAATTAAAAAAAAAAAAAAAAAACAAACGAAAGAAATTAATTAAAGAAAAGTTTTTTTAAAAAAAAGTGTTGTGCTATTTTTTATAATAAAAAAATAACTTCCTACAAACTACCAACAAAAAAGAAAATTAAAGAAATAACAAGAAGCAGAAATAAGTTAATTTAAATTTAAAAAAATGTTTGAACCGTTTGTGAAAATTAAGAAAAAGCAAAATATTGTCAATGATTTAGAATCAATAGAAATTGTGGATGATCTAAATGAGAATTCTGGGAATTTGGATAATGATTGTTGCTGCTTAACGCCACCGCCCACAGCAGCTACAACACCAACATCACCCATTTCGCCAGCTATAATACCACAAACATTAAGCTCAACTTCTGCAGCAGCAGTGGCAGCCCTATCACATTCAAATAATGCCAGTAGCATAACCACCACTACGTCTTCATTAAATTTAAACAATTGTAGTCGTTTGCAACAATTAATAGCTGCCCCGCCACTAATACAAACGACTCACCAACAGCAACACCAACTGCAGCAATTGAATAGCCCACCTACTCCACCGCCCTCAACACCACCTGCCTTACACAGATCGGATATTTTGCAACAACATTTACAAGCCACTAATAATAATTCTAATTCCCCTTCTAAGGCTCACACAAATCATTTTCAACAACCGTCGGTGTTACAACAACATTTGGGTCATTTATCAGCTGCTGAAAGCAGACCATCTTTACACTTAAAAACCTTGGCCAGACATTTAACATCGCCTACAACTCAGCATTATTCTTCTTCACTGAGCCAGCATTTGCCGTTTTCCGCCTCTTCTATTGGCGCTTCCTCTAATTCTAATTTAAACCCCAGCTCCAATTCCAGTTCCTCTTTCTCCAATTCAAATTCTGCATCGTCTTCAACATCCTCTTTGCTGCAAGAAGTTTTTTCGACACATAATTTACAAAATGTATTAAAAAGACAAAGTTCCTCTTTAAATAACGCGAGTACAAATTTAACAACTTCTGCTTCTTCGTCTTCATCATCGTCATTATTGTCGTTGTCTGCATTGCCTACGTCTTCTTCGACTTCTAAGGCGTCTAGCTGTAACAGCTCTAGCACTTCCAATACAAATTCTACTTTAAGAAGTCTGGTATCTAAACCCTCTGCCTTGATCACATCAAGTACAACTTTGAATAGTATTATAGCAAATCGTTTAAATTCACCACCTGCTTTAGCTAACAATTCGACGACGACGACAGCAGCAACAAACTCTACAAATTCACCGAATTCCCATTTAAAGGCACAAGCCTCGTCCTCGTCTTCTTCTTCACTGTCGTCCTTGTCCTCATCATCGTCGTCTCTATACCATCAGCAACATTCCGTTTTAACAAATTCAATAACGCATCGTATACATCAATCGATACGCCGACATTTAAATCAACAACAAAATCTGCAGCAGCCAATACCACAGCAACACCACAATCAACATCATTCTCATCATCATAATCAGCCACAAAGATTACAACAGCAGCAGCAAACCCCACCATCCCAGCTACAAACTCACTATCACCAGCAACAGCAGCAACATTCCTCCTCTTCTCTTTTTCCCTCATCAGCCAACACTTTTTCTACAAGCACTGCGGCTGGCTCTTCAGCATCCAATAATATAAATAATAACAGTAGTAATAGCAGCTCATCAGCAAATTCTCCCCTCTGTGTAGTATTATTGGTGAAATGTCCAAATTCTAAAGAATATTGTAACGCTTTACAGCAGCAGAATAATCAAAATCCCTTAATAAATCCCAATTCTGCAACGTTAACTCTACAGCAACAACACGTGCAACAACAACAACAATTTCATCATCAACATATAAATTGCTGTGATAATAAAAGGTAATTTTATCGCTAAGAAGGTGAAATAAAAAAAAATAATTTTTTTTTATTAAGACATTCTTTTGCTTGAATCAAATTAAATTAAATAGAAGAGAATATTATTTTTTTTTTTTTGTGAGAGAATAGAGCTGCCACTTTTTGCTATTTTTAACTTGTTACAAAAGCGAGAACATAAATTATTAAAAAAAAAAAAAAAACAATTTAAAAGCAAATAATTGAAAGGATTTTTATTTTCTTCTGTGATGCGGGAGAGCTGCCAGATTTGTGTTTTTAATTCTAAATAAAGGGAGAGAATGTTCTGCATTTAAATTCACTCCATTAAAAAAAAAATAATTATTTTAATTAATTACAGCAAAAAGAAAAAATATGTGTCTCTTCTGTATTCTAAACGGATTTCCAAAAAATATGATAATAATTTTTTTTCTTTATTAATTTAATTGCACCAAATAACACTGTACAACAAAATCAAACTTTTTTTGAAAATAACAAGATTCTGACAACTGATTATGGTAGAAAGAACCAAAACATTTTACACGTATATCAGCGTAAGTTTACATCTGGATTTAACTCAAAATGTAGCTTAAAGTTTCACAGTTTTTTCAAATTTTGATTGTGAAGCGACTTAGATAATCATTTGAATCCTTCATTTTAAATACATGCAATGTTCAGCAAATTTATTTAAAACTCTATGCGGAATATTTTTGTGGAACCTTTTAAATCTTCAGCTATTCAATTTAGGCAACTTTTTTGACCTCTAAATTAAAAAAGACAAAAAAAGAGCCATAAGTTGAAGAGTTAGAGGTTTAAAATATTACACAAAAATATTCCCTTAACTTAAAATGTATTACAAAACACGTGTACGTTTTTAGGGTCGCTCTATCGTAATCAGTTGTCAGTTTTTTTTTTGAAATTTTGAAATTTACTTTTTGCCAGCCATTAAACAAAATTGAATTTATGCCCCTTTTATGGTTCCCAACTCAACTCATCTGAGTTGTAATTGAAACAACTGCTAATGATGAGTTGTCATTTTTGTATGTTTTTCTCACTTGCACAAACACAGACTTGAAATCAGTAATATCAAAATTACAACGAAAGTAAAGTTGAGTTGTGAACCCTAATAGGGGCCTAAATCATTTTCACTTTCTTTGTACCATTGGAAAGCCAAGCACATGTATGAATTCAAATCAGTGTACGAGTATCGCAAAGTATAACACACCTTCAGCAATCATTTTATTTGTCTTAACAAACGCTTCTCATAATGTTTGCTAGTATGGGAAATTTTTTTCAAGAATTGTTTGGCATTTATTGAAAATTTAATTTCCTGCAAATTAATTTTTTTTCAGGTTTTATTTTTTTATTAGTTAGTTTTATTTGACCTTTTTCTTTAAATAATATGACTATTTTATTAAGCTTGAGGTCGTAGTTGTCAAAAATTTATTTTGATATCGATATTTCGCTCCAATTTGTGTAGCTTCTTCAGGATATAATTATAAATATATATATATAATTTTTTTTTTTTTTTTTTTTTTTTTTTTTTATTTATTTATTAAAAAGACGAAACTAAGTTCTTCCTTTTAAATAATTATTTCATTTTCTATTATGCATGAGAATTATTTTTTATTTTTTGCTAAAGTCTTTTAGTCCCCAACTAATTTTAATTTAATTTTGTTGCTCAAGCCAATTGACATTTTTAAAAATCTTCAATAAAGAGACGAAACTAAAATTTTCCTCTATAATAAATTTTTTTATTTAATTTTCTATCATTAACCAAGAATATATATATTTTTTTAAGAAACATGCTTTTATTTCCTTTGAGCGAACCACTTTTAACTCAAACTACTGCCCTGTCTCTTCTCTCTTTGAAACTTCTTTTAATTAAAAAAAAAATATGAATAAATAAAATAAAAATAGAAAAACAAACTGGTTCTTAAAATTTTCCTCGCGGTAACACCAAATGTATTAAAATCTGTTTTTTTCACTCCCTTCTCTCTAGCAACATTTTGCTCTAATCTAGATTCTCCCAACGCTGTTACTCTAATACAATTTGTTTGTTATTGTTGCTGTTATTTTGTTCAATTCTTGTTGTTAGTTAGTTTTTGTTGTTGGTTTTCTTCTGTTTTGTTGCTGTTGTGTGAATTTTTGCTCAGCCTAAAAAAAAACAACTATAAAATAAATGTTGACACACTTTTCTTTGCGCTCACACAAAAATACAAACACATACTTATTGCTCTCTAAACAAAATGTTGCTGCGGCTGTTTAGTTGGCTGTCAGTTGGTTGTTGCTGTTGTTGTTTTGGTTTATTTTGTTTAATTTAAATTGTTGCAGGAATATGTCAATTGTATATTAAGTTTATTTGAGGTCATGCAAGTGAGTGTGTGTCTTACACTAAATTAAATAACAAATTTCAAGTCCTTATTGTTGGTATTATTATTGTTGTTGCTGCTGGTTCAAAATGGCCTTTTTTTGTAGGTTGTGAGGTCAAATCTATAAGAATGACAAGCACGATGACTGTGTGATAGAATTTTTTTTTCTTAATCAACAAATGTTTAATATGAACCCCAGAGTGAGTGCGAGAGAGAGAAAGAGGGTGTGTTAAATCTAGCACACACTCGGTTTTGCACTTGCTAGGATGTGTTTGTTAATGGTGTAGTGGAAGCAGCCTGTGTGTGTGCATTTATTTAACCTCAATTTGAATTTAGATTAAGCACAATATTTATTTTAATGTGGTTAGAAAGGAAAAAAAAGCAGGAAAGTGCAAGGGAGGGAATTCTATCTAAAATGATTTTTATTTTGTAGACCAACAAAAAAAAAATAAATAAAAATAAAAAAAAGAAACGGAGAAATTATTTACTGAGTGTGTTATTTAAAAAAATGTCAGGCCTCTTTATTAATCTTTCAACAAAATTAAAATTACTGTGAAAATGTAATTTATGAGGTAAAAAAAAAAGGAAACAGCCGGCAGCTTCTTCGTTTCTGTTTATAGGCATAATTAAGAGTGTCGCTGTCGTAGTGGAATTTACTACAATCTAATATAAATTATATGACGGGCGTTGCCGCATATCACTGTTTTCGTCACGAAAACGACACTCATAATTAGGCCTTAAATTTTTGCGTCAAAAAAAAAAAAATTATATTTTGGGTTTTTCACCATTTTATTTGTGCTTCACTAATTTTCAATTTCTGTGGAAAAAACGCTAAACTGCAGCATTTGACATTTTCAATTCATTTCATATAAAATTTTTTGGAAATTCATATGAAGGCATAAGCAAAGGGAGCAATGAAATTTATTCGTCCCCTCCAGGTGGGCATGTCTGTATGTCCATGTAAATATTTATGGCATGTGTATGTACATACTGTGTATTCTAATTGTAATTAATTTGTGAAATCAATAACATTAACTGTAAAATTAAACATATGCTCGCTTGTGTACGTACATTTCCTTATTATTTTAAGGTTAACATTTTAGTATTTAAACTGTTATTGTTGTTGTTGTTATATTTTATTAAATAGCAAACAACAACAACAACAACAGCCTTCAAACGTTAGCTAAAATGTTATATCAACATTTAATAAATATTTACCGTTAATTTTGTATTAAAACTCAGTTATAGTAGCACGACTATTTATGGGCCGTAAAGAAAATTTAACATTAATAGAGCAAGCAAGACAATATATGTGTATGTGTGTGCCTCTAGAATTTTTCAAAATTTTTGCTAATAATTAAATAATTTTTTTTTTTTTAAATACCAACCAACAGGCCTTCAATAAGTAATAAAAAGTAAATAAATAAAAAAATTGCTGTAAAATTACACAACCTTGTTTCAAAAGAAAAATAACAAACTTTGATTTTGTTTTATTGAAATTAGAAAAAAAAAATTATCACACCTTTAACCTTAAAGTTATGTTATCGTAAAACTAGAAATTTGTCATGCTTTAGAAATTTTTTTTTAATTAAAGATTTTATGGCGTAACAAGTAGACATTATGCGAAATGTGTTCATTGAAAATGGGAGGCACCTTTATAATTAATAATAAAAAAAAAATATTAAAACAATTTTAAAGCTAGTGAGTGGATGCAGGAATGCCACAAGTTTTATCGTAAATATTTTGCAAGTTTTTAAGATTTTGTTTAGGTAATCTTAACGTGTGATGAACAAGCTAATTTCGTTTTTTTTTTATTTAATATTTACTAACAAATTTAAAAAAAGTGGCCAATTTATTAAGCTTAAGGTCGTATTCAAATATATAAATATGTTTTTTATCGAAAAAGAAAAAGAAAAATAAATAATAAAATTAATTAATAATACAGGGTTTTGGACCAGAGCAACTGAAAACGAATACCAAATTATTTTACAGCATTGATTTCAAATCTGAATTTTTTTTATTTAGTCTAATTTTCGAGGTATGATAGGATTTACTTGAAAATGATTTTTTAAATTTAAAGAAAATCCGAAATTCGGCAAGAAAATTTGCTTTAAGTCGTACCCACAATGTTTTGCAATCTGATCCTTAGTTTCAAAAATATCATACAAGTTGCGTCGACAAAATTTAAAACATTTTAGTTTTCCAAAAAAAAATTATTTCAAAAAATCCATTTTTCTCTATTTTATTGAAATCGATAAACAACTTTTGATTTTATTCTTAATCAAGTGAAGCCACTTCAGCGAACGCATATGGCAACTTTTTTATTGTATTTTATTACGTGATCGTTTGATTTAATTGTGTATAAAATCGAAAGTTGTGGATCGATTTTAATAAAATATGGCTCATTTTATTTGAAACTTATGGGGCTATATTTTTTAATAAAAAAACGATGGATTTTTGTTTTCTTCTATTTAAAATTTTTTTTTTAATAAAAAATATATAATAATTATTTTCCTTGAGAAAGACACCCGAATGCTTGTCGAAATATTGAAAATTAATTTAATAATAATTAAAATATATAAAAAAGACTTACAAGCGTAAAAAATATTTATTTATTTTTTTTTTTTAGATAGAAAAGGTCAAATAATCAAGATTTATATAATAATTTTGCCTAAAAAACTTATTTTTTTAGTTAAAAATTTAACTATATTTTCAAAACTACTGAGCCAACTAAATAAGTACGAGTTGAAGCAAATTTGGTTGCGGAATTTGGATTTTCTTTTTTAAGAAATATACGTGCATGTTCTGTATTCCACACGAATTTGAAAAAATGTGGAATTACATTTTTCTCTTCTTGGTAAATAAAAAATTTTATGTTTTTTTAATTCTGCCAATATTTCTCACCCAAATTAAATCAAAAATAAATTTTTAAAAATCTTAAAATGGACTACAGAGTATGCTGAATTTTTCAATTCCGAATAAAATATTCTGATTCGGAATACAGAATAGCGTTGTGAATATTCCGAGCCAAATAATTCCTTAAATGGGTCCCTTTTCAGTTTTTGTTGAAGGGGAAAAAAGATTAAATATATTTGCCTCTTGTGTTTAGGAAATAAAGTTATATATTAGAGAACAAACAATACACGAAAATTTGTTTTTGTTCTCAATACAATTATTCTAAAGAAACTTTCGTACGCATTTATCTGAACAGGGCCTAAGAGTCAATTTAAAGAAACGAATTGCAGGTTTGAAATCAATGTTCCCAAATACTTTGGCAACATTTTTCACTGTTAATGGTTCAAAAGTTGACTTGTATTAGTTATTAAATCAATAAAAATTTCTTTAAAAAAAAAAATTTCATAATTATAATTAAACTTTAAGCTTGAAAAAAAAACACTAGCTAATTTTATTAATAAAAAGAAAAGCTTTAAACAAATTTAACAATTTTTTTTATTTATTTTACGATATTTTTATACATTTTAACTGTTGCAGGCCATACTTTACGTTATTAATATTTTTTTTTTTTTTTTGCTAATTTTGTAAAAAACTGTTATTTTAACTAAAATGGAAATTAATTTTTAATATAAATTTTATTAAGAGTTTATTACTTTTTTTAAATTGATACTGTTAATTAATAAAAAAATTACGATAACATTTTGTTTTACTCAAAAAAAATTTTTTTTTTAAATAAAATAAACTATTTGTTCCAATTTGATCTCAATTTCAAAATTTGCTTGTTTTTTTAAATGGTTCTTATTAAAATATTTTATTTTTGCCAGGGCCATGTGCTACAGATTGCATTTTTCTGATTATACACACATATTCTATATAAATTTTTTTTATTGTGCTGATATCAGCAAAAGCAAAAATACCACAAAATACAATGTGGTTTTCAGTATTTTCATATCTTTTTCTTTTCTTTACCACTTAAGTAAGCTTTTAATAAAAAAACCAACAAAATTTTTTTAATAAAAATTATTTCATATAAAAACAATTTCAAAGTTTTTAACAAAATAATGAATCATTTTAATTGGTTGTTGGTAAAATTGCTGTGCTAAGTTCGCTGTTGTCGATGTGTTTCTTTCCTTTTTCTTTCATAAACAATTGGAAATGCTAAAGTGTGTACGTTATCAGTAAAAGATAAATTTATTAAACATTAAACCTTTGATAATGAAAATAATAATTAACTTTTTGTTAAAATTGTGCAGATACATTTTGTTTTAACTCATACAACGTCAAATTCAGCATTGAAAAATGAGGAAACGATATGATCACGTAAAACACATATTAACGTTATCGTCTACCCCTGTGTATTGTAACATTATTAATTGCATTCAAATGTAAATTAAGTTTAAATATGTGTAATCGTAGTATTACAGAAACAAAAAAAAACTTGAAGAATTTGAAACAAATTGTAGTTAGCAGCAAATCTATAGAAAACAAAGCAAAACAAATGCAATGTTATGCTTCCCTTGTCGTGACATTAACTAATTAATTCAAATTTATTTATTTACTTGATTTTTTCAATATTTTTTAAAACAACTTTAAAAGAAATAATTGGAAAAACAAGTAAATAAACAAACCAGAATGAATTTGAGAAATTTGTGAAACCTTAATAACACAAAAACTTTAAAGATTTATATAAAAAAGAAAAAACTAAACACTTATAAAATATTTATTTAACAAAAACCGAAATTAGCTTGTATAAGAAACTTATAAAAAAAGTTAAATTTTCTTGAAAAATTCGCTTTAAGACTACTAAAAAATTTACGATAAAATATAATTGAATTGAGAATATTTTTTTTTAATTTAAATTTCTTGCTTTCCAATTTTTTTATTAAAATATAAAAATAACAAATAATTTCATAAAATATTTTTTTTTAATATGAGAAAAAAAAAATAACTCAAAAAAATCGAAAGTTACGATATTTGATATCAATCGAAAATTCTACTTAAATTGTATTGAAATTTTATCCCAGAATTATATGAAAAAAACTTTTTTCTTCCACAAACATTTCGATTTTTTCTTCTCAAATACAAAATGCTAGTCAGACTTTCGTAATAACGGCCACATTCCTAAAAAAAAAAACATTCTGTTTATTTAACACAAATTTCCAAAGCTACACCTTTTCAGAAAAATTTATATTTATTATCACCATTTAATATCTAAATATTGTGCAGAAAAAAAATTACGAGAAATAAACAAAAAATAATTTTTTTTTGGCATTTTTAAAAAATTTGAAATCAATATTTATTTTATAGATTACTAAATCATAAAAGTTTGACCGAAAACTTTAATATAACTTATTGAAATTTGTACGATAAATTAAAAAATTAAATTTTTTCTCACATAATTCAAAATTTGAAAAAATTCGAAATAATAATCGTTGTTAAATAATCATAATTTATACATATGTTATTAAAAACTTTAATAAAAATTAAAAAAAAAATTACGATAAATAAAAAAAAATATTTTTCTTATTAAATTTAAATTGTTGTGAAATTCGAAATTCCAATCGTTGTTAAATAATCATGATTTATACAAATTTCATAAAAAACTTTAATAGTAACTCGAAAATAATTACGATAAATTAAATAATTTTAAAAATTATATATCTTAAAATTTTTTTAATGTAATGAAATTCGAATAATTGTGAAATAAACATAATTTATAAAAATTTAAATATTAACTGCAATAGAAATTATTAAAATTTTTACGATAAATTACACAAAATAAAATTTTTTTCTCATATAAATCGAAATTTCAAAAATGCAAAATTTTTTCTCACATAATTCAAAATTTGAAAAAATTCGAAATAATAATCGTTGTTAAATAATCAAAATTTTTTCTCACATAATTCAAAATTTGAAAAAATTCGAAATAATAATCGTTGTTAAATAATCATAATTTATACATATGTTATTAAAAACTTTAATAAAAATTAAAAAAAAAAAAAATTACGATAAATAAAAAAAAATATTTTTCTTATTAAATTTAAATTGTTGTGAAATTCGAAATTCCAATCGTTGTTAAATAATCATGATTTATACAAATTTCATAAAAAACTTTAATAGTAACTCGAAAATAATTACGATAAATTAAATAATTTTAAAAATTATATATCTTAAAATTTTTTTAATGTAATGAAATTCGAATAATTGTGAAATAAACATAATTTATAAAAATTTAAATAATAACTGCAATAGAAATTATTAAAATTTTTACGATAAATTACACAAAATAAAATTTTTTTCTCATATAAATCGAAATTTCAAAAATGCAAAATTACAAGCCTGCTTAAATAATCGCAATTTATATAAATTTTATCAAACATTTAGATAAAAATTATATAAATTACACAAAAAAAAAAATTATTTTCTTATAATTTTTAAAATGTAATAAAATTAAATAAACATAGTTTATAAAAATTTGAAAAAAAAAATTACTATAAATACAAAAAAAAAATTTTTTTTTTAAAACCAATTTTTAAAATCCACAATAACAAAAATTTTTTTTAATTGACATTCTATAAAAATATAATTAATGATTAATTTAAAAAATTTTTAAAAAATTTAAGATTACAAAAATTCACAAAATTTTACGTATTTTAAATTAAAGTAATTTCCGGTTACTTATATTGAAAAAAAAAAAATTTTTTTTCAACATTTTCTAGAAAAATATAAAATTTTTTACTTATAAAAATTTTTAATTTTATTTTTCTATGTATTTTACTGGTAAAATTTAAATACAAAGCTTTTTGTATTATATTTATTAAAAAAAATCAAAATTAACGATTTTAGCCTTCAAGTGGCATTAAAAATGCTTCCGCTTTCAAATTAAAAACTAAATATTAAAATAATTCAAAGGAAAGGAAATATTTTATTAAATTTAATTATTTTAAAAATCCAAAATTAGTTTAGGTTTTTAACCTTCATTTGAAATGCAAATCAAAGTTTGTTGCTAAAGCACATAAATATTATATAAACAGTTACTATAAAATTATTAATATAATATAAAATTAATGAATGTTTCAAACATTCATTTTGTTTGTTCTATATGTTCTTTGTGGGGCCAGGGAATTTCCGAAAATTAAAAACAAGAAATTTTTTTAATTGAGCCGTTATTTTTGAAAGTAGTATAAGTCGTTTATATTTAAAAAAAAAGAGCCAGCTGTAGGTTTAGTAACATGGTGTCTATACCTCGCTAAAAAAAAATTGTTTTAAGTGGACTTATACCACTTTCAAAAATAACAGCTAAATTCTTACATTAAAAAAAAATGTGTTAAATAATTTCTAAATTGAAATTAGTTTAAATTAAATTAAACAAATTTGAACGGCTGACAAGAAAATTGTGTATAAAATAATAATTATCGTAAATTTTTCTTTAACTTGTGCTGTAGTTTTCTTATAAATGTTTAGGTTATGTTAAACTAGATCCATAAAACTAATTTTGAATTTTTTTAAAGTTTTTTTTATTTATTAATAAATTTGTTAAGCTAATTTTTGGTTTTGCTTAAGGGTTGCTGGTGAAAAGCCTTTGCTTGTTTTTTTTTTATTTATTTTTTGTGTTATTTAGTTTACTAGTTCAGTTGATTGCGTATGTATGTGTAATTGACCCATTTTTTAAGAATTTTTTTTTTCGTAATATTTCCATTCCATTTAAAGCTTTATTAATAAAAAGCCCTTTTGTGTTTCCAAAATGCATTATAACTACAAAAACATAAAGAGAATTTTCATTCGTTTTATTTTTATTTCAATTTTTTTTTTGTTGCTTTTCTTACTTATTTGATATGCTGTGCGAATGTATGTGGTGTACTAGTTTATATAGCAACAGATGAAGAGACCGACCGACCTACTGCACACATATAGACATACACATGTTCATGCTCATAACAATTAGGAATATTTGATGACCTAAAAAACATACAACGCTGACATAAATTACCCATCAAAATGTTAGAGAAATGAAATGAAATTAAATAAATTGTGTTGGTGTGTGTGTGTGTGTGTATTAACACGGAAGTATTTTTTTCAATAGACTTGCAAAGCAATGCTTCGTGCAAAACGCATTCACTCACTGATGAGTTTATTTTAGGAACTTTTTGTTGATGAATTTGCACTTGGGCAAGCACAAGCGCACACACACACACACACAAATGTTTTAGTCACATAAAAAAAATGTAATTTTAGATCAAAAGGTTAATTATTTTCAAGTACATACTTACTGGCATAAAAATAATAAATAAAGGGTGTTCCAGTAAGAGTGCATTTTTTCATTTCATGCAGCAGTAAATCGATTTTTTTACGTGCTGTGTGGCATATGTGGCGACATCATGCTGAAACCACTTAACGTCCAGTTGAGGCCACAAGAACCCATATCATATTCCTGTAACTAATGCCGTTCACAGAGGCCGCATTTCCGGCCTTATTTTCAAAAAAAAGTAAAGCCTGAGCAAAGTCCGCACCAGACAGTTGCTTTCGTTGTGATTGTATTTTTTTTTTCTTGAATTCGACAATTTTGTGTAGTCAGATAGAAATGGGCTTCACTGCAGCAGATGCATTTGTTTTGGAAAAACTAGTATTGGCTTCACTTTGCTCCATAAGCCATTTAACGAATTTCCAGCGCTTAAAAAAATCACAACTCGCTCAAAAAAATACGTGTTTTTATTTTACAATGAAAAAGTGCGCTCTTACTGGGACACCCTTTACAAATCATTTTAAATATGTGTTTGCGTAAGTGTATAAGTGACTATATATTTTTAGGTACATTTTCTTTTAAAAAAGTATGTGTATGTGTGTTTGTGTAAGAAAATCTCCTCCTCTTCAAAAATTGATTTTATTAAAAATGAAAAACTTTTATGTTTTATTTTGACTTAAATCGTTATTATCAGCGGCAGTGTCTTTATCAAGTTATAAATGTGTGTTTATACACACGCTCACAAATATTAAGGTCATTTATCAAGGAACTCTACAATGAAGAATTTGGCCTGACTTGATTAAAAAATGGTACATTTAGTATGTATGCATGTGTGTAGTGTGTGTGCTGTGCAGCTTTGCGTGTGTATATGTGATTTTTGTTTAATTTTTTTATGCAAACTGTGTGCACATCAATTTTTTTTTGTAACAAAGGCATAGGCATACTTTTTGATGGCACTGTTTAGTTATAAAATATTTACGTGTATGCCCTTAGCAACATTGGTTCATAGTGCCATACACATGTATATGAGTCTGTCTGTTTAAGCACCAACAAATAAAACTGTGTGACTTTTTTTTTATATATAAAATTAAAATACTCGTAGTTACCTAAGAAATGAAATTTAAATAAAAAAAAAATAATAAAATAAACTGTAGGTTCGCACACAGCGTTGCGGCCAGCACTTGTCAAAAAAAAAAATAAAATAAAAATTATTACGACAGAAATTGTAAACTAAAATAAAATGTAGACCATGACCTACAAAAATCCAATAACATCCGAAAACTCATTTTTACAATAAATTGAAATACAGGCACGCACAGCCACACTTAAACTCTCTGTTTGTTGTAGGCAAGTAACTAAATACTACAAAAACAAAAAATAAAATTTCTACAACAAACAAAAATATTAAAAATAATCGTCCATATTCAAGCATAAAACTCACTTCACTCTAGATATGGATTTTGGGATTTTACAATCCAAACGATTGAATGCAGTCAATTAAAGTTAAGTTTTTTTTATAGCGTTACATGCCATCTTTTAAAAGACATAAACGTAAAAGCCAATTATGTTTCAAAAACAAATAAATAGTGTTCCTCCTACCATTGAAGTGAAACAAAAACAAAAAAGCAAAATTTGCAAAAACATTAACAGAATTTTTAGCGTATAAAAAATAATGATTAAATCGTTCTCTTTTTACTTGTTAAATACTTTCAAAAAAAATTCATGTAAAAAGAGAATTAATAGCGGAGTTCACTTTTCAGTGTAAAGTCCCTAGTATCGAGTGTACAAATGTAAAAATAAAAGAAAATGTAGAAATTTTTTTACACACAACAACAAAATGCACTATCCTACTATTTTCTCCAATACTGCAGAAGTACAATATAAAAACCGAATGTAAATATGATCTACAAATGTGTAACACAGCTGTTGCTGAATGGTGTCAACTTTTAGTTTGAGATAAAATGTGTTGCTTGCGTTTGAACTGCTGACAACAAGCGAAAAAGTTTACATTTTATTGATTTAAAATTTTCTGTAAATATACATTAATTGTAAAGCCACTATTAAAAAATTTTTCTTTTAAAACTATTCCGATTTGCCTGCTCATGAATTGAGCTGTTATTTTTGAAAGTAGTATAAATCCATCTAAAAAAAAAAATGAGTCAGTGTTAATTTTAATAAGATAATGTCTATATCTCGCTAAAATGATCGCTAACTCATTTTTTTTTTCAAAGTGGAGTTATACCACTTTAAAAAATAACAGCTCAATTTTTGAATATACATATCATCCCACCATCTCTAAACCACAAAAATAAAGTTATTAAGTTAATTGCCATAACAAGTAAATTTTTACTCAAGTCGACTTAAGCGCTTTTTCCTTCTTAGCACAGAATTTTTATTTTTTATTTAACAAAATATTAATCTTTATTTGTGCTTAATTCCAGAAATTGTGTTGGTTTTAAAATTTATTCTTTTACTCATGGTATTCTCATGAATAAAAATAGAATATAGTGTTTTTAATATTAAAATGTTGGTTGGGAAATTAATTTATTTATTCAGTTCAATGCTTACTGAGTTTTTTGTTTGAATATTTGAATCTTTTTGTAACTATTGATTAATAATTTTTATTTAGTCAATTCCTTTTACAATATAAAGGTTTTAATGTTTGCAAGAAACGTTGCGAGTAATTTACTGAGGATTCAGAGTAGCGTCTGATGAAATGGTCCATATAGATATGCTATCCCCTTCAGTACTTATTGTACTGAATAAATAACTCATGAGAATATCATGAGTAAAAGACTAAATTTAAAAACCAACACAATTTCTGGAATAAAGCACAAATAAAGATTAATATTTTGTTAAACTTTTAAATTCCAAATAGAAATTATTACATATTTTAATTATAGTTTTTTATTTTTTTGTTGCTCATTTTTCCTAAAAATTATTTTAAATAAAAACTGTTTTTACACTTTTTATTATTTTTAAAAAAAATAAATTTTCTAATTTATTTTATAGTTGAAAAAAAATTATAACTAAAACACACACTTCAGATGTTTGGGATGTTCAACCTTGAAAGTACTCATTTAATAAATGACTCATTTACATGCATATACGCACGCACACATGAATTTGCTTTTAGCTTGAAAATTTTCTTTGGCAGCGTTTTAACATTTTCTCTAGTGAACTCTTGTTTTTCAAAAGTCATTGAAATCAAGCAAAAAAAGAAACTTTTTTTTAAAAAAAAAAAAAGCTTTTAAAAACGCTATTTACTTGCTCATATCTTTAATATAACCGTCGAGGAAAAAAAAAACATTAACCCGAAAAAAGTCTGCGTCAGAAGCACTAAAAAAAAGCGGTAAAAGCAGAGAGATAACGCAGTTTTATTTGACTTTTTTTGATACTGAAGTTATTCTTTAATTTTATGCTCTTAAATAAAATTACTCTTAGAAAATGTTTATCAACACCAAGAGCATTTTCAAACGAGTTCCATTAGAGATGCCAAATTGTCAAAAAGTGATTTTTGTTTTTCCTGCACAAAATTCTTGTTTTATCTATTAAAAATTTTTTTTAATAAAATAAAGTAAAATAATATGAATTCAAAGTAAATCTATAAATTAGAAATTTTAAAGCTGGGGGAAATGTAATTACGAGAGTTTTCATTCGATATCGAATGCGGTGATTTGAGCCCTGTATTTGTTTGTGTGGATAAAATTGCTTTAGACCAGGACCACACAGAGCAATTTTAGTTGGGCAATTCTTTATTAATTCTCTTTAAAAATTACCGTTGTGTCTATACCCAGCAATTTTGTTTCGGCAATTTTTGCATTCTTATTCATTCACTCATTCAAGCTACCTGTCTTCGTTTTTTTTACAGCTTTAACAGATGCAAAGAGAGAACCAAAGGGAATTCCTCTTTCCTCCTTCTCCTACAAAATCAAGAATTGCCCAACTAAAATTGCTGTGTGTGGTCCTGGTCTTACGATTTCATTAATGTTAATTAATACTCTTAAACTTCTAAAGCTTTCATGTTATTTAACATGATTTCTACTCTTCAGCTGTTGTTATAGGGGGGGTTTTTTTTATAGGAAAACGCACCTACACATTTCCTTGATTTTTTTTTTAGGGAAAGGTGATAAGTTTATTTGAAAATTTCCTTAATTTTGAAACAGTTTTCCCTTTACGTAATCTTGTGTCTAATTGCAATGCTTAGTAAAAGGCATACAGGGGGCGGCATTCATTTGTTTTAAAGATTTTTTTTTGGTGAGAAAAAAATTATTGCAAAACCCCAAAAAAGTTTTTGTTTTTTTTTTAAGTTTTCAATCTTTTTTTTTTTATTTTTAGCTGTTGGAATTTCGATGCAAGATAAATGATAAACAAAAATATTTACCAAAAAAACAATTATAATAATATTTTTTGTTGGTAAAGCGTTAAAGTAGGGAAAACGTGTCGCTTTGTAGTCGCCTTAGTTTAGTTAGTGTTATGACTGGGCGTGTGAATTTTGCGGTTGGCCGCTTTAAAGGGAAATTGAGGACAAGCCTTATTTTTTTAAATTACATGACATGACACTTCCGCACTAAACCTTTATTTTGTTACTTGTTGTTGTTTTTATATTATAAACTTTCAAATTGAAAAAAAAAAAGTTAACAAGCAAGAATACATTGATCTTTGTTAAACTGAAATCAATTAACGGCAGCAGCAGAAAATTCCAGCAAAAGAAAATTGTTTGAAAAAAAAGTGAAATCTTTTTTTTTTTTATTACAAAATTTTCCCCTCATTTTATTAACGGTGTATGATGATGATAATGTTGACTTGCAAAGTAAAATTTCATTACAACAAATAAAAGAGAAAAAGCAGCAGATGAAAAAAACAATCATTTCATTTTCTTAAACTGGCTGGCTGCTGATGATAATAATGGCAACCAAGTAAGTGATTGTGATGATATGATCATGAGCAGTAAACAATTTTCATCAATTTGCTTGTACGTTTGAATTAGTTAATGAATTAAATAAAATGAAATGACTGAATGAATGATTTTTCGGTGATGCACTTTTACTATTAAAATAAAATTGGCAAAAAAAAAAAATATAAACACAAATACGATCACTTTTTTTGGTTTCTGTTTTGTTGCTCTTGCTAAACTTTCCCAAAAAGAAAGTTTGTTTTAAATAATTCCTACCACCACCATCATATCATCATCATCATAATCAGCCTTAACTTAAACTAAAAAAAAGGCTTTGTTTTGTCTTTGTTAATGATATTTTGTGTGTTTAAATTTTATTTAAAATAAAAACTGGGTGGGTGCTTAAAAAAACCTTAAATATCAGCTCAAGGGTTAAAGGTTTTAAGCACACATTTCACTGCTGGGAAATGATTCACACATTGCAAAAGGCTTGACTTAACGTCAAGCAAAAATCAGTGAAGTTTACTTCCGTTTGAGATGTGGTTTGTAATTACGAAAAAAAAAAGTTCTCAAACTTGTTCGCCACAAAAAAAAAAAAAATTAAATAAAACGAATGAATGAATGGCTAAAAGAATCAAGTGTTAATGCTAAAGCATTATTTTGACAGTGAAAGGAAATCCTTTAGAAACCACCAAAAAGAGATATATAATTACAATGGCCAATAAAACAGGCATAAGCAACGAATGAAAGAATAAAAGAAATGAATTTGAAAGCAAAAGCAGCCTTATTACGAGCGTCGTTTTCATAGTCGAATTAAGGACCAGCTAATAATCTCCGGCGTAGCCACATATTATTGTTGTCGTCTTAGGCTTATTGCTAAAATATAGATAATTTATTTAACTTATCGTAAAATTTTAAAATACTTCTATTATTATTTGTATAAAATTTTTCCATTAAACTTAAAGCTGAAAAGGCATACTAATTTGGGTTTTTTTTTTTAATTTAAAAAAAAATATTTTTAAATTAAAAAAAAAAATATATTATGAATAAAAAAAGCATAAGTAATCAAACAAACTTACAAAAAACTTATTAAAATTACTTTGTTTATCCATAAAAATATTTGTTATACACAAATATATTTTTTTGTTTTCATTTCTTCAAAAAAAAATAATAAAATAAAATTCATTACAATTTTTCCGTAATTTCTAAAATAAAAATTATATTTTTTTACTTATCGTAAATTTTTAAAATACAATAATAAAATTATTATATTTAAAGAAAGCTAAAATTAGACTCTAATTTTGGTTTTCTAAAAAAATATATATGTTTTGATTTAAAATATTACGATAAATAATTTTTGCACATAATTTTGTTGCTTACATTTCTTCCTATAAAAAAACTCATCACAATTTTCCGGTAATTTTGAAGAAAAAAAATTAGTTCTAAATTTTTTTTAATTTATCGTAAATTTTTAAAATACTTGTTATACGTTTTTTATAAAATTATTATATTTAAAACAAAGCTAAAATTAGATTCTAATTTTGGTTTTCCAAAAAAATATAAATTTTTTTGATTTAAATTTTTTTTAAATTTTACAATGAATAATTTTTGTACCTAATTTTTTTGCTTACATTTCTTCCTATAAAAAACTCATCACAATTTTCCGGTAATTTTGAAGAAAAAAAATTAGTTCTAAATTTTTTTTAATTTATCGTAAATTTTTAAAATACTTGTTATACGTTTTTTATAAAATTATTATATTTAAAACAAAGCTAAAATTAGATTCTAATTTAGGTTTTCCAAAAAAATATAAATTTTTTTGATTTAAATTTTTTTTAAATTTTACAATGAATAATTTTTGTACCTAATTTTTTGTTTTCATTTCTTCCTAAAAAAAACTTTCATCACAATTTTCCGGTATTTTTGAAAAAAAAAATTAGTCGTAAATTTTTTTTAATTTATCGTAAATTTGTAAAATACTTGTTATACGTTTTTTATAAAATTATTATATTTAAAACAAATAATAATTTTGGTTTTCTAAAAATATATATATTTTTTGGTTTATATTTATTACGATAAAAATTTTTTACACCTATTTTTTGGCTTATATTTCTTAAAAAAAAAACTAAAATTTTTTTTGGTAATTTCTAAAAAAAAAAATAATTCTAATATTTTTTATTTATCGTAAGTTTTTCAGACACTTGCTATAAGATTTTTCTATTATTATTGTATTTAAAACAAAGCTAAAATTAGACTCTAATTCTGGTTTTCAAGAAACAATTAAATTTTTCGTTTAATTTTTTTATCGTATATATTTTTTTGTATGAAATATTAGTAAAATTTATCTTATAAAATTCTATAATTGCAATTTTATTTAATTTGCTTAATATATTATATTATTTTTAAAAAAGTTTTAGAGAGAACTAAAATTTATCGTAATTATTAAAAAGGCTGGCAAAGCTTATTTATTACCACAGTTTTGTATAAATGAAATCTAATGATTTAAACTAATTTTAATTACGTGTAAAAGTGTATATTTTTAGTTGTTGAAAAACATATAACCAATTTTTCAATTATTACAATTTTTTTTTAATTTTGAAAGTTATGTACTTTGAAAAGGAGAGATGAATATTTAAAAAAAATTTTTTTGTTAATAATTTTATTTATGCATAACAGTAAACTTGAAAAAGAATTTTAAAATATTTATCGTAAATATTTGAAACGCTTTCAAGTTATATAAAAGCCCTGACTGTAAATTGATTTTGTTTTTTTTTTTTTTAATTCTAAAAAAATAATTTGTTTTTGTTTTATTGAGTATAAAAGATCATTTTATATCTCAACATACCAAATTTTAGTATGAGTGTCGTTGTAGTAACGAAAACAATGATATGTGGCAGCGTTTGTTGTAAATAAGGCAAAAGAACTTTTCTTTTAAATATTTTGTTTGTTTTTTTTCCGTTTCATGTTTTAAATTTAAATTGTAAATTTTTTTTGCACGCTACCAAAAAAAAACTCAATATTTTGGCTGTAGTTTTTTTCTTTCATTTTATTGTATTCAATACAATTGTAGATTTCACATGGACTTTTTTTTTTTTTTTTTTTTTTTGCTAGCTGCTTTTTGTGTATTATTGTTGTTTTTAGGCTTTCTCGCTACTTTCTAAACAAAACAATCAATTTGAACCTCGTTCGCTCAAAATAGAAAAAGAAAAAGCTTAACAGTGAAAAGAGTGTAGTGCAGTGGCTGAATGATTGTGGAGTGTGTAAAATACAAACAACAACTACAACAAACACTATAAACACAAATTTAATTTGTTTGTTTTTTTTTATTTTTGCTGTTGCATTGTCAAACGACACTGATGATTACCACAGATCAATATTAAAGTGAAATGTTGAGTGTATGGTTTCGTATGTTGAAAAAAAAAAATAAATACAAATTAATTTCACAATTCGGGCTGAACAATAAAGAAATGTAATTAATATGATAAATAAACAATTAAATACAACAAAAATTAATTAAGCAGATGCATTTTTTGTTAGAGCTTTTAGGGGTACACTATTTTTATTTAATTTTTTTTTTTAATACTAAGATAAACTTTTTGTTTGTTAATTTGTTTGGAGAGTTAATTCTTCAACAACAGTCGTATTTAAAAAAAAAATTGATTAATTTCTTATCATGGCAATAAAAATGTCATACAACTTTGTAATGTTTTGTTAAACTGTAAGCCCACTAATTTATAATTTTTTTTTTTTTGCTTTTTAGCATATGTGTAGCACGATTAGAAATTTTTTAAAAATTATCATAAATAATTTAAGTGGTTGCATAAAGTTTTTTATAAAAAATTTTATCGCATTTGAAAGTTGAAATTATACTTTAATTTCAATATTTATTAAAAAGCTTAAATTAAATTTATTTTAAAAAGTACATAATTTAAACTTAAACTCACAAAATGTTCATTTAAATGCTTCTTTGTTATAGAGCATAACACGCTAATACAAATAAAAAAAATTTTAGGAAATTTTGCAAAAAGCTAAAATTAGATTTCAATTTTGGTTTTCTAAAAAAATATAAATTTTTTCGGCTTAATTTTTTTTTAAATTTTAAGATAAATAATTTTTGCACCTAATTTATGGCTTATATTTCTTCTCAAAAAACTTTCATCACAATTTTCCGGTGATTTAAAAAAAATTTTTTTAACTTATCGTAAATTTTTAAAATACTTGTTATACGTGTTTCATAAAATTATTATATTTAAAAGAAAGCAATAATTAGACTCTAATTTTGGTTTTCTAAAAAAAATATTAATTTTTTTGTATAACTTATTTTTTATTAGAAAAAATAAATTTGTCGTATATAAATTGTAAATTTTTTTAAGTGGTAAAAAAAATTTTTTTTTTTTAATTTACTTAACAAATATTATTCAAGCTTAGAGTCTTCAATAAAAGTCGTTTTGTTTTAATTTTGCATTAATTCTTCAGGGAAATCAAATATTATTTTTAAATATTTTTTTTCAGGCCAATTATGAATAAAAATTTCGTTTTTTTCGCTTTTCCCTTTCTCTTTATCATAAAAAAAATTTCTCCTTTTTTTAACATAGAAAGTTCTCTGATTTAGGAAATCTTTTCTTAAAAACCAAAATTTTCTTTGGGAAAAGTTGGATTGGGCTGAATATATTTTTTAGATTTTTTTTTTTTTTTGTTTTGCAATATAATTTAGAATAAATATTTTCGACATCAACATATTACTTTACTTTGTTTGCTTTTATTTATTGCAGTCTAGCAACATTCCTTGATTTTTTTTTTAGTTTGTATACAAACAAATGCATACAAATGTAAATGCAAAACTTTCTCATCTTAAAACGAATTTCTCTATGCATACGAGTATTAAAAAATTTTTTTTTTTAATTTTTTCGGTTTTACCATAAACAAAGATCAATGAAAAGTAGCTTTATGGTGGGTGTCTTTTAGCTAAACAACAACTGTGAAAATAAATAACAAGAAAAGTGTACCGGAAGTAAAAGAGTAAAAAGTAAAAATATTTTCACATGCTTAATACACGAATGATTATTCATCCTGGCACCAAAATAATAAACCAAACGGTATGCCGCCAACTATTTAAATCAACCAAGCACAGCAAAAGCAATAAAAATATTAAAAAAAAAATTTTTAATTTTTTTTGGTTGGTACAAACAAAATACGACTGATGATTTATAAAATGCTCTGCTCTGCTCTGTGTCTCTGTTTAAATAACCAATAGTCGTATGAGTACTAAAATTTCTCTTCTATAATTTGTGTGTGTGTATAAGATGTAATTATTACTGTTGCTCAGCTTATTTTACCCTTCCCAACAAAAATAAATTCAATCAATAAGAAATAATTTTGTTCATCAATCCAATAAAAAACTAGATTATTTTTCAACCCATGAAATATTTTATTAATTAAACTAAATATTCGTTCGTTTAATGAATTAAGTTCATGGAATTAATGAAATGTCAAGTGCTGAAGGCATAATCTTCTTTTCTTGCGTTCAGTAAGACAGCTCTGGTTTTACACATAAAACGACACCTATTTTAAAATCAAACTCTTGCTAGCTGGGTTTCTTTTAAAATTTCATATGACTGCTTGATTGTTTGTTTGTTTTTTATTGTAAAAGAAAAAAAAAACAAACAAAACCATATGTTTATGTCATTTGTAAGAGAGCAAAGCAACGCAGCAGGCAAATTATTGCAAAGAAAATTAATTTCAATTTCCACTTGTTTTTTCGTGTTTCATTTCTTTGATGTAAAAAGTCATTTTTGTTGTTGTTTTGTTTTAGCTTTCTTTGCTTTCCCATTTGTTTTCTTTTACTGTTAAAAAATGCTGGTCGGTAAGAGTAACTAGAGACAACAAGATGATGAGTGAAAATGATACTTTTTTTTACTACTTTTATGTTGAGCATTTTCTTTCCTTTTACTCCCGCCTTTAAACAAACAAACAAAATTTTCACTATTTTTTTTTAATTGGGAAATGTATATAAAATTGTTGTTGCTGCTTTTTTTTTAATTTAGTTGATTTCAATGAAAGTTTTTTAAACTTTGAAATGAATTCATAATAAAAATAAAACTTTCGAATTAAATTATTATGTAACTGCAGCTACAAAATACTTTTTTTTTATTATTTTATGAAATTGTTGTGGGGATGCCTGCGCCTGGTGGTTTATTGGTGTTGCCATGATAATAATGATGAATTGCTTGTGATTATTATTTTATAATTATGCGTGTGTCTTTGTATGAGCTTATGTGTGCATTGCCATTTATGTCGGTAATTATGCACTCCAGATTGTCCCAATCATTTTCAAAAATGTTTCTTTTTTTATTATTTTACTTTTAGTTTTCAAATGAAAATATTTTTCACTTGTTTTTCGTCATAATGGAAATTATTTATGATCTTTTTTCTGCGTAAATTTTGTGAAAGTACCTGTTAAAGTTGGTTTTTCTGCTTTTTTTATATTAAAAAAATCAAATATATTTTGATTTGTAAAAAAAAAACATTTCCTAAAAAAATTGCTTAAATTGTTTTTATTAAAAAAACGAACTGTTAGTTTTGAAGGTGGTATAAGTCTACTTTAAAAACAAATTAATTAGCGGTAGTTTTAGCAAGATGTAGATACTATCTTACCACTTACTTCAGTAATGCTTAAAATTATTGAAAAATTAATTAAAATATTTAATTATTATTTTAATTATCATTAAATTAATGAATTATTTTCGTTAAATTAATGAAATTTTGTAACTGAATTAATGAAAAAAATAATGAATTATTTTCATTAAATCAATTAAATTTTTTTATTAAAATAATGAAATTTTTTCATTAAATTAATGATATTTTTTCATTAAATGAATGAAATAAAAAACTTAATTATTTTCTTTAAATTATTGAAGTTTTTTAATGAAATCAATTAAATTATTTCATTAAATTAATAAAATTAATTATTTTCATTAAATTATTCAAATTTTTAAAATAAATTAATTAAATTATGTCATAATATTAATTAAAACTTTAATTAGTCTAGCGAGAATTTTTTATTACATTAATGAAATTTTTTCATTAAATTAATAAAATTATTTAATTTATTTATTTTATTAAATAGATAAAAAATTAAAAAAGAAATAGGCTAATGAGAATTTTTTATTAAATTAAAGAAATTTTTTCATTAAAGTAATGAATTATTTTCATTAAATTATTGAAATTTTTTAATTAAATTATATAAAGAAATTAACTAAAATTAAAAAAAATTAGGCTAATGAGAATTTTTTATTAAATTAATGATATTTTTCTTAAAATAATGAAGTTAATTAATGAATTATTTTCATTAAATTAATGAAATTTTTTTAATTAAATTATTTCATTAAATCAATGAAATAATTTTGTAAAATTAATAAATATTTTATATATTAAATGAAATATTTCATTACTTCAATGAAACGTTGGCTATAAAAAATAATAAATTTTTCATTGAATTAATGACAAACTTCCAACAACATTTTCTCAGTGTATGTATAGAATGAAATACTATGAAAATATGCGCTACGGCTGTGAGCTAATTACGTAATTCGATTCGAATCGAAATAGCTTTCGAAAAGATTTTTTAATTTGAAAAAAAAAATAATTATGTAGAACATTCGAAAAAATATTAACTTTTTTTAAATCACCCTCAAAATTGTTAATACAACTCTGCTAAATTTTCGAAAGGTCTCCATATTAGCTTTTCTTTCGAATTGAAAACTCTTTTCGAAAGCCATTTCGATTCGAATCGAACTACATATTAGCCCCCCTGGTCTGGTTGTCAGACCTTCGAAATGTTTAATTTTCCATGATTCATTTACATAAATCAGAGTTAAGTTGATCGGTGGCATGTGTGGATGGCCTTGATTGAGACTCAAGAAACAAAAAACTAACAGGTTCAAGTAGCCTCGTTGCCAATTCATATTACAGTTACATGATATAACCATGTCCTCACACAGCTTGTAAAGAATATCGAATGTTGGCATATTTAAGACATATTTTTTCCTATGTTTTAGTTTGTGTAGGTCCTTTTTCTTTGTACGAGTATTAAGCGCAAAATAAAAGAACATCTATTGTACGATTGTAACCACCTTAATGTGTTTTTTTTTCTTTTATTATCTGCTAACACTGCAAGCAATAAAATACAATTTCTTTATTTTATGTTCAGTTACTGTTTAAATAAAATTCTTACACTCAATGAATTTAAAAATATATCTATTGTTGATAGTGTTGGCTGTAGATATGTATGTGTGTGAGTGAGTTTGTAATTTTATAAAAGAATGACAACAAATGTGCTATGAGAAAGCCCAGCAGATTTTTCATTTTTCACCAATTGCCATGTAATATTGTGTAGATTTTCCTTTTTTCTTTGGCGGTCTTTAAATATGGAAGCATTCAAAATTAATTTTAAAAGAAGATTCTTTTTTTTTAATAATAGGGCATAAAAAGTTGGTGCTGACAAGGTTGCGATATTTGCGAAAATATAAAAAGCTTTTTCCTTTTCTTTTTTTTAATATAAATTTAGATGACTCGAAAATTTTATCATATAAAATTTTATTTCAAGTTAATTAATCAAGGCTCAAAATTAATCAAGTTAATTTAACTTTAAAAAATTATCCAGTGGCCAAATATAGTAACATCTGCTAGTCAAAAGGAATCACATACACTAGCGCAATTTTAATTTTATTATTTAAAATTATTTAAATAAAATGAATTTTGTAGGTTTTCTATTTTTTAATAATATTTTTTTGCTTATTTTTGTTTACCTTTTCATTTAACAAAATGTTTGGTTTAACCTTTACAATTTTTTTTTATACATAAAATTTAAATTTTTAAAAGTTTTTTTTTTCTGTTGTTATTAAAGCCATTATTTGTTTTTTATATTTACAACTGGTTTCGAAAATAACAAATAAAATCAGCAGTTTGTTCACCTTGATGACAAAAATATTTAAAAAAAAAAAAAAACTTTAGAATCGCCAACACCCTTAAGTCAATACACTCATCATCGTCATCATCAACGTCAGCTTCTTTGTGATTTGTTTAAAAACAATCACCTACACTTACACACACAAACATATTTAAGGAAAATACTTAAACATAAAACCAAAAATAAAACATAAAGGTTCTTTTTTGTTTGTTCTACTGTTTGTATGTGTAGCACCTTGAAAATGATGAAAAAATATTTTTTATGGTTTATAGGTTGTTGTAACTACCTTGAGTTATTAAGAAGGACAGACATTTCGACTACTATTTCTGTGACAAACAACAGCATCCTCTATAAAATGTATAGTACGCACATTTCAGATTTTCCGAGTAACGATTTTAACGCCAAAATAAATAAATCCATATATCCATCTGCTTTGGTATTTGAATGATGCTTACACTTACCCTGTGAAGGCTGCTGCCAAATCTATTGTCTTCAGTATTATTATTATCCTTGAAATGATCTTTTGTTTAATGGAAAATTCTTTGTAACAAAAAAAAGGAACCGTGGTTTTATTCTTAAAGAAAATCAACTCAGTTGACCAAAGTCTGGCAAACCTTAAAGACGTGTAAATGTAGAAGAAGAAGAAGCTATTTATTAAAAATAAATATAAAAAATTAATATTAAAATAAATAAAATTCTAAGCACCCTGTGCACTGCACTACTGTGTTTTGTTTGGTTTTGTTTACATTGCTGTGGCTGTGTAAAACAAAAAACAAACCGTTATTTTCTCACCTCTCTCTATTACTCTATTAATAATAAAAAGAATTCAGTTAGTTTTGTTTTGTTATTAATTTGTGAATAATTGAACGTGATTTTTATTTAGTTTTAAATTAAAAGTTTCATTTTTATTTATTAAATTTTTTAAATTTACAAATGAAAATTTGTAACCACATAATTTTTGTGCTGTCGTTTTGTGTTTTTTCAAGTTTTATGTTTTGGAGTTTGTGTTTCAAATAAAATCTCATGCAATTACTTTATTTTTTGTATAAATTGTGCTTTAAATATTTGATCAAACTGGAGAATAACAAGTTATTATTGAAATTATTAAATTTAATGTCTTCGCCATCATATATTTTGCCCTCCTCCTCATGGGGACATTCATCGAGTGCATTTAGTCACTCATCAAACACAACACCATCATCATCCTCACCATCATCTATATCAGATTTAAATTTAATAAAAATAGAATTTGATCATAATATAATGGACTTAGTTTACCAAGCGAGGTGAGGAATAAAAAAAAAAAAAAAAAAAAAGTTAAAATCAAAAGCAACACAAATATTTGTCGAAAAAAGCGTAACCACTACTTTTTAAGAAATATTTTAATAGTCTAACATGACTGGCATTAGATAAAATTAATTTAAATAATATGATAATGCAACGTTGTATTTTAATAAAAAATTAAACTAGTCTAAGCGAATATTTCTTCAAAATATATAAACGTATATGTAGCTTAGTATAGTGGTTATGCTTTTGTTTAATGTGACCGCAGCTTTACTCGCGCCCATGTCATTTTGTCTGAAATAATTTTTAAAGACTCTTGTCTATAACAAACATTGAATAATAATAATAGGGCCAAATTGATACATTCAATATCGCATAAAAAGTGCTAAATTTATGGCACTTTGATTGCTTAAATTTCAAAGAAAAAACGAAAAAACAAAAATTATTTTACATGTAAGTGAGCGATAAATCCTTGTTTAACACAAAAAATATCTTTTGTTAATGTTGCTTTTTAGTATCTTTTGTTGTTTACTATTTATGTGAACGACATCAAAATTTCAATACAAGTTGCCTGATATGGAGTGCAACAATTTGGTCTCAGATCTTTCATATCTGCTACAAGAGGAAAAAATGTGTATAGCAGATTTTACGCTTGGGAGTATTTTTACAATTAATGTATATTTTCAAAGCATGAGCGACTTTTTTCTGTAAATTTTAAACCAATAAAATGTAAACAACTGCGGTGCCCACTTATTCGCTTGTTGTCAGCACTTAAAACGCAAGCAACACATTTTATTTCAAACTAAAAGTTGGCACCATTCAGCGACACCTGTTTTACACAATTGTAAAACGTATTTACATTGAATTTTCATATTGTAATTCTGCAGTGTTGTAGAACATAGTAGGATAGTGCATTTTGTTGTTGTGTGTAAAAAAAAATGTTTACATTTTCTTTTATTTTTACACTCGATACAATTGACTTTACACTGAAGCATGAATTGTGCTAAGGTATTTCCACTTATACACTTACACTTTATATCAGCCCAATCATGAATATTCCCTCGGAATTTTTTCTCAAGGAAAATTTTTGTTTTTGGGCAAAAATTCCTCAAATTAGAGAACTTGCTATTTTAAAACAGAATTTTTTTATGATAAAAGGAAAGAGAAAATTTAAAAAAAACTGCCGGGCTGTATGTATTTTGAGTATAAAAACAATGGCGAGCAGAGTATGTAAACAATTTTTGACACATACTAAAGAAAAAGTGAGACAAGCAAAAAAATTTTATGATCAAGGCGAATTCATTCAAAGTGATATCAAGAAGCATGGGGCAGTTTCAAATTTTTTTCTTATTTGTCATAGTTGTGTGGTGGAAGTTCATAAGCCAGAGATGACAAATATTTTAAACACAGACTATGTATGTCGTTACCTGGTCTTCTTATGGCATGAGCTTTAGCAAAGTTAAATATAGAGCCTTGTTAGCATTTATTGTAAAGTAACTTAGGCATTCTCTGAAGCGTTTTAAATTTTTGATAATATTTTGGATCTATTTCTCTACAAGCGAACGTTAGCTTGTTTCGTACATTTGTATTGAAAACAAAAACAAATTTTCTTATTTTTCAATACAATTATGCGAAAGCAGCTATACTTCGCTTGTAGAAAAATAGGTCCTTTAGTTTGTAGTTAAAAAAAAAATTACTTGTTTCATTTGATTTCAGCATAATTTTTTTTTTTTTTGTAATATGATTAACTTGTTTGTATTTTCTTTTTTTTTATATATAATTTTAGATTGCCGGTGAATGAATGTCAGGCAAGTCAAACTGCTAGAGTGACATCCAACCTTAACGCATCGAGTAGTACAATGGCGGTTAGTCGCGTACCTTCACCGCCTTTACCGGAAGTTAATACACCAGTTGCTGAAAACTGGTGCTACACACAGGTATGTGGCAAAAATCGTAAATACAATAGCCCAAAAAAAGTATTAAAAATATAGAATTACAATTTTTAAACAATTGTAATCTGAAACCCTTAAAACAAAAAAGAAATCCTTAAAAAATATTTCAGGTTTTAAAGTGTACTTTTGCTATTTGTTTTATTATTTAACAAATAGACTTCCTGTTTAAAAAAAAAAAAGTGGTTTTTGTTTAATATTCATTTTATTCTTCGTTTACAGGTGAAAGTGGTTAAGTTTAGTTATATGTGGACGATAAATAATTTTAGTTTTTGTCGCGAGGAGATGGGTGAAGTGTTAAAATCCTCTACATTTTCTGCCGGTGCTAATGATAAGTTAAAATGGTATGTTTTTTTTTTTGTAAAATTCTTTTTTTTTTTTTTATTTAATTTAATTTATTTCTTCCAGGTGTTTGCGTGTTAATCCAAAAGGCTTAGATGAAGAAAGCAAAGATTATTTATCCTTATATTTATTATTAGTTTCCTGCAATAAATCAGAAGTTAGAGCCAAATTTAAATTTTCAATATTAAACGCTAAAAGAGAAGAAACCAAAGCCATGGAATCACAGAGGTGAGTATTTCACATACATATGTATATGTAAGTCCACTTAAAAAAAAAATTAGTCAGCAGTAATTTTAGTAACCTTGTAGACACCATCGTGCTTAAATTATCGCTAACTTATAAAAAATAAAAAAAATTGGAGTTATACCACTTTAAAAAATAACAGCTTAAAAAAAGTGGCCTTATACCACTTTCAAAATCAGCAGCTCATTTTAAAAGTTTCCATTATTCCACTTTCATTTTAAGTAATAAAATTTTATTATATGAGCGGTTATTTTTGAAAGCAGTACAAGTCCACTTTTTTGAAAAAAAAAAAAAAAATTCATTCACAGTAATCTTACTAAAATTACACTGGTCAACAAAATTTTGTAACAAGAAAGGTACTTACCAATTTGGAATTACCTAAATACCCTCCTTTTATCACCATATTTATTTTGATTCCATCAGTTCTAGTTTTCGTGTTACAGCTACTACCCGTAAAATTTAAAATTAACCATTTTTGTTCCACTTTTGCATTCAGAGAGTTTATTTATGTGAATAGTATAGTGTTTTTTTCTATTTATTGAGTTAAGCGACTGTTAAATAATGTCAAGAAAGTGCAAAAATGATCCTGACAGGTTTTGTTATATTTGTGGTAACATTACTTTTAAAACTCAGCGAAGGAATTTGATACCATTAGTGACTAAGCTATATGAACAGTATTTTGACTTTGCCGTCGGACAGCAAGACAAAGCGTGGGTTCCACACATTTGCTGTGTTACATGTGTGGGTCTTCTTACTGGATGGGCGAGGAGATCTCGATCTATGCCATTTGCAATCCCCATTAATCATTATGTTAAGAAAGATTGGCCCAAAAAGCAATCTCTTACTCCAGGACAAAAAAATATTAAAAATCCTCCATTGGTGCAACCTGACAATGTATTTTTACCGCCTTTACACATAAAACTTGGACTTATGAAAAATTTTGTGAAAGCTATGTACAGGAGTGGTGACGGCTTTTTATATTTGAAGGAAAAGTTTCCTAAATTGAGTGAGGCAAAAATTAAAGAGGGCATATTTGTTGGCCCACAAATCAGACAATTGATGAAAGACGACATATTTAAAGAAAAACTCAGTGATTTGGAAAAATCTGCTTGGGAATCTTTCATAAAAGTAACTTTCAATTTTCTAGGAAATCACCGATCAAATGACTATAAAACTATTGTCGCGGAGCTGCTATCTGCTTATAAGGCTTTGGGTTGTAATATGTCATTGAAAATACACTTCCTTCATTCACATTTAGACTTTTTTCCTGAAAATTTGGGCGCCGTCAGCGATGAACATGGTGAAAGATTCCACCAAGACATTTCTACCATAGAAAAACGATACCAGGGCAAGTGGAGTCCACGTATGCTAGCGGATTACTGTTGGACATTACAACGAGATGTACCTGAAGCAAAATACAGCAGAAAATCATAAAATTTTATTTAAATTAATACTGTAACATAATAAAATAACTTACTTTTGTTAACAAAATCTCAAATTTTCTAAATTTATATAACATCTAATTACAAAAAAACTATTCGTATTGGAAGCATTCTAATTTTATTTATATTATCCATATCCTTGTCCTAAACATAGCAAGACAAAAGTTTTCATGTTACACACAAAAAGTTTTTTTTTGTCGACCAGTGTTATCGCTGTCTTATATTTTATTTAATGTGGACTTATACCGTTCATATGCTTTAGAATCTTAGAAGGCTTAATCAATAATTAATTCTGTTGCAGAGCATACCGCTTTGTACAAGGCAAAGATTGGGGTTTCAAAAAATTTATTAGAAGAGATTTCCTATTGGATGAAGCAAATGGTTTACTGCCCGAAGACAAATTGACAATATTTTGTGAAGTTAGCGTTGTGGCCGATAGTGTTAATATTTCTGGTCAATCGAATATTGTACAATTTAAAGTGCCCGAATGCAAATTGAGCGAAGATTTGGGAAATCTCTTTGATAATGAGAAATTTAGTGATGTAACGTTGGCTGTGGGTGGCCGTGAATTCCAAGCGCATAAAGCTATACTGGCAGGTAAATTGAATTAAATGAAATTAATTTTATTTTATTTTGTTTAATTGTGGCTGCTGGTTTTTTTTCTATTAGCTCGCAGTGATGTCTTTGCTGCCATGTTTGAGCATGAAATGGAAGAGCGCAAACTGAATCGTGTCGCCATAACGGATGTGGATCATGAAGTTTTAAAAGAAATGTTACGTTTTATTTACACTGGCAAAGCGCCAAATTTAGATAAAATGGCCGACGATCTCTTAGCAGCAGCTGATAAGGTAATTTTATTTTAATTGTTTTCCTTTGCTTTGCTTTTCTTTTTTTTTTTTTCTTTGCTTTTATTTATGTCTGTATTTGTGTGTGACTTAAAATGATTTTCCTTTTTTTTTTTTGTGTATAGTATGCTTTGGAAAAGCTGAAAGTAATGTGTGAGGAAGCGCTGTGCGTTAATCTCTCCGTTGAAACAGCAGCTGAAACTTTAATATTAGCCGATCTCCACAGTGCGGATCAATTAAAAGCACAAACAATAGATTTTATTAACACGTAAGTTTTATGCGTTTATGGCATTTTTTATTTAAACTCGTTTGCTGGCTAATGATCTTGAAATTTTATTTAATAAAAAATTGTTTTTATTTTCATTAAAATAAAATTTAAATTTGTTGTTTTAATGTTGCATAAAAACATAATTATTTTTTTTTTTGTATTGAATTTTAGTCATGCCACCGATGTTATGGAAACTCAAGGTTGGCAAAACATGATCACAACACATTCACATTTAATTGCTGAGGCATTTCGAGCGCTTGCAACACAACAAATCCCACCGATCGGACCACCCAGGAAACGTGTCAAAATGAGCTGAAATTTTAATAGTAGCAACAAAATCCACAACAAATACATAGATAATCATCATCATTACAATAATAATAATAATAATAATAGCAACAACAAATACAAATACAATAATAATATTAATAATAATAATAATTTCAATTATTATTATTTTTATTATAATTATAAAAATAATAACAACTATTCTTACTACTACAACTATTATTATTATAAATATTATTACAACAATAATTACTACAACTACAACTACTTTAAAAGCAACAACAACAACAACAACAACAATACAAACACAAATAATAATAAAATTAACTACAACTATAACATTTCTTTCAACCACATAACCAAAAACAACTCAATTGGAATAACAACAACAACAAATACTTTTCTCAAAATTCTAATTATTTTTATCTTATTTGCTATAACACATTATTGAACAAATACCTTTACAACCATAACAATATTAACAATTTGCTTAACAACAAAAACAGCAAATCTATATGGCCAATATTATATATTTATTTTTACTTTATTATACAAAACTTAAGCATCACTTGCTGTTATTTTTTCTTTTTTTTTTCAAAATTTTTGGTTTTAATTAAAGCTTCACTAGCGTTTTACGGCTTATGCTTGTATTTAAAGCAAATTAAAGTAGACTTGAAATCGATATTATGACAAATTTTTATGAAAAATTGGTCATAATTTATACTTGAAGTCGTTATTAGTCTCTTTGAATACCAGCCTTAGGCTTTAGCAAAACTTTAGCAAATTAAACAAGATTTTTTACTAGATTTTGCCGGGCAAATGTATTTGCTAATGGCAGTTTTACCCTATAACACCAGAGTTAAGATTTGTAAGAACAAAATCAAATTGTATATGATACGACTATCGAAAAATCATAGGGAGTTTTTTCAGCTGTTTTTCTTATTTCTTTGTTTGTAGGCAAAAATACAGCGCTATACCATAAACGTTTAGAAAATTTTTTAAAAAGGGTAAAAGCCATACGATTGTCAAATTTCTATACTTATTTTTTGATTTATTGTTATCACACTATTATACTTTATCATTTGATTTTAATTTTTGACAAGTCGTTTTACTCAGTATTAAACTGTAAAACATCCTTTAAGGGGGTGTGAAAACAATAGGCCTGATTATGAGTGTCATTGTCGTGGCGAAAACAGTGATGTGTTTTTTATAGGCTTGTCGTAAATTCGACAACGACAACGACACTCGTAATAAAACTGATTATGTTAAAAAACTAAGAATTTTTAGAAATTTTTCTAAACCTCTTACTTTTCCCTGTATCAGGGCACAAAAAAAAATTAACAAAAGCTGTTGGCAAATTGCTTGACGCCATGATAAAAATTGAAAACATAGTCTAAACAGAATTGCTACGTTGACAAATTCTATTGCAAATGCAATGAGAAGATTTCTATAAGATTTTTTTCGACAGTCGTATCAAATATCATTTGATTTTGCTCTCTCAAAATTCAATGAAAATCTTACAGTGTAAAACCCCCATAATAAGCATGGCTACTTTTCTAAATGTCTGTTGCTATGAAGTGCCACAATTTTATAAATTCCTCAAGTTAACAAAGTATAGCATTCTTTTTACCAACAAAATTGCAAATGCACGTATCTATAGCATCTTTTAAAACGACAATGCATTTGATTTTCAGTGTTGCAAAGTCATTGTTGCTTTATTATACAGACTCCAGCAATGCTCCAGCATACTTGACATGGAAATGGCTTACGAATAGTTGTTATTAAAAAAATACAGACATTTAGGAAGTCAGTGAAAATTAAAAATTGCTAGCGCAAAGCTGTTTATTATTTCACCAAAAAAAAATTAACATCAAATTTTGAAAAAAAAAAAAATTTAATTTTGTTTACTTTGCAACAATTATTTAGTAAATAAAAGGTAAAACTGCTTATTCTATTTGACGTCAGCAACACTGTTTTCAATTTTAATTCTAACACTTTTAGCACAATATGGACGGTTTGGTTTATTGATAATTTTAACCAAGAATGAAAAATTTGAAATTTCCTGATGTCAGGCACTGTGTTCCTATTAGCTAATAATTTACAGCTAAATAAGGGAGAGAGAGGGAAAGAAATGTATTATTTTTTCTTCAAACAGTGCACAATCTGCGCAATCTTGCATTTCTGTCATTCTTGAAAGAGGGTACCTACCGACTTGCTTGTATTCGGCAATTCTCTTTTGATCTCTATTCCTACCTTTTAAAATTGTCCAAAACTTAGTTTTTTGTGCAAAAAAAAAAAAAAAAACAATTGACGAAACAAAATGTTAAGCAACTAAAATTGCCTTGTGTGTTGTTTCAAAAAAAAACAGCTAAGTTGCTTAAGTTTCCCTTTTTTATTTTAATGTTTTATTACAAAAAAAATTTTACAAACACTAGAATTACCTTGTTTTTCCTTTTTTGCTTGCTTTCACTCTTACACACCAGTTTATAAATAAAAATTGTTTTCAAACTTGCAGTAAAATACATTTTAGAATATTTTACTTGTTTATTATTTTATATTTTAAGTTTTATTAAATTTAATTTTGCTCTTAATTTAAATAATATAATTTTTTTGCGTTTTGAGTTTGTATAAAATTGATTTAATATAATTAATAATAATTATTTTTTATTATTAAATAATTTAAATGTTCATTGGTTTAACCAAAATATGTATCTTTAATTAATAAATAATGATATTTTAGAGTTTTATTTACCACATACAACCCGCCAATTAAGCGTAAAAAAAAATATGTATTTCTTTAAAAACAAAAAAAAAACTTTTTCTCTTTTTATTTCATTTTAAAATTTTGCTAATTTTCTGTATTTTTTTTTTTTAAGATTTATAACACTTAATAACTTTTTGCTACTTCTATTTTTTTTTTCTTTTTAATAAAAAATAAAATTCAACATCATAAGCTTCTCTTTAACTAACTTTTACTTATTAGTGATTAACCTTTTTATAAAAAAAAAATAAATAAAAGTGACATGAAAAATTTCAATAACGTTGGCTTTAAAGTCTACCATGGTGTAAGAAAACCAGGTGACACTGAAACGCCAGCTAAATCCTGCATGATTGAAGCTCGTTCTGTCAAAAACTAAGAGATATCAATGTGATCAAAAAAGGAAACAAATTTTTTGTTGTAATCTAGCACACTTCTTGATATCAACAACCGGAAATAGTTTTTGTCAGGAGGAGCCTCAAAAGCAATAACAAAATACTCGTATATGGGCTTTTTGTAATGTTGTTATTTTTGTATTTTTGAAGTTACCTGGTTTTATTGTACCATGAAGTCTACGTTATCGAAATTTTTCATACATTTTACTTAAAAATTTTTTTGGATAAGAGGGTAAAAGTCTAGAATTTCTTTTTAAATGAGCTGTCATTTTTGAAAGTGTTATAAGTCCACTTTTTTAAAACAGTGAGTCAATTGTAATTTTAGTAAAATAATGTTTATATCTTACTAAACTTACCATCAACTACTTTTTTTTTTAAGTTAAATAGCACTTTATTCATTCATTGTTTGCAATTAATTAATGTGTGTTTAAAAATTAATAATTTTTTGAGCTATACTTTTTTAATTAATTTTAATTATAATTCTGTTTTCTTTTATTGTTTAATTAATAAGTTTTTTTTTTTTTTTATATTTAATTGTCTTTAAAATTTTAAGTACATTTATTGACAAGAAATGCAAATTTATTGTAGAAACCATAAACAAACTGATTTAAAATATTTCAAGAATATATAAAATGAAACACAATTTTTGTGCAAGTAAAACTTAAAATTTATAGTTTTTTTTTATTTTTTTAATTTCCATATCAAAATTTAAATATTGCTAGTAAATGGAAAAAATGAGCTACTGCAGTGCGCTGTTGGTGAATTACAAACTTTTTAACTTTTATGTTTAATAATGCGTCACTAGCGTAAAGCACTTTTGTACAGAAACTTACTTTTCTTTAGCTTTTTGAAATAAAAATTTTACTAAAATCGGTTCAATAATAAAAAAGATATTGCTGATTTTCTAAAATTTTCTGCGAACATAAAATATTCATGAATTTTCAATCATGCCAAACAATAGATGGCGCTGATTTAATATCTTACCAGCGTTGCCACATGTTGAGATTTTTTTTTCAGTTTTTTCTTTTTTTTTAACTAAACTAGTTAATATTTTCGCTATTATGGAACTATTATATATGAAAAGCTGGTGAAATAAGGGATACTAAAAATGGATAAGCTTAAAATTAAACTAACTTTAGTTGGAAGTTAAGGCGTTATTTAGGGAAGCACTTTTCGTAATAATCTTTTTTTAATTTTATGAAGACTTCGCTTAAAAGTATTCTGAACAAGAAAATCAGATTCAGGATGCGAAAAAAACTAGACTGCGTCCAGTATTTTCTCAAGATAAAGGCAAAAAATATGAGTCCCAAAAAAATGTGTTATACTTGGCAGACAGTTAGCAGGGCTTCATACCATAAATTTGTATAAATTTTCATTGCAGACTTCAGGCGCAAGTTTATTTAATATAATTTTTTACCCAAGTGACAAGCACATTTAACCAAAATTGAATAAAAAAAAGCATGTTTTTTGCTTTTATCTCTTTAAATATATTAAGCGAAAATGTACCGTGTATGCCACATGGTAGTATCAGATGTTTACACTGAGAAAATCAAGAGCGATTATTAACGACTTAGCTGCCAACTTAAGTTAGTTTAATTTTAAGCTTCTCCATGTTTATCCCTTTTTCACTAGCTTTCCAATAGCCCTTTTTCATACACAAAAGTTCCATAATAGCGAACATATTAACTGAAAACAAAATTTATACAAAATCTCAACATGTGGCAACGCTGGTAAGATATTAAATCAGCGCCATCTATTGTTTGGCATGATTGAAAATTCATGAATATTTTAATGTTTGCAGAAAATTTTAGAAAATCAGCTATATCTTTTTTATTAGTGAACCGATTTTAATAAAATTTTTATTTCAAAAAGCTATAGAAAAGTAAGTTTTTGTACAAAAGCATTACTTGCAACAGATAATGTTATTAACTCATTATTAATCACAACAAATGTTTGAAATTATTTTACTGTTAATGTTTTGTATTAATTAAACAAATTTTTTTCAAAAACAATAGTTTCATTGAAATCTAAGAACAGATTTAATACAGAAAACAAGAAACATTTGGGCAACAATAACAACCAAAAAAATGCAATAAATGCAATGACCACTTTTTTTTTTTAATTAATAACAGCAAAATAATTAAAGTTTGTCTTAATAACAATTAAAAATGAGAAAGAAACAATAATATATTAACATAAAACATTCAATATACATATACAATTGTAAGTAAAACAAACAGACCACCATTACGATTAAAGAAACTTAATTAAAAAAAAAATAAAATATAAAAAGTAAAATAAAACCAAACAAAAGCAAAATGAAAATAATTCTGTTATTATGTATTTTTAAGTTTTTCATTAACTTTATAATCTTGCTTTGTAAATTAAATTTGTTTATTAAATCACTTTCAGTTTTCATAATAACTTTATTCTATTAAAACAAAAGAAAAACTTGGAAAAATTAAAGTAAGAAAAGCAAATTGTTTGAAAATCACAAATAATCAACTACAAAATGGCGTTAGATACTAAATGTCATTGAAATTACTAAAAAAGAAAAAACAATTATTAAATTGAAGAAGGTAAGTCATGAAACGTGGTGTCGTACTAGTTTAAAATAAAACAGGTAAATTAAATTTAATACTTAAGCACACATTTAAAATAAATGAAAACAGAAAAACGTTTAAAAAATGAACAACTACAAAATAATTTAAAATAAAAATTATAAATTCTCATAATTTAAATTGGTTTTTATTATAAAATCGAGAAACAATCTTTTGATAATTTGTGAACCGAAACGTAAGTAAACTACAAGTCCATTTAACATGTTTCTATTTTTCCTTTATCGCCCTTTGGTTTGGGATAATTTTCATTTATTGTTTATTTATAACTAAATGAATAAAATCTTAAGAAATTTATTTAAAAAGAAATTAATTAAACTTTAAATTAACTACTTTTTATCGTGCTCATCTAAAAATTGTTGCAAGAGTGCTGCATCTATTGGTATGGTAAGTTGCTCAGAGCCGTCGACGCTTCTTTTCGATTTCACCAATTTGTGATCTAAGAATTCTGTTAATTGGGCTCTCAAAGCCAAATCGGAACTAACTAAAAACGCCTCACGGCAACTTCCATATAGCTCTTTAAAAGGCATACCTGAAATACAGTACGTACGAGTAAATTGAAATTATAGATGTGAAATTTTACCTTGATAATTTTGATTTCCTTTATTTTTCAATTGATACTTAACGATTAGCATGTATATGCCTCTGGAATTAGAGGTCAAAGATAAGAATACACTGCGCATTGACGATAGTGCTAGTTCGCCAGTGTTTTGTACTAATAAAGAATTCTCAAACGCTGTTTCATCTGTATACGGTAACATTGTGGTGCAATCCCACCACGAAAAATTGAAATTGCTAAGTTTTGTGTGATCCCATACTGAGAGAATATAGAAATATAACATTAAAAATGAGAGATAATTTAGTAAATTAAATTGTTTTTAACACGCCTTAAGAGTTACTTTTAAGTAGGTATTTAGATAAATTTTTGAATTATTGACTTACATAGCGGTGTATTTATATGATCTACCGACGCCAACATATGTATGTTAGGTACTTTGGCCAAGCGCGCTAATATTGATTGGGCTTTTGAATTTCTCAACAGGGGACCTTCTAAATTGTGCACAATTAAATATAAATGAGTTTGGGGGATTAAAGCAAATTCTTCCTCTATCATATCGACCGCATCATGGTGGTTAACAGAACTGATGCCCACATCTAAAATATCCTTTGTTATACTATCAAGTACATCCTTAATGGTTAAACTAGGAAAGAAACCATTAATGACTAGTACAGTTTGTTGGGACAAAACAGCTCGATGAAATGATTGCAGAAGCTGACGTTTTGAGCCTAAGCCATAAAGCAGTATATTATAGCCTTCATTTAGAATATAAAGCCATTTTGGAAAGTAGGACGTGTATTCCTCCATTATTACATTTATGGAGACTTCGTGTTCTGAAGACAATTTCATTTCGGCTAAAAGTGAAAATAGACGGTCGGCAGGTAAACGTGGATTTTTTAAACGATCTAAAGTGTGATCCGAGGTAACAATTTTACTACTAGAATGTGACTGAAAATAAGTTTCACATTCTGGTATGTAGTCAATAGTTTTTTTAACCCTGGCCGTTTGTTTTTTCCTTGCAGCTGAAGGTGTTTTAGGTAGTACTGGTACCACAATGGGTTTGCGTCCTTTGTAAGGAGTTTTAGGCTCATCATCTGCATCTGCATCTGCTTCTTTGTCTGATGCCGATGTTTCGCTCTCACTTGCAGAGCTTTCACATCTTGAGGGGTAAAAATCACTATCGTCAGCAGAGAAATCCGAATTGCTATCAGCTTTAACTATCTTGGCGATTCCTAAAAACATTATTGAAAATATTAAATCAGTTTAGGTAATAGTTTTTTTTTTTTTTAACTTACGATTTTTTACTCTAGTCCTTATATGAGAAGGCGTTTTAGGTTCTATTGCTTGCTTTGACTTTTTAGTCTCTGGTGTTTTACCTAATCTTCCAGGTGTTTTGGGAGTTTTTGGTGTTCCCAATGTTTTAGGCGTATTCATAGCAGCCAAAGCCATTCCACCCTTTTTCTTTGGAGTATTAAAACCATATACTATTCTGCCCGCCATTTCTACATCTTCCTCTAACAATTTTAAATCCACAGCTTTAGGTTTTGCCACCGGTTCAAAATCAAAATTAACATCTATATCACCGTCTTCACTTTCGTCATCCGTATTTTCAATTCTATGAAGTTTTTTCTTGTGACTACTAGCACGCCTTTTGCCACATTCGTTTACAAAATTTGTCATATACCGTTTAGTTGGACTTGACTTACGACTTGACCTTCTACAACTGTTAGATACATGAACGCTGCTTCCCCTATCATCAGAATCTGATACCAATAATTCAATCACTTCCTCGGAGCCGGAATCTGTGGCTGAACTCCTCGTTGCAGTATCATAATACCTTAAATTTTCAACAGATTTCAAGTCTTTTGATTTTGGAGTTTTAGATTTTGTAGATTTAAGTTTTGTGGGCGTTTTAAGATCGGTTCTCAGTTTATTTGATGTTGTAGGTGTACTTGACATGTTTTATCCTTTTTCTTTATGTTAAATAAATTGTTTCCAAGTTTTTATTAACGATTTAAGTATTTTCTTAAAATTGCTATCTGATTTTATTATTTATTTGCAAAGTCCGGCAGATGCTTTTAGTCTGTGCTTTGACATAGCGCCACAATGATAAGTAGTGCCAGATCTTATGCACATTGTTAGTAATATTTATATGCCACAATGTAAAAACTTTTATATTTTTCGGAAGCTAAACTCGAAATTACTTTATAAAATATCAGAAATAATTTAAAATATCAATAACAACAATATATATAATAATATTTATAATGTAATAGGTATAAATTTTCTTAAGCGATTTTGATCAACTGACGACAAAGTTGCAAGTGTGGTGTATTTTATAGACAACAAAAATATGATCTGGTAGCAATAAAACGAGTAAATTATAAAACAGGGTGACTAAAATTTGTATAACTTGTTGGTTGAGAACAGTCGAATATGTAAATGGTGGCTGCATTAGGAAATTAGCTCAGCAGCTGTTATATTTCAAATTGCTTATTTCAATTTACAATTTGAATCGAAAAATTTAGTCTATTTAAAAAAACTAATTTTTTACATTCACATATATTGCACCAATAAATAAAAATGTTAGAATTTCATGCACTAAAAAAATTAAAAAAATTAGTGTCCTTATTTATTTATTGACAGTTGAAACGCTAGGTGCTTGTTTACATTTAATGTTTTACGCAATGGCACTTAGGGCCATTATTACAACAATAAAAAAAAAAGAGTTCTATAAAGAGGAAAATATTCGTGATACTTATAAAAAGTTGGAATCTCGTATTTGGAATCGTAATTCCGAAAATTTTGCATCATTATGTGTTGATTATGCAAGAGATTGCAAGCGGATTTTAGATAAGTGAATCTGAATTAATAGAATTGATTGTTGATAGTCTGTGTGACAAAACTTCAGCGTCTACCATTTTTTGTAACATGACTTCAGTAGCAGAAATTAAGAAACTTCTTCTGAAATATGAGAGATTGATGGGAAAGCCAAATAAGCTAATTAAAAAAGATGTACGATGTTTTAATTGTTCAAACGTTGGACATTTCGCCAACGACTGCCCTAAGGAGAAACGGAAAAAAGGATCATGCTTTAGATGTGGAAATTTAGAACATCAGTATGTCAACTGTCCTTTAAGAACTGTTGCAGCTATAGAAAATAAGGGAGATTTAAATATTGTAAATTTTAAAGAAATGGTAAGTGTTGCTTTGGACTTTTGAGAATTTTTATTGTTTATTTGATACCGGCACAAGTATTTTCTTAATTAAGAAAAAAGCTATCAAGAAATGAAAGATAAGAAAATGACTCCTTTTAAGGGAATTGGATCTATTGATCTATTACTTTAATAAAATACAAAAATATTCAAAAAATTATTCCTTTACTGTTGGGAAGGAATTTTTTAAAAAAAGTTCAATATAAATTTATATACTCGTATGTGCACTGAATTATCAAATTATTTAATTTATATTAATGGTAATAAAAATATAGATAAATTCAACAAAAATATTAGTTTTCCAGTTATGAATGTTAATAACGATAGTACAGAAAACTTGAAAATTTTCTATGAAAATTTAAGTAAATTATTCGAAGAAGACCTTCAAAAGAAAATCGAAATATTGGAAAATTAAAACAAAATCAATTTTCATTAAGATCTTAAGCTTGAATAGAATATTTACCAATTTTTTTCTATGAAGTCTATGAAAAGTTTGCCGGCTTATAACTCAAAAAATACGAATTTCCCCGACAAATTTTACGTAATATTTTCTTCTTAGAATTCAATTTTCTATCACCAGTGGCACTTTTTTTTTTTTAATTTGAGGTACGTGCGCAAAGTAAATTTAAGCCAATTTATATAACACCATAAAATGTGACTCTAAATTTAGAAGACAATGATAAAAAGTCTTGACGTCTTTGTTTTTAAAGAAAACAGTATTTTTAAAAATCTTTAATAATTTTTAAAAAAAAATATTTGTTTTGCACACCATAAAATTTAGAAGCCTGTAATAAAAAGTCTTGAATTTCTTTGTTTGTAACCATAGTCTTTATCTATAGCATTAATTGGTCTACGTGTAAACTAATAGCATTTTATTATAGCACACGAAAACAACATTTAACAGATAAATACCCATAGATTACCCAAAGTTGACTACAGTTTGGCATAGACATTTGTTAGAAGTGGTTGTTTTCTTAAAACCAAAAATAATAAATGAAATAAAAAGTTAATTTTAAAATTAAGGTAAAAAAAAAACTTTCTGCAAATTATTGTTGATCGATCTCTAAAAATTCTTAAAACTGATCCTTAAAATCTGTTTCTCCTGCTAATTTTATTTTTAGTATTTGTTTGTCTACAATGAAGCTTCAATTCAACTACTTAGTTGCTCTGATGGTCTTGGGCAGTCTCGATGCTGCCACCATTGATAATAGCTATAGTTATTATCGCTTGCCCACTTCTATAAAGCCGTATAGTTATACATTGAAGGTTCTCACCCATTTAGAGGATCCAACTAATTTCACATTTAACGGTCAGGTCGACATTCGTTTCAACGTTCTGCAAGATACTAAAAATATTACCCTACATTCTAAAAACTTATTAATTGATGAATCAAAAATAAGAATCAAAAGCTATAAAGATGATAAAAAAATAAAATGTCTGTTATCCGTAAGCCAGGTACCGGAACAGGATTATTTTATCATACAACTGTGTGGAAGGTTGCGTAAAGGTCAGACTTATAAACTGAGATTACTTTTCTCAGGCGTATTGAGTGAAAAGTTACATGGCTACTATCGTAGTTCGTATGTGGAAAAGGCGACCAATAAAACAAAGTAGACATTTTATTATTTCTGTTGCTGGCAAAAGTAAATATTTAAATTTATTAACTTATTTGTTTTAGATGGATTTCTGTTACTCAATTTAAGCCCACTTATGCACGGACTGCTTTCCCTTGTTTTGATGAACCGGAATACAAGGCCAACTTTTCTATATGGCTTGGACATCACAAATCTTTAACTGGTATGAGTAACATGCCTTTGGCACATCAGGTTCTTGTGTAAGTAGTTGAGGTTTTCTTCTTTCTTCGAGTTTTAAAAATGTTTTCTAACTTAAAAAATTATTTTTTGTCTTTTTCTAGAAAGAGAACTAAGGATTTTGTTTGGAGTATATTTGAAACATCTCCTCCTATGTCCACCTATTTGGTTGCCTATTCTGTCAACGATTTTATCCACAGAGGCTGGCCAAAAACGATTTATATGAGCGAAGCAGATATACATGTTTGGGGCAGACGTGAAATCATAATAGCAAATAAAGTTGCTGATATCATGATTGACAATATGATGAAATATTATACAACTATTGGCATTTTATTCCCACTTAAAAAGATAGACGTGATTGCCATATTCGATACTAATTCTGTTCCTACAGAAAATTGGGGTTTGGTCACTTATACTGAAAGAGATATATTCTTTTATTATGAAAGCGGTATATCCACTTTGAAGAGAATTGTTTTTTCACTCGCAAGAGAATTGGCTCATCAATATTTTGGTAATTTGGTATCCATAAAATGGTGGTCTGATTTATGGCTGAATGAAGGTTTCGCAACATATTTTGGCATCTTAACCGCTAACGCATATAATCGGCATTTGCTTAATATTACTAACAAAATGTTAGAGTACACTTTAGATGTATTCCGCAGAGATGCTCAATTATCTAGCCGTCCCCTGCAGCTACCAATTTCAAGCACCAATCAAATTGCAGAACAATTTGATTCGATTACTACTATCAAATGTTCTGTTGTTTTACGAATGTTGCATTTAGTTTTAGAAGATGAAGCTTTCTTTGCTGGTGTACGTGATTATCTTAATAAACATCGTTATGGTAATGCTGAACAGGATGATTTGTGGTCAGCATTTAACGATAAAGCTCATCAGTACAATCGCATTAATCCTGAACATAATATAAAAGAGATAATGAATTCTTGGACTTTGCAAGCCGGCTATCCTTTGGTTAAAGTAGAACGCAATTATGAAACGAATCTGGTGAACATTTCTCAGCAGAGATTTTTTGAAAACAAAACTCTAGCCGAACAACACAGAGACAAGCCAGAATGTTGGTGGGTGCCTCTCAGTTATACCAATGGAACGGGAATTGATTTCCAAGAAACCCGTCCACAATTTTGGTTGGAATGTGATGAAAACGGCAAAAGTAAACCTTTGCAAGTTGCTTGCGCTGCGAAAAATGATTCGGTTTTATTTAACATACAATTAGCGGGCGTATATCGGGTAATGTATGACAGGGAGAATTTACGTTTATTGAATAACACCCTGAATAGTAAAGATTTTACTAAAATTCATGTCTTGAATCGTGCCCAATTACTGGACGATGCTATTTGGCTAGCCTGGAGTGGATATTATGAGTATGATGTTACTTTAGATTTATTGGAATACCTAAAAGAAGAACGTGAATATTTACCTTGGAGCACGGCATTGAATGGTCTTGCACATGTGAGCCGACTATTGAAACCTTTAGAAGCCGAGTATGAATTCTTTAAGGTAAGAAGAGAAAATTAGATAAATTAATAAATTTTGTGTCTTAATTTAATTCCTGCTGCTTATTAATCTTAACAGCGTTATATGCGATACGTTACAACACCAGCTTATAACCATTATGGTGGCTTAAATGCAACATTAACTGAGAATTTACCTCCACATGCCTTAGATATTTTGACTTGGGCCTGTCGTTCGGATATGAACGATTGTGTGTTAAATGCCATCAAACAATTCAATAAATGGAAGGCATCAAAATATCTCGATAAAAGGGATACCATATCGTTTGTTCTTAGGTTCACAGTATTTTGTACAGCCATTCGTCATGGCACCGATGAGGACTGGCAAGTTTTGTTGCAACGTTACAAGCAACCTTATTGGGATACAGAGTCACAAGACATTATTCCTGCACTTGCCTGTTCCCGTAACACTAAAACTATAAGTGATTATTTGAAAATGACTTTTGAGAAGGATAGTCCCATACGTAAAGAGGACATTTGGAATGTTTTTACGGTTATAGCAGAGAGTGAAATTGGTTTCCCAATAGCAAAAGAATATTTTATTGAAAATATTGACAAACTAATAGATTTGTAAGTTTTTTTAAATACATTAGCCGGGCATTTATATTTATTTCTTTTGTTTTTACCACCACAGATGCAGAAACAATCCCTTTGATATGATCAAATTCATTTCACCTATAATAAGTCTCACCTCGAATGCTGAAGATCGTAACACATTACGTAATCTTATAGACTCAAGGAAGGATTTCTTTAAGAAAATTGAAAAAAGTATTGAAAGCTCTTTCGAAACTGTGGACTTTAATATTCAATGGATGAATCGTAATAGACAGCTCCTAAGCTCTTCCTTACAATCACGCTTAAATAGTATAGAGAGACAAAGAAGTCTTCCAACTACGAAGAATTGAAAATTTAAAAGTTAATCAAAAGTTCAGTGACATGAAATTGTGGTGTTTTCGTTTCTATTTCTGTTTACACGTGTAGCGTGATAAATTTTACTAAATAAATATTTTTCAATTATACATATCACAAGCATAACCTGATAATTTTTACTAAATAAATACGTTACACCTGCTTTAAGTAATAACTCTATGAATGCCATATTTAAAAATGAAGCTCAAATGTGTAACGTTTCTTACTCTTTTGTCGCTTACAAATTTGTAAGCGACGAAACCTTTCTTTCCAGTATAACCCAACTGGCAATTTTCTATATATTGGGATTTTGTCCAATTCAAGATTGGACACTAATTTAATTTTTAATTTTATTTTTGTGATTTATAGATAAGGATGGAAAACTTTTTTACTGTATTAAGGATAAGAAGGTTTAAAAAAGATACCAACATAAATTCGGAAGTCGTGCCAAATATTCACAGTTTTCGTTTCGTATTAATAAAAATTTACTGGTAATTAAAATTGCAATTACTGGTACTGATTATAGGAGACCTACTCTGGTGATGGAAAGAAATTTTGTAGTCCTAAATCCTGAGGCACACCATTGACAGGTCGACTAGGTTTGCTTCACTGACGGTGACTCACAGCCAAGATCAGTCATTGCAATGGACTTGGGATCCATAATAACCTCACTGATTGGCCTACAGAGAATACTACTTTGGCACATCTCCAGGATACATTAGGGAGAAAACTGGTACTTGGGTCGAATTGCAATTCTCAAAATACTGGGTATCGCTAACTGAACCTTGACAAGCAAGACGCTTCATCACACTATTGAAGAGTACATCCCCAAAGGTATTTTCATACAAAAAGAGTGATGTCAGACTTCTAACGGGATGATTTATTTCATCTACAGAATTAAATTCTAACAGATTACTATGTACGAGTACCTAATTATAATATTTAAATAAAAGTAGCTTGATCTATGAATACCTGCCTCCTTATATTGGAGGGCAATATAAGCAAAAAAAGTCTATTATTTCAGGACAGTTTATATTCCCAGATATTACATTAGCAAACATTAAAGCTAAATAAGGTCTCCGATTGCTTAACAATTGAAGACGATTTAATTTTCTTCTGATGGTGTAGGATGGTAGTTTATAAGGCCATATTGACTTTAAAGCAGTTCTGGTAAACAGTTTTTGAACACGCTCAATACGATCTGAATGGCCTGCATAAAACGGATTCCATACAATCGAACAGTCGAACAGTATTCAAGGACACTCCTTACTAAAATTATATATGTGGGAGAGAAAAAAAACTTAAGAGACTAAGAAGAAGAAGTAACAAGAGTCAGCCACTATTCAACCTCAGACGAGACCAGTCACACTAATTCTTAAATATATTATTGTTTTACTCAAATTGAATTTCAAACACTTATTTAATATTTTTTTTTTAAATAAACTTACTATATATATACAATGATTTTAAAGTGTAAGCATCTCTAAACTTGACAGAATTTCTTCTAAGCTTTAGAAATTATATAATCGATATGACTATAAAAGCTCAATTTATGGTAAAAAATAACTCTTCAATATTTTACTTCAACTACAAATAGTACGTATAATCAAGAATAATAGGGTGTAAAATATGAGAATATGATACTATACAACATTTAGATATTAATCCAAATCAGCTTGCAACGTTACAAAATCATCAGAATGAGAAATTTAGCAAATATTTTAAAGTTAAAATAATTTTTTTATTTCAAAAATTTATATGAACTCTATAGCGAAACAGAGGTGAAAGAGGTAGCGTTATAGAGGTATAAATGTATTTGAAAAAATTCTTTTAAAAATGCGTGATTTTGCCAAGCCATCTTTACTCGTTGCTTACGAAATTAGAAATTAAATTTATACTGTGTTTGATAGAACTGCTATCAAACGAGCATGATGACAAACAGAAAATATTAAAATTGAGAGACAAAAATGACGAGAGAATGAAAATATCAAAAATTTTTGAAAACCATCATGCACGGCATGTCAAACAGCAATTTTGCCTATTACACGAGCATGATGGCATGTCATCATACCGTGCTGTCATGCGCGCATGATCGTCTATAAGGCGCTTTACGCTATAAAATTCTACGAATTAACATAAACACTGAATTGCTACATTTACACATACGAATACATAAATACAATTTCTTATGAATCATAAAACACAGTAGTCTTGGGTAGTACATGAATCAACTATTCCTATTGTACTATGCACTCACTTGAACTGAACGAACTATTAAATGCCCATAGTAGATTTGTTTCTCTTCATTTGAAATGAACGAACTAAACTTAAACGATGATAAAGACAAAGGAACGAAAGTGCCCATTTTTTATTTTACAAAAATTGTATTGAAGACAAACTAATTGAAAAAAAACGAATTAAATTCTGGTATAAAAAAGTATTATGCACGCTAAAAACGGAATTTTAACTTATTTGAACATTTATTATTTATTATTTATTAATAGATTTCATAGATTTGTATACAAAAATTCATTATTAATACATTTTGATTATCTATAGTGGCTTTAACTTATAGTTGTGAGCCAGATTGGCACGAGTAACTTATACGTAAAAATTTTAAAAAATAGTAAAAATAAATTAATTAATGTTAACATTTACTTTGCACCATTTGAACAAAATTTAAAGAAAATATATATAATATATATATATATTGCATCAGATTAATTATTTACAAATAAATGTTCGCTATTTATATCTATACATTATATTCATTCATAATTAAAGTACGATATTTTAACGCAGATTCTATGTACTTATACAAAGAGTAAAAGTTCTCACCGTTAAGTATATTCGTAGCTTCATTGAGGCTGATTAGAGGTTTGCCAAAGTAGTGTCTTCGAATATCCTTGAAAATGGGACAAACTCCCAGAAAATGATATGTATCTTGTATTTCATGTAAGTTGCACATTGTACATGTGCTAGTTGTGTGGTTGCTATAAAGTTTTCCATTTAAGTCAAGTAGACCACCCCTCGCTTTTATCAACAGGCAGGTGGCACGTGATGAAAAACTATTTGCTAGTTTTGGAATAACGTTAAAATTAAGTACAGAATACATATCGTGGTGAGAGTTCTTTGCGCAATTTATAAAATCTTCTTGTTCTTTTGCTCTTAGACGGCTAATAATAGTTTGCCAATATGTACATAGAGGCTGGTTGCTATTCCATGGAGAAATATTTAAGTTTTGACTTATATTGGTCCATTCCTTGGCCCAGTATACGTTCAGGGATATGACAGCTTTGGCGAGTATTTGAGGTAGTCTATCGGGGCTCATCTTTAACACTCTATTTATATAATCGAAATGGAGTTTTAATGTTGAAATATATAAAGAGTCGAAACCAGTTTCTAAGTGTAGCATATAGTTTGGTGTTGATGCAGGTAGGTATAACATCTTTTTAATAAAAAACCTGAACAATTTTTCAACAGAGTCATATTTGATGTAGCCCCAAACTTGTGCGGCATAAAACATTATAGACCGTGCTGCTGCATGAAATATTTTAAGCTTGTTCTGTTTCGAGATATAAGGGTGATTGATGTACTTAGACCACGTTGAGTTTATTGCAAGCTTAGAGGCAGAAAGCTTATTTTTCAAATGGTTATTAAAAGATAAATTGTATGTGATGTCCACGCCCAAATACTTATAACTGTTCACAATTTCAATAGTTTCAGTGCCAAATCGCCAATTTAGTGTACTCGAGATTCGTGGACCAGAACGAAAAATCATTATTTTAGATTTACTTAAATTTGCAGTTAAGTACCATAATCTACAGTATTTGTACAAAGTATCTATCATTTTCTGTAGATCTTCTGGTGAGTCTGCTAATATGACAATATCGTCTGCATACAGGAGAATCTTAACCGTTGTGCCTGCAATATTAACACCACATGGTAACTCATCAGCCAAGTCGTTTACGTATAACGAAAAAAGAACTGGGCTTAGAACACAGCCTTGCTTAACAGCCATATCAAAAACAAAACTATCCGAGAAGGTAGAACCGTCCCAAATGCGACACGTGGTATTCTCATACGAATTTTGTAGAATTCTTATTATTTTAGATGAAAGTCCTAAGCAGGAGAGTTTAAAGAATAAGCTGTTCCTGGGTATTGTGTCAAATGCGCAGGAAAAATCAACAAAGAAGGCGTATGTGTTTTTTCCGATCGATCTGTTAAGGTTGACAATGCTCACTAGATTAAATATATTATCCACAGTAGAGTAATTTTTTCTGAAGCCAGCCTGATACTCATTCATAATATTGTTTGTGGTTATCCATTCTGTTATTCTATTTAATATAATAGAATTAAAGATCTTACATATTGAGTCAATCAAGGATAGGCCGCGATAGTTTGCAGGTATATTCGGGTCACCTTTTTTATAAAGGGGTATTAATATAGAGGACCGAAAATTTGTTGGGATGGTTTCCCGTAGAAATATTATATTGTAAATATTTAGTAATTCACCAATAAGGCTGCGAGGAGCAAATTTGTAGAATTCATAGGGGATGCCATCTTCCCCGGGTGATTTACTGGGCTTTAGGTTTTTTAATACATAAATGACTTCGCAGAGTTCTATAGGGCTATCCAGAAAAGCGTCAATATAGTAAGGCATTGACCACATAACTGCTCGTTCATCAATTGATTTCTTTAACAAAGTGCTAAAATGTATGTAAAAGTCATCAGCAGTCATATTACTTGCAACATTTGTCTTGTGCGTTTTTAATGAGTTTGAAAGATTCCACCAGTCACTGGAACATTTTACTTTGTTAAGCAGGCTTAGGTTTTTGTTATAATACTCACGCTTTTTATTATTACATATGCTTACAAATTTATGTCTGGCATGGAAATATATGATTTTGTTGTGGTTTGATTGATTTTTTCTGTAATTACTAAGCACTTTTATCATATACCTTCGTGCTCGAAAGCATTTCCAGTCGAACCATTTTTGTTTGGGTTCAAAAAGCTTTTGGTTGGATTCCGTAATGGCAGCTTGTTTAATTTTTGTTGTTAATGAGGTAACTAGATAGTCTATGGGTAAATTAGTGCTTACATCGATGTTCGTGTCAGGGGTAGATAAGTTTTCTGCATACTTGGCGACGTACTTATTTTACCAACGCAATTTACAAAAAGACTTTTTAGTAATGTTAAAAACAGAAACTTTTATGCACAAGCATAAAGGAAAATGGTCTGAATATGGTTTAGCAGGAATTGAAAATTCTTCAACAAATTTAAGAAAGCTTTGTGAACAAATGAAGTAATCAATGACGGAACTACCCATTGCACCACAAAAACTATATTCACCATTTTTATCCCCACTAGTTCTGCCATTTAGTATTACACCTCCAAAATTTTCCACAAGTTCGATCAATTTTTTACCATATGTATTTAATATCTTGTCTTTGGAATTTCTATGGACCTCTATATTTGTATATTGCAATAAATTTTGATCTAAAATTTGTTCATTTGACGTACGAGCATTTAAATCACCAAATATGCAAAAGTTAACAGGTTTTATTTCATTCATGAGCCTTTCGAGTGATGCCAGATCTGTGAGCCAATTTGTACAATTCAAATATCTTGGTATTAAGTAGAATAAGCAATTGTCAAATTTAGCAGTTAAAAATGTTTCGTTATTAATACTATGATATTTGAAAGAAAATATTTTCACGAGCTCATTTTTGTAACCATATAGACACCCACTTGAACATAAAGCCTTACATTTTTTTAGCCATAGTCGCTTAAGTATAGTTTGAATTAAATTATTATAATAAAAAAAAAACCGAAAAAAAATTTAAAAAATTTTCGAATTTTATTTCGGTTATTTACTTTTTATTTTCGTAAAGAATTCCTTTCAACCCCTTGTTGCGGGGGTACATAGGGGGTAAATAGTAGGCATTATTAAATAAATTTTTAATTTTTAAATATTCAGATTTTTTTGCTTTGATTAAAGCAAACTTCTTTTTTTGTTTTTTTTTGTTGGAATGAATGGGTTGTGTTCAGTTGTCATATGTTTTTGACAGATGACACCAAATTCATTCATAGCAACAATAAGAACCATTGTGAATAAGGGGGCAGAGTTGCTATAGTTAAAGAAAGACAAGTAGTAACGACCATACAAACTGCTATGAGAAGGAGGCCATATTTTTGAAATTTTAAAATTTTTAAGTTGTAGCAGTCCGACAAAAAATTAGTTATTTATAAATTTTGAATTGATTTAGGAAAAGCAGGCAAGGAAACTATAGAAATTGGAAAGATAAGCTGGAAGGAAAAAAAGAGTATAAATAAGAGTGTAGAAAGGAAAAGAGAAGGAGAATAAAAAAGTTAGATTTTGGGTTGAATTCGAGATCTGTATCTGTGGAAAAGTGTGTTTAAGTGAATTTGTGAATGATAAAAAAAAAAAAAAAAAAAATTTTAAAATTCAAAAGGACAAAAAAAAAAAAAAAAAGGATATTCTAGATCCTAACATTATAGAACCAAGGAGTTTTCACTAGAAATGTTTGTGAATTGTATTTTGAAACTAAATTGATAAAATGAGACTAAGACTTAAATTATAAAGAAAAGAAAGAGAGAAAAAGGATATTCTAGATCCTAACATTATTTAAAGAAAAGAAGAATTTAGTCCTTGTAAGGATCATACGGAATTTTAAATTATCAGTGAAGAAGAAAAATGCGAAGAAAGCAAGTTAACCGAAATAGAAGAGAATGCATTAAGATTACCCAAGGAAGAATCTGGTAATTATAAAAGAAAGAAAGGATAACCAGGTAAAAGGATTTGAATTATTATTTATAATTAATTTTTTTTTTTGAGAAGAAAAAAAAAATTTTGTCTGACGAAAGTAATAAAATTAATTAATTGGTTTCTTAACCTCAAGTTAGGCAAGTATATAAGGAAATCACATGAAATGGAAGAATTTAATGATATTATATTATAAACCTTATTCCTTACTAAGAGAGCTCCTTTAGGCAGGAAAGAATTACGGTTATTTATTTTTTTTTTATCTATTGATTTCTTGAATAAATAGAAAATTTAACTGAGTGGATTACTTATATGCGCGCTAACAAAAAAAAAATAGAAATTAATTTTATAATTTTTTTTCTTTCATATCCGGTTAATTACTTATACGGATAAAAAAAATTTTAAAAGCTATTTTTGTTTGAAAGTATGATTTGAAGGCATTAATAATGAAGAATAATTAATGTATTAATTATAAGTATCGAATAAAAATCATATTTTTTTTTTGTTGTTAGTTGAATAATCTTCCATGTGTAATGGTAGAAAAATTAGATGTGTAATATATATATTGTTATTAAAATTGTTTAAAAGAAAAATGATGTGTTTGTGTTAGAAGGAAAACAGAGTTGGTTGTTGTAGGGGTAATAAAAGGGTAAGTGTGATTAAAGAATGGGTGGACATGTGATGATGAAAAGGACGATATTCATGTCCCAGGATGGGCGGGCAAGAATGGAGAGGAATTACCATCGTAACTCTCTATAATTATATTTATATGAATCCTAGCTAAGGCCTACAAGTTTTTTTTTTTTGTTTAATTTTTATTTTTTTTATTTTTAATTTCTTCATGATGTTTATTTTATTTATTTTAATTTCTTTATGATTTCTTTTTTTTTATTTATTTTTTTTATTGTCACTGGCTCTGCCTACAGTTGTGGGTTGGGACCTACCCTGATAAGGTGCTCTAAATTTACTAGCCGATGGCACAACAACTGTAGGGCATGATAGTGTAGGGTCACGTAACACCCTATTCGATATCATTTTACACAATAAAGAATATTCAATGAAAATCAAGAGTATTTGAACTAGCATATGTAAAGGGTGGTTAAATTTTAAGGGCCGATGTTGAATGTGAACTACACTTAAACGTCAAGCTTTTTTCTGCATTTCATTTGACATTTCTCAATTTCAGACTAACTCAATTTGAATCATGGAAAGATACACAATCGAGCAACGCGTTAAAGTTCTTCAGGCTTATTATGAAAATGAAAATCAATTTTCGAAGAAAATCATCTTCAGTGATGAGGCACATTTTCACCTCAGTGAATTCGTCAATAAGCAGAATTGCCGCATTTTGGCGAATGATAATCCAAAAGTGATTGTCGAAAAACCAATACACCCACAAAGAGTGACTGTTTGGTGCGGTTTATGGGCTGGCGGCATCTTTGTTTGGGGTTATTTGAAAGAAAAGGTGTACGTCAATGAGCCAGCAACAATTCCAGACCTAAAGAATGAGATAATTCGGCAAATTACGGGATAGAACCTCAGTTATGCCTCAGCGTCATCGAAAATTTGGACCATCGGATGGAGGTGTTCCGACGAGGTCGCGGCAGCCATTAGGCCGATATTTTGTTCCATACATAATTGAACCATACCATGTTATCATAATAAAAACAAATGACAATAATTTCCTAAATAATTTGTGGAGTGCAACAATTTGGTCTCAGATCTTTCATATCTGCTACAAGAGGAAAAAAATGTGTATAGCAGATTTTACGCTTGGGAGTATTTTTACAATTAATGTATATTTTCAAAGCATGAGCGACTTTTTTCTGTAAATTTTAAACCAATAAAATGTAAACAACTGCGGTGCCCACTTATTCGCTTGTTGTCAGCACTTAAAACGCAAGCAACACATTTTATTTCAAACTAAAAGTTGGCACCATTCAGCGACACCTGTTTTACACAATTGTAAAACGTATTTACATTGAATTTTCATATTGTAATTCTGCAGTGTTGTAGAACATAGTAGGATAGTGCATTTTGTTGTTGTGTGTAAAAAAAAATGTTTACATTTTCTTTTATTTTTACACTCGATACAATTGACTTTACACTGAAGCATGAATTGTGCTAAGGTATTTCCACTTATACACTTACACTTTATATCAGCCCAATCATGAATATTCCCTCGGAATTTTTTCTCAAGGAAAATTTTTGTTTTTGGGCAAAAATTCCTCAAATTAGAGAACTTGCTATTTTAAAACAGAATTTTTTTATGATAAAAGGAAAGAGAAAATTTAAAAAAAACTGCCGGGCTGTATGTATTTTGAGTATAAAAACAATGGCGAGCAGAGTATGTAAACAATTTTTGACACATACTAAAGAAAAAGTGAGACAAGCAAAAAAATTTTATGATCAAGGCGAATTCATTCAAAGTGATATCAAGAAGCATGGGGCAGTTTCAAATTTTTTTCTTATTTGTCATAGTTGTGTGGTGGAAGTTCATAAGCCAGAGATGACAAATATTTTAAACACAGACTATGTATGTCGTTACCTGGTCTTCTTATGGCATGAGCTTTAGCAAAGTTAAATATAGAGCCTTGTTAGCATTTATTGTAAAGTAACTTAGGCATTCTCTGAAGCGTTTTAAATTTTTGATAATATTTTGGATCTATTTCTCTACAAGCGAACGTTAGCTTGTTTCGTACATTTGTATTGAAAACAAAAACAAATTTTCTTATTTTTCAATACAATTATGCGAAAGCAGCTATACTTCGCTTGTAGAAAAATAGGTCCTTTAGTTTGTAGTTAAAAAAAAATTACTTGTTTCATTTGATTTCAGCATAATTTTTTTTTTTTTTGTAATATGATTAACTTGTTTGTATTTTCTTTTTTTTTATATATAATTTTAGATTGCCGGTGAATGAATGTCAGGCAAGTCAAACTGCTAGAGTGACATCCAACCTTAACGCATCGAGTAGTACAATGGCGGTTAGTCGCGTACCTTCACCGCCTTTACCGGAAGTTAATACACCAGTTGCTGAAAACTGGTGCTACACACAGGTATGTGGCAAAAATCGTAAATACAATAGCCCAAAAAAAGTATTAAAAATATAAAATTACAATTTTTAAACAATTGTAATCTGAAACCCTTAAAACAAAAAAGAAATCCTTAAAAAATATTTCAGGTTTTAAAGTGTACTTTTGCTATTTGTTTTATTATTTAACAAATAGACTTCCTGTTTAAAAAAAAAAAGTGGTTTTTGTTTAATATTCATTTTATTCTTCGTTTACAGGTGAAAGTGGTTAAGTTTAGTTATATGTGGACGATAAATAATTTTAGTTTTTGTCGCGAGGAGATGGGTGAAGTGTTAAAATCCTCTACATTTTCTGCCGGTGCTAATGATAAGTTAAAATGGTATGTGTTTTTTTTTTTTTTGTAAAATTCTTTTTTTATTTTTTTTATTTAATTTAATTTATTTCTTCCAGGTGTTTGCGTGTTAATCCAAAAGGCTTAGATGAAGAAAGCAAAGATTATTTATCCTTATATTTATTATTAGTTTCCTGCAATAAATCAGAAGTTAGAGCCAAATTTAAATTTTCAATATTAAACGCTAAAAGAGAAGAAACCAAAGCCATGGAATCACAGAGGTGAGTATTTCACATACATATATGTAAGTCCACTTAAAAAAATAAAATTAGTCAGCAGTAATTTTAGTAACCTTGTAGACACCATCGTGCTTAAATTATCGCTAACTTATAAAAAATAAAAAAAATTGGAGTTATACCACTTTAAAAAATAACAGCTTAAAAAAAGTGGCCTTATACCACTTTCAAAATCAGCAGCTCATTTTAAAAGTTTCCATTATTCCACTTTCATTTTAAGTAATAAAATTTTATTATATGAGCGGTTATTTTTGAAAGCAGTACAAGTCCACTTTTTTGAAAAAAAAAAATCCATTCACAGTAATCTTACTAAAATTACACTGGTCAACAAAATTTTGTAACAAGAAAGGTACTTACCAATTTGGAATTACCTAAATACCCTCCTTTTATCACCATATTTATTTTGATTCCATCAGTTCTAGTTTTCGTGTTACAGCTACTACCCGTAAAATTTAAAATTAACCATTTTTGTTCCACTTTTGCATTCAGAGAGTTTATTTATGTGAATAGTATAGTGTTTTTTTCTATTTATTGAGTTAAGCGACTGTTAAATAATGTCAAGAAAGTGCAAAAATGATCCTGACAGGTTTTGTTATATTTGTGGTAACATTACTTTTAAAACTCAGCGAAGGAATTTGATACCATTAGTGACTAAGCTATATGAACAGTATTTTGACTTTGCCGTCGGACAGCAAGACAAAGCGTGGGTTCCACACATTTGCTGTGTTACATGTGTGGGTCTTCTTACTGGATGGGCGAGGAGATCTCGATCTATGCCATTTGCAATCCCCATTAATCATTATGTTAAGAAAGATTGGCCCAAAAAGCAATCTCTTACTCCAGGACAAAAAAATATTAAAAATCCTCCATTGGTGCAACCTGACAATGTATTTTTACCGCCTTTACACATAAAACTTGGACTTATGAAAAATTTTGTGAAAGCTATGTACAGGAGTGGTGACGGCTTTTTATATTTGAAGGAAAAGTTTCCTAAATTGAGTGAGGCAAAAATTAAAGAGGGCATATTTGTTGGCCCACAAATCAGACAATTGATGAAAGACGACATATTTAAAGAAAAACTCAGTGATTTGGAAAAATCTGCTTGGGAATCTTTCATAAAAGTAACTTTCAATTTTCTAGGAAATCACCGATCAAATGACTATAAAACTATTGTCGCGGAGCTGCTATCTGCTTATAAGGCTTTGGGTTGTAATATGTCATTGAAAATACACTTCCTTCATTCACATTTAGACTTTTTTCCTGAAAATTTGGGCGCCGTCAGCGATGAACATGGTGAAAGATTCCACCAAGACATTTCTACCATAGAAAAACGATACCAGGGCAAGTGGAGTCCACGTATGCTAGCGGATTACTGTTGGACATTACAACGAGATGTACCTGAAGCAAAATACAGCAGAAAATCATAAAATTTTATTTAAATTAATACTGTAACATAATAAAATAACTTACTTTTGTTAACAAAATCTCAAATTTTCTAAATTTATATAACATCTAATTACAAAAAAACTATTCGTATTGGAAGCATTCTAATTTTATTTATATTATCCATATCCTTGTCCTAAACATAGCAAGACAAAAGTTTTCATGTTACACACAAAAAGTTTTTTTTTGTCGACCAGTGTTATCGCTGTCTTATATTTTATTTAATGTGGACTTATACCGTTCATATGCTTTAGAATCTTAGAAGGCTTAATCAATAATTAATTCTGTTGCAGAGCATACCGCTTTGTACAAGGCAAAGATTGGGGTTTCAAAAAATTTATTAGAAGAGATTTCCTATTGGATGAAGCAAATGGTTTACTGCCCGAAGACAAATTGACAATATTTTGTGAAGTTAGCGTTGTGGCCGATAGTGTTAATATTTCTGGTCAATCGAATATTGTACAATTTAAAGTGCCCGAATGCAAATTGAGCGAAGATTTGGGAAATCTCTTTGATAATGAGAAATTTAGTGATGTAACGTTGGCTGTGGGTGGCCGTGAATTCCAAGCGCATAAAGCTATACTGGCAGGTAAATTGAATTAAATGAAATTAATTTTATTTTATTTTGTTTAATTGTGGCTGCTGGTTTTTTTTCTATTAGCTCGCAGTGATGTCTTTGCTGCCATGTTTGAGCATGAAATGGAAGAGCGCAAACTGAATCGTGTCGCCATAACGGATGTGGATCATGAAGTTTTAAAAGAAATGTTACGTTTTATTTACACTGGCAAAGCGCCAAATTTAGATAAAATGGCCGACGATCTCTTAGCAGCAGCTGATAAGGTAATTTTATTTTAATTGTTTTCCTTTGCTTTGCTTTTCTTTTTTTTTTTTCTTTGCTTTTATTTATGTCTGTATTTGTGTGTGACTTAAAATGATTTTCCTTTTTTTTTTTTGTGTATAGTATGCTTTGGAAAAGCTGAAAGTAATGTGTGAGGAAGCGCTGTGCGTTAATCTCTCCGTTGAAACAGCAGCTGAAACTTTAATATTAGCCGATCTCCACAGTGCGGATCAATTAAAAGCACAAACAATAGATTTTATTAACACGTAAGTTTTATGCGTTTATGGCATTTTTTATTTAAACTCGTTTGCTGGCTAATGATCTTGAAATTTTATTTAATAAAAAATTGTTTTTATTTTCATTAAAATAAAATTTAAATTTGTTGTTTTAATGTTGCATAAAAACATAATTATTTTTTTTTTTGTATTGAATTTTAGTCATGCCACCGATGTTATGGAAACTCAAGGTTGGCAAAACATGATCACAACACATTCACATTTAATTGCTGAGGCATTTCGAGCGCTTGCAACACAACAAATCCCACCGATCGGACCACCCAGGAAACGTGTCAAAATGAGCTGAAATTTTAATAGTAGCAACAAAATCCACAACAAATACATAGATAATCATCATCATTACAATAATAATAATAATAATAATAGCAACAACAAATACAAATACAATAATAATATTAATAATAATAATAATTTCAATTATTATTATTTTTATTATAATTATAAAAATAATAACAACTATTCTTACTACTACAACTATTATTATTATAAATATTATTACAACAATAATTACTACAACTACAACTACTTTAAAAGCAACAACAACAACAACAACAACAATACAAACACAAATAATAATAAAATTAACTACAACTATAACATTTCTTTCAACCACATAACCAAAAACAACTCAATTGGAATAACAACAACAACAAATACTTTTCTCAAAATTCTAATTATTTTTATCTTATTTGCTATAACACATTATTGAACAAATACCTTTACAACCATAACAATATTAACAATTTGCTTAACAACAAAAACAGCAAATCTATATGGCCAATATTATATATTTATTTTTACTTTATTATACAAAACTTAAGCATCACTTGCTGTTATTTTTTCTTTTTTTTTTCAAAATTTTTGGTTTTAATTAAAGCTTCACTAGCGTTTTACGGCTTATGCTTGTATTTAAAGCAAATTAAAGTAGACTTGAAATCGATATTATGACAAATTTTTATGAAAAATTGGTCATAATTTATACTTGAAGTCGTTATTAGTCTCTTTGAATACCAGCCTTAGGCTTTAGCAAAACTTTAGCAAATTAAACAAGATTTTTTACTAGATTTTGCCGGGCAAATGTATTTGCTAATGGCAGTTTTACCCTATAACACCAGAGTTAAGATTTGTAAGAACAAAATCAAATTGTATATGATACGACTATCGAAAAATCATAGGGAGTTTTTTCAGCTGTTTTTCTTATTTCTTTGTTTGTAGGCAAAAATACAGCGCTATACCATAAACGTTTAGAAAATTTTTTAAAAAGGGTAAAAGCCATACGATTGTCAAATTTCTATACTTATTTTTTGATTTATTGTTATCACACTATTATACTTTATCATTTGATTTTAATTTTTGACAAGTCGTTTTACTCAGTATTAAACTGTAAAACATCCTTTAAGGGGGTGTGAAAACAATAGGCCTGATTATGAGTGTCATTGTCGTGGCGAAAACAGTGATGTGTTTTTTATAGGCTTGTCGTAAATTCGACAACGACAACGACACTCGTAATAAAACTGATTATGTTAAAAAACTAAGAATTTTTAGAAATTTTTCTAAACCTCTTACTTTTCCCTGTATCAGGGCACAAAAAAAAATTAACAAAAGCTGTTGGCAAATTGCTTGACGCCATGATAAAAATTGAAAACATAGTCTAAACAGAATTGCTACGTTGACAAATTCTATTGCAAATGCAATGAGAAGATTTCTATAAGATTTTTTTCGACAGTCGTATCAAATATCATTTGATTTTGCTCTCTCAAAATTCAATGAAAATCTTACAGTGTAAAACCCCCATAATAAGCATGGCTACTTTTCTAAATGTCTGTTGCTATGAAGTGCCACAATTTTATAAATTCCTCAAGTTAACAAAGTATAGCATTCTTTTTACCAACAAAATTGCAAATGCACGTATCTATAGCATCTTTTAAAACGACAATGCATTTGATTTTCAGTGTTGCAAAGTCATTGTTGCTTTATTATACAGACTCCAGCAATGCTCCAGCATACTTGACATGGAAATGGCTTACGAATAGTTGTTATTAAAAAAATACAGACATTTAGGAAGTCAGTGAAAATTAAAAATTGCTAGCGCAAAGCTGTTTATTATTTCACCAAAAAAAAATTAACATCAAATTTTGAAAAAAAAAAAAATTTAATTTTGTTTACTTTGCAACAATTATTTAGTAAATAAAAGGTAAAACTGCTTATTCTATTTGACGTCAGCAACACTGTTTTCAATTTTAATTCTAACACTTTTAGCACAATATGGACGGTTTGGTTTATTGATAATTTTAACCAAGAATGAAAAATTTGAAATTTCCTGATGTCAGGCACTGTGTTCCTATTAGCTAATAATTTACAGCTAAATAAGGGAGAGAGAGGGAAAGAAATGTATTATTTTTTCTTCAAACAGTGCACAATCTGCGCAATCTTGCATTTCTGTCATTCTTGAAAGAGGGTACCGACTTGCTTGTATTCGGCAATTCTCTTTTGATCTCTATTCCTACCTTTTAAAATTGTCCAAAACTTAGTTTTTTGTGCAAAAAAAAAAAAAAAAAAACAATTGACGAAACAAAATGTTAAGCAACTAAAATTGCCTTGTGTGTTGTTTCAAAAAAAAACAGCTAAGTTGCTTAAGTTTCCCTTTTTTATTTTAATGTTTTATTACAAAAAAAATTTTACAAACACTAGAATTACCTTGTTTTTCCTTTTTTGCTTGCTTTCACTCTTACACACCAGTTTATAAATAAAAATTGTTTTCAAACTTGCAGTAAAATACATTTTAGAATATTTTACTTGTTTATTATTTTATATTTTAAGTTTTATTAAATTTAATTTTGCTCTTAATTTAAATAATATAATTTTTTTGCGTTTTGAGTTTGTATAAAATTGATTTAATATAATTAATAATAATTATTTTTTATTATTAAATAATTTAAATGTTCATTGGTTTAACCAAAATATGTATCTTTAATTAATAAATAATGATATTTTAGAGTTTTATTTACCACATACAACCCGCCAATTAAGCGTAAAAAAAAATATGTATTTCTTTAAAAACAAAAAAAAAACTTTTTCTCTTTTTATTTCATTTTAAAATTTTGCTAATTTTCTGTATTTTTTTTTTTTTAAGATTTATAACACTTAATAACTTTTTGCTACTTCTATTTTTTTTTTTCTTTTTAATAAAAAATAAAATTCAACATCATAAGCTTCTCTTTAACTAACTTTTACTTATTAGTGATTAACCTTTTTATAAAAAAAAAAATAAATAAAAGTGACATGAAAAATTTCAATAACGTTGGCTTTAAAGTCTACCATGGTGTAAGAAAACCAGGTGACACTGAAACGCCAGCTAAATCCTGCATGATTGAAGCTCGTTCTGTCAAAAACTAAGAGATATCAATGTGATCAAAAAAGGAAACAAATTTTTTGTTGTAATCTAGCACACTTCTTGTAATGTGTTTCTTATGACTCTAGGCTTTATTATAATAAGAATTACCAAAATGGTTGTTCCATTTATACATATATCTAGTTACTAACTATTTATGGTTAATGAGTATCAGTTACAGATTATTTGATCTTATTAGAATAATAGAAGGTTGCCATCTATACATAACATCCCCCTTTTTATAATGTTTAAAAATAAATATATAATATCTTCGATTTTACAATAGTAATAATTTTTTTTTTAAATTTTACAGGTTTTATAATGTTTTACAAATTTAATTTTTTAGGTGGTATTACTCTTCTCCCGTATCTTGAAGTATAAATTCTGTTATTGTTGTTATTAACAATATTATTACTACCATTTTCATTATAATTCACATTATTATTGTTGTTATTATTATTATTATTATTATTAATATTTTCATTACAATTTGTATTAGAATTCTGAACACCAATCGGAGTTTCAAAAGTATTAAAATCGTAATATATATTTTCATTACCAATTTCTAAATTGTTTGTATTGTTTTTATTATTTATATCTTTACTATTAGTAGCTATTTTTAATATGTGTTGCCTATTCCTTCTATAGACTACACCTTTTTCATCCTCTATTAAAAATGATCTTGGTTCCTTGCTTTTCTTTAAAACTTTTCCTTTAAACCACAAAGATGTTGGATTCTTTTTGAAATAAATCGATTCTCCAATTTCTATGGGCTTAAGGACAATAGATTTTCTATTATATATTCTAGCCGATTTTAATTGCCTTTGCTCAATACTTTTCTTTAATACCTTTTGTTTTACTACATTAGGTTTTAAATTATCCGTTACAGTCGGTAATTTAGTTCGTAATTTTCTGCTCATTAGCAATTCAGAGGGACTTGGTATATTTTTCCGGGAAGTTGTTCTATAATGTAATAACGATATGTATGGATCTGAACCCGAATGCTTGCATTTGTACAAAATCCTTTTCATGGTCTGTATGGACCTTTCTGCAAGACCATTAGACCTTGCTAAATATGGACTCGATGTTATATTCTGTACACCCCAATCAACACAAAATTTTCGAAAGTCTTTTGAATTAAAGGGTGGTCCGTTGTCGGATATAAGAATTGTAGGAATGCCATGTCTAGCAAAAATAGATTTAAATTTAGCTATTACGTTTATAGCTGAATAACCATAACTTAAAAGTTCTATTTCAAAAAATTTTGAATAGTAATCAACTACTATTAAGTATGTTTTCTTTTCAAATTCGAATAAGTCACATCCTACCTTGTACCAGGGTGTGTAAAAAACTTCATGACTTTTTAATTCCTGTCTAGGGTTAGAATTTCTATACGTGAGACAACTGTCGCAATTCGATACTATATTATAAATATCAGAATTAATATTAGGCCAATAAACTGAACCTCGTGCCAAATTCTGACAACCTTGTATTCCACCATGACCTTCATGTATATACTTTAACATTTTTTGCCGTAAACTCTTTGGTATAACTATTCTCTTATTTTTGAATATAATTCCTTTTACCATGTGTAATTCTTCTTTTATGGAACAAAATTGCCTGACATCTGTCTCTATTTGCTTACTATTTTCTGGCCATCCTTCCTTCAAATATTTTATAATTTTCTGTAAAACTTCATCTTTCTCAGTTTCCCTTCTAATATTATCTATGTCATCTTCAGGCAGTGCTACCTGACAAATTAATGAGTTACACTGTAAATCAATGTCTTTATCAAAATCAGTTAATACCTTATCTTTGAGCGGTGCTCTGGACAAAGTATCAGCAATAAATAAATCTTTTCCAGGTTTATATACCAGGCTAAGATCATATGACAACAACCTGAGCATGAACCGTTGAAGACGTGTCGGAACGTTGTATAAAGGTTTTTTAAATAAAGAAACAAGTGGCTTGTGGTCTGTCTCAATAGTCACATGCCTTCCATATATATATTGGTGAAAACGTGTGCAACCAAACACAATTGCAAACATTTCTTTTTCAATTTGTGCGTAATTCTTTTGACTATCCGTCAATGACGCAGACGCATATGCTACAGGGTTATCGCCATGCATAATGACTGCTCCCACTGCATATTGGGATGCATCGACCGACAACTTCAAAGGTTTCTTTTCATCATAATATGCCAGAACCGGTGCTTTTGTAATTTCCTTTTTTAGGTTTTCAAATTCTACTTGCTGTTCATTATTCCAACACCACACTGTGTCAATTTTCAAAAGATCTCTCAAGTGCTTATTTTTAGCCGACAAATTTTCAATAAATGGTCCTAGGTACGTTACCATTCCTAAAAAACGTTGTAACTCTTTTCTATTCTCTGGTGGAGGCATATCTAAAATGGATTCTATTCGTTTTTTATCTGGTTTTACACCACTTGCATTAAATATATGGCCAATGAATTTAATTTCCGTTTTAAGTATTATCGATTTAGTTCTATTAAATCTTAAGCCAACCACTCTTGCCCTCTCCAAAACCTTGTTTAAAATTTCATTATGTTTTTCTATACTCACTGCATGAATTAAAAAATCATCCATATATATCACTAAACCTGATATATCACTAAACAGTCTTATCATTTGGGCGTGAAATATTTCCGGTGCTGAACTTATACCAAATGGTAAGCGTAAAAACCGATATCGTCCGAAAGGAGTATTAAAAGTACATATTCGTGACGATTCTTCATCTAATTTCACCATCCAAAATCCTGAATTAGCATCAAGCCGACTAAAATATTTAGAACCTGTCATACGCGACTTACATTCATCCAATGTAGGAAAATCAAACCTAGGCCTTTCTATTACTTTATTTAAATTTCGAGGATCTAAACATAACCTCAAACTACCGTCTGTTTTTGTAACTAGCACTATAGAATTGACCCAATCTGTAGGTTCTTTTACTTCAACTATAACACCTAAATTAATCATTCTTTCTATTTCCTTTTTTAGTGGTTCATTAAGACTAAAAGGTACTCGACGTGGAGGATCAATAACTGGTTGAGTATTTTCCTTTAACTTGATATGACACTCCTCTTTAAGTTGCCCTAGACCTTGAAACATGTCTTTATACTTTTCTATAATATTTTCACAATTAATTGCATTTATTTTTCTGATTAAGTTTAACTTGGATGCCATTTCCAAACCCAATATATTGTTGCATTTCATATCTAGTAAGTAAAAATCAGTTTCGTACATTTCATTATCAAAAATGAAAGGTAAATAAATTTTGCCTACTACCGGTAATCTTTCACCACTTAAGGTAAATATATTATTATATACCTTATAATTTATCTTACTTATACCCAACATGTTGAAAGTATCCATAGACATCAGATTCGCTTGAGATCCCGTATCAACCTGGCAAGTCACGGATTTGCCATTAAGCTCTATGTTGACGTTCCATATGTTGTCATTGCTCCTTTCTTTAGTTGACCCAACAAACAGCATTTCTTCTTGCACAACGTCATCCTCATTGACAGTCTTCACATATTTCTTCTGATTATATTTCTTTATATTGCCTTTAAACCAACACATTTTAGCATAGTGGTTTATTTTTCCACATGCATGACACTTTGCACCTTCAGCTGGGCATTTGCTTTTGTGTACTTGACCACATTTCTTACACATAGAAGCCTTTTGTTGTTTTCTGACAAACTGTTCACTATGTTGTTGTTGTTGGTACTTACTTTTGTATTTTATATTTTTGTTTTGCTGAATTGCTGCAACCATAACCTCATCTGTTTTTTCATTCTGTATGGTGGCCAAATTTTCTTTCGCCATTTCAATACTTTTGGCAATTTCTAAAGCTCTCTGCCATTCTATACCTCCTTCACTCAATAAACGCTCTTTGACACCCTTATAATTTTCAGCTAAACCACAAATAAATATGTCCTTAACTAGGCTTTGGCGCAATGTGCCAAACTCACATGTATTGCTCAAATTCTCTAGTGTAGTTGCATACTGTGCAATGGACTCTTCTGATTTTTGTTTACGAGTGAAAAATGCATGCCTTTCCATCGCTAGGTTTATTTTTGGAATAAAATGGGACTCAAATTTTTTCACTAACGAGGCATAACTTACAGTATCGATATTCTCGTTGAAAGAATTAAAAATCGGTAGACACTGAGGACCCATATGATGTAATAATATCGCTACCTTCCTCCGGTCCGGTTGTGAATATAAATTGGAGGCTATCATAAAGATTTCAAATTGTGTACTCCATTGTTTCCACTCTATCGCAATATTGTATGCTTTTAAATTAAATGGCGGCATCGTTGAGGAAAACATAACCTCTTTTGGTGAGACTTCACACGCATTTGCGGGCACATTTACAGGCACGTTTTCAGGCATTTTGTTTTGTGACAGCCGGGGCTAAACAAATTTCACTTTATTTGTTTTTGACTCAATTAAAACTTTTTGTTTAATTGTTTACTTATTTAATTGTCTTTATTTAATTTTTTCTTTCAATTATCGCCTTATTTCTTTTTATATTTGACACACCTGACACCATGTAATGTGTTTCTTATGACTCTAGGCTTTATTATAATAAGAATTACCAAAATGGTTGTTCCATTTATACATATATCTAGTTACTAACTATTTATGGTTAATGAGTATCAGTTACAGATTATTTGATCTTATTAGAATAATAGAAGGTTGCCATCTATACATAACAATCAACAACCGGAAATAGTTTTTGTCAGGAGGAGCCTCAAAAGCAATAACAAAATACTCGTATATGGGCTTTTTGTAATGTTGTTATTTTTGTATTTTTGAAGTTACCTGGTTTTATTGTACCATGAAGTCTACGTTATCGAAATTTTTCATACATTTTACTTAAAAATTTTTTTGGATAAGAGGGTAAAAGTCTAGAATTTCTTTTTAAATGAGCTGTCATTTTTGAAAGTGTTATAAGTCCACTTTTTTAAAACAGTGAGTCAATTGTAATTTTAGTAAAATAATGTTTATATCTTACTAAACTTACCATCAACTACTTTTTTTTTTTAAAGTTAAATAGCACTTTATTCATTCATTGTTTGCAATTAATTAATGTGTGTTTAAAAATTAATAATTTTTTGAGCTATACTTTTTTAATTAATTTTAATTATAATTCTGTTTTCTTTTATTGTTTAATTAATAAGTTTTTTTTTTTTTTATATTTAATTGTCTTTAAAATTTTAAGTAAATTTATTGACAAGAAATGCAAATTTATTGTAGAAACCATAAACAAACTGATTTAAAATATTTCAAGAATATATAAAATGAAACACAATTTTTGTGCAAGTAAAACGTAAAATTTATAGTTTATTTTTATTTTTTTAATTTCCATATCAAAATTTAAATATTGCTAGTAAATGGAAAAAATGAGCTACTGCAGTGCGCTGTTGGTGAATTACAAACTTTTTAACTTTTATGTTTAATAATGCGTCACTAGCGTAAAGCACTTTTGTACAGAAACTTACTTTTCTTTAGCTTTTTGAAATAAAAATTTTACTAAAATCGGTTCAATAATAAAAAAGATATTGCTGATTTTCTAAAATTTTCTGCAAACATAAAATATTCATGAATTTTCAATCATGCCAAACAATAGATGGCGCTGATTTAATATCTTACCAGCGTTGCCACATGTTGAGATTTTGTATAAATTTTGTTTTCAGTTTTTTCTTTTTTTTTAACTAAACTAGTTAATATTTTCGCTATTATGGAACTATTATATATGAAAAGCTGGTGAAATAAGGGATACTAAAAATGGATAAGCTTAAAATTAAACTAACTTTAGTTGGAAGTTAAGGCGTTATTTAGGGAAGCACTTTTCGTAATAATCTTTTTTTATTTTTATGAAGACTTCGCTTAAAAGTATTCTGAACAAGAAAATCAGATTCAGGATGCGAAAAAAACTAGACTGCGTCCAGTATTTTCTCAAGATAAAGGCAAAAAATATGAGTCCCAAAAAAATGTGTTATACTTGGCAGACAGTTAGCAGGGCTTCATACCATAAATTTGTATAAATTTTCATTGCAGACTTCAGGCGCAAGTTTATTTAATATAATTTTTTACCCAAGTGACAAGCACATTTAACCAAAATTGAATAAAAAAAGCATGTTTTTTGCTTTTATCTCTTTAAATATATTAAGCGAAAATGGACCGTGTATGCCACATGGTAGTATCAGATGTTTACACTGAGAAAATCAAGAGCGATTATTAACGACTTAGCTGCCAACTTAAGTTAGTTTAATTTTAAGCTTCTCCATGTTTATCCCTTTTTCACTAGCTTTCCAATAGCCCTTTTTCATACACAAAAGTTCCATAATAGCGAACATATTAACTGAAAACAAAATTTATACAAAATCTCAACATGTGGCAACGCTGGTAAGATATTAAATCAGCGCCATCTATTGTTTGGCATGATTGAAAATTCATGAATATTTTAATGTTTGCAGAAAATTTTAGAAAATCAGCTATATCTTTTTTATTAGTGAACCGATTTTAATAAAATTTTTATTTCAAAAAGCTATAGAAAAGTAAGTTTTTGTACAAAAGCATTACTTGCAACAGATAATGTTATTAACTCATTATTAATCACAACAAATGTTTGAAATTATTTTACTGTTAATGTTTTGTATTAATTAAACAAATTTTTTTCAAAAACAATAGTTTCATTGAAATCTAAGAACAAATTTAATACAGAAAACAAGAAACATTTGGGCAACAATAACAACCAAAAAATGCAATAAATGCAATGACCACTTTTTTTTAAATTAATAACAGCAAAATAATTAAAGTTTGTCTTAATAACAATTAAAAATGAGAAAGAAACAATAATATATTAACATAAAACATTCAATATACATATACAATTGTAAGTAAAACAAACAGACCACCATTACGATTAAAGAAACTTAATTAAAAAAAAAATAAAATATAAAAAGTAAAATAAAACCAAACAAAAGCAAAATGAAAATAATTCTGTTATTATGTATTTTTAAGTTTTTCATTAACTTTATAATCTTGCTTTGAAAAATTAAATTTGTTTATTAAATCACTTTCAGTTTTCATAATAACTTTATTCTATTAAAACAAAAGAAAAACTTGGAAAAATTAAAGTAAGAAAAGCAAATTGTTTGAAAATCACAAATAATCAACTACAAAATGGCGTTAGATACTAAATGTCATTGAAATTACTAAAAAAGAAAAAACAATTATTAAATTGAAGAAGGTAAGTCATGAAACGTGGTGTCGTACTAGTTTAAAATAAAACAGGTAAATTAAATTTAATACTTAAGCACACATTTAAAATAAATGAAAACAGAAAAACGTTTAATGAACAACTACAAAATAATTTAAAATAAAAATTATAAATTCTCATAATTTAAATTGGTTTTTATTATAAAATCGAGAAACAATCTTTTGATAATTTGTGAACCGAAACGTAAGTAAACTACAAGTCCATTTAACATGTTTCTATTTTTCCTTTATCGCCCTTTGGTTTGGGATAATTTTCATTTATTGTTTATTTATAACTAAATGAATAAAATCTTAAGAAATTTATTTAAAAAGAAATTAATTAAACTTTAAATTAACTACTTTTTATCGTGCTCATCTAAAAATTGTTGCAAGAGTGCTGCATCTATTGGTATGGTAAGTTGCTCAGAGCCGTCGACGCTTCTTTTCGATTTCACCAATTTGTGATCTAAGAATTCTGTTAATTGGGCTCTCAAAGCCAAATCGGAACTAACTAAAAACGCCTCACGGCAACTTCCATATAGCTCTTTAAAAGGCATACCTGAAATACAGTACATACGAGTAAATTGAAATTATAGATGTGAAATTTTACCTTGATAATTTTGATTTCCTTTATTTTTCAATTGATACTTAACGATTAGCATGTATATGCCTCTGGAATTAGAGGTCAAAGATAAGAATACACTGCGCATTGACGATAGTGCTAGTTCGCCAGTGTTTTGTACTAATAAAGAATTCTCAAACGCTGTTTCATCTGTATACGGTAACATTGTGGTGCAATCCCACCACGAAAAATTGAAATTGCTAAGTTTTGTGTGATCCCATACTGAGAGAATATAGAAATATAACATTAAAAATGAGAGATAATTTAGTAAATTAAATTGTTTTTAACACGCCTTAAGAGTTACTTTTAAGTAGGTATTTAGATAAATTTTTGAATTATTGACTTACATAGCGGTGTATTTATATGATCTACCGACGCCAACATATGTATGTTAGGTACTTTGGCCAAGCGCGCTAATATTGATTGGGCTTTTGAATTTCTCAACAGGGGACCTTCTAAATTGTGCACAATTAAATATAAATGAGTTTGGGGGATTAAAGCAAATTCTTCCTCTATCATATCGACCGCATCATGGTGGTTAACAGAACTGATGCCCACATCTAAAATATCCTTTGTTATACTATCAAGTACATCCTTAATGGTTAAACTAGGAAAGAAACCATTAATGACTAGTACAGTTTGTTGGGACAAAACAGCTCGATGAAATGATTGCAGAAGCTGACGTTTTGAGCCTAAGCCATAAAGCAGTATATTATAGCCTTCATTTAGAATATAAAGCCATTTTGGAAAGTAGGACGTGTATTCCTCCATTATTACATTTATGGAGACTTCGTGTTCTGAAGACAATTTCATTTCGGCTAAAAGTGAAAATAGACGGTCGGCAGGTAAACGTGGATTTTTTAAACGATCTAAAGTGTGATCCGAGGTAACAATTTTACTACTAGAATGTGACTGAAAATAAGTTTCACATTCTGGTATGTAGTCAATAGTTTTTTTAACCCTGGCCGTTTGTTTTTTCCTTGCAGCTGAAGGTGTTTTAGGTAGTACTGGTACCACAATGGGTTTGCGTCCTTTGTAAGGAGTTTTAGGCTCATCATCTGCATCTGCATCTGCTTCTTTGTCTGATGCCGATGTTTCGCTCTCACTTGCAGAGCTTTCACATCTTGAGGGGTAAAAATCACTATCGTCAGCAGAGAAATCCGAATTGCTATCAGCTTTAACTATCTTGGCGATTCCTAAAAACATTATTGAAAATATTAAATCAGTTTAGGTAATAGTTTTTTTTTTTTTAACTTACGATTTTTTACTCTAGTCCTTATATGAGAAGGCGTTTTAGGTTCTATTGCTTGCTTTGACTTTTTAGTCTCTGGTGTTTTACCTAATCTTCCAGGTGTTTTGGGAGTTTTTGGTGTTCCCAATGTTTTAGGCGTATTCATAGCAGCCAAAGCCATTCCACCCTTTTTCTTTGGAGTATTAAAACCATATACTATTCTGCCCGCCATTTCTACATCTTCCTCTAACAATTTTAAATCCACAGCTTTAGGTTTTGCCACCGGTTCAAAATCAAAATTAACATCTATATCACCGTCTTCACTTTCGTCATCCGTATTTTCAATTCTATGAAGTTTTTTCTTGTGACTACTAGCACGCCTTTTGCCACATTCGTTTACAAAATTTGTCATATACCGTTTAGTTGGACTTGACTTACGACTTGACCTTCTACAACTGTTAGATACATGAACGCTGCTTCCCCTATCATCAGAATCTGATACCAATAATTCAATCACTTCCTCGGAGCCGGAATCTGTGGCTGAACTCCTCGTTGCAGTATCATAATACCTTAAATTTTCAACCGATTTCAAGTCTTTTGATTTTGGAGTTTTAGATTTTGTAGATTTAAGTTTTGTGGGCGTTTTAAGATCGGTTCTCAGTTTATTTGATGTTGTAGGTGTACTTGACATGTTTTATCCTTTTTCTTTATGTTAAATAAACTGTTTCCAAGTTTTTATTAACGATTTAAGTATTTTCTTAAAATTGCTATCTGATTTTATTATTTATTTGCAAAGTCCGGCAGATGCTTTTAGTCTGTGCTTTGACATAGCGCCACAATGATAAGTAGTGCCAGATCTTATGCACATTGTTAGTAATATTTATATGCCACAATGTAAAAACTTTTATATTTTTCGGAAGCTAAACTCGAAATTACTTTATAAAATATCAGAAATAATTTAAAATATCAATAACAATAACAATATATATAATAATATTTATAATGTAATAGGTATAAATTTTCTTAAGCGATTTTGATCAACTGACGACAAAGTTGCAAGTGTGGTGTATTTTATAGACAACAAAAATATGATCTGGTAGCAATAAAACGAGTAAATTATAAAACAGGGTGACTAAAATTTGTATAACTTGTTGGTTGAGAACAGTCGAATATGTAAATGGTGGCTGCATTAGGAAATTAGCTCAGCAGCTGTTATATTTCAAATTGCTTATTTCAATTTACAATTTGAATCGAAAAATTTAGTCTATTTAAAAAAACTAATTTTTTACATTCACATATATTGCACCAATAAATAAAAATGTTAGAATTTCATGCACTAAAAAAATTAAAAAAATTAGTGTCCTTATTTATTTATTGACAGTTGAAACGCTAGGTGCTTGTTTACATTTAATGTTTTACGCAATGGCACTTAGGGCCATTATTACAACAATAAAAAAAAAAAAGAGTTCTATAAAGAGGAAAATATTCGTGATACTTATAAAAAGTTGGAATCTCGTATTTGGAATCGTAATTCCGAAAATTTTGCATCATTATGTGTTGATTATGAAAGAGATTGCAAGCGGATTTTAGATAAGTGAATCTGAATTAATAGAATTGATTGTTGATAGTCTGTGTGACAAAACTTCAGCGTCTACCATTTTTTGTAACATGACTTCAGTAGCAGAAATTAAGAAACTTCTTCTGAAATATGAGAGATTGATGGGAAAGCCAAATAAGCTAATTAAAAAAGATGTACGATGTTTTAATTGTTCAAACGTTGGACATTTCGCCAACGACTGCCCTAAGGAGAAACGGAAAAAAGGATCATGCTTTAGATGTGGAAATTTAGAACATCAGTATGTCAACTGTCCTTTAAGAACTGTTGCAGCTATAGAAAATAAGGGAGATTTAAATATTGTAAATTTTAAAGAAATGGTAAGTGTTGCTTTGGACTTTTGAGAATTTTTATTGTTTATTTGATACCGGCACAAGTATTTTCTTAAATAAGAAAAAAGCTATCAAGAAATGAAAGATAAGAAAATGACTCCTTTTAAGGGAATTGGATCTATTGATCTATTACTTTAATAAAATACAAAAATATTCAAAAAATTATTCCTTTACTGTTGGGAAGGAATTTTTTAAAAAAAGTTCAATATAAATTTATATACTCGTATGTGCACTGAATTATCAAATTATTTAATTTATATTAATGGTAATAAAAATATAGATAAATTCAACAAAAATATTAGTTTTCCAGTTATGAATGTTAATAACGATAGTACAGAAAACTTGAAAATTTTCTATGAAAATTTAAGTAAATTATTCGAAGAAGACCTTCAAAAGAAAATCGAAATATTGGAAAATTAAAACAAAATCAATTTTCATTAAGATCTTAAGCTTGAATAGAATATTTACCAATTTTTTTCTATGAAGTCTATGAAAAGTTTGCCGGCTTATAACTCAAAAAATACGAATTCCCCGACAAATTTTACGTAATATTTTCTTCTTAGAATTCAATTTTCTATCACCAGTGGCACCTTTTTTTTTTAATTTGAGGTACGTGCGCAAAGTAAATTTAAGCCAATTTTTATAACACCATAAAATGTGACTCTAAATTTAGAAGACAATGATAAAAAGTCTTGACGTCTTTGTTTTTAAAGAAAACAGTATTTTTAAAAATCTTTAATAATTTTTAAAAAAAAATATTTGTTTTGCACACCATAAAATTTAGAAGCCTGTAATAAAAAGTCTTGAATTTCTTTGTTTGTAACCATAGTCTTTATCTATAGCATTAATTGGTCTACGTGTAAACTAATAGCATTTTATTATAGCACACGAAAACAACATTTAACAGATAAATACCCATAGATTACCCAAAGTTGACTACAGTTTGGCATAGACATTTGTTAGAAGTGGTTGTTTTCTTAAAACCAAAAATAATAAATGAAATAAAAAGTTAATTTTAAAATTAAGGTAAAAAAAAAACTTTCTGCAAATTATTGTTGATCGATCTCTAAAAATTCTTAAAACTGATCCTTAAAATCTGTTTCTCCTGCTAATTTTATTTTTAGTATTTGTTTGTCTACAATGAAGCTTCAATTCAACTACTTAGTTGCTCTGATGGTCTTGGGCAGTCTCGATGCTGCCACCATTGATAATAGCTATAGTTATTATCGCTTGCCCACTTCTATAAAGCCGTATAGTTATACATTGAAGGTTCTCACCCATTTAGAGGATCCAACTAATTTCACATTTAACGGTCAGGTCGACATTCGTTTCAACGTTCTGCAAGATACTAAAAATATTACCCTACATTCTAAAAACTTATTAATTGATGAATCAAAAATAAGAATCAAAAGCTATAAAGATGATAAAAAAATAAAATGTCTGTTATCCGTAAGCCAGGTACCGGAACAGGATTATTTTATCATACAACTGTGTGGAAGGTTGCGTAAAGGTCAGACTTATAAACTGAGATTACTTTTCTCAGGCGTATTGAGTGAAAAGTTACATGGCTACTATCGTAGTTCGTATGTGGAAAAGGCGACCAATAAAACAAAGTAGACATTTTATTATTTCTGTTGCTGGCAAAAGTAAATATTTAAATTTATTAACTTATTTGTTTTAGATGGATTTCTGTTACTCAATTTAAGCCCACTTATGCACGGACTGCTTTCCCTTGTTTTGATGAACCGGAATACAAGGCCAACTTTTCTATATGGCTTGGACATCACAAATCTTTAACTGGTATGAGTAACATGCCTTTGGCACATCAGGTTCTTGTGTAAGTAGTTGAGGTTTTCTTCTTTCTTCGAGTTTTAAAAATGTTTTCTAACTTAAAAAATTATTTTTTGTCTTTTTCTAGAAAGAGAACTAAGGATTTTGTTTGGAGTATATTTGAAACATCTCCTCCTATGTCCACCTATTTGGTTGCCTATTCTGTCAACGATTTTATCCACAGAGGCTACATAAAAGAATTTTATGGAAGCAAAGTAGATATACATGTTTGGGGCAGACGTGAAATCATAATAGCAAATAAAGTTGCTGATAACATGATTGACCGTATGATAAGATATTATACAACTATTGGCTTTTTATTCCCACTTAAAAAGATAGACGTGATTGCCATATTCGATACTAATTCTGTTCCTACAGAAAATTGGGGTTTGGTCACTTATACTGAAAGAGATATATTCTTTTATTATGAAAGCGGTATATCCACTTTGAAGAGAATTGTTTTTTCACTCGCAAGAGAATTGGCTCATCAATATTTTGGTAATTTGGTATCCATAAAATGGTGGTCTGATTTATGGCTGAATGAAGGTTTCGCAACATATTTTGGCATCTTAACCGCTAACGCATATAATCGGCATTTGCTTAATATTACTAACAAAATGTTAGAGTACACTTTAGATGTATTCCGCAGAGATGCTCAATTATCTAGCCGTCCCCTGCAGCTACCAATTTCAAGCACCAATCAAATTGCAGAACAATTTGATTCGATTACTACTATCAAATGTTCTGTTTTTTTACGAATGTTGCATTTAGTTTTAGAAGATGAAGCTTTCTTTGCTGGTGTACGTGATTATCTTAATAAACATCGTTATGGTAATGCTGAACAGGATGATTTGTGGTCAGCGCTTAACGATAAAGCTCATCAGTACAATCGCATTAATCCTGAACATAATATAAAAGAGATAATGAATTCTTGGACTTTGCAAGCCGGCTATCCTTTGGTTAAAGTAGAACGCAATTATGAAACGAATCTGGTGAACATTTCTCAGCAGAGATTTTTTGAAAACAAAACTCTAGCCGAACAACACAGAGACAAGCCAGAATGTTGGTGGGTGCCTCTCAGTTATACCAATGGAACGGGAATTGATTTCCAAGAAACCCGTCCACAATTTTGGTTGGAATGTGATGAAAACGGCAAAAGTAAACCTTTGCAAGTTGCTTGCGCTGCGAAAAATGATTCGGTTTTATTTAACATACAATTAGCGGGCGTATATCGGGTAATGTATGACAGGGAGAATTTACGTTTATTGAATAACACCCTGAATAGTAAAGATTTTACTAAAATTCATGTCTTGAATCGTGCCCAATTACTGGACGATGCTATTTGGCTAGCCTGGAGTGGATATTATGAGTATGATGTTACTTTAGATTTATTGGAATACCTAAAAGAAGAACGTGAATATTTACCTTGGAGCACGGCATTGAATGGTCTTGCACATGTGAGCCGACTATTGAAACCTTTAGAAGCCGAGTATGAATTCTTTAAGGTAAGAAGAGAAAATTAGATAAATTAATAAATTTTGTGTCTTAATTTAATTCCTGCTGCTTATTAATCTTAACAGCGTTATATGCGATACGTTACAACACCAGCTTATAACCATTATGGTGGCTTAAATGCAACATTAACTGAGAATTTACCTCCACATGCCTTAGATATTTTGACTTGGGCCTGTCGTTCGGATATGAACGATTGTGTGTTAAATGCCATCAAACAATTCAATAAATGGAAGGCATCAAAATATCTCGATAAAAGGGATACCATATCGTTTGTTCTTAGGTTCACAGTATTTTGTACAGCCATTCGTCATGGCACCGATGAGGACTGGCAAGTTTTGTTGCAACGTTACAAGCAACCTTATTGGGATACAGAGTCACAAGACATTATTCCTGCACTTGCCTGTTCCCGTAACACTAAAACTATAAGTGATTATTTGAAAATGACTTTTGAGAAGGATAGTCCCATACGTAAAGAGGACATTTGGAATGTTTTTACGGTTATAGCAGAGAGTGAAATTGGTTTCCCAATAGCAAAAGAATATTTTATTGAAAATATTGACAAACTAATAGATTTGTAAGTTTTTTTAAATACATTAGCCGGGCATTTATATTTATTTCTTTTGTTTTTACCACCACAGATGCAGAAACAATCCCTTTGATATGATCAAATTCATTTCACCTATAATAAGTCTCACCTCGAATGCTGAAGATCGTAACACATTACGTAATCTTATAGACTCAAGGAAGGATTTCTTTAAGAAAATTGAAAAAAGTATTGAAAGCTCTTTCGAAACTGTGGAGTTTAATATTCAATGGATGAATCGTAATAGACAGCTCCTAAGCTCTTCCTTACAATCACGCTTAAATAGTATAGAGAGACAAAGAAGTCTTCCAACTACGAAGAATTGAAAATTTAAAAGTTAATCAAAAGTTCAGTGACATGAAATTGTGGTGTTTTCGTTTCTATTTCTGTTTACACGTGTAGCGTGATAAATTTTACTAAATAAATATTTTTCAATTATACATATCACAAGCATAACCTGATAATTTTTACTAAATAAATACGTTACACCTGCTTTAAGTAATAACTCTATGAATGCCATATTTAAAAATGAAGCTCAAATGTGTAACGTTTCTTACTCTTTTGTCGCTTACAAATTTGTAAGCGACGAAACCTTTCTTTCCAGTATAACCCAACTGGCAATTTTCTATATATTGGGATTTTGTCCAATTCAAGATTGGACACTAATTTAATTTTTAATTTTATTTTTGTGATTTATAGATAAGGATGGAAAACTTTTTTACTGTATTAAGTATAAGAAGGTTTAAAAAAGATACCAACATAAATTCGGAAGTCGTGCCAAATATTCACAGTTTTCGTTTCGTATTAATAAAAATTTACTGGTAATTAAAATTGCAATTACTGGTACTGATTATAGGAGACCTACTCTGGTGATGGAAAGAAATTTTGTAGTCCTAAATCCTGAGGCACACCATTGACAGGTCGACTAGGTTTGCTTCACTGACGGTGACTCACAGCCAAGATCAGTCATTGCAATGGACTTGGGATCCATAATAACCTCACTGATTGGCCTACAGAGAATACTACTTTGGCACATCTCCAGGATACATTAGGGAGAAAACTGGTACTTGGGTCGAATTGCAATTCTCAAAATACTGGGTATCGCTAACTGAACCTTGACAAGCAAGACGCTTCATCACACTATTGAAGAGTACATCCCCAAAGGTATTTTCATACAAAAAGAGTGATGTCAGACTTCTAACGGGATGATTTATTTCATCTACAGAATTAAATTCTAACAGATTACTATGTACGAGTACCTAATTATAATATTTAAATAAAAGTAGCTTGATCTATGAATACCTGCCTCCTTATATTGGAGGGCAATATAAGCAAAAAAAGTCTATTATTTCAGGACAGTTTATATTCCCAGATATTACATTATAAACAAACATTAAAGCCAAATAAGATCTCCGATTGCTTAACAATTGGAGACCAATTAATTTTCTTCTGATGGCCATATTGACTTTAAAGCAGTTCTGGTAAACAGTTTTTGAACACGCTCAATACGATCTGAATGGCCTGCATAAAACGGATTCCATACAATCGAACAGTCGAACAGTATTCAAGGACACTCCTTACTAAAATTATATATGTGGGAGAGAAAAAAAACTTAAGAGACTAAGAAGAAGAAGTAACAAGAGTCAGCCACTATTCAACCTCAGACGAGACCAGTCACACTAATTCTTAAATATATTATTGTTTTACTCAAATTGAATTTCAAACACTTATTTAATATTTTTTTTTTTTAAATAAACTTACTATATATATACAATGATTTTAAAGTGTAAGCATCTCTAAACTTGACAGAATTTCTTCTAAGCTTTAGAAATTATATAATCGATATGACTATAAAAGCTCAATTTATGGTAAAAAATAACTCTTAAATATTTTACTTCAACTACAAATAGTACGTATAATCAAGAATAATAGGGTGTAAAATATGAGAATATGATACTATACAACATTTAGATATTAATCTTTATTTGATTTACAGAACACCAACCTGACAGCTTATCCAAATCAGGTTGCAACGTTACAAAATCATCAGAATGAGAAATTTTAGCAAACAATTTCAAATCGTCGGCAAATAATACACGCAAAGAAAAAATATGGTTGAGGCAACCATATTCTGGTGGAAACATAGTATGGTTAGATTTATGATTGCCCCAACCATATATATTTTTAAGTCAAAGATATTAAAAATAGCTTTCAACTGCAGATGTTGCGGTTCAACCCCCGGTCAGGGCAAGAAATTTGTTTTTAATTTTTTTTAATACATAAATATTTTATATAAGCAGTTTAAAAAAAAATTAATTTAAATTTTTTGTATAAATAAAGTCTTTTTATTCCATTGATTTTTCTTTTCTATCAATTTGTGTTTATTTATTACGCACATAATACATCGAGTTTAAATTTATTTTTTAAATTTTAGTTGACTCTACCAGGGCTCGAACTTGCGAACACTTAGTTAAGAAGCATTAACTCGCCACTCAACCACTTCAGCCACAAAGCTCAGTTGAGTTTGAATGATTAAAGTTTTGTTTTATACTCACTTAATTTACATGGTTGCGGAAGAGACAAAATAGAAAACAATTTACATTCAACCATATTTTTATCATTATTATGTTTGCTATGAACATATTTATGATTTCAAGTAAAATTTTATTAAACATAATATGATAATTATATGGTTGATCTAAGACACTAAACATAATGTGGTTAAAAATAACTAGAAACATGTTTATCGTGATCAGAATAATGTTTAGATGCTTCAAATTAATAATAATATTTTTGTGAAGAACACACTATGTTTGAGGTGACCATATTCATCCATCTTTTTTCTTTGCGTGTAGACATTTTGCAAAATCAAATAATAATGGCTAATCATTGATAAATATTATGAAAAGTAATGGACCTATATGTGTTCCCTGAGGTATACCAGAAGAGGCATTAATTGAAGAAGAGGAGAATGTATTCATAATTTTTACTCTAAGCTTTCTGTCAGAGAGAAAACTTTTGCAAAATTTTAAAAGATTTATGGATAAACCTAATTTCATTAGTTTTTGTAGCAAAAGATCATGACTAACGGCATCGAAAGCCTTAGCAAAATCTCTGTAAATAACATCGCATTGAGATCTGTGCTCCATATAATTTACAATGTCAAGAGTTAATAGTAATAAATTTGTAGTAGTGTATCTGCCTGGAAAAAGCCGTGTTGACGAGAAGAAATATAGGTTTGAACACGAATAAAAAGTTTTTCTTTTAAGATTTTATCAAATATCTTAGCAAAGGAGCATTGATGAACAATAGATCTATAATTGGAAACTTGACTACGATCACCAGATTTAAAAACTGGCACAAGAGAACTAAGTTTCCAACAATCTAGAAACTTGCCATTTTTGAGACATGAATTAAAAAGAATTAATATAGCAGGGTGCAATATTGAGCGAACATTTTGTAAAGAAAATAGAAGGATAGGATCCAATTGCACTTTTATTATCGTTAGCCAATGATCCGATGGCATCCATAACGTACTCAATGCTTATAGATATATCTATTATCGGATTAAAGGCAGTAAGTCATGGAATTTTAAAGCTTTCAACGGCTGATTTGAAAATAGATCACATGAATCAAATGTATCATTTGATATCATAGCATCATAATACAATCGTGTTATCCCTCTTACTATTAAAAAAAATTTAAAAAAAGGCAGTAGAGTTCGATTTCATGCTAGTTTCAATGCTAAATATATATTGTTTGTATAGAAAATTTCTGAGAAAACTAAATTCTTTTTGTGCTAATAAAAATTTGTTACGATCAGCATCCCGGGCCTTAAGGTTATTACATTTTAAGTGGAAGTTTCCCATACAGAGCCAACTAGACAATAGACACTCGTCTCCGGAAACGTTACAATTTTTATTTTGGAAACTCATAATTTTATGTTGATGATAAGTCCGAACAAGTTTTTTAAAATATTAGCTTTTTTACTGCGTTAACGTACACAAAATAAAATTGTATTCAAAATGTTTGCTGGGATGTTTAAAACCAGTGCTTGTTAGATTATAACAGCTGATTATTTGTCTTTACAATTAAAGATAAGCTTACTGGTAGTATTACGAGTAGTTACGAATAAATGTTTAATTTCACTATACTAATTTTATTTCCGTGCTTTTATCATTATTAATAATAAAAGGAGTGAAACACTAGTTATAAAAATTGAGTTTTAACGTATTTTCTTGTTGGTAATGGAAAGAACTGTTTCGTTGATTGTTTGTTAGTTTACTTTTATTTAACTTTTTGTAAACAACAAACAGATGATACAATTCAATGTTAACAAACAATAGTATGATTGTAGTTGCTGATAAATATTTGTGAAAAATATTTATGTTTCTTTAATAAAAAATGTCTTAATTTGTTGTTGCAATAAAATATAATAATAATATTTCTGTAGACTTTATTTACTTATTTTTTATTTTCGAAAACTGTTTCTCGACACGATAATTATATAATACGAGTATATATTATAGCTTTATATTTACAGCAAATTTATGAAATATTAAAAAAGATCTTTACGATGTTGTGGTTTTAGATACCACCGGACTTAGGGTCTGGTAGGGCAAGACGTCTGTGAGATTTCTTATTGACTCCCAAATAAAGGAAAGCTTTCACTGTATAAGATAGTTGGATATATTCGAGACCTAAGCCTCGAATCAGTCTTAACCTGGGTTGAACAAAAGATCTTTACGGCCGCGGTAGATACATATGACCCAGTTACAACAAAGTGCCCATCTATGGTAATAAGCCATTTTACGGTTTAGACTCTAACTAACATGTAGTTGTGTTGGTGCTCGTTTCTGCTATTTTTGAAAAATTACACTCTACTGCAACGTACTTGTTCTAAGAACCTATTAAATTTCAACAAATTATTATTTTTCTTGGTTGATATGCTTGGTGTTATTGCAAGGTAGTTGGTCCAAGAACCAATTCAAAAATTCAGACCATTTTGCTTTTGATTAGATAAACTGCCAACTTTTTAATTGGCCCGCATAAAAGTAAGCGTAGATTACTTAACCATTATTTGAAATATTGATATTTTGTACCGAATTTCAAAGAAAAGCCTTTAAAAAATTTAATTTTAATTGTTAAATCATTGAATAATGAATGTAAAAGTGGGCGTAGAAAGCCTATACTACTAGCTAATAATGTAGCTTTATACTGGCGAAAGAATTTTTAAAATCGGTTCAGTAGCTTTCGAAGGGAGTGAAGATAAATATGTCGAGTTAAATATGTTTTAACGTAACCCCTGAAGTTTTTTAGTATTTGTAAATATGTTTTCAGTATTAACGGTCTACTCGTATTTATCAAATACGTCTTACGTCACTAAATACTTCTATATATATTTTTAGCAATAGTTTAGCGGAGGTCGTCTAGATTGGCAACCTACTGCCCAAATACTCAGAAGTTACTTTGAATTATTTAAAATTTTTTTTTTAATTTCCATGTGCTCTCCCCTCCCCCCTCTCCCCCCGGAGTGTGTCTTCTCGGTGAATTACCCCACGTTTTTGTATCACTATCCGGGGTAAATAGGTGCACCAGCACCTGAAACTGCTATGGGTTTGAATCTGGCAGAAGGATACCTTAGGGGTCCACCAAAGGGTTAAGAGCTGATGCTCATAGTCGAACGCCGAAAGCTGGAGTCTGTGGACCCAACTTCGTTCCAAACCTACGGGGTTCAATTGATGAAGTTCTGGGGACAACATCCCTGGTTCGTCGTTGTCTGTGGGCTTCATGCACACCCATATATGAGGACGAGTTGAATCTGTGGCCGGTTATTGGCGAGGTCCCCGTCGGGGGTACACGTGGTGGCTGTGGTTGATACCAAAAGTTACGCTGGGAACGGGGTTCATGTCACCTTTTGCAGGGTGGCATGTTCCTTGATGTTCTGCTTCATTGAAACAGAAAGTCAATTTGACACGGGTTTTAGATCGGCCTAACTCGCTCAACAAGGTGTGTGTGACATAGCTTTAGCACACATAATTTGCTACTTGTGTCCTTTATTGGTCACAGGGGCTGTAGTGGCAGGCACGAATACCACTCGTGGTTTGACCACGGTGAGATTAGGCCCAAGCGGCAGGTGCTCACTTAAAGCATCCACACTCATAACCATGTGCTATTGCTCTGAGGGATTTTCGCAGCTTATGGACGAAAATTACGCAATGGGACACACATAATTTTAAGGAGAAGGTCGTCTAAGTTTGTAATCTACTACCCAAATACTCGGAAATTACTTTGGATTATTTTAACATTTTTTTTTTTAAATTTCCATATACTCCAGTACTGTTGCTCTGAAGGATTTTGACAATTTCTGCTTTGCATCATAAAATAAAAACTACAGAAAGCGTAGAACTTACAAATTTTATTCCAGTTTGGTTTTAGTAATATCCTATTGGAAATTCGGGAATGGTACGTTGCCAAAACGGGGAATGATAAGAGCCCTTCAGAGCAAGAGTACTGGGGTATGAGGGAATTAAAAAAATGTTTTAAACATAATCCAAAGTAACTTCTGAGTATTTGCGCAATAGATTACAAATGTAAACAGTCTCCCCTTTAAAATGATATGTGTCCTATCCCACAGTCTTTACAGGTTCGTTGGGAAGTTGCTAAAATCATTTAGAGCAACAGCACTGGGGTATATGGAAATTTCAAAATAATCCAAAGTAATTTCCGAACGAACCATATAAGATTGCGAGATTTTATAGGGGAGACTGTCCAGATTTGTAATCTATCGCCAAATACTCAGAAGTTACTTTGGACTATTTTTAAAATTTTTTTGAAATTTCCATATGCTCCAGTACTGTTGTTCTCAAGAATTTTGGCAGTTTCTCCTTTGCTTCATAAAACAAAAATTACGAAATTTTCTGAAAATGTTAAAACACTTCTAGAAAGATTAGAACCCTTTTGGTTTTGGTAATTTTCATGGGCAAAATCGGGAATGGTACGTCCGCAAAGTGGGGAATAATAAAAAAACTAGTTATTTTAAATGAAAACATAACGAAAGCAATGAATATATAATTTACTATAAGAATATTTCTTACTTCAAACAAAAAAACGAATGTTTTCATACCTTTTTCTGGTACTCGATCGAGTATGTGTGTTACATGATCTTCTTTTTATTGTCAGACGTAGCTTTCATTGTAATTAAAAAAGGGCTGACTTACAAGCACTTTTTATTATAAAATATAACACATGTTTGTAGTGATGTGCGGCTTTCAAGTATACTTCTGCAGTCCTTCAGTAATTAAACAGCCACTTTGCGTTGTGATCGCCGATTATTAATTATCTAAGTTCAACAGGAACATTGTATGGATTGCAGCAAGCACCTGTGCTTTACAACAGAATACAAAATTAATTTCCCCATTGAAATATTCAATAATTTTCATTTTTATTTTGTTGTTTAACATCACAAAGAAGTTCATTCAACCAGTTTTTGGTTAGAACTTGAAAAAAAAATTCAATGTTTTTTAAATTATGTGCGAATAAATACACACATGTGTAAATGTGTATGTATGCACACATGTAAGTACAAACGTACTTTAAAAAATTCCTTTTTTTTTACATTTATACCTAATAAAGCGGGTTTAGTATTAATACATGACAAAAATTCGTGTATTAAGTAAAAATCCAATAGTGTGAAAACAAAATGTTAAGCAAGTGTGCTGAGTGTGGGGAAATACGAGTACTATGGTTTTTGTAATTTTTAGAATTTTTTCTAAGCTATCACACTTCTCATTTTATCAGGGTTGCTTTTGTACAAGCAACCAAAGAAAAAAGTATAAATCAGCTGTGAAATTATTTGCCGCGTTTTGTATTTTACTTGAAGTGTGATGGTATGAAAACAGAAAATATTTTCCTTTAGATTTTTTGACAGTCTATTTCATTTGCATCTGATTTCGGTCTCACTCGATCTAATGAAAATATTAATACTCTGTATTATAACGTGAAGCCCGCTTAAGTAATCAAGAAAGAAATCAGCAGGATAATTTAACCACAACTTACACTGTCATTTAGTCGGTATGTACATATGTACTCGTATGTATGTATTATATGCAAATGAAAAGAAAAGAAAAACTATGTACTTACAACATGACAGAAGAAAATTAATTGTTATCTTTCTCCTGCTTGCAGGAAGCGTACACTCACGCACAAGTATACATTGCAAAACACAGTGGGTCTTCTATAAAGTGATAAACAATTCACTTAATTTCAATAAAAAAAAAGAAAAGAAAAATAACAAAAACACATTGGATGGGGAAATGGATGAGTAAGTAAGCAAGTAAACGGTATCAGTGTGCAAATAAACTAGAAAAGCCTTTCTCTTGAACGAATATTTAACACCCTAAATCAATTTCACTATCAAACACAAGTCGCAGGCTGAAATTCAATTAGAATTAGAGTTAGAGTTAGAATTAGGAGAGGGAACAAGTCACCTGTGGTGTGACTTGTGGCACTAAGCTCAAGTTCCTTGGGTGATTTGTCGAAAGAGATCCGGTCGATCATTTGTTGAACGAAGGATAGAAAAGACCAAACAACAAAAAACAATATAAAAGCACAATAAATGCTTTTTTAAAACAAAAACTTTAAATCTAAGGACCTGTTCAGCGATTTCGAAAGAACATCTTCGTTCCCATGCTAAGCGAAAGAAAGTTGATTTGGGTTCAGCTAACTTATTTCTACGCGAATGGTCAGTCACTTGCTATTTTGTTGTCGCATACATAAAAAAATGGTTAAAAATGATTTTAACAAAAAAAAAATAAGTTTTTCAAAGCAATAAAATTTAAAAAATTTTGTAAAAGGTGTTTTTTATAGAAGTATAGAACTTTAAGTTGGCATTACTGTTCAAGATGGCGACCGATTTAACAGCTGTCAAGTGATTTATTCTCAGTTTGGTTTGGCAATTCATCATGAATAGACTCATGCCTGAACAACGCTTGCAAATAGTGCAATTTTTTTCGAAAATAATGGTTCTGTGCGGAATACTTTTGCGCACTACGTTTTCGCACCACGTTTACTCTTATTGATAACTCGCATCTCCAGAGACGCCGTACGGTGCGTAAAGAAGAAGCTATTGTTGCTGTAGAGCAACAGGAATTGGATCTGTGTCCATCCACTTTATGGAAGATTTTGCGGAAGGATCTTGGTTTGCGTGCTTACAAAATCCCACTCATGAAAGAATTGAAGCCAAACGATCATCAAGTAAGGCGTAGATTCGTCGAATGGGCTCAAAACGAGATTGCCGTTGTTCCCGATTTTCATAAGCGAATTTTGTTTAGCGATGAAGCGCACTTCTGGTTGAATGGCTACGTCAACAAACAAAACTGCCGCATTTGGAGTGAAGCTAATCCTCAAGTGTATGTCGAAACACCGTTACATCCAGAAAAACTGACTGTTTGGTGCGCTTTATGGGCTGGTGGAATCATTGGTCCGTACTTCTTCAAAAACGATGATGGTCAGAACGTTACAGTCAATGGTGATCGGTATAGAGCCATAATTACTAACTTTTTCATTCCTGAATGGAACAACCATGATGTCCAGGAGCTGTGATTCCAACAAGATGGCGCAACATGTCACACAGCTCGTGCCACAATCGATTTATTGAAAGACACGTTTGGTGACCGCCTAATTTCACGTTTTGGACCTGTGAATTGGCCTCCAAGATCTTGTGATTTAACACCGCTAGACTACTTTCTGTGGGGCTATGTAAAGTCATTGGTCTATGCGGATAAGCCACAACGGCCACAAATGTTGGAAAAGGTCATCGAAAATTAGACGTCCAGATTGGACTACATCCGAGCCAGCCATGGCGGTCATATGCCAGAAATCATATTTAAAATGTAGTGCCACAAGATTATCTTTCGGATAAATAAAATTCGTGTCATCGAATAATCCATCGTTGTTTTATTGCAATGTAAATATCAATCCAAAAATGTATTTGCATTCATGCACAAAGCAAATTAGTAGTACCTATTTCTGACAATTTCACTCAATATCATAACAAAAACTGAAATTTATCAACTTGGCATCACCTGACACACGTAATTCAATCGAAAGAAAGCTGTCTTTATGCCTGAACCCAAATATATTCGAATTCGAGTGCTTTGCTTTCGTTTGCTTAGGTTTTCTTGTGACATGGCTGAACTGGCAGTAAATAAATATATAAAATTCGACTATACGTGTGTTTGACATTGTAGTCCTCCCAAACAGCTGAATTTCTGTGTATGCCTTTGGCTTACGCCTTGTAAGGTTTGCTACAGTCGGTATCTTACATGCCTTAACCCGATCTTTACTCTATCAGTACTATTTCTTAAAGTAAGAAGATCGAGTAAACAAAAATTTGAAGGCAAAACAATGTTGGCCGGGTCAGCTGGTTTATTATAAAAAAAAATCCGAAATTCCCTAACAAAATTTGCTTAAAGTCGCACCTACATCGTTTTTAAATTGCCATGAAGTTGTATGCTGAAATAGCTCACTTTCTTTGAAATTTATGCTTGAATAAAAAAAAGGCAGATTTTTGTGTCCTTCTATTTTAAAAAATTTTATTTAAATTAGAAATTCCTTAATTTTGTATAAAAAAGCGTAATTTCTCGTTGCAGTTTTTATACTATTTTTAAAATAACTGAGTAGATTTAAAAACACTTTATTTAGGTATAACTTGAAGCAAGTTTTGTTGCGAAATTTTGAATTTTCTTTTTTAAAAAATAGAGCTAACCGTTTTCAAGTAATTCTCACATTCTCGCACCACTTTTGAATTTACAAAAAAAATGAGATTAGAACTAATTAGAAAAAATTAGAAGTGCAGATTTGAAATCAACGCTACAAAATACTTTGGATACGGTTTTCAGTTTTACTGGTCCAAAAGTTGACTTTAGTTTGTAAGCTTGTGTAGGAAATACACTTTAAATTAATGCGACACCTTTCACCTTTCCCTTAGAGTAATGACTCTAATTATTAACAATAAAATCCTATTAAGTCTTATATCGCTGGTCAAAGTTATGATGCCGGCAGAGAAATGTGGCAACTCTTATCATAAGATTTATGCTAATATTGTAAAATTTTGACGACATACATACATACGTTTTCTATACATGAAATTGAAACTTTAATTAAATCATTAACATAGCAGAAACATACACTCTTATTTCTGACTCTTAACTGACGATCACAACAATTTCTTCACATTTGATTAACCCATTACAGGTCATGAGTTGAACATGTTTAAAAAAAAAAAAACACTTAAAATTTTATTTTTTTTTTTGTATTTAATGTACCGTTATAATTGTACAGGGTGGCCCAAATAACACCAGCTAATGTCAAACACAAATAACTTTTTTATTTTTTAACATAATTTATTTTTTCTTTTTGCAGATAATAACTGAACTCTTGGAAATTTAAAATGAAAACGTACAGTCCACAACAACGCATTAAAATTATCGATTTTTATTATTCTTCTCAACGATCAATTGTTCTGACGCAGCGAAATTATCGCCGTTTTTTTTACGTAAGATCAGCTCCCACATCTTCCATGATTACAAGTTTAGTTCGCCGTTTTGAGGAACTGGGTTCAGTTGCCGACCGTCCAGGAAGAGGTTTTCATCGAAATATTCGTACTGAAGACAACGTGGAAGCTGTGCAGCAGAGTATTGCAAATGATCCATCTGTCTCAACTCGTCGCCGTTCCGGCCAATTGGGTATACCCAGAACAACGTTACAGAGAATTTTTAAGCTGGATCTTAAGATGTATCCATACAAAGTTCAGATTGTGCAACAGCTTCTACCGCAAGACCCCCAATAACGACTACAATACGCTCACTAGGTCTCATTTGGGCCACCCGTTATTTGTTTAGAATAACTTCATGTGCTTCGCGGCTCATTAGCTTAGAAACTGTTGAAGGTATAACACATTTTATTTTAGGCTGTATGTTTTTTTGTATGCCACTCATTACCACTAATGGGTTAACACTTTTTGCTAACTTTGGAAATACATACTCGCAAAATTTACTAAATGTACAGTTATGCAGATAGGGTAAATGACGCAATCACATACAATCTTACCTAATCATGCATACTTCATCCAAGACCACTTGAAGATTTTTAATTTTGATATACCTGTTTAATTGAAATAAGTTTTTAAAAGCTAAACAGAAATTATGTGATTTTCTTCTAAAGCTACAGTCACATTGGACAAACATTTGCTAAAAAATAGCAAATACTCGTATGTATTTGTTTGCTGTAATCTGATCACAAAATGTTTCTTAACACCAAACAGAAAAACAGCTGATTTTGAGCAAATAAAATTATTTGCTAGCAAACAAAAATACGTCCAATGTGACCATAGAGTGATCACTCATGCGCAAGTATTTGTTTCATTTTTCGACAAACAATTAAATGTTCTTGCAGTTTTTGTAAGAACAAACAGGAGCATAAAACAATGTTTATGAGTGTGTGTATGCAAATACATTTATTTGTTTTGAATATTTGGCCTAATATTTATTTGCTGTCAAATTATTAGTTATATGTGATCAGAGGACAGATATTTTTTTCACAGTTGTGTTTGGTCCTATTTGTAGGAGCTTAAAACTAATATCTAAAAACTTTAGGCAAACATGTTTGCTGCTAATATTTACTAGGTGTGACCATAACTTTAATAATTTGTTTTACAAATAGAAATATTAAATACAAAATAAATGAAACAGTTGTTTTTAAAAAATTTATATTTTAATGGGGTAAAGCTGGTAAAATAAAAACATTTAAAAATACTTGACAGAGAAATTTAAATTAACGCAGCAAGATGCATGAAGCAAACCGAATTAAAGCAGTGGCAACGCCGAGTGATTGAAAAATACTATTTTGTTAGCGCGTTTTCTGTTTCGTTTTGTTATTTTTTTTTAACTTAATTTTTGTTTTTCCTTAGTGAGTTTTATTAAAAATTATGATTTAGCTTTATTCTTCAATACGCAATGTCGGTTGGAGTTCTTTCACATTTGCCAAGTGACTTGCTCTTGGTCTGTTAAAATTAAATTTTTTTATTATTATATTTGCTTCAAATAAGTCAACATAGACCTTGCAGGTTACATTAAAAACATGAGCTCGAAAAGCCTTATAATATCTGGTTGGTTGGTTTACGTGGCGGCCTAAACGGCCTTCAATTAGAGTTATAAGACTCCGTTTTGAACCACCTACTCGCCAAGACCATGTAGCGTAAGGTGACCTAGATCCACCCCGTGACATTCAGATATCCGAGAAGGTCTGCTAACCTTACTCCCGATATCTCAGGTAATTCGGCCATCAGATGTGCACCGAGAAATCTGTGTCTCGAAGCCATAAGAGCCGGGCACTCACAGAGAAGGTGAAAAACCGTCTCTCCCCTCTCGGGTGACCGGCAGCTATCGTGGTAGGGCAGTCCCAGCCTGCTGGCATGCTTACCGATCGTCCAATGACCGGTTATCACCGCCACCAGCCTGGAGATGTCCCTTCTACTCCTGCTCACTAATTGAATAGAGCGTTTACCATCATAGCGGGGCCATAATTGACGCGTGACTTTACAATTATAATATCTAGTTCATTTTGGGGTAACAATTATACCGATTTCATTCATATATTTTCTTTGAAAACGCTTGATATATCTCAGTAACAAAATTTTACACAATGAAAAATTAAATCTGGTAGCTCTAGCCTATGAAAACGATTTTGTTGTTATTGTTGTTGTTGCTGTTTTGATTGAAGCCTGTTAATTTATTTTACAACTTTTTGCCAAGAAACTTGTGGTAGTTTAGTCATTTTGCACTATAAGTTAACAGTGAACTTTAAAACGGACAACAGTTAGCCACAGGCATTCGTTAGAAGTGGTTGTTTTGTTTAAACAAAAAAATAAATAAAATAAATTGTTAACTTGAATATTATAAGGTACAAAAAAGGTGTTTTTTTAAGTGCAAAAATTACATGTGATTTAATAATTAATAATTTAATTAACATAAAACAAAAACAGATTTCGTACTTCGATTGATTGGTTTTACGTTTCACTTTCAAAACGTAATTAAAAACCACAATTACAAAATTAAAGCAAGACAAACAAACAAAAAATTAAATATTTTTAGTCCAAGTTAAATAAACTTTTTAACTAATCAATGAAGCGTTGGCCAACAATTTAAAATTGTTTGTGTATAATAATTTTAATATAAGAGAGAAAAAAATCAAATGAAATATTATTTCGACTTGAAATTCTTTTTAAAAATAAATTTTATTCATTATTCACGCAACGTAATTCTGGGTTTTGTTGTTGCTTTTGTAAGAAATAAATTATTACATTTAAATTGTCAAAAAAGAAAAAACAAAACAAACAAAAAATAATAAAAATCTTAACAAAAACCTAGGTACATGCATGCCTACATACATACATACTTATATAGCTGATTAATATTTATAATAAAAACAATAAGTAAATAAATAAATAAAATATTATATAAGTGAGTTTAAGTTTTGCATAACAATTACTTAGTTGGCGAATCGATACGAGTATTTCTCTGATTTAAATTGTTTGCAAATATTTAAAATTAAGAATAAAAAAATAATTAAATTAATTTAACTAAAAATAAGAGTATTAAAGTTTAACCTCAACCTTCAATATTTTTTTTGTTTTGTTTGTTTGTCAAACCGCTTTTAATTAAATAAAACAATTTTTGCCAGTGAAAATTCACTTGTATGTGTGAATGAGAGGGAATGCCTGTTACTATATTATTTGCATGTATGTGATAAATTGTAATTATAACGGTTTTTGTTTCACTTGAAATGTAATTTTGAGTTATTTAGGAAAAATTTTAATATTTAGCAGGAAATGCAATAAATAAAATTGCAAGGAAAAATTGTTTTTTTTTATATGTGTGTGTAAGTAAATTTCCTTAACGTTATTTTAACATAAATTTGAATCAAGTTTTGAGTTTTATTTTTATAATCCCATAAAAAGCAATAAATAAGAATGAGAATGAAACATTAAACAATCAAAAATTGAAATCTTTTTATATTGTAAATTAAAAAATACCGATTTAAACAAATTTGGCTTACCTTGCAACAAAAAATAAATAAAGTTGACATGAATTAGTGAGAAATTTTTAAAACAAATTTATCATAAATCAATTTCAAACATTTTTTTTTTTAAATCTCAATGTAAATATTTTAGGAGATTTTACCTATTTATTTCTCTGTTTACTTTACTAAGTAATAAGTTCTTGTTAATTAGTTTTTTTTACACAAAATTTGTTTACTGTTACGATATGATATGTTTGTTTTTTGTATAAAATTATGGGCTGCTTTGTCAGGACACACATTAAATATATTTAAGAGTCTGTTATTAAGCTTGTGTAAGCGAAATAAAATGTTTCACATTTTTATTTATTTTTATCACATTTTTAATTATATTATTTTTTTTTTATTTAATCAAATTAATTTTTTATTATATTACTTATTTATTTATATAGATTCATTTTAAATTTTTAGGTTTTTAAATTATTAATATTTTTTTTTTAATTTAATTTAAATTAATTTAACATTTTTAATTTATTTTCTATAAAATAACTTTTTTAATTCATTTAATAAAATTAATTTTAGTTTTTTATTTTATTTCTTTATGTTTTTTTTTTTTATTTAAAAGTTTTATTTTATTTTTATATCCAATTTTTGTAGCTTCTTCAGGATATAATTATAAATAAGACCTCAAGCTTAACATAATAGCCATTTTAATTAAAAAGAAAAAAGTCAAATAAAAGTAACTAATAAATTTCTGTAATATGGTTTTATTACTTTTTTTTTATTAAATTCATTTTTTATTTAATTAAAATAATTTTGAAATTTCATTTTATTTTATATTATGTTTTTTATTAATTTTAAATTTTTATTTAATTTTTTATTTTATTAAATTAAATTAATTAATTTTTATTTTTTAATAATATTATTTTTATTTATCTAATTAAATTGATTTAATTTTTTTATTATAATTTTTTATATAATTTTTATATTTTATTTAATTAAATTGATTTAAAATTTTTATTTATTTTTTATTTTATTTTAGTTAATTTAAAATGTTTATTTTCTTTTTTATCATTAATTTTAAATTAAAATAATTTAAAATATTAATTTTTTTATATTGCATGTTTAATAATATTATTTTTTTATTTTTAATTAAATTAATTTTAAATTTTATCTTTTTTATATATTTTTTATTTTATTAAATTAAATTAATTTAAAGTTTTTATTATTTTTATAATATTTTATTTTTATTTTATTTGTTCAAATTAGTTTTAACATTTCATTTTATTTTTTATATATTTAACAAAATTTAACAACAAAAATTGGATTTAAGTTGTGAAAAAAATAATAATTTTTTATGCAAAATGTAAATGTTTTTCATTTTTTAAAAAATACTAAAAACAGAAAATGTTAAAAATGCTCCACCATAATAATATTAAGTAATAAAGAATTTGGTTTTAATTTTTTGTGCTTTATAAAATTAGTTCACAAACTCAATTTGCATTTTCAAAATTACTTTAAGACGTAAATAACCTATAATTTTCATAATTTTTTATTAAAACACATGTGCTTTTACACATCCATTTCTTCTGCCAATATTTATTTATTTTTTTTTTAATTCAAGGATTAGGAATTTTGCTTAATGCAAATGACTATGAAAAAATTAAGATTTGTGATAAATTATAATAAATTTAAAGAAATGTGTTTTTGTTTTGTTCTGCTAGTATCTACTCTACATATCTACTTCTAACTACTAATTAAATATTTTTGAAAACTTTTCCATAACTCGTTTTTGTTTACAACTCTACTAAAATATTAGAATGATTTTTTTGGGCAAACTAACTATTTCAAGTGATCAATTACAATTACAAGTTCTTGCTAAAATGCATCTACTTTTTTTGTGTAACTTTAACAAGTTTTATGTTCACAGGCAGAGCAAGTAAATAGTATAAACCGGATTAATTAAACCAGTCTGTTTAGAGGAAGAAACATAAAATTCTAATAGAGAATTTTTAAGTTCAATGTTTTCTTAGAAAATGCAAAGCACGTTTAGGTTTTTTTTCTTTTTGTGTGATTGCAATTCATTGAACCTTTAATGCAGTAATAAAAAAAATACTCATAGAGAATGTTTAAAAACTTTTTTAAATACTACCTACTTGAACATTTAAATAATGAAAGAGATTCTCTTCGAACTAATTTACCTATCTTCCTAACAAGTAATTATCCCACTAAGAAACTTCTAGGGTCCGCCATCCAACTTTTTTTTCAACTAGTGCTTATTTCGTGAATGGTAACACTTAGCTCATGTCTGATTTGACAGATAATTAGTTTTATCCTTCCGCTGAAAGAATATGGTTGTGTTTTCGCTTCGCTAAGTGGGCCTGCGATCGACTTACAGAAAATGCCGATTTTGCCAAAAAAATCATCTTTTCAGATGAAGTTCATTTTGATCTTGGCGGATATGTAAACAAGCAAAATTGTCGCATTTGGGGCACAGAAAAACCGCATGCATACATTGAAAAACCGACGCACCCAAAACGAGTCACTGTTTGGTGCGGATTTTGGTCCAGAGGCATAATTGGGCCATTTTTCTTCGAAAATGAGCAAGGAGTGGCCGTTAGTAAATGGCGATGGTTATCGGGCCATGTTGTTCACAAAAATTGAAGAGGAGGATATTGGCAACATTTGGTTTCAACAGGACGGCGCTACGTGCCACACAGCCGAAGCTACACTCGATGTTTTTATAGCATTTTCGAAAAAAAAAGTTAATTGGCGGACCCTATATATCTTAATATATAAAATTGGACTGTACGTGTGTTTAACATTGTTCTCCTTCTAAGCGGCTGCACTGATTTAATTGAATTTCTGTGTATGCCTTTGGGTTACGCCTTGGAAGGCTTAGCGTTACAAATCCCGGCAGGTGGAACTGCAGTTGGTATCTGGCTTATTTACCTACTACCTGTTTTTACCCGGTCTTGCACGGTCCTTTACCCTATGAGTACGATTTCTTAGAATAAGAAGATCAAATATACAAAAATTTTATACCAACTGAAAATCCAACTTAAATTTTTATAAAAATTAAAATAGGCGTGGTCTTTTAAATTTTTATTATTATATGTTTTCAATATAAATCAAATTTGAAGGCAAAACAACGGAATTCATACCGATGCTCACTTTCATTTATAGGAAGTCGTTTGTGTGCAATGCACTTAAACCATGTAAAGCCTCAAGCTGAAAGATTTGAAATAAATTATAGGCAGAACTAACATCCAATGCAAAAATGCTGTTCCCAAAATTTAGTTTCCACAAGAGCTCATTCCGCTAGGCCAATGCTTGAAAGTAATGTTGATTTTTGATTGTTAGCATTACTAGGACTGACCCGCTCATGAATTCCCACTGTCACGGGATTCCTGACTGGAATATGAGGATCAGTCAAAATGGCCTCCGCAGGTTATGTAACGAAGATGAAGAGACAGCAGCACACATAATGTGTCACTGTGAAGGGCCCTAATTTTGCCCGTTTTCGCTACTTGGGACAACATTAATTACAACCGTCGGACATGGCGGACAAATTACTCAAAGAAGTTTCTGAATTCTTAATGAATACTAGACTCTGTGAGGATTTGTAACTTGAGAGTAGTGTCACAATAGGTCTATTTTGGCCGCAGTGACCAGGTGACTTGACCCTCGTTTGCCGGGTCAACTAGTTTAAAATATAATTTGAACTTTTTTTGGAATAGAAAAAATTAAAAAAAGGCCGAAGTTTTTGAAAAGCTCATTTTGGTGTTAAAATTTTTTTATTTTTCAAATTTTTTTTTTTTTTATCAAAGAGTCAAAAGAAAGATTAATGCGAATTGCGAAATGTGATATTTTTTTAATTTTTTTTTTTTCTTATTAGAAAATTAGCATTCATAAAAAAAATATTATTGCTGTCCGCTTCACATGAAACGTCCCAAATTTTAAGACACTTATGTCTTTTTTCAAAAGCGCATATTAAAGAGTTTTTCTGAAAAATCAATTTTTTATTACTCCTTTGTAGTAAATTAGCAGGTTTTACACTATAATAGAAGCTTTTAGATTTTCATTAGATTTTGTCAGCTGTTTTTGGTATTTCCTTGTTCGTATGCAAAAATGCAGCGCTGATAGAATGGAAACTATAAACGTTTAAAAAATTTTCTAAAAATGGTGAGAGCCATACCCATTGTATTTAACTTGCTTTGTATGTATGTGAAGGTGGAATCTTGCAAGTTAAATTTGACCCACTTCCAGGTGTCCGATTGCGCCGAAACTTTACACACTGGTCCAGTCCCGATGACAATGCATGCTTATGATAAGCATGTCCTGATGCTGTATTGGTTCCAGACGAGGGAAATTGAAATTCGGCACACCCATTGGAGTATGGATGACAGTTAGTAGGTCCACCATGAAATTGCTGCCACCTCCAGGGTTGGCTCCGAGCAAGAGACCTCTTCAACCATCTGCAGCAGAGACTTAAGACTCGTAAATGATGAATAGCCATAAAAGGCATACCATGATATCCTAACCTTTAAAAGCTTTTAAGCATAAAAATTATAATATTTTTAATCCAACTTGTATGATGTATTGTTTTCACACTATTCTACTTACTCCGCATTTTAGTGTAAAACCTGCATAAAAATTATGATCTAAAAATTTTCACTTGGATATACAGATTAAGGAAATCGTATACAAAACCCGTGTATTAAGGACCACACACAGCAAGTTTAGTTGGGCAATTCTTGATTTTGTAGCAGGGAGGAAAGAGGGGTACAAACTTGCTCGTACTCGGCAATTCCTTTTTGTTCTCTCTTCGTATCTTTTATAAAGATGTAAAAAAAGAAGACAGGTAGCTTGAGGCTGAATGAATGACTGAATAGGAATGCTAAAATTGCTGAAACAAAATTGACACAGCGGCAAATTTTATAAGAGAATTGAGAAAGAATTGCCCAACTAAACTTGCTGTGAGTGGTCCTAGTCAAACGGGTTTTGAAGAGAAAATTAAGCTAGCCTTAATTTCTTTCTCGTGTGTTTCACATTTTTTTTTTTAGTTTTGCATAATTTAAAAATTTTATTTACATATTTATTTCTCTTTTTTTATTGTTTTCTGCGACTACAATTTCTGAGTTACAATTAGCTGCTTTCAGAAATTAACCTGGCACTCCCAAATGTAATTGACAATAAAATCTAAAGTACTCGTATGTACCCTAAACTCCATGCAAGAATACGAAAATAAATTCTTTAATTTAAAGAAACCTTATTAAAATTATGAATGCGTTGCTCATGCTCAAACAATTGTTTAACTTTTTACTACAGTCCTGAATATAAATTAAAAATATCTATGTACTTGTATACGACATACTGTATGTTTAATATTTTTAATCTTATTTTTATGTGTATCAAACATTCAATCAATTGAAATGACAAATAGGTGAAAGCCGATTTATGTCAATCAATTAAATTGAAACTTGTGCTTAATAAGACAGCACAGCAAGAAAATAAATCTATTATTTTGTGTTTTTTAATAACTTCACTTGATTTAATTTAATTTATAAAAAAATTTCTCGCTCAAAATTAAATTTAAATTTCATGTTGATTAATTTTATGTGAGTGCTTGTATGTATTATTAGTTTCTTTTTTATTTATATTTGATAAATAAACCAGGGATAAAAATTATTTGTGACCTGTTAACCGATTGATAAATAGTTTGTTTAATATTTCAATTCATATTAATTGATGTTTCTTAGAATCAGAGTTTAGTTAATATTTTGCGTTGAATTAAGTTGGTATAGCAACAATATAAAGGGTGTCACATAAAATTGTTATTCACATACATACCTGGAAAATGCAGTAGCTTAGGAAAGCAAAGTCCAATGGCTAGCTTTTGACTTCTTTTTTGATTATTCCATAATTATGTCGGCATACACACACACATATATATATATATATATGAAGTTTTGCTTATATTTAAATCCTTAAGTTACCTCAGGATTTCGTCAAGAGAAGCCAGCAAGAAAAACCCTTAATTTGCACACACAGAAAACATGTTATTTGTGTCACTAACGTGCTTAATTTTCTTAAATTAATTAATGCGTATAATTTTTCTCACTTTTTAATTTTACCCTAAAATTTACACTTTTAAAATCTTTTTTCTTTTTAATGTAATAAATTTGTTTCTTGCGAACAGCTGTTTTCTTTGCCAATTTCCCACTTATGACTGGTATTGCCACATTTTTATCCCAAAAAATAAAACCGCAAATAGAAAAAAAAACCTTGATACTCACACACACGATTTATTTTTAAATTAAAGATTTTGGCGCAAAAAATTTATTTTAACTTTTGCAATCGTAATACTCTATTTTAAATTTTAATCATATTTTACTTAGTAGACACTTATTTCTTTTTTTCATTTCATAGTACATGTGTGTTTTGTTTACATAAATTATTTTTATTTTATTTTTAGAATTATTTTAGACTGTGCTTTTTCTTACTTATTTCATTTTTAGTATTTGGATTCTACAATGCAGCATCAATTCAACTACTTGGTTGCTCTGGTAGTCTTGGGATTGTGCTATTTTTTTGGTAGCATCGAGGCTGCCACAATCGATAAAAGCTACGGATATTATCGCTTACCCACTTCTATAAAACCGTATCGTTATAAATTGAAGGTTCTTACCCATTTGGAGGATCCATCTAATTTAACATTTAATGGCCAGGTCGACATTCGTTTCAACGTTCTGCAAGATACTAAAAATATTACACTACATTCTCAAAACTTATTAATTGATGAATCGAAAATAAAAATCAAAAGCTATAAAGATGATCAAAAAATGGATTGTCTGTTATCCGTAAGCCAGGTACCGGAACAGGATTATTTTATCATACAGCTGTGTCAAACGTTGCGTAAAGGTCAGGCTTATAAATTGAGATTATTTTTCTCAGGTGTATTGAGTGAAAAATTACATGGCTACTATCGTAGTTCGTATGTGGAAAAGGCGACCAATAAAACAAAGTAGAAATTATATGTCTGTAGCCTAGCAATAGTAATTAATTAAATTTAATGTCTTAATTATTTTAGATGGCTTTCTGTTACTCAATTTGAGCCCGCTTATGCACGGGCTGCTTTCCCTTGTTTTGATGAACCGGAATACAAGGCCAAGTTTTATATATGGCTCGGACATCATAAATCTCTGACTGGCTTAAGTAACATGCCTATGGTAAAGCAGGTTAAAGTGTAAGTTTTCTTGTAGTTTCTAAAAATTTGTATCCTTTACAAAATTATTTGAAAAATATTTTTTTTAGAAATAGCACTAAGGATTTTGTTTGGAGTATATTTGAAGAATCTGTTCCTATGTCCACCTATTTGGTTGCCTATTCTGTCAACGATTTCAGCTACAGAAAGTCAGAATCAATCATGAACTCTAACAAAGTAGAATTTCGTACTTGGGCTAGATCGGAAGCTATTGATCAAGTTCAATTTGCTGGTGAAGTTGGCCCCAAGGTTTTGAAATATTACGAGGAAATATTTGGCATTCCCTTTCCCCTTCCAAAAATTGATCAAATTGCTATACCTGATTTTAGTGCTGGTGCTATGGAAAATTGGGGTTTGGTTACTTATCGTGAAACAGCTTTATTATTTGCTCCAGATGTATCCTCAAGCTCTAATGTATTGCGCATTGCTCAGGTAATAGCCCATGAATTGGCTCATCAATGGTTTGGAAATTTGGTAACTATGAAATGGTGGTCTGATTTATGGCTGAATGAAGGTTTCGCAACTTATGTGGCCAGCTTAGGCGTTGAGCACTTGTATCCCGATTGGCAGTCTTATAATGAAGAATCATTGGAAAACACTTTAAATATCTTCCGCAGAGATGCTCAATTGTCTAGCCATCCCATATCGCAACCAATTTTAAGCACCAATCAAATTGCTGAACGATTTGATTCGATTTCTTATAAAAAGGGTTCTGCCGTTCTACGAATGTTGCATTTAGTTTTAGAAGATGAAGCTTTCTTTGCTGGTGTAAGTGATTATCTTAATAAACATCGTTATGGTAATGCTGAACAGGATGATTTGTGGTCAGTGTTTACCGATAAAGCTCATCAGTATAGTCGCATAAATCCCAAACATAAAATGAAGGATATAATGGATTCTTGGACTTTGCAAACCGGCTATCCTTTGGTTAAAGTAGAACGCAATTATGAAACGAATCTGGTGAACATTTCTCAGCAGAGATTTTTTGAAAACAAAACTCTATCCGAACAACACAGAGACAAGCCAGAATGTTGGTGGGTGCCTCTCAGTTATACCATTGGAATGGAAATTGATTTCCAAAAAACCCGTCCACAATTTTGGTTGGAATGTGATGAAAACGGCAAAAGTAAGCCTTTGGAAGTTGCTTGCGCCGCGAAAAATGAATGGGTTATATTTAACCTACAATTAGCGGGCGTATATCGGGTAATGTATGACAGGGAGAATTTACGTTTATTGAATAACACCCTGAATAGTAAAGATTTTACTAAAATTCATGTCATGAATCGTGCCCAATTACTGGACGATGCTATTTGGCTAGCCTGGAGTGGATATTATGAGTATGATGTTACTTTAGATTTATTGGAATACCTAAAAGAAGAACGTGAATATTTACCGTGGAGAGCGGCTTTGGATGGTCTTAATGGTGTGAACAGACTATTGAAACCTTTAGAAGCCGAGTATGAATTCTTTAAGGTAAGAAGAGAAAATTAGATAAATTAATAAATTTTGTGTCTTAATTTAATTCCTGCTGTTTATTAATCTTAACAGCGTTATATGCGCTACCTTATAACACCAATTTATTACCATTTGGCTGGCATAAATGCAACAGAACCTATGGAATTACCTTCATTTACTAAGCGCTTGCATCAGTCACTTATTGTGAGTTGGGCCTGTCGTTTGGATATGAACGATTGTGTGTCAAATGCCATCAAAAGTTTCAATAAATGGAAGGCTACAAAAGATCCCAAAACAGAGAATACTATACCAGTTGATTTTAGGTCCACAGTGTATTGTACAGCCATACGTCATGGCACCGATGAGGACTGGCAATTCTTGTGGCAACGTTACAAGGAATCAAATGTGGCTACAGAAAAACAAACCTTTATTTTTGCACTTGCTTGTTCCCGTAACAATAAAACTTTAAGTGATTATGTGAAAATGACTTTTGAGAAGGATAGTTCCATACGTGAACAGGATAGTACTTTCGTATTTGGTGCTGTGGCACGCAATGAAATTGGTTTCCCAATAGCAAAACAATATTTTATTAAAAATATTGACAAACTAATGGAATTGTAAGTTGTTTTAAATTAATTAACCGGGCATTTGTATTCATTTCTTTTGTTTAACAATCCAGCTATAGTGGCTATCCCTATGATATGGCTTACTTGATTTCACCTATGGCGGGCCTAATCTCCAGTGTGGAAGATCGCAACAAATTACGTAGTCTTATAGACTCCAGGAAAGATTTCTTTAAGCAAATTGAAAGAAGTATTGCGAGCTCTTTCGAAACTATGGATTTCAATATACAATGGGTCAATCTTAATAGACGAATGATAAGTTCTCGTTTAAGATCACGTTTAAATATTTTGGATGGATAATTAAATATCCTGGATGAATGCTGTTGAGGCTGCCCAAAAGTCTAAACAGTTTTATTGCAAATTTACAATTAATTATTTAGTCTAGATTGAAAAAAAAAATTAAATTTATAGAATTTATGTAATTTATTAACAACATCAGCCCAGTTTATTTATTTAAATGGCCTTATGTAGTCTTTGCTGCACTTTTACATAAGTTATAGGATACCCAGCCCTAATGGGAATAATTTTATTTTATGACGATGAGCCTACTGAAACGACTGTACTTTTATTGTATTTTAAACGTTCACACACACACACACAATAAAATAAATGTGTTGCCACTATAATGTAAATTTATAACAAAAATGCTGTTTTATTTTTCATATAAAATTTAACAAAATATTAAGCTTTATTTATGCTTAATTCCGGAAATTGTGTTGGGTTATTGTAAATTTATTCTTTTACTCATAATATTCTCAAGAGTTATTTATTCAGTACAATAAGTACTGAAGGGGGTAGCATATCTATATGGACCATTTCATTAGACGCTACTCTGAATGCTCAGTAGTTTACTCCCAACATTTCTTGGGAAACGTTAGAACGTTTATATTGTAAAAACCATTGACTAAATAAGAATTATTTCATATAAAATTTTATTCATTTTATATGAAATGTTGTAATGAAAATTAAAACTTTTTAATTAATTAAAATTAAAATCGACAAATTCCATATCGAGCAATAGGTAACGAGGCTCTCCATACAAACCTGTTGTTTACTCTGTAAAAAAATTAAAATTTAGAATTAGAAAATAAAATTAAATGACATCAGAACATGGTGTTTATTGGACTTTTGAAGTAAAGATGATTTTTTTCTTTGTTAATTAATAAATAAAATTAGGAATTTAAAAAAAAAAAAAAAATTTTATTTTTTTAAAACATGCTTCTGTTTTTGTTTTGTTTTTAAAGTTTTTCACTTGTTTGCTTGTTTGTATTCATACATATTTAATTTTTTATTTATTTCTTATTCTTTAATGATTTTTTTTTATAATAATAATAAGAGTTATTCTGTGTGACGTATAATAATAATAATAATAATATTTCTTTATTATATTACTGATTTAATTTTAATTTTTTCCTCTTAATTTGAAGTTATTGTTTTTATATAATGTGTACTTAATAATTTTTCCTTTTATATATAATTTTTTTTTAATTAATTTTGTTTTTTAATTTATCAATAATTCATTTCATGATTGATAAACAATTTAACACTTAATATGCTTTTTTTGTTTGTGTGTGTGTGTGTTTTTTTTTTTCTTATATAAATATCATAATTAATAAGTTTTAAGTGTTTACTTTGTTTTTTAATGTACAATTTAATATCTTTTATAAGAAAAATATTTTAAAACTTTTATTTTTATTTTTACAAATTAAATAAATAAATATTTTTTTATTATTAAATTAATTTCCAATATTTCGACACGCCTTCGTGTGTCTTTCTAATAAATAAAATACATATATAAAAAGACCCAAAAGCTTAAAAAATATTTATTTATTTAATTTCACATAAAAAAGTTCAAATAATCAAGATTTGTATTTTTAGAAATAAAAAAAATTGCCGCAAGATTGGGTTTCCGGTTGTTGAAATAAAAAAAATGAAAAAAATTATGTAGCATACTTTTAGAGGCAAATTTTATTACGCTATCGCAATAAATACTAAAGGGCTACACAAGCAACTTGAAAGCCACACATCACTGCAACCGTGTGTTATATTTTTTTTAATAAAAAGTGTTTGTTAAGCTACGATCACATTATACACAAATTTTTGTCGAAATAAGGGTAACCACTACTTTTTGGCAAATGTTTTTATAATTTAACATGACTTTTATTACATAAAATTAATTCAAATAATACAATAATGCAAGTATGTTGTATTTTATTAAAAAATTTAATTAATTTAAGCGAAAATTTCTTCAAAATATATAAACGTATGTGTAGATAACATTGTGGTTATGCTTATTTTGACAAATATTTGTTTAATGTGACCGTAGTAGCTTAAATAAAAAGAAACAAAATTACTAGCGTAAAGATACCGTCACATCACGCAAATATTTGCCGAAATAAGCCTGACAAATATTTTTAAACTCTCCAATGACTCGTATTACATAAAATTAATTCCAATAATAAGATAATGCAAGTATGTTGTATTTTAATAAGAGATTAAACCATTCTAAGCCAAAATTTCTTTAAACTATACAAACGTAAATTTAGCTGATATAGTAGTTATACTCATTTTGGCTAATGTGGCCGTAACATACGGTTTACTTGAACAATTTTTTTTGATGATAGTGTGTGAGAAAAGGAAGATTTTCTCTCTTTCTTGTTGTGTAAATTTTGATAAGACCAAATTTCAATTTGTTCAAACAATTGTTTTGTATAATAAATTTTTTATGTTTGTTTGCAATAATTTTTTTTACAGAGTTAATATTTTAACAAATTTTAACAACTTTATTTTCTTTTAATGTTTTTTTTTATATATTTTTTTTCTGTTATATTTTTTTATTATTTCTTTCTTTATTAAAGCCTTGTTAGCAAAATTGTTATACAAGCAAGTCTGTTTTATTTTAAATTATTGTTTTTCTTTTTTTTTTTAATATGATTTTGTTTTTAATTGTACTTCTACAAATATTTGGTAATAAAGAATTTATTAAAAAAGAATTAAGAAAAATTATATGTATGAGTTTAAGGATTTTTAATTTAATTAAAAATCGATCTTTTTAAATTTTTTAGTTAAGTCCAGTGTAACCATTTTATATATATAATTTTTTTTTTTTTAATTCTTGCAATATTTATTTCTTGCTATTTGCTACTTAAAGTTTTAATAAATTTTTTCATGTATGTATATAATTTGCTTGTATTTTTTTTTTTTGGTTTTTATGTTGAATACTTTTAGGCATTTATTATTTTAGAGTTCATTGCAAAAATTTCAGGGCTTGAATTATTAGTTTTGCTTTTATTTTGTAACACTAATTGTTTTTTTTTTTCAATTTAAATATTGTTTTATTTGTTGTGTTAGTAAATTCGATATTAAAATTGTTTAGGCTTTTTTTTTAATAAATATTTATGATTTGTTTTATGTTTGTTTTTGCTAAAGGAAGGATGTTTTGTTTTAGGAATCATTAATCTTTTGCTTTTATTTAATAATATTTATGAGAAAATTCTTTTGGCGTTTGCCCTTTACCTTGCTAGTAAAAAAAAATATTTATTTTTTATTTTTATAAATATGTTAATGGAAAATACTGGATTTTGTAGCTGTTTGTAATTTTTATTGTTTTTTTTTTTTCGCAAAAGGGAAAACAATTTCTAGTGTAAAGGGGTGTTATTATTCGGCACAGTTTGTTTAAATTTTGTATAATTTGAATACTCGTACACAAGCATCTCAAAAGTTTCAAATTATGAATTTTTTTTTCTATATATTTACAAGAAAATGTTTTTTATTTATTTATTTTTATTTTTGTTTTGTTTGCTAATATGAATTATTTTATATATATTTTTTTTTTGTATAACAAGAACTGTTTCTATTAAATGCCTAATAATAGCGGTAAAGTCCCTTGTATCCCGTGTAAAATTGTAAAAATAAAAAATTTATTTTACACACAACAACACAATATGAACACCCATAGTAAATATGGGCTGCACGAGCATACTTGAAAGCCACACATCACTACAAACATGTGTACGGGTAATATTTTATAATAAAAAGTGCTTGTATGCCATTTCAAGTATGCTTGTGCAGCCCTTTAATAGAAACTAACACATACTCATGGGATACAAAATCACACATACACAAAATTTCTATCACATTTTTCACAATGCCCTTAAGAACTTGATAGAAACTTTCTTCTACACTATAATAGATATTTATATCAACAATGTCAAGCAAATGACAGATCAATTGAGGGACGTTTTACAATTGTGTAAGTAACACAAAACAAGTATAAAAACAGCTGTCACTAAATTGTGCCAATTTTTAGTTTTGAGATAAATTGGATAAGTTAGCCCCACAGTTGTTTACATTTTATTACCATAGTTTACAATTATTAGAAAATTCCATCACGCTTTGTATTTAAAATTTTCCGTAAATATGCATTAATTGTAAAAATATTCTTAAGCATGAATTCCGCTACTGTGTTCGTTTTAGTTTTTGTGAAATTGTAAGGGAAATCATAAAAATAATCATACATAAAAATGAAAGCAATAATAACTAACTTTTGGTTGTGGTTTATACACAGCAAGTTTTCTTGCATCGAATCTGTAGGTACTGTTTTTCAAACAAAATTACTTAAAAGTCAAAAGTTGATTCGGCAAAAAAGAATAAATAAAATTGTTAACTCTAATTGTAAGTGTGTTTGACCTTTTCTTTCTTTTATTAAAACGACTAGTTTTTTTAACTTTTTCATATTAATATCGCACTTCGCGTATTATTGATGCCGCACGGAAAGTAAAATTTTGCGGAAAGAAATATCGATCGATATACAAATTGCTATTATTCATTCCGGCGTAATTATCTTATTATTTTGAATTGTTTAATTTAATTATGAATTAAAAATAGTCTTTTGTGAATGAATTGTGTTAATTTTTCATATGCATTTCTTAACACCAAAATAAATTTAAAATAAATAAAAAGAAAATTAATTTTCAATAAATAAATCAAAATTATTTTCTGCAAATACAATAAATTAAGCTAAAACACATTTAATTTTTGCGAAATATTTTATTTTTTCTTAAATTTTTGATCTTTCCGTTTGCCTTCCGCAATTGCGGAACGGAATAAATAATTAGAAGAAAAGGAAACAAAATATCGATATAAAAATAATTAATTATAGCCCTTTTAGTTTTACAGGGATCATTTGAAAATCATTGCTATTTATCGTTTTTCACTTTTTGACAATAAAGTAGTAGAAAATCGCAAAAGAACACAAATATTTTGTTAGAACGTAAAAGTAAGTCTGCCGTTCGTTAGCTGTACAAATGATCCTTTGGTAATATAATAATACTGATAATAAGTCGGCTTTCGAGTACACATGTTCCTGTCATATTAATGAAACTAAACCTACGGTCACATTACCTAAATATTTGTCGAAATAAGCGTAACCACTATTTTTTGGCCAATATTTTTATAGTCTAATATGACTTGTACTGCATAAAATTAATTTAAATAATATAATAAAGCAAATCTGTTGTACTTTAATAAAAAAAATTGTATTAATTTAAGCGGTCTTGCTTATTTCGACAAATATTTGTTTAATGTAACCGTAGCTTAAGGCATCATTGAAATTTGCAGCTCATCTTACTTTGCTTTACAGTGTTTGCCAAATCAACTTAGGTTTAAGAGAAAAGAAAAAATTTAATTAAAAAATTTAGGCTTAAAATAAATGTAATTACATAAAAAAAATGCTGTTGCGCACTCGCAAATGCATAATTTCCAAATTTTTAGTTGGTGTGTAATTCTCGATTGTCATATTTTTTAATCATCAAAAAATTAAAAATTTGCTTTCTTAAAAAAATCATTAAAAAGAAAAAATGAAGAATATCTTCAATTTTATTTTTAATTTCGATACCTGCACATGGTGCAAATAAAATGAGTCATACTTCATTCAAATCTATTCATAAGTTCTAAACTTTATCGAAATTTAGTGTTACCATCTTATTTACAATTTATAAATCTATTTTGATGAAATTTTTATTGGTAGCATATGCAGGTGTCAACATTAAGAACACAATGTAAGATTTAATTTTTTTTTTTTAGATTTTTAAAAATGAAAAAAAAATTTAATTTTCTTCAAAAAATATGTTTTTTACAAAACTTTGGGAATATTTTAGATACTACAAAACTGAAAAAAATCCAATATAACATAATTCAAAAGTTATTTTATTACCGATCCTTGCGTGTTTTTGTAAATCGAATCAGAGTTAGTTCCAGAGCTATTGCGAATTATATGACATAACCTCTTCTTTTTGTATATAACGGTAAATCAGAGGGGTTACTCTGTATTGCGATACGAAAAAAAAAACGACACGAAATCTAATATTTTTGCATTTGTCTGATAGTACCACGCTCTGTAATGCGTAAATGCATATCAAGAGCCAACGCCCAACATTTAGCTTTTGCATCGCTATAGAGATTAGCTTCCCATCCAAGTTTAGATTAACAAAGTTGCTATACAATTTGAATCAGGCTATCAAATACACACACTAAAAATCAGTTTTACATTTTGGCAACACCAAAATCATTGTAAAACTGTGTAATTGTTATTTGGACAAACCATAATTTATGGTTCACAACACTTAACTATTTTGGTGTTGTGTGTTGTGAATTGCGATTACCTGTTGTGTTGTCTTTTCAGTTGTGTATGTTAATTTTCGGTGATTATCATTCACAACATGTTGTTTTATGTGTTGTAAAAAGATATAAAAATAGACAACTGGTTTTTAGGTATTGTCTCATTGTTGTGATTACATTTTTGTCGGTTTAAAAATAAAAATGCAGAATAATTTTTAAGTAAAATTGTAAGAAATGTATTTTTAGTAGATTTTTTTTCAAGATTTTTATTATTTTATTTAAAATTCAAGAAACAGTTGTCTGAGAAACTGCATCATATCATTGATTCTACTTTCTTATAACTACCATCAGCCAAAAAACAAACACCGGATTGATGATTTTAAAAAATTTGTCTGTTTCACTAGCGAAACCATTCTTGTTTATGTGGAACAATTTAAAAAATTTAATTCCAGAAAATGTTTGCTAACATTGTTCTAATGGGTTGGAACTGTTCTGAATTTTTTTTTACGAACTCGTGCGATGTCTGTTTTCTGTGTACTGTGAAACACGTTAATCTCCAAGTTTTTTTGTTTTATTTAACTTTAACAAAATATATTTATTTAAGTGCACTTAATTTTCTTTTTCTTTAATGTTGTTTTCTTTCAACTTCCCAGTTTTTTGCATGCACGCTTGTATTTTTAAGAAAAATCTACTAACATTAATATACAACTGTGTGACGTACACAACAGCTAGATGTTGTGAACCATAATCGCATGTTCAATTAATGTTGTGTTGTAAGCGAGACAACACAACATTTTTGTGTTGTGAACCATAATCAGGGAGTAAATCTTTTTTTTAGCACCTCCATTACACAACAGCAACAAGTTAAAGGAAAAAAAATTAATAAAAATAATAAAATGAAAAACAAATAAAAAGTTATTATTATTTAAAATACATTTTTCACACAAATTTATTAATAATATACACATATGTAGTTCTTCTATTAAATAGCTTTATGTAAATAGGTATTTTTTTAAATTAATTTTTACTCGTAATTGAATAATTTAAGCCGAAAGCTGTTAAACGAATTATATTTATAAAATAAACAAAAATGTAACTATGAAGAGAGCAACTAAAACTTATTTTAAACAATTAAATTAAACAAAATATTAATCTTTATTTGTGCTTTATTCCAGAAATTGTGTTGGTTTTAAAATTTATTCTTTTACTTATGATATTCTCATGAGTTATTTATTCAATAAGTACTGAAGGCGATAGCATATCTATATGGACCATTTCAACAGACGATACTTTGAATCCTGAAAAGGGTAAAAAGGGAAGAAGACCTAAAGCAATTTTATTTTTGATGCGGAAATAAGGTAAAGAGTAATTAATTTTTTTAAAATAAGTCAACGTGTCCTGTGGGAGAGGAAGCCCAGATAAAAGAAGATATTCGAATGTATATATAGATGATTATTACATACATATGTATTATTTGTTTGAAATAAGGAAAAATTTAATTTTTTTTTTTATTTTGTCTACGTTAATTTTAAATTATTATAATTCCGATTGTAATTTAGTTTTTTTTTTTTTGTGATGTTCATTTAGTGTTACAGAATTAAATTTTTTTTTGCTTTCGTATTTCACACTTTTTGATTGTGAAGAAAAAATATATATAATTAATTTTTCTTTCTAAGAGTAGGATAATGAATACATATAAGCGATGAAATTATAACAAAAACAGAAAATTAAAATTGATTATATTAAGATATCGATAAAACCCCCTAAGCGAGCTCCTTGAGGTATAGTAGATTTTTTTTTGTAAAAGAGATATAAATAAAGTACGTCGGTTGTATGCTAAATCCTGCGTAGAGAGGAATAGAAATTATTTTTTTACGGTTTAAAGTTCGAGTGCAAAGATTTAATTTGCAAGAGGAAAATTCTATGATATTTTAAGGCATTTTTTTTTTTTTTGAACTTAAATAATTTTTTTTTATATAAATTGAATTAATTGAATTTTTATATATACATAGAAACGAAGATTGTTTATTTAACACAATAAGCAGTTTGTAAAATTTAGCAATTAAGTGAATGTCTGTTCGCCGTCAAGTAGAAATAAAAATATGTAAGAGTTTGTATTTGATTTAAAAGAAAAAAAAAAATTAATTGCTAAAGAAGATAAATCGGGTTGGTTGATGTAGGCGTATGGTATAGGTAAGTGTGTGTGGTTAAGTGGGGGACATGTAAAAAAGAAAGGTAAAATTCATTTCCCAGGATGGGCGGGAAATTATGGAGAGATTTCCCATCAGAACTCTCCATAGATATGTCCCCTGGCTGAAAGCTGTTTAAATTTTTTTTATTATTTCTTTTATTATTTTCATTTCATTTTATTTTTTTATTTTAATTTTTGGTTCACTTCCTTTTAATTTATTTTTTTTTTATTTCATTATGATTTAATTTTATTTATTGTTACTGACTCTGGCTACGGTTACGGGTTGGGACTTACCCTGAATTGCTAGTCGGTGGCACAACAACTGTGGTGCACGATAGTTAAGGGTCAGGTAACGTTGAGAGTAACCTACTGAGGATTCAGAGTAGCGTCTGATGGTATGCTATCCCCTTCAGTACTTATTGTACTGAATAAATAACTCATGAGAATATCATGAGTAAAAGAATAAATTTTAAAACCAACACAATTTCTGGAATTAAGCACAAATAAAGATTAATATTTTGTTAAACTTTTAAATTCCAAATAGAAATTATTACACAATTAAATTAAAATTAAAAAATAAAACATTTTTGCAAAGAAAAACATAAAAATAAAATTAATTATGTCATTATGTAAAAAAAAAGAAAACATCAATAAAAACAAAGTTAAATATGTCAATATGTTTTTAATCTTATATAAAGAATTATTATCATCAGTAAATTTTTTTATATTTTATTTTATATGTATGCATGTAGTATATTTTATATATATGTATGTATATAATTTTCATTTTATTTCTCATACTTAATACATATATTAATTAGGTATTTACTCAATTTTTATGTTTACAACATGTATGTATGTATGTATAAATATATACTTGTAGGTGTGTTTGTTTCTTGTTTAACGTTTACATATTTATTTATTTAGTTTATTCAATAGTTCAATACATAACAATTTATGCAACAAATCAGTCCAATAGAAATATATGTATGTATGTGTGTGTGTTAGTTTGCTTAATAAAATACACATAAAACAATTTCGTTTGCAATGTTAGTAAATGAAAGCTTAGGCATTCACTTAATACTCTATAAAAAATTATTTCATCTTTAAAAGCTAAAAAAATGCTGTGGAAAGAAATTTTAAAATGAAAAATACAACTTTTTAAAGAAATTCTTTCTGAAGATATGTTTATTTGAAAAACACTTTTATACACCGCATGTATTCTTGTTGCAAATATGAATTCAGATTTATAACATTAAATAGCTAATGGAAAATCTATGCAACAATATAAGCTAGTGGCGAAATGCTAGTGTGTTTTAACTGCTGAAGTGTCGAAAATTACTTTTAACATTCGAGACAGCAGACTACCAACTACACGAATACAAATGATGTTGGCTACAAAGGTCACCTTGTAGCCAAGTACTTAATTGTTTAGAATTGTCAATACAGAGCTGTTGGTTATAGAGAGATATATTTCAGTGGTGTCACGTTCAATTTTTTAATATGTGTAAAAATAAAAAGAGATAATTCAATTCTTTTCTTTAAAACCTCTTGATTATCAAATAAAATGAAATATTTTCAAACGCTCATTTCTTATTATACTGGCAGCACTAAATTGTTCATTGCCGCCAACGAAAATAGAAATTAGCCTAAAGGTGATGACAGCTACAACGGTGGTCGTATATCGATGTAAACTTGTTGTTGTGAAAATAATCATTTTCATATAAACATTTGTATTCTATTTCTGACAAGTTGAAATAGGTAGCCTGCTCTCTCTCTCTCTAATGTGTTTAAAAAAAAAGCCCACAAATACATGATTGATGTGGAAATTTGATGTGTGTATAACCCGTTTTAACCATGTGTTTTTAAATTTGAAATTTATTATTATATTTAACAGAAGATATATAACTTGTAGTGACAAACAACCAGGACAAAATGGCAGAATTAACAAGGTACTGACAATAGAACAGCATACATCTCCTGCTATCTTTACTAAACATCAAAATTTGTTTGCTAGCCGATGTTTTATACATAGAAAGTGTAAGTGTATAAATGAATTACATTGATATTTTCTCTTTTAGTAGTATATGTATTTGACACATAGGAGAGAAGAGACGCCTGTTGTTTTTGCATTTTAATATTTGTTGTAGATTTGTCACTACCTTGTATAATTTTGCCAAGAATTATACACAGTAAGGTATTCTTTCTAACAGCCACTAAATTACAAAAACAACCCTATGGTATGTGCTTTAAAAAAAGGGAAATTCAATGCAGATCCGGTTATACACTCACACTTCTCTATGTATTGTATTTTGAGCATAAATACAGTGGCCCCCACAGAATGTAAACAAATTTTGACAGCTAAGCAGCCAAAATGGGGAGAGCAAAAAGTGTACAGCTGCCTTAAATGCTTTACCATATAGAATTCTGGCATGCATCTGGCATAGAACCTCTTTGTTTATAACAACATTCATAACATCACAATCGACATGTTGTTATTTCACAATGTAAAAGTTTACATACACAGTGTGAACAACATCTTGTTTATTGGTATCTTAACTAAACTGCAGCCCTTAGTTAAATAAAAAGTCTCGGAATTTGAGCCAAAAAAAAGTTAGTTTTATGTAAATATAACTGCAAGAATGTTTTTTTTTATTCTACTAGTTTCATGTGTATATTCGTATAGTATTTTAAAAATAAATACAATATTAACTTAAGCTCAATTTCAAAACCTTCAATTAACTAGTGCTTAACTATGGTGCGTTGCATTACCTTTTTTGTATAGTACGTGCATATGAGAGAACACAAAACAGGAGTTTAAAATAATAAGGAAAAGTGACAGGTTCACAAAGAATTTACTAATCAAATAAACCAAAAAAGAAAAAAATTTAAAAACTAAATTTTAACAATGGCAATCCTTAAAATACTTGAGCTGTTCTAATAACAAGTTTACTAATTTAAGTCAACTTTTGAACCAGAGCAATTGCAAGCTTTTTCCAACTTTTTTTCAAATTGACTACCAGAGTCTGGCACTTTCTCTTTATCTCATAAATTCAAGAGGTAACATGGCAGATTTACTTAAAAACGGTTTGTTATAAGTGATTATAAACAAAAACCAAAATTCCGCAACAAAATTTCTTGAAAGTCATACTTACACTTTTTTTAATCTGCTTCAAAGTTTTAAAAATATAAGAAAAATTGTAACGAAAACCTAACTTTTTTATGCAAAATTAAGAAATGTTTAATGTTCAAAAAGCTATTTAAAATAGAAAGGGATAAAAATCCTCCGTTTTTCTTATCCTATCATGTGCTTCCGCACAAAGCGAACTGTATTGTATTAAAATCGATACACAACTTTCTATTTATTATACACTAAAGGTAGAAGGAAATACATACTAAAGGGCTGCACAAGCATACTTGAAATGGCTTACAAGCACTTTTTAATATAAAATATTACACATGTTTGTAGTGATGTGTGGCTTTCAAGTATGCTTGTGCAGCGTCACAAGCTTCAACGCGTTTTACGCTCCTGTCAAAAAAGTTAAAGCAATTGGGGGATTCACAGTAGTGTCATATCAGTCATAAAGTCTTAATGTCATATTAGGCCTAATTACGAGTGTCGCTCTCGTAGTTGAAATTACGACAGGCAAATGTAAATTATATGACCGGCGTTGTCACATATCACCGTTTTCGTCACGACAACAATACTCATAATTAGGCCTATTATTTTATGTTGTGTTTCAAACAACAACAAAAAAAGTCCTAAAATAATAAAACTTTTTCTACTGTGTTTAATATTTTATTATAAGTCCTCAATAGACTCAAATCTGAAATAACACACTGAATTATGAGGAGTTGCTCACAACAGTCCTATATTTTCTTGTTTTCTTTAAACATATGACATAATATCTTAATTATTCGATCTTCTTATTTTCAGTTTATGTAAAATTTATTTGAGCTTAAGATCTTTTTTATTAATTATTTGTTTTTTTCTTGTTTTTATAAAATATAATTTTATTATTTTTATTTCGATATTTCGCTACATCTTTGTGTAGCATCTTCAGAAAATATGTTTTTTTTTAATAATATAAATTTTCTTTTTAAATTGAAAGAAAATCTAAAACATACTATGAATATACATATATAAACATTAGGGCGGGTCGATTTGTATGGAGGCAAAAAAAATCGCTCAAATTACAAGGAAAATCGTATTCTAGAGATCAAAATAACAAACTTTGCCGAAGGAACCATATCTCTACAATGTATTTTGAAGTCCCGACTTTTCACCCAAAGGGTCAATAATTTTTTTTTTATTTTCTTTTCTATTACTAAGTAAAATTCATTTTTTCATTTCATTCTGACTAAATAAATTTCTAAAGAGAAAAATAAACCCCAAAAATAAAAAAACAACCATTTCGCTGATTTTTTCTTGTAAAGTGCCAAAAATGGTGATTTTTTTTAAATGTTTGTATGGGGAACCCCCCAGGGGTGGTTCCAGAGGGTGTGCCACTGGCATAGGTGGGTCGGCCCTCCAAAGTTAGTGGGGGTCGGTCATACATTTTGACTCGATTGAGGTACTCTAAATGGGTCAGTCAGATTTTTCAAAATTTGACGCTTCTGATCAAAAGTCGGGACATCAAAATACATTTTAGAGGTATGGTTCCTTCGGCAAAGTTCGACCCGCCCTAATACACATACATACTCGTACATGTATATAAATACATTCTGTCACAATTTCTACGATATCTTTAAAGCTATTGAGAAGATTGAAAAAAAATGTAGGTACGATTTAAAAGAAATTTCGTATTTTCTTTATAATAGGTAAGTTTCACATACCTATGTCATGTCACCTCTTGAACCTAGAAGATAACGGTATAACTCGAATATCAGAAACATCAGTGCGTTTCAGTAACTTTTATTACGAATATTCGCAACGAAAAAAACAAGTATAACGATATTTTATCGAATTCAGTATTTAGTATCTTGCCAATAAAACATTCGGTACTATAGCAATCGTTATTTTTGTCTGAAAGTAACTGAATACCGGAATTCAATAAAATATCGTTATACTTGTTGTTTTTTCGATACGAATGTTCGTAATAAAAGTTACAGCCCTCCAAAATACTTTGGCAACAGTTTGCATTTGCACGGGTCCAATACCTGTGTATTTCACGTCTAATGTAAACGCTGCCCATAGTCAATAGTTAAATAAAGCTTGTGAATTTAGGCTCAAGTCTAATTTTTTATGTATGTATACATGATGTATATAGAAATACTATATATATATATATATACATGTATATATTGAGTGTATGTGTGTTTTGTTGTTTGTTTGCTTGAATCAAGTTTTAACTTAAATTACCTGTTCTTTACAATTGCATTTAGTCATCAAGCTTTTTTTATTGTTATCATTGTTATTGTTATTGTTATTGTTATTGTTATTGATAATAATAATATTATTACTACTGCTGCTATTATTGTAATTATTATTATTATTTATATTAATATTATTGTTATTACTGTTGTAATTGGTATTATTGCTCTTATGCTTACTTTTAGTTATCGCTGATGTTGTTGCTGTTATTGTTGAATCTCACATACGCATACCTGAACTGTGTGCACTATGACCACTACTTTGTAGACTTTCATTTGACCAGGATGTCTGTGGTGATGATGTAATCGGTCCAGGTGATGATGTTGATGCCGTTGCCGATTTAGGTGGTGTTGACTGTAAATTGTAACGGGCATAAAAAAGTAAATACGGCGTTATAGTTATTTTACGGGCCGGTGATAATAATTCTTCAAATTCTCTTTGTGTCATAGCCTTGATTTTATCATCATCACACATATACCAAATTGGTTCACTGGAATTATTTTGTATGGTGGCATAGGAGGCCTTTGTTGAACCTCTGCCTGTACTGCCATAGCCCGATGTGTTAGTTGATGAACTGAAGGGATGATGCATATTATTATTATAGTTGGTGGTGGTAGGGTGATTATTATAGCCAGTACCACCATTAGAATATTGGGAAGATTCTTCACTAAAATCACTGGTACTACTATTGGCTGATTGATATTGTAATTGTTGTTGCGCTGTTAGACGCATGGCGCAACAATTAATACTTTGACATGTAATTGGACACTGGGATGTTGTTGAACCACCAACGCCAACGCCAACGCCAACGCCAACACCAACGCCAGTATTGTTCATGGTTAATTTTCCAATGCCATTCGTTATAGCTTTGCTACTAGTATTTAGACCATTTAGTTGTTTTACATTTTTACTCATATCACCTGAACTAGAAGCCTTACTGCGGCCAAATTTCATTTTCATTTTCATAAAGCCTGTACTCGATGTGCCCAAACCCGAAGACGCTGTTGCTGATGATTGCGTACTATTAGTTCCAGCGCTGGGGCCATTGCCAACCGCTGTACTCAAATTACGTTCTTGACTAACTCTTCTTCTTTGTTCTTTAGGACAATTAATGTATTCATTGGCCCACTCCAACGAACAGGTATAGGCAATGTAATGGCCCACAGACATGGTTGCGCCCACATGTGTTATAACGCTGTACAATTTATAAATGTGCAACTTATTGGCATCACTTAATTCACAGCATTTCGAGCAGAAGCATTGTAATGTAAATGACGTTGGAATGTAACTGTTGATCTTTTCCATGCCACCTGAAAATCTGCTCAGCTGTATGATTAATAAACGTGGTAAGACCTCATAAGATATTGATCGTATGGCCTCTGTATACCCGCAGCATTGTTCACAGCGGTATTTATTTTCGTTGCGAAAATATTCGCGCGTTATGCAGGAGTTCTATGCAGTATAAAAGAACAGAATTTGAAAATAAAATAACAAAAATGTAACAAAATTACTTGACAAATTCAAATTCATTTTTTTTTTTTTTTTGCAAATGCTGAAACTATTTTAAACAATTTTTTTCTTTCACTAATTTATAGTTTGTTTCTCAATGAAAAGGAAATATTTTCGATGACGATGACTCGAAAGAACAAGAAAGATCTAAAATCCGATATCACTGTGACAGAAAATGTCAAAATCAGAGTATACGAATGAAAGAAACCCAAATTGGTTGGAATGTGAAAAATAAAGTTTTCTTTTTTGGTTTTTGACTTAAAATGTGACAACACTTACCTGTATAAATGAACTTGGTCTGTCCATATATTCTTTGCTTTCGTAACCCGCTTGAGGCACCGGTACAGCAATATCTATCATTGTTTCCTTTTGTTCAGTTATTGTTTCACAGCTCAAACACTTTGTAGTGGACACAGTAATGCCCTCGAAATCTTCATTAAAAAAATCTAGGCCCAATTCTCTTATTTTACTCTCTAAACGTTGTTTGTCCTTTAATATTAAGGCCACAGCAGTGGGTGCATCCGTTTCATCACCTACACACGCCATCATTTGTGACGATGCAGAATTTGGGGGTGAAGTAAGTGAACCACCTGCTGCCGCTGCAGCTGTTACAGAGGCTGGAGTTGTTACTGACAAACTGAGATCATTTGTATTTAAATAGAATGAACTATTTGCAGTGGTTGTGGTCTGCGAGTTGCCCGACAAAAGGGCGTCCTTAAGAGGTGATTGTAGGCGGGAATTTTTGGAACTTTTACTTTCATCTTTTCGCTTTGATTTGCGTGAAAAGAATGAGGATGTTTTTGAACTTGCTGAGGCTAAACTATTACTATTGTTACTATTACTACCGCCCATGCCAATACCACCACTACCACTAATAGTAGGATTATGGTTTTTTATTAAATCACGTTCAATATCATCCGGGTTAGATATGTACCTGCAAAAGGAAACACACGCAAAATAAACCTTAAGTAAAATGTAATTTGAAAAACTTTTTTTTTTCTAAATAACAAGTCAAAATTATTATGCAATGAATAGTTTGGTTACAACTTACCCATTCAATATCACATCGGGACACTCAGCTATGGCCTTAATTAATGTTTGACTTGTTTCTCTTATGCTATTTAATAGACACATCAGAAACTCATGCGCATCTTGTTGTTGATTACCCTCAAATATACTGCTGACATCTTGTATAGCATGTAGTAGCGTGTCAGCATGATGGGGCTCTGTTGATTCACTGATCTCATGGAGATGTAAACACTGATACAATTCATGCAGTTTTTCAGTTAATACCTGATGACTACTTTTTTGGGTAACTTGTGTCAGGGCTGTTGAAGTCGTTGCTGAAGGTGTTAGATTCGCTGCCGTGCCGCTGGCATACTGTTCCATTGAGGCTAAATCTTTACTACTCCAGCTGCGTGCACTTTCCATATGTACTGCACTTATGCCCCGGCCTAAGGAAGACGATTTTGCTCGCGCTCTCGCTATATTCTGTTGCAAAGCATTCAAATCCGCTAGCAAATGATGAAGGTTGTGCAAAAATTGTGGGGCAAATCTTAGAGTATACACTACAGAGTTCAAGTAGCAAGTGTTACCAATATTACACAGTGTTCCCATGGTAGGTGCCAGATTGATCGCGCTACCATTACCCACTAAAGATTGATTCAAATTACCCACTATACCTGAAGCACTACTTCCTGATAAATAATATTGATTTGCCATTTCTTGTGTATCACATGTGTCATTCATTACTAAAGCGCCTGTGGCTCCTCCGCTGCTGGCACTTGACCGACTTGAAGTCATATAACCATTGCCAACTGCACCAGCACGACCATCATTGGTCGTTTGAAATGGACGCTCATATAGCGACATTATACGTGCTCTTTTCTTTAAATTCGTAGTTATGGGTTCGATTGGCAATGGTTTAAGAAAACTTGTCGCCGTTTGTTTATGATCGTTTCTATCTAATGCAGTAGCGTTTACTGCACCTGCTGCTGATGCTGTTTTTTCAATTTGTACGGCTGAACTGGCTGCAATACGTTTTGGTCGTGGTTGGTGTAGTGTCGCAAGGCTTAGAAGTGCAACTGCTGTGTTATTACGTCTACGTTTGTTATTCGGTTTCTTAACTTCGTCACTTAAAGTTTCAATAAGATTTAAAGTTGCACTATCAAGGACTGGATTAACTAAGGAAGGTAGGCCAAATGCCAAATAAATAAATTAAATTCTGTTTATGCCATACAAAAAATAAAGTAAAAAAATTTTTTTAATTAACCCAGGAATAGATTCGTTGAACAATTTTTCTAAAATTGTAAAAATATTTTGCCAAATTTGTCATACTTAGCTATGCCAAAAAGTTTTAGTAATCAAAGCCGGCGTTGACCGTTATCGTGGAAGTTAAATAAAGAAAGTTTTTTTCAAACCTCACCCCGCATATTTTAACTGTTTACGAATGTTTTAGTGAACTATTTTCCTTTCCTTAATTGCATATTACATATTAATTTTCTTTCCTTTTACTTAATATAAATAATTTTTTTAAATAAAACAAAAAAAAATGGTCATTGATTACTTAACGTGGTCGCTAATTTATTGTATGACATACAAACAAACATTACATTATACGTGCGTAGTGTGATAAATAAAAACTTACCTTTCTTAATAAATTGCTTAACAACCTGAGTTGTATTCGTCTCCTTTTTAATCTCACTACTTTGAATGTTCTTTTCATCTACTAATTCAGGAGCGGTTGCAACTGAAGCAAAGCTTTTTAATCTATTTTGTGCTGTTTTATCAGATAGTTCTTGTTGTTGTTGTTGTTGAACGTTTTTTCTTATCCTTAATGTTGCCAAACGGGCTTTAACCTCTTGACTTTGATTTGTTAGTGGTTTCGATAATGTTGATACTTTTGTTGCAGTTGTTGTTGTTGTTGGACTTTGTGTTGATTGTTTTTGTTTATTATTATTGTTAGAGCGTTTAGATGTTGTTACACTATTATTTTTATAATTTTTGTTTTTGTTGTTGTTACCACTGTTATTGTTACAAGTACTATTTTGTGTTTTCAGTTGTTTTAAAGTGTCAACTGCAGTATGGCAGCATGCACTGTTATTATTGTTATTGTTATTGTTGTTGTTTGGTCTATTTTTGCTACTGCAATTGTTAATGGAATGTATTTTCTTTTTCTTATTATTTGACTCGTTTTCTATTCCTTGCTGTTGTTCTTTATTATTATCTGTGGTATCTTGTTGAAAATATTCTGATGTTTCAATAACAATGGGATATAAGGAGGATATAGAAGAATTGGGTGAAGATGGGGGCGATATGGGTTTCAGTTCTGTTTCTAACAAAATTTTTTCCTGTTCACTTTTGCCCACAATAACGTTTTTATTTTTTAATTCAAATTTAATATTTAAATTCTGTGGATTTTCTAATTCTGTCTCAATAATTTCATTTATTTTAATACTAGTTACAGGTAGTATTGATTTTAAAACACTTTCTGGCTGTTGATATTCTTGCTCTTGATAGTTTACTGGCGTTTTCGTTATATTTTTCTTTATAGCTGGAATTGCTTTATCAGATGTGTATGATGCTGTTGCTGGTGTTGAGATAGTGATATTTGCATCACAATTATCTTCAATTTTATTGAAAATAGTAAAAGTTGTATTAGCAAAGTCTTTGTTGGCTTTTGTGATTTTTCGTTTCTTCTTTTGTTTTGTTTCTTTAATTGTAATAAAACTATTTTTACTTTTGCTATTTTTCTTGTTGTTACTTTTGCTTCTGTTGACCTTTTTTTTATTGTTGTTAATATTTTTATTTGTTAACTTGAATAAAACTGGAAGACGTTTCGTTTTCTTTGCAGCATGTCTGGGCATTTTTTGCAAACCTGAAAGTTTTAATATAAAAATTTAATAGAAATGAAACATTAAATATAGAACAGCCTTCAAAAATATTTAAATTTTTTTAGTTTTCATAGAAATGCTAAAAATTAAATAACGTGCGTTAAATATTATTAATACTTGTAAGAAAATTTGAACAATTTGTTTTAAATCTTCTTAAAATTCTAACGGTATTTCCTATGCCTATGAAAATGTTTAAAATTTTGTGATTTTTATAAAAATCTTAAAATCGAGTGTGATGTTGGTTAAACATTTTGAAACATAACGGTACTAAATTTAACATGATGATTTAAACAATAGATTTTCAACAGACACAAGGACAAAAACAAAACACTTTTAATCATTCACTTGATTTTATACTCTGAAGTTAAAAATACAGCACCTAAAATGTACGTATCCTTTGTGTTAAGAGTATAAACTCTATAAATAAAGCATAGAACTTATACGCACATTACACGTACATTACTATAGCCTGGTTAAGATGGCAGAAATTACTTTATTGTGGCCATTTTGTAGGAAGATTTTAAGTAAATACCCAAATTTATTCAACTTATAAAAAATGTATTATAAAAAAAAAATTACAACAAAGTAATATGTCATTAGCCGCCTTAGTGATAATATGTCTTCATTAAAATCTTTATAAATTAATATTTAGCTGTTTTTACCCAGCCTTGCCCAATCATTTTATCTATCATTGGGAATTCTTAGGCTAAGGAGGTAGCATATATAAAAATTCAGAGCAATCTGTATAAAATCGTGCAAATTGGCGAACTGCCAACTTACTAGCAAAAAAATGGGCGTGGCTGATCCAATACTATGTAGTGTCTATTCTTTGAATATAGAGATTTTATGTACCAAGTTGAAAAATATAAATTTAATAGATAAATCATTGAATAGTGTGCGTAAAACTGGGTGTAGCGTTATGTATCGGTTTATATTTGTAGGTATAAGACCTGTTTTTTCTCTAAGTTAAAGTAATTGCTAAAAACAAAAGTAACTAAGATTAATACGATCGAAATATTATTAATTGTAGGTATATGTATATGTAATATATACAATTTGTATTAGAGCTTACAAGCATGCTTTGTATTGCTCTAATATGTAAGTATACAATTATTTATTTATTTTTTGATATATCAAAAAAAAATTATTTATTTAGTTAATGACAACAGACATGAAGGCAAATTTTAAATATTTTTACTGTTAGGGATACAATATAATCTAAATTAACACACATACATAAATGCACATATACACACATTTATAGCTACATTTATATTTTCTATTAACATGAATTTGTTAATTATAATATGTAGGATGTTTTTAAAAATACATACATATAAAGAAAATCACAGTTTTTTTTAATTTGTTGCTTCAATTTCTTTAAATTTATCTCAAGTGAAATAACAAGGAGTAGATTAATATAAAAAAGGTGATAAGCTTTGTATATAAAACTGACCGATAATACATATCTATTTTTATATGTACATCCATATGTAAATATGTACTTCTGTGCATACATATGTATACCAAGGCGTATGTAGTAGAGACAATATTGAAAAAAAAACATCTACGTACATACTTATAAAATAAAGCAACAACTGCAAAAACTTTACAAATTTTATTCTAATAATATTAATGTGTATGTATGTAGATACTCGCATATAATAGTTGTATTGTAGTAATGCTGCAATGAAGGTCATACCTACATACCTAATGTTAAGGTAGGCTTAACGAGAAAATTTATTATTGTACTCCATTCAATAAACAAACAATACACTTAGGAAAAATGGGAAGGTAGCTAAATAAATAAGTAAAAAATTAACAAAAACAACAGCAGCAACAATAAATCGTTATTAAATATGAATGACACACGTTAAGGATTATTCACAAACAACATTATCATACACTTGCATATAAAGAGCATCATCTATATAATTAGAAAATTAAAATACTAAAATTGGGGAGATTTTAATAGCACACACAAGAAATTTTTAAAAGAGCAACAAAAATAATAACTATCTAAAGTTAGGTAATGGCTACAGTGATAAAAATTACAATATCAATAAATCGCAACTGTAAATACTGTTAATGTATCACAGTAGAGAGTCGGCAATGAGAAAATTAGAAAGCAGTAATGATGCCAGATAAAAAAATATTTAACCACTGCTGACTTTTTTTTATTTTATTATATATATAATAATTTCTATTTAGAATTTAAAAGTTTAACAAAATATTAATCTTTATTTGTGCTTAATTCCAGAAATTGTCTTGGTTTTAAAATTTATTCTTTTACTCATGATATTCTCATGAGCTATTTATTCAGTACAATAAGTATCTATATGGACCATTTCATCAAACGCTACTCTGAATCCTCAGTAGATTACTCCCAAATAGAAATTATTACATATACAAATACAAGTGCTCTTTGTAGAGAAACCCTATGTTTTTCTTATTATTTTTTATAATTTTTGTTTTTGTTTTTCATATACTCTTTAATTACATTCAGTAATACCCACCTGGCATTCAAATGTAAAAGAGAAGAAAAGAATAAAAATAGAATATATAGTTTTCAATATTAAAATGTTGGTTGGCAAATTTATTTATTTATTCAGTTCAATGTTTACTGAGTTTTTTGTTTGAATATTTGAATCTTTTTGTAATTATTGATTAATAATTCTTATTTAGTCAATTGCTTTTACAATATAAAGGTTCTAATGTTTGCAAGAAACGTTGGGAGTAATCTACTGAGGATTCAGAGTAGCGTCTGATGAAATGATCCATATAGATATGCTATCGCCTTCAGTACTTATTGTACTGAATAAATAACTCAAGAGAATATCATGAGTAAAAGAATAAATTTTAAAACCAACACAATTTCTGGAATTAAGCACAAATAAAGATTAATATTTTGTTATATATTATATAGTTACATCAAGTTTCAAAAATATCACAATAAGTATCTTTCAGTGCCTGTTCTTCTAAACTAGCCTAGCGTGAGGCAACTTTAAAAAGAAAAAAATATATATATATGTAGGTAAATTGCCCCACTTATTAACATTAATTTTGGGGTCAAGTGGATATAAATTTAGGAATGTTAAGCAAAAAATTGTGGCAGCTTTATAATGATGAGAAAGATGAGAGAATGAAAATTAATAGAGAATATTTAGGAATATTATTTTTTGTTTATACGAGTATGTAATTAACAAACTTTAAAATTACTCCTTTAAAATAAATAATTATAATTTGACAGGTAACGTAAATGCACTTACATATTTTGCTTGAATACCAAACATTTGTGGTTTGAAATTAAAATAAATGTATTTCCTTTTTGTCAGACGACGGCATTAAAACATCAAAGACGCCAACGTTTATGTGTATCCAGCTTCAAAAATTAATTAGCCAATAAAAATAAGCAAATTTAATTAAGTTATATTTTTCTTTCAATCAACATATAAAATTTTAGCTTTTCAAGCAATTGTTGCGATATCATTTGACTTTATTACACTTTTGCAATTATACTAGCTTTTTTGCTTTTTATAGAATTTTTGTGTAATTTTTTCTTTGAAATTATATGTAAAAGAAATTTCACTTTGATTTATATTTTTCATTAGTTTTCCCATAAATTTTTTTCTCGTTTTCTTCCTATTTTTATTGCACGCAAGTCGCAAAAGTTTCTTTTCACAAGTTTTTTTTCTTTTAAAGTTTCACCAATAACCTGTTTTATTTCCGCAAAGAAATTTATTTTGTTTGTTCTTTAGTTGTTGAAGCTTAGTTATAACTACAATTAGAGAAATAAAATGAAATTTTAGTTGGAAAAATTAATGAAAAATTGCACGGCCGGTTCCTACACGGCTGATATTCCATTTTTTCGAGTACTCGTTATGTAAAATTATAAATGAAGCTCGTTACTTAATTTTGACAACAAACGAGTAGGCAATTGACAACTAGCAAAGAAATGCTACCAGAAAGTTAAAACATTACTTCTGTCATATATAAACAAAATTATTAAACTAGTATTAACCTGTGTATAGAAATAAAAATAGTACTTATAAAGTACTCCAAAAATACTCTGAATAGTTTATATTTTAAATTTTAAGTAATATTTGCATTAAATCGCCTATGCATTTGTATGTGTATGACCGCCCAAAGTGTTAATGATAGAAGCAACTCTGTGTTTATCGATTTGAGTTTCGTATATTTTTGACATTTCGAGCTGTCACACGCACACGGTGTAAAAAATTTGCGGCTGTCAAGTTTCTTTCTCTCCGGCAAAATCAGCGATGGCTACTGGAGTAAGTAAATTTTTAAGAAAATTTAATTTGAAAATATCTAAAACATCGCTAAATATTAATTTGTAAAATTGTTTTAAATAGTTGCAAATAACGAATATGTTGCCGTAACTAACTTTGTTTTAATGTTATTTTAGACTATTTATACATACCCAGAAAATTTCCGTGCTTACAAGGCATTGATTGCTGCTCAATATTCAGGTGCTCAAGTAAAAGTTGCTGATGATTTTGTTTTTGGCGAAACAAATAAATCGGCTGAATTCTTGAAAAAGTTCCCCAGCGGCAAGGTAGGTATAAATTTTGTAGACGTCACAAAGTTTTGGTAGGATGCCGCACAGTAACGTCATCATTTGAAAATTGGGGTTATGTTGAATGTTAATTCTCTTTTTGTTTTCTTTGCCTTTATTGATTTAGGTTCCTGCTTTCGAAACGTCGAACGGCAAATATCTAAGCGAATCCAACGCCATCGCCTACTTCTTGGCCAGCGAAGAATTACGTGGTGGTAAATGCCCCTTATCCCAAGCTCAGGTCCAACAATGGTTGTCTTTTGCAGACAACGAAATCGTTCCTGCCTCCTGTGCCTTGGTATTCCCATTGTTGGGCATCATGCCCCAACAAAAGGGCAACACTGCCAAACAAGATGTTGATGTTGTATTGAACTTGTTAAACAATAAATTCTTGGAATCGACCTACTTAGTGGGTGAACGCATCACCTTAGCCGATATTATTGTATTCTGCAGTTTGTTACATTTATACAAATACGTTTTGGATGCGTCCACCCGCAAACCATATACCAATGTCAACCGCTGGTTTAAAACCATCCTAAACCAGAAGCAGGTTCAAGCCGTTATAAAGAACTACACCATCTGTGAAAAAGCTTTGGTATTTGATCCCAAGAAGTATGCCGAATTCCAAGCTAAGACAGGTGGCAAACCACAACAACAACAACAACAAAAATGCAAGGAAGAGAAAAAGCAGGAAAAGAAAGAAGGACCTAAAAAAGAGCTGGATGCCGCGGATGCGGCCCTTGCAGCGGAGCCCAAGTCGAATAATCCCTTCGATACCATGCCCAAAGGCACATTTAATTTCGATGACTTCAAACGTGTATACTCTAACGAAGAAGAAAAAGTATCAGTTCCCTATTTTTGGGAAAAGTTTGATCCTGAACACTATTCCATCTGGTTAGGCGAATACAAATACAACGACGAACTTACTAAGCCTTTCATGTCATGTAATCTTATCTCAGGTATGTTCCAACGTCTCGACAAAATGCGCAAACAAGCTTTCGCTTCCGTCTGTTTATTTGGAGAAGAAAACGACTCGAGCATTTCTGGAGTATGGGTATGGCGTGGTCAAGATCTTGCTTTTACATTGTCGCCTGATTGGCAAGTTGACTATGAAGTCTATGACTGGCAAAAATTGGATGCTAAATCTGATGAAACCAAGAAATTGGTCGATCAATACTTCTCTTGGACTGGTACTGACAAACAAGGCCGTAAATTCAATCAAGGAAAGATCTTCAAATAAGCCAAAAATATCAGCATATTTAAAATTTAATACTATGGTCACCATAATTGCGTAAGATAAGCCGTGATCTTTGCTAAAAAGCTGAAGCCATTATTAATTTTAGCAGTAGACTTAAAAATGGCTTTTTTTTTATTGTATTTCGGCATTGTACTCTTTTTTTTCTCGCCTTTTTTATAAGTAATTGAACATGTTTTTGTAATACATTTTTCATAAAACAAAAACTTAATTTTTTTATTTTTAAAGCTCTTGCAACAGAATAAAATTGTTTCATAATACTCGTAACTCACAAGGCAAAATTTGCGTTTTACAATAAAATTAATTACAAATGAGTTGATAAAAAGTAGTAAAAAGAGTGTAGTGGGAGGAAACATTGTGAAAAATCGAATTTTGCCATTAAATGTCGCATCTTAAGAAAGGCATAATGAAATTTATTGTGATCAAATTTATTTTAAATATTCACAACTGTGTTTAATGTTTTTTTTGTTTTGTAAAATATAATACATTTCATCAGTAAATCCTTTAAACATTGTATTTTATTGTTAGGTTTTATTTCCATATTTAAGAACTTTATATTACTGTTTCAATTTAGCATTAGAAGCATATAATCGAAATAGTGCTTAAAAAGACAACTACAACACAGTAAAGCATTAAATTTATTAACTAAGACACCAATGCAGAAAACAAATATCAAACAAGCCACTAAAAAAGAAATGAGAAAATATCGTTTTTATTTTTACGAGTTCCTCTTGAGCACTATAGGGCCGACATTGTCACCAGTTTGTTTATTATGTTCACCATGACTGCCATCGCAATAAGGCCACTGAAAAGAATTGGAAAAAATTATACGTCTTACAGAATTGTTAACGATAATATTGTAGAAAACTTACATTTTTAGTCTTCCAACAACGGCAGAAAGCAGCCTTTTCGGCAATATTTTCAATATCAATCATATCAACCACTTTAGTTTCATGTTTTCGTATGGATTGATTGCAACGACCAGATTTTGAGCAGCCTTCATTAGCAGCTGGGCAATAAGCCAAATAAATGGTATAACCAATACCGGCAGCAACGGCGGTAGGAGGTATAAGAGACAACCAATCTTTGGCTGAAAAATAATTGACAACATATATTTATTTTAATTTGTGTTGTCTGTCTCTAGGAAAATCTAAGCTGTACTTGACATCAAATGCATTAAAAATTTTTTCTTTTTTCACATTTCAAGAACCCGTTTGAAAATCTACCATGTCATGTCACCTTATACAAAAACAACATGCACAACACATACATATGTGTGTTAAGGCAAAATTAAATAAAACTGAGAAAAACAATAAAACAGTTCCAAAAATGTTTACAAAAAATATCTTATTGCATAATATTTGTAAGGAAATAATCTTAAACTTTCTATGTAAATTTGAAAAGTGGAGCCGATGGTCAAAGTTACAAGTGCTCGTTAACAAATTTTATCTTAGAATTAATTTCTAATATTAAATAATAATAAAATTGAAAAGTAGTAAATGACTTTACAAACGTGAAATAAAAATTTTAATAAAGATAATTTTTGTAATCAAAATAACAACCAAATAAAAAAAGTCTATTTATGTTGCACTAATTGAGTAAACAAAAAATTACTAGCATTTTTACCATCATTTTAGCAAAAAAAAAAACCGAAAAAAATAATCCTTACTTACGTGACAATTTAAACCAACCCGAAAATGTATCAGGTATTGGCAAACCGGATAAATAATTTGGCAGGGTTTCCTTAACAATTACCGAAATGCTATTCATTGTTTGCAATTCTGCAAAATGTAGAAATACGTTTTTATATAGTTTTTATTCAAAGTATTAAAAAATTTTTACCAATAACACGACTTCAAAAAAATATTTTAAGAAACTAATCTTTTTCTTATTTGTGTATGAATGACATTCTTTAGGCCATGTACACTTTTTGTACAATATGGCAATCAATTACAATTGTTATGCTGCCAGATTTATACTAGTGCTGGTCAGTGGTTTTTAATAGTACTAATTTAGTTGCTACCAATTTTGTAATTTTTAAAAATAATTTTGCACAAGCTACTTTTGAGAATAGTATTAATATATAAAAATTAAACAAAACTTATTAAAATTTCTCTTATTATCAATATTCTATCACTTAAATTTATACGATTCAATGATAGTTTGACATATGTTTTCTCATATAATTACAGAAAATAGTAAATTTTTAAAGTATTGCACTTTTGCCCGTATTTCCCGTTTTTTCCACATTTTAAATATTTTCTTTTCAACTGCTTTCTTGCTTATTTCCTTTTAACAGAGGTACAATAAAGCAACTCTGGGTACTAACACCTCACTAAGAGCTTATTATAATGAATACTGGTTATTCGCTAATTAACCGTGAGTGTAGAATGGCGTTCCGAAAAAGTGTTTATTGGATGTGCGGTCGGTCGGTTGATTTTTAAAGAAAAAATTTATAGAATAAATAAACTATATAAATAAAATAATTATTAAAAATAATATATTAATTTTTAAATATAATAATAATTATAGTGATAAAAACTGATTTGTAAAAAAGCTGCATCAACAGCAGAAAGAAAAAAAGAACGGATGGTGATGTCGTCGGTGAAGCAATAAGGAAAAAAGTAAATTGGAATTTTTTAATTAATTATTAATTAATTACTGTTAATTTCAAGGAAATGGTTTCCAAGACTAAAGTGTTTTTATAATTATAAGAGATGTAAATAGAAATATAATTAGTTAATTTATGTGTTAAGAAAAAAAAAACAAGTGCAATTGCAAAAAAGTGGTGACGCTGGAAGAAAAAACACACCTCTTTTCTGTCTTCTTTTTTTGTTCGTTTTCGTCGACGTTCGTTCCGTCAACGTCGAATCTCAGCTTACTTCTCTGCAGCTAGTACATAATTTCCAAGGGAAGTCGGTGGATTTTAAAACATTTTTTATAACTATTGGAAGCTTAATAAATAGATATATTAACAATTATTGTAAAATTTGTGTACATTTTAAATAGGTTGCAATCCGCTAAAAAACAAAACATTTAAATAATTTCGCAAATAATGACTCCTTAGTCAGGAATTCAAAGTTCAATTGAATATTTAGAAATTTTCAAGTATATATTTCATTATTGAATTAAAATGTGGACTATGTATGACTACAGTTTGTTTATTTTGTTTTAACGGTACCTAAACATATTTGCCTTAATATTGCTTATATTGAAACATAAGTGGAATTTGTTCTTAAAATAAATATTAAGATATGTGTTCTTGATATTTTATGTTGCTAATATTTTCAAGCTGACGTCTATATATTTAATATCAGCTTTATTGTTAAAAATAACTCTATCTTGCATTTTTAATAATAATTCAAAAATGCACTTATTAAGAGAACAATTTTTGGTACTTGATAGGGCTCAGTCGGCCATAAGCCGCAATTATCTTAATACGTCTTCGCTCTTTCATGGAGAAATTAAAACAGCTGATCAATTGTTTTTTTTCATAATTGTTGCTAACATTACTTTGAGATCATTCCTAATAATTAAATACTAACACGTAAGAAATAATTGCTGAAAATTTTATATAAAAGTAAATATACTTAATTTATATTTATATTTATTTATACAAGTAGGATGAATTGAAGCAAATTTCCAAATTCATACATGCAATGTAATACGAAAGCGCCGGGTACGAAAATCATAAGCGCACGGATTGTATACATGGCTTATAAATTAAAATGATAAATAAGATATTAATGATTTTAAAGTGATTTGAAAATATGTATGTAAATAATTATAACAATTGCTTACAAAACGTGAACAATAAAGTCATTAAAGTTCAATTTATGAAAAATTCAAGTAACTTGTGTGAATTAAAGTAAATAAAAATAAATAAATAAATAACGACTATGTTTTAATAGCAACAGCAGAAGAACAACGAAGTCTTAACTTATTTGTACGACCAAGCCCAAAAACCAAAAAATCCAGTCAAGCATTTCGGAAGCAGCTAAGCATAAAAGAAAAGAAAAAAAAATTAAATAAATCATCGAAATAGCCTTTAATATAGTAGTTCCCAAGAAACGAGAAAGTAATTAATAAATAAAAATTGTAAAAAGTTAAATAAGAAAAAATTTTTTTTATCAATTTAAATCTCACTTTAACACTTTTCTCTTTCCCTAATTTTCCCCATAACAAAGAACAATATAGAAAGAAAAAATTGCTTATGTATATGTGGTCTAGTTTGAAACATAAAATTATTGAAAAATGTGTTATTTAAAACAAAATAATATTAATTGATAACATCACACGAAAAATAGTTGTAACAACAACAGAAAAAATACTGCAAATAAAAAAGAAAGACAAACCAACAGACATTCGCATAAAAATGTCAATCGAGGAGTTGAAAGTGGTTTTACGGCGCAGCAGTGAATATTCCGGTTTTGGTTTTTCTCTGTTGGGCACTACGGGTCCCCCCCATGTTATCTACGATATAGTAGAAAATTCACCGGCTGCTGACTGTGGTGTGGTAAGTTATTATTTCATTTTTTTCTATTTACCTTTAGCAAATTGTGTCATAATTAGCTAATTATCTAATATATCGCCATAAATACCTATCTAAAAAAATACATACATAAGCATGTATATATGTTTGTGAAAATGTGTGATAAATAAAAAAAGAAAGGTTTTATACACAATTTTAAATGCATTTTACTTATATTCACATAAATGAAATAAAACTTTCTTCCTAATATTTTAAGTTTATTGATTTTTTCACAACACAAAGGCAGTGTTTTTTTTACCTAGTTTGTGTTTTTTTTTTGTTCATTTCGCCTAATAGTGGCCAAGTGAAATTAACAGCTTAACATCCCTTTTATAAAATACTTAAAATAACAAACTAAATTCGGCAAGTTCAGAAGTATAAAATTATAGGTATACATATAAATGTACATGCATATGCACAAGCATACTTGAAATGTAAAGAGTGATTTTTTTGCTATTATCTTTTTGGCAACACTAGTTTTGACAGCTCACGCACGTTTTGTATCTTGTGTCACTGTCAAACATCTTCAGTTTGGTCTATAATTTAATCATGAATCGTCTTACAAACGAACAACGCTTGCAAATTATTGAATTTTATTACCAAAATGCGTGCTCTGTTAAGAAAGTTCATCGCGCGCTTCTTCCATTTTATGGTCAATTTAATCGACCTACTGAGGCTTCTATTCGGGCTATTGTAACAAAATTTCGCACCAAATTTACATTGTTACTGTGAATGGTGAGCGCTACCGTGCGATGATAACAAACTTTTTTTTGCCCAAAATGGAAGAGCTTGACTTGCATGACATGTGGTTTCAACAAGACGGTGCCACATGCCACACAGCACGCGAAACAATGGACCAATTGAGAGGCGAGTTCGGTGAACAGTTTATTTCACGATTGGGACCAGTCAATTGGCCGCCCAGATCGTGCGATTTAACGCCTCTAGACTATTTTTTGTGGGGCTATGTTAAGGCTAATGTCTATAGGGACAAGCCCGCTTCGATTGACGCACTGGAAGCCAACATTGCCAACATTATTCGTGAGATACCGGCCGAAATGTTGGAAAGAGTATCCCAAAATTGGACTAAGCGGATGGACCATTTGAGGCGCAGCCGCGGCCAACATTTGCATGAAATAATCTTCAAACATTAAATTATATCGACCCAACTATCGATCCAAATAAATATTTCATGCATTTTTCTGAATTTTTTTTTTTTTTTAAATTTCCGATAGTTCTTATAAAATCACCTTTTATTACAAGCATTTTTATTATAAAATATTACAAATGTTTGTAGTTTTGTGTTGTTTTCAAGTATGTTTGTGTAGCCTTTTAATATATACGAATATCTTACATACATACATACATATAAAATACGATTGTTAGTCCTCCTAAATGGCAGGACCGATTTAATTGAATTAAATTTTTGTTACGCCTTGAAAGGTTTAGCGTCACAAATCCGCCCGGCAAGTGGCGCTGCAGTCGGTATCTACAGTATTTATCTATTGTGGCTAGTTTTTACACGGATTAGGCTCATTTTTGTATTACATGTTCCGCAAAACCCAATTAATTTTTTTTTTAATAAAAAGAAACATAGAACGGCTAAAACAATTAAATTTTCTCCTTATATGTTTAGAACAACATAAATTTTTATGAATATAAAAATAGTCCATGCCCACTTTTAAAATTTTTCTCAAATCGGAGAACCGCTAAACCGATTTGGCTAATTTTTTTTTATTATATGTTCGGCATAACCCAACTTATATTTTTCTTTCCTTTTTTAATTATTTTTCTATATAAATCAAATTCGAAGATAAAACAACAACAAATACATATGTTATATAGCAGAAAATAATATGTAATTTCGAAAGAGTTTCTTTTAGTAACAATCCGGTAAGGATCTTATACCATCTCGGTATAGCTACGTTATTGTTTTGAGATTTCTACCATTTCAGCATAACAAAATCGGTATCACATATAGTACTTGCAGTTGGGGAAGAACCCACAAATCACCTTAATTTCATACATACTTATTTTCAAATTTCGTTCAGACTACTATTTTTGTCTTTTGTGCGTGACGAGCTTAAAGTCGACGCTTATTATTCCAAATTGAAATTAAAATTTGTGTAGCGTTTTCTAGGTGGGTAAAATTTCTGTAAAATATAAATTAATGTTAATTAATAAAAAAAAAAAAAAAAAAGTATGAGGGAATTATTGCCGTCACTAAATTGTTGAATTATTTCTTGTACGTAAATTTTGTTGTTACTCGGTCTCTCCCCTTCTTTTGCCAATGAGTAATGAGTGGGCATTTTTAGAGATCGTATATAGTTTAAAAATTCAGAGGAATCTGGTTTTTGATTAACTGTTTTTAGTAGGTCTCGCGTGGCCAGCACAAATTGCCGATCTTTCAATTGTTTAACATAAAAGTGGACGTGGCCGATTCAACAGTATATTGTGATCAATTTGGGAATATAGTGATTTTATAATCAGCGTAATTATGAATAAATATTCCACGGCAGTTTTTTCACTTTTCTCTTTCCTCTTATTTTAAACAAAATTTCTCTTTTTTTTATCATAGCAAGTTATCTGGTTTAGGGAATTTTCTCCCAAAAACCAAAATTTTCATAGAGAAAAAAATCCTCGGTTAAATTGTTAAATTATAGAATACTGGGTGTGAAAGTGGGTATAGTCTTATGTTATATAGCCTATGTTATTTGCTGATACTGTAGCTTTATATTGCTGAAAATGTTTTTTATCGCTACGGTAGCTTTAGAGTTAATCCACCACAAAAAAAAAAACATAAATTTTCTCTTTTTAATATTAGTATAGAAAAATTATTTATAAAATATTTTAGTCTATTGCAATGGGTAAGTTAATTAAGCTACAGATCGGATTTAAATTTTTTTTATAATCCAACCTTAAGCTTAATAAACTAGCCATTTCACAAAAAAAAAAAAAAAAAAAAAAGGTCAAATAAATCTTTTAGTCTATTTATGAGAATGTGAAAGAATTTTTTAATATTTATTAAAAACAAACATAAAATAAAAAAATTTTGTGTTTGTTTTCAACGAAATTTTCTTGTGCATTTTCAATAATAGCTATCTGCCTACTTATTAATGAGATAAGGTGGTTTTCTTAAAATGGCATGTAAAAATTAAAAAAAATTTTACATGTGTTGCCTCTGTTCACAGTTTTTTTCATTGCACTTTTGTAGGTTCAAGTGTTTAATCTTACTATCACGAGAAAAAATAAAATATTGTTTATAGGTAGATACTAAAGGCTGCACAAGCATGCTTGAAATGGCTTACAAGCACTCTTTAATATAAAATATTACCCAAGTTTGTAGTTATGTGTGGCTTTCAAGTATGCTTGTACCACACTTTAGCACATAACTACTATGGTGGCATATAAAGTCATCAGCAAGGTCTTGAGGCTTAAGATTGAATTAAATTAAAAATTGTTTTCAATTAAAAAAAATTAATTTTTTGTTTATTTCTAAGAAAGTTCTAGTCTTTCACAGTTTTTCTTTTGTTCTATAAATAACGAATAATTAATATGTATGTTTGTGCTGTAGCACAAAATTTTTTTTGTTTTTGTAATTTACATAAATTATATGGAAATATCATATTTTTGCTACCGCCGTTTATTATTAGTTTTTCTTTTATTAATTCTTTATTATCTACGTAGTACGTACTTTGTAAATACAAACAAACGACAGTAAAAAAAAGCTGTCATGTTTATCAGGTTTCAATGATAAATAAAAAATTGAAAAAAGAAAAAAAATATAAGCGTGACTGTAAAATTGTCTGGCCGTTGAGAAGCGGCCAATAGTTGCACGATTCAATGTTGTTGCACATGCGTAATGAGTTTCCTTTTCTTTTGTTGTTGCTTCTTCAGTCGTCTTCATTATCAGTCATTCGTCGTCAGTCTTAAAGACTACAAAGTAAACAAATACCAACAAAACGAAAAATGTTTTATTTGTTTATTTTACGAGTATTTTTGGAATGTTTAATTTGTTGTTGGTTATATCGTATTACAGGCTTTTACTACTACACAAACAAACAAATCAAGAAACAAGCACTTGAATAATTTTGTTTTGCATTTTTTCCTCTTTTTTTTTTTTCGTTTGTTAACACACACACACACACACACACACACACACACACACACACACACACACACACACACACACACACACACACACACACACAATATAAAATTCAGGTTTGAGACGTTTGAAATTTACTGGCATTTTTTTTTTTGGCTCAACTCCTTAATTTGAAACTGTTTTAGTTTACTTAGATAAATACATAGTTATAAAAAAGGGTGACCAAAAACTCATACATCGTTTCCTTTTTTATTATTAATCTGTAACTGACCTCGTATAATTGTTTATAATTCCTTTTGATGTGTTTTGTTTTTAATTGTCAGTTAGTTATTTTTCACGTTTATCAGCTGATGTCATTTTTACTGTCATTGACATTTTTTTAAGTGTTTGTGATATGTATTGAAGTTTTTTGTTTTTGCATTTTTAATGCCCAAGGTGATAAAAAAAATAAAATTTTCTTTCTGTATACAGTTTTTATCATCAATGGTGTCGTCATACGTCTTAACTATGAGTACTACTACCCCAAACCAATCATCATTCCCGATGCAAATAAAATTATCACTAAGAGTGCTTATATGTTTATACCCTACAGGCAACTCAACATATTTTTGTGTGTATTGGAAAGGAATTATTTTTATTTAAATTTTAGTTACAGACCAAGCTAAATTGGATCGACAAGCGTGCTGTTTTTTTTTGTCCAGCAACGCTTTAACGTGACTTACGCTTCTGTCAAAAGAATTAAAACAATGTAAAACACGTGATGCCAAAAGTTCAGCAACTTTTAACTATTTCACGCTTTACAAGCCCCACTAAAGACAAACAAAAATGTAGTTGAAAACTCTAAATTAAAAAAAAATAGCTAAAATGTCATTACTAGTCAAAAATAATAGAACAAAAATAAAAATTAATTGTTTTGCAGCCAACTTCACTACAATACGCGCTGTCAAAATTTTTCAGCTATGCAGCGCTTAGTTTCGGTATAATTCATACGTTTTGAAAGATAAAATTTCATTGATGGTGATGATGAAATATACTAGTGAGATCCTTGAAAGTAACTTCCGGACGAACCATTAACGATTACGGGATAGGAAATTGCCAAAAATCCCTTAGAGCAACAGTATTGGGGTATATGGAAATTAAAAAAAAAATTTTAAAATAATCCAAAGTATTTTCCGCCAAATAACTTTTTTTTTTTGAAAATGCTATAAAAACATCGAGTGTAGCTTCGGCTGTGTGGCATGTAGCGCCGTCCTTTTGAAACCAAATGTTGCCAATATCCTCCTCTTCAATTTTTGTGAACAAAAATTCGTTCAACATGGCCCGATAACGATCGCCATTGATTAACGGCCACTCCTTGCTCATTTTCGAAGAAAAATGGCCCCATTATGCCTCTGGACCAAAATCCGCACCAAACAGTGACTCGTTTTGGGTGCGTCGGCTTTTCAATGTATGCGTGCGGGTTTTTTGTGCCCCAAATGCGACAATTTTGCTTTTTTACATACCTGCCAAGATCAAAATGAGCTTCATCTGAAAAGATGATTTTTTTTGGCAAAATCGGCATCTTCTGTAAGTCGATCGCAGGCCCACTTAGCGAAGCGAAAACACAACCATATTCTTTCAGCGGAAGGATAAAACTAATTATCTGTCAAATCAGACATGAGCTAAGTGTTACCATTCACGAAATAAGCACTAGTTGAAAAAAAAAACGTTAGATTGCGGACCCTATATATGGGAAAGTTGAATTTTTGTTAAAAAATTCACAAATTTGTTACAGAGATGCCATATATGTTAGTTTATTTGACCTTTTTCTTTTTAATAAAAACGGCTAGTTTATTAAGCTTGAGGTCGAATTATATAAGTTTATATTTTATATCGATATTTCGCTCCAAGTTATTTTTTAGTTTATAATTCTACTCACAAAAGTTGGCTATAAACGTGTCACTTTGTTTTTCGATTATACAAGGTGGGCCAAATTAAGTCATCCGGTGTGGTTTGGCTCTCATTTTTTTTCTAAATGAAAATGAAATGTGTGCCGTTGTTCCGTTCTGTTGGACGCACCATGCAGTCACTTTGAGCGGGTGTAATGGCTCCTCGTGCATCACTTGTGGATTTTCGGTGCCACAGAAGCGATAGTTTTGCTTGTTCCCGTACCCGCTAAGGTGGAAATGAGCCTCGTCGCTCATTATGGTTTTGGTCGAAAAATCGTCCACTTCTTTTATTCCGCGTTCTTGGGGAGTGTATCGCTCCATGGCTTGTTCACTTGTATTCTACATCTGTCTAGTTCACAAATGTCAAAACAGATTTGACATTGGCCGCCATTTGAAAAAAATAAGAGCATCTTCCTGCTTGTAGGGCATTTACAACGAAAATATGTATGCTAATTTTTAATACTTAACTCATACATAAATAATGTGTATCACAAAAACTATGTATGGGAACACAACTCAATTACTTGCTTATTTACAAGCTTTAAAATATTTAAAAGAAAGTTTTGAAAGAATAGCGAAGTTCACTCTGCAGTGTAAAGTCCCTGGTATCGAGTGTACAAATGTAGAAATTTTTTTACACACAACAACAAAATACACTATTCTACTATATTCTACAACACTTCAAAAATACAATGTGAAAACGGAATGTAAATACGATCTACAACAGCTGTCGATAAATGGTGCCAACTTTTAGTTTGAGATAAAACGTGTTGTTTACGTTTTAAGTGTTTATCTACTTGAAAAATGTGTATGTTAGCATCACAGTTGTTTACATTTTATTAGTTTACAATTATTAGAAAAAAGTAGCTCACGAATTGTAATATACTTCTGAATTGTTGTAGAAAATAGCAGAATAATGCATTTTGTTGTTGTATATAAAAAAATATTTTTATAACTTTACAAGGGATACAAGGGATTTTACACTGAAACGTTAACTCCGCTACTATTAAAGTGGGCTGTAAATGTGTTATTTCATAGTTGACTGCAATATTGCTCACAGTTGTTTACATTTTATTAGTTTACAATTATTAGAAAAAAGTAGCTCACGCTTTGTAGCTAAAATTTCCCGTAAATATACATTAATTGTAAAAATACTATAAAGCGTGAAAACCCCTAATATTTTTATGTATGTACGAGTATGTTAATCATTATTTAATCAAGCAACAATGTTTCACCCAATAATTTTGCTAATAACCAATTACACAACCCAATTATTAATATATTTTTTCATCGTTTTTGCCTGCTTTAAATAATTGCCTGAACATGTCAACATTAACCATCTTTAAAAAGAATTACTAAGCCCACGTAGTTTATTATTTATTTATTGTTTTTGTACATCTATTTATAGATTAAATTGAGCATTTAATTTGTTACAGTTTCCAAAAAGACAAAGCAGTTGAAATTCTAATTTGTGTTTTATAATTTCTAAGAAAATCTTTAATTCAATTTGTTTTTCTAAATGGAAAATGTGCTCTTCACTCTATCTAAATTGAACAATTCTCTCTATTAAGTTTTCTTTCTCTATTAGGTTTTCTTTTATAAAGTGGAAAAAATATATTTTTTTTGTAATGCAACACATAATTATGATAAAAATTTTGTAGAAAGGGTGTGATAGAATTCACGAAAGGATTAATTATCATATGGCGCTCAATTTTGGATATTTATAATCATCTCCCAAGGTCAAGTTTTGAGCACGTGCTTCTAATAAGGTTTGCGAAGGGACACTTACTACACCGGAATATAAATTTTCTCAAGTAGCCAAGCCGATTTAAGTTTACTGGCAAGCTATTCCTTTCAATCAAGATTAACTTTGAATTGCTCGGGCGGAGAGGAACGAAGACACGAAGGGCATGTGGGCAATAAAATGGCGAACCTGGATATCCCTTTCATAGAACCAAAACCCTTCTGTAGAGTGAATAACAACACAACTTCATAGCTCGACTACGCAAGAAGGAGAAACGAAGCCTTCAAGACTACTGTATAACCAAAGAGACTTTCAATAAAAACTCTTTAGGCCAGAAGCTGTGCAGCAGACATCAAACTCTATATTGAGCAGAGTGACAGTGGCCTGTCACACTGTAAACTGAAATACCACATGAGTAAAATCGGTACAAAAAGACTCCTGCCGCTTCTGTCAAATACACTGAGCCAAAAATCGCGTTGCGGTATCAACAACGTATGTGGTCATTTTGACACCGTCCCAATATCAATTTAGTTGACAACTAGTGTTTTCAATTTTTTAACAATCAACTTAGAAAAAAAAGCAACGATTTAACTTTTTTTACAACGCGTGTTGTCATTTTGTCAATTCGACACCAGTATAGCAGCGTTGCCAGGAATTTAAAAAAAAGCTATATTTCCTTTTTAAAAAACGCTAGAAAGGGCTAAATCACGCCAAAAAAATAAGCTAGAAAAAAGTTAAAAAGCAACAGCTTAAAATTCAAAATTTTCTTAATTCTTTATTACATAAGGAATCTTAATTATAATTTTTATAAAAAAAAGAAATTAATGTCGTTTTCCACATGGCTTGAAAATTATCAAAATCAAGAAGGAATTTAATCTGTAGGTTCTAAACTTTCTGGAAGTGTTTTAACATTTTCGGAAACATTCGTAGTTTTTATTTTATGATTCAAAAAGGAAACTGCCAAAATCCTTGAGAACAACAGTACTGGAGTGTATGGAAATTAAAAAAAAAAATGTTAAAAATAGTCCAGATTGTTTTATAAGTATTTGGGTGCTTGATTACAAATCTAGACAGTCTCCCCTTTAAAATGATATGTGTCTTATCCAACAATCTTTAATGGTTCGTTAGGAAGTTGCTAAAATCCCTTAGAACAACAGCACTGGGGTATATGGAAATTTAAAAAAATTTCTTAAAAATACTCCAAAGTAATTTCCGGGTAATTAAGCAGCAGGTTACAAATCTAGACGACCTCCCCTTTAAAATGATATGTGGCCCATCCCGTAATCTTCTTGAGAAGTCAACGTATGTATACATTTATTCATATATGTACCCATGCACTTCTATTCCTCCTAAACATATTTATAAATATGGCATAAATGCTAAAAAAAATATTTAGAAATATTTAATGACGTAACGCGTGTTTGATAAATATACCATAAATTTTGAAAAGATATTTACAAATACTAAAAAACATAACGGGTTACGTTAAAACATATTTAACTCAGCATATTTATCTTCATACATACATACATATTTTGTTTGTATAAATTTTGAATTAAATTGTAACATTATATTACGGAAGTTTTAAAATTTATAACTTCATATACTTAAGTATGAATTTATGTAACATTTTGTTTGTATTAAAAAAAAAAATATAAACGAGATTGCAAGTACAAGTAATATCCCAGCAGGCAACTCAATTAATTTTAAATACACTGAAAACCAACTGTGATGGTTAATGCTTAGATTACGTTTAATAAAGCCAATTAACTATATTGACATTGCGGAGTTCTGTCCAGTAGTTAGGGGTTTTCAACTAACTCAAAGTTAGTTACAAAAAATGAAATTAGATATATATTATTAAAAATTTTTGAAAATGCATACTTCAATTATGTTAACCTTAACAGAATTTAAAGAGGAGCTAACACTTTTCAGACCTTAAATTATCGAAATTTTTCATATAATTTTTTCATAAATTTTACTTTAAAGTCTACGTCAACTTTTTTTGATAAGAAAATTATTATTTTTTTTATATACAAAAAACATATTTTTCATTGCTGCTGTTGCTGAATCCAATTGGAAAATATTTGAATTGGTTTTAATTTTTTTTTAAATTAAATTTAATAACATTAATAAATTTACTTTTCAACTTGGTAGTACTATATTTCTCTCATATATCAATTCATTTTGTATGGTAAATACAGAATTTATTTCCGAATTTATGCTAAATGCACTCAGTCTGAATACGCTCGGAAGTGTATTTACGGAAAATTTTGTAATTGTAAACTATTGTAATAAAATGTAACGTACACAGCATTTATTCTCAAAATTTACCACCATTTAGCGACAGCTGTTTTCATATTTGTTTACACACTTACACAATTGTAAAATGTATTCACTATGGGTTTTCATATTAGCGGAGTTCACACTTCAGTGTAAAGTCCCTAGTATCGAGTGTATAAATGTAAAAATAAAATAAGTGATGTGTGTGAAGATAAATACGTGTAGTTAAATTTAAAAAAAAAATTTTACAAATAATTCAAAGTAATTTCTGAGTATTTGGGTGTTAGATTACAAATTTAGACAATCTCCCCTTTAAAATGATATGTGTCCCATTAGATCATATTCCTTGATATAAAAGGGTTTGGCCATAGTAGCATTCTTTCCTCAGAGACCACATATACGCTATTTTTGTACTAAGTGAAATTTTCAAAGTTTTCTAAAAAATTTCACAAAAATTCATTGTGGTTGTTTTCTATTAGGTCCCATTCCTTGAGATAAAAGGGTTTGGCCCGGTACATATGTGAAGAATATGTATGGAAAAATTTTTTTATTGCATGTGACTTAAAAAAAAACCTATTTAACTACACGTATTTATCTTCACACACATAAATAAATGTAGAATTTTTTTTACACACAAAAACAAAATACACTGTCCTACTATTTTTTACAACACTGCAGAAATACAATATAAATACGTTCTACAATTGTTGTAAATGAAGCCAACTTTTAGTTTTAAATAAAACGTGTTGTTTGAATTTTAAGTGCTGAAAACTAGCTTATCTACTTGAAAAATGTGTATGTTAGCATCACAGTTGTTTACATTTTATTAGTTTACAGTTATTAGAAAAAAGTCGCTCATGAATTGTAAATATACTTCTGAGTTGTTATAGAAAATACTAAAATAATACATTTTGTTGTTGTATGTAAAAAAATATTTTTACAATTTTACAAGGGATTTTACACTGAAGCGTTAACTCCGCTACTATTAAAGTGGGCTGTAAATGTGTTATTTCATAGTTGACTAAAATATTGCTTTGAGGGTATTGTTCACATTAAAAAAATAAATAAATAAATTTGTACAAAAACAATGAATTCTTTAGTTAATTACAATACATGCCGTTAAAAAAGGAAATATATTTAAAGAAGAAAAAACCTGAGGTGCATGCAATATTCGAATTACTTTAAGAAAAAAAAACTTTACTTAAACACTGTCAACAAAAACTAAATTAAAATCCACATCAGCATATAAGAAAAGACTACTCACCATGTGTGCGTGTGTGCACTCGTACTTGAAATATAAAGAGAATATAATTTACATAATTTAAATTAAAATTTTTAATTTAAAAAGAGGTACAATGACTATATTTGTTTATATGAAACGAATCTAAAATACTTTTCAGCTATTTTTATAAATAGACATAAGACATTTGCATACAAGCGAATATAGGTGACGTTCGTATGCCTAAACCAATAAACTATTTAATATATCACACAAAGGAGAAAGAAAATAGAGTATAGGGACAGTCATAATCAATACCTTTTTTTAACTTTTCATAAAAAAGTTAGACATTCCATGCCCTTCAGCACTTAAAATCAATTCTGAGTAAAAAGCAAGCATAATAGAAAAAAGATTACGCCGTCATCAAGTTACTTCTCTATTTACAAAATTCAGCTGTCTAGATGCATGTCACATCCAGACTAATAACAATAGAAAGCATAGACATACGCAGCAGAATTTTTTTCCATTATTAGAACTTCCCAATAAGATAAATATTATAAAATAAAGTGTTCTCAGTAAGAGAGCACTTTTTCATTTTTAAATAAAAACACATATTTTTTGAGAGAGTTGTGATTTTTTTATTGGATTGTAAAGAAGTCTTGTTCCGATTAGGCATGGAAAAAATATATATGATGAATAGGCCAATGCCAATTTGTCGAAAAAGTCATCTCCATCTAAATGACGTCGTGAATACATAAAATTGTCGAATTTGGAGGGGCGCGGATTTTGGTCAGGCCATACTCTTTTCAAGATGAGGCCGAAATTGTATTGACTGTAGACGACATAGGGTTTCAGCACAGCGCGTGAAACATTCGATTTCTTGCAACACTCTTATAGTATGTTCAGACGAGACAAGGTTCGCTCTCTTTCGAGGGTTCACATCCCAATCTCGAATGAAACAGGAAGATTCGCCATACAAAATTAAGTGAGCGAATCTGCAGGTTTCATTTTGAAACTCTTGCCGAAACCATGAAAATTTAGTATCATCCCTAGTTTCTATCGCTAGTTTATCTTAACTAGCTGTCCAACAAAACAAATTGTAAACAAAGAAATATTATTGTTTTGCAAGCATTTCAATGTATTAGTAAGAAACAAAGGAAAGAGTGTTAAATTGCTTAAATATAAAAATAAACATAATAAATAACACAACATATTAAATTATTTGAAATAATAAATAAATTTTTTATAAATTATTATTTTTTCTAAAAATACATATATTTAAATATTAAAATTTACCTTTTTTATCCATTTCAAAACTAAAAAACAAACGCGGGCAAATGCGAAACAACAAAAAACAAAACAAAGCAACTGTCAAATGAAACTCATTATGTGTCGTCTGAACGCAAATTTTCACAATCGAGGTTCAGACAGCGAAACCAGCATTGAAACTCGTCGTGTGAACATGCTATTACTAGGACACCCAGCACGATTACTTTCCTTTGTTATAAATATATAGTAGCAACAACATAATTTTTTTAAAGAAAATATTTGAAAAGTAACTAAGAAATTCGATACTTTTAAAATTTAATTTCAATATTTGCTATACTTTATTACTAGCTAACCCGGCAGACGTTGTTTTGCCATATGAATTTTTTCTAGAGTATGAAAACATATATTTTTTATTTCATCAAAATCGGTTAAGTTGAAAAAATTAAAAAACAATTTCTAAAAATTTCCAATAAAAATCAATAGCAAAAAAAATTGTTTCAAGGGAGAAAAAAAGTACCAAAATAAAAATTAGTACTTTATACTTAAGCAAGTTTAATGGTATTTTTAATGTTATGTGCAAACCTAGAGTGTTCACAGTAGAATCGAAAAATCATTAAGTGCACAAAATGGTACTCTTTATTAATTTGAATGGTACTTTTTGATATTTTAGTATTAACAGCCCAAAAACTACAAGACAAAATGCGACTTTTTATACATTTTAATGGTACTTTTTGATTTTTTTAATGTAAACAAATCTGGCAGTATGATATTGGGCTCAAATGGTCCTAAGCAAAGTGAAAAAGCATTAAGAGGACAAATGGTACTTTTTATAATTTTTTGGTACTTTTTGGTATTTTATTATTAAGGAATGTAAAAGTACGGGACTTGGCTCAAATGATCTGAAGTAAGGGGGAAAACCATGAATGGGAAAAATGGTACTTTTTCAGTTTTTCATGGTAACAACACTAGAACTTGGGGTCTAACGCTCTTAAGCATAGTAAAAAAATTATTAACAGGCAAAACAGTACTTTTTATTGATTTCAATGGTACTTTTAGACTGAGCTTAAACGGTGCAGGACAAGGTGAAAAATAATTAAGAGAAGAAACTGTACTTTTTATTTTTTAACATTAACGAATTTATTACCATCAGACCGAGCTCCAAATCAATAAATTGACAAAAGGGTCCTTTTTCTATATTTTAATGATACCTGAAGAAAAAGAATGAGGACTTACCACGCCGCAATTAGGATTAGAGTGGACTGTGGTTAGCTGCTGCGTGGAAATCCTAGGTTTCTTTTCTTCGGTAATTATTTGTATAATGTGGTGGTCTCTATACGCTATTTTTGTACTAAGTGAACTTTTCAACGTTTTCTAAAAAATTTCACAAATACAATTGGGAGAAACTGTATTCCCAGGATGATAGCCCTATCCATTGTGGTTGTTTTGCATTAGGTCCCATTCATTGAGATAGAAGGGTTTGGCCACAGTAGCCTCATCCCTCAGAGACCACCACATATACGCTATTTTTGTACTAAGTGAAATTTTCAACGTTTTCTAAAAAATTTCACAAATACAATTGGGAGAAACTGTATTCCCAGGATGATAGCCTTATCCATTGTGGTTGTTTTGCATTAGGTCCCATTCATTGAGATAGAAGGGTTTGGCCACAGTAGCCTCATCCCTCAGAGACCACCACATATACGCTATTTTTGTACTAAGTGAAATTTTCAACGTTTTCTAAAAAATTTCACAAATACAATTGGGAGAAACTGTATTCCCAGGATGATAGCCCTATCCATTGTGGTTGTTTTGCATTAGGTCCCATTCATTGAGATAGAAGGGTTTGGCCAGAATGGCTTCAGCTCTCTATGAACCCCTTTAAATTCAGTACATTTGTGAAGAATATGTATGAAAAATTTTTTTTATCGCATGCGATATTTAAAAAAACGGATTTAACTAGACGTATTTATCTTCACGCACATAATTTAAAATCTGTTTTTTTTTTCAAACTGGTTTTTTTGTTGCAAATATCCTAATACTTCCTAAATAAAGGAGCTGCCACAATACATATTTATATATGAGTATTACTTGAAAAAAATTGGTTCAATTAATTAAAAAAGTAAATTCGAAACTCTACAACAAAATTTACTTAAAATGGTACCCAAATTGTTTTTAAATCTAATAAATAGTTTTAAAAATATCATAGAAGTTCTCGCTAAAAAAAACGCAAAATATGTTGTGTGATAATAAATAAGATTTTTTTTTAAATATCGCATGCGATAAAAAAAATTCCCTACATATTCTTCACATATGTACTGAATTTAAAAGAGTTTATAGAGAGATAAAGCCATTCTGACCAAACCCTTTTATTTGAACAAATGGGACCTAATGGAAAAGAGCCCCAATGGATGGGGCTATCAGCCTGGGTATACAGTTTCTCTCAATTGTATTTGTGAAATTTTTTAGAAAACGTTTAAAATTTCACTTAGTACAAAAATAGCGTATATGTCTCTGAAGGATGAAGGCTACTGTAGCCAAATCCTTCTATCTCAAGCAATGGTACCTAATGGGACACATATCATTTTAAAGAGGAGGCTATCTAAATTTTTTTATTTTTTTAACGCATGCGATATTTTTAAAAAACATATTTAACTTGACGTATTTATCTTCACACACATTAAATAAATTACTTTTTATAAATTCATATTGAAAACCGTTAAATACAGATATTAATACATATGTTTGTTTAAAATTTTGATTTTAAACAATACCTTTTAATGTAATTTCTATTAAAAAATTTAGAACTGAGATTAAATAGTCTACAAAGAAATACGAAATTATAATAGTGACAGTATGGCACTTCGCTGACGAAGTAGCGAGTTAAGTGCCAGTTTAATGTAAAAACGAATTGTGCAAAATAAAGAGATTTTTCAGACTTCTGAAATAATTTTTTATTTTAACAAAAAATTCTTTTAATTGTCAACAGGTTTTATTTTGGTTTGCCGCTCTCATAACTTTATATGTTATCAGAGATTTTTTTTAACGTCTTAAATAAATATTTGTACAAAAAAAAAAAAAAAAAAAAAAAAAAAAAAATATTTTAATTAAATCCCACTGGATATAATGAAAGCTTTACACTGAGCAAAGCAAAAAAAAATGGTTGGCAGAAAAAAAGAATTTACAAGTTACAATTTCTAAAGTTGTTGCTGTATTTTAAAAAATTTTAGAAATTCACTGCCATACTTTCGGAGAGTTCTAAATCAATACACTTTTGCAAATCTTTTAAAAATATATATTATAAAGAGTATCGTTGTCTTGCTTAAGCGGGTTTCACATTATAATTCAGAGTATTAACATTTTCATTAGATCGAGTGAGACCGAAATCAGATGCAAATCAACTGTCAAAAAATCTAAAGGAAAATATTTTCTGTTTTCATACCATCACACTTCAAGTAAAATACAAAACGCGGCGAATAATTTCACAGCTGATTTCTAGTTTTTTCTTTGGTTGCTTGTACAAAAGCAACCCTGATAAAATGAGAAGTGTGATAGCTTAGAAAAAATTCTAAAAATGACAAAAACTATAATACTGCCAAAAATACTTAAGTACTCGTATTTCACCACACTTGCTTAACATTTTGTTTTCACACTATTGGATTTTTACTTAATACACGAATTTTTGTCATGTATTAATACTAAATACAATAGTCTGAAACTCGCTTTAGTCGTATTAATAACAAATCCCATATAAAACATATGGCCGACGTTGCCACACATCACTGTTTTCGTCGTGATAACGACACTCATTATCTTTAGTTCCCTTGAATATTTTTGAATATGTTTTTTCAATTTCCTTTTCAAAATTTTAGTTGTCCTCTTGGTCTCATTTACTTGTTTATGCACATTTCACATTATAAAAAAGCAATTACGTATTTGAAATGGTAATGATATCATCGTTATGAAAAGGTGATAGACATTATGTTGTTTTTTTTTTTTTTAAATTTCGTCTAAAAAAAGCTTTCTGCTTTTATTTTATTTATTTCCTTTTTTATTTTACTTAATTTAAAAACAAAATTAACTTTACATTTTTCCAGTATGAGGGTTCTTTTTTTAATTTTTTTAGGGTCATTTGTTGTGCACCGATTTCAATAAAATATAGCTTTTTTTGTTTGAAACTCATTAGCATACAAGCTAATAGCAAAAAATATCAATTTTTATTTTTTATTTTTATTTTTAATAATTTTTTTAAAAACTAAAAAAATTTTTTTATATAAAAATATTTGTTTTTGTATTACATTTTTGTAACTTTTCTTAATAAGAAAAACAAGAGGCTCACTTGACCCCTGTGATACCTGTATAAGAGGAAAAATGAAGAAGAATAGCATTGTTCACACAAAATCCGGCCGCATAAGCAATTGAATTGAAAACTTTTGTTCATAAATACATATTTATTTATTGCTTTTTTAAAAAATTAATTACAACTCATTTCCTCTTATGAATTTTTGCGTTTTTACTTTAATGTTTCCCATTAGTTTCTGCTCAACATTCTGATCTACCTGCGTTGCATATTTTTTCAAAATTTTCAACATATTTTTGGCGTTAGAAACAACAGTACCACTTTTCTTTAATTTGGCTTTGACAATAGCCCAGTATTGTTCAATTGCCCGAAGCTGCGGACAATTAGGAGGGTTCACTGTATCGATCTGATGTCCTTCATATCACTCCATCGCAGTTTTTGAATAATGACAAGACGCTAAATCAGGCTAAAATTTTACTGGGGACTGGTGGAGTTTAATTAGAAGCAGCATTCGTTTCTGCAGGCATTCCGATGTTATTGCTGAAGAGACGATAAACAGCGTGCAACTGCAAATTGCTTGCCAAATCATGATTTTTTTTTTGTACTGAATTTAATCCCCACGTTTCACTACAACATAAAATTTTTGACCTTGCAGCTGGTTTAAGTCCATTTTTACATAGGTTTCATCGTTCATAATCAGGCAGTGGTTGAATTTTTTTAACACTTGATCGTAAAGAAGGCGTACTCGTTTTATTGCAATGGCATTCTGCTTTTGACTTCGGCTAGCTTCTGTAGCCAGCATCCAAATTAATTTTTCTTGCGGTACTTATACTGGGCTTCATTGTTAGAGAGGCCCGGGTTTTGCTGTATTGAGCGTATTATATATTTTGTAAGCTCTGAGTTTCTCTTAGCAATTTTTTTTTTTTTTTTTTTTTTTTTTTTTTTTTTTTTTTTTTTTTTTTTTTTTTTTAATTACGATTTGTACTTATGGCTTGGTTATATCTTTGTAAAACCTCATTTACAGGACCATGTCGTATTTTCTAGATATTTTTTTTTAATTTTGATTATTTTCCATGACTAACCACGCTTACAAATAAACTAATACTGCAAAAAAGTTTTTCTACAAAATAACGGTGAAAATTTTTAAAACAAAATTTTTTTTTTAAATTCAAGTGTTGCCACTAGGTTTTTCTAAAATGCTTTTGTAAAGCGGGAGGATTTTGTGTGAGCAAAGCTTTAATATAAAAAAACTGCTATTGAAGTTACCGTATGGTAACCTTAAATGCTTAAAGTTCATGATAAAAGTTATGGGCTACACAAACATGCTTTGGCTTATCTTACATTTACAATAACCAAAAACCATTTATCTGTCCGATAACATCCTACTTTTAGTTATTGTTTAGTTGTAAATGGTTACGTTAACTAAGCAATTCTACCAAGAACCAAGAATAATAAAAAGAAAAAAATTTATGTTAATCTTTATTAAATTTACCTGATAAGTAATTTTTATCTTACAAAAAAAAAAAATCCCTGTCTGGGCGGTAAAAGCGGAATTGGCATAATTTTTTTTGCTTCATTAAATTTAAATAAATTAAATTGTATGTCCATGAAAATTCTATTAAAAACATGTTTGTTTTGCAAATACACATACACATAAATAAATACCTAAATATGTAGTTACTTATGTGTATGTATGTTTGTGTGTATAAGTGGGAATATGTATCAATTTAACTTATTCCAAAAATTTATTGAATGAATAAAACAAGTAGAAAATAAAAAAGATCTCTAGTGTCACCAACATTTTAATGGAAACATGACACTAAAAATTATTTTATGTACAACATACATACGTACATTTTATACATATACATATGTATATATATCTACGTGTATACGTATGTATTTACTTGTGTCTATTATGTGTACATTTACGATGGGTTGTCAAAATATATATTTTTTTTTATTTCATTCATACAATTTTTTACAATATACGAGTAGGTATTTGCTTGCTGTACACTATAGTTCAATTGAATATGGCAGTTAGATACACTTTCTTTTTTTGTTTTGCTTGTATATTTTTTTTTTGTCGAAAGGTTATATAATATTGCATTTGCAAATGTTTTTCTTTAAAACACTGAATACTGAGTTTGCCAATAACCGTAGGAATTCAAAATTAAACAAGTAAATTTCAAATTACTTTTTGTGTAAATTCGATTTCAAATTTAAAAATTTTTTTTTATTATGTAAATAATATATACAAGCGATCAACTCGTCTAGAAATTTTATATAAAAAATGCTAAAAAAAATTTATTGATTTTCATATAAATAATCAAATCACTGGTATTAGGCAGACGAACTCGCAAGAAAAGATGCGGCTAGTAGTTTCAGCGCACCGTCTTGGTGTTCTATTAAGCTGCAATTTAGTCAGTAACTATTCCGTCTTGCGAAAAAACTAATGAACCGGACAAATCATCTTCTTTGAATTTGCAATGAATAAGAAAAATTTCTAACTTGAGAATAGTGTCACAATAGAAATTGACAAAAACCCTCAGAGCAGCAGTATTAAGGTATGAAGAATTCCAAACCTTTTTTTAAAATACTCGAAAGTATTTTCTGAGAAATTAGGCAGCAGGTTACAAATCTAGAGGACCTCGCCTTTAAAATGGTGTGTGTCCTATCCCGTAGTCAGCTGTGATTCATCCGGGAATTGATAAAATCCCTCAGAACATACAATACTAAAGTATAAGAGAATTTAAAAAAAATTGTAAATACTTCAAAGTAATTTTTGAGTAATTAAGCAGCTGATTACAAATCTAGAGGACCTCCCCTTTAAAACGGTGTATGTTCCATCCCGTAATCTTTTACAGTTTCTCCGGAAATTGTAAAAATCCGTGAAATCAACAGTACTGGGGTATGAGGGAGTGTCAAAAAAATTGTTTTTTTTAAATACTCCAAAGTAATTTCTGAATAATTGGTTGGCAGATTACAATTCTAGATGGTGTGTGTCCGGAAATTGCAAAAATCTCTTAAGGAAATCAACGTATTTATGCACATTTTTACCTACGCTCTTATATTTCTTATATTTGCAAATTCTGAAAATTCCAAAACACGTAAGGGGTTACGTTAAAACATATATATCTCGGCATATTTATCTTCACTCACTGTATCTAATTCTAATTTAAGTTCTAGTTTTAATTCTAATTCTTATTAAGAAATGACCAATGACTTGATAAGTTGTTCATGACTGACATTTGTGGTGTAGGGTGTTGGCATGATCATTGATTTGTACTGAGAAAATTATCCCAAAACCCCATAAACACACTACCGGTCAGCTAGTGCTTTGTATTTATTGAACCACCCTCAAAGTTTTTTTTTTATTTTTTTTTTTAATTAATTGAGCAACAATTTCTTTTTTTACTTCCATAAAAATTTGTTTTAATGAAAATAAATAACTAAGCGACCACCACGAACGCCAGCCAAAGCGTTTTAACACACAGAATTGTAAGTAAAAGCTTAACAAATACTCGTATTATTGAATATTTTATTGCTGTTTCTCTTAAAAGACGATGTCATCCAGTACAATAAATAAATTTTACTGGCTTGTTTCTTTCTGTTGATGTTTTTGTTTTTGCTTTTGACTTTATATTTTCTACACTTCCTTTTACTATGCAAGTGAGTGATTGAGTGAGTGAGTAGTTTGTGTTTTTATGAAACGTGTTAAACATATCTTTTTGTTAAGTTGTTTTTGAAAAAATGAAATCATCTTTCTTTTATTTTATTTTAATATAAGAAGCTTAACAGGGTGGCCCGACTTTTCTATAAAATCCTAACAAAAAAATGTAGTATTTTTACATACCACCGTCTTCTTCTTATTAATTGGTTTGCTTAAAGACTTTAAGGTTAAACGTTCTTAGTACTTTTAATTAAAAAAAAAAGTACCAAAACTTTTGTTTCAAGTGCTGTTTTACAATAAAAATTTGGTTTACATTCTAAGTTAAAAAAAAAAAAAAAAAATAACTGGCTCCGAATCGCAGCACTACTCGATATCTAGCGAAATTTTAATACAATTAAAATGCCATTTTCGAAGTTGGGTGCCGAGATTCTGGTCTTGTTTTAGAATTTTGCATGTAAAAAACGTGAAATAAAAAGTGACAACTTCAAAGTTGAATTTTGAAGTGCTGATTCTTTTAAGGATTAAATCAGATCAGACTTTAAATGAAAAATTAAAATTGAAAGTAGTGTTTTCTCAGCACTGGGGTATATGGAAATTTCCAAAGTAACTTCTGAGTATTTGGGCAGCAGATTACAAATCTAGACGACCTCCCTTTTAAAATGATATGTATGCCATCCGGTAATCTTCTATGGTTTGTCGGAAAGTCACTAGAATTCCTCAGAGCAACAGCACTGGGGTATATGGAAATTTCAAAAATTTCTTAAAAATCCTCCAAAGTAATTTCCGGGTAATTAGGCAGCAGATTACAAATCTAGACGACTTTTGCTTTAAAATCATATGTGTCCCATCCCGTAATCTTCTTGAGAAGTCAACGTATTTATGCATATATGTACCCATGCACTTATATTCCTCCTAAACATATTTATAAATATGCCATAAATACTGAAAAGATATTTAAAAATACTAAAAAACGTAACGAGTTACGTTACAATATATTTAACTTGGCATATTTATCTTCACTCACTTTATTATCAAGGACTATAATCGCACCGCGACCTTTAAGATCTATTGTACAGCCCTGTTCCTAACTACAATCCGAGACTCCTTACAAATCTCGTAATTGCTGTAGGATTAATCGTGCCTTGATCTTGTGGGACCAATGCCCCAGTACCTAAGCAGCTTATTCTGGGCCTTTCCTCCGCTGGGCACTCGCAGAGAACATGTTCCGACGTTTACTGTCATCGACAGAAACGGCAGGTAGCGTTCTGTATGATTAAGTCCACAGTGGCCCGTGAATAGCTAGATCAACTTAGAATTTAATATCATTTGTGCTGAGGTTTAAAACAGTGCTCGGGGTCAATGAGTCTCTTGGACGGCCCTTCAGCAGCCTTGTAGACTTTGTCTCTCCTCCTTGCGCAGTAGGGATATCCGCGCTTTTTTTTATATTTATATATAAGCAACAGAAATCCGCAAGGCTTTTTTGCTTGTCTGCAGAAAACGCCCAGTCTCAGGGCAGAAATCGAACCTGGGACCCCCAGAGGTTGGTACGCTACCCACCCGTCTATAGGGGCACCCACAGCATATTTCCAAGAACTAATTGTGTTTATGTAGATACATATGTATGTATACAGTATGTATTGGCTAATTTTATTGTTGTTTTTGCAGAGAGGGATGAGGAGGTAGTGAATTCAATTTAACTGAAAACTTACTCATCTATGGTGGAGAATATACAAACATAATACAACATCGACAAAATACATTTAAAAGTACACACATGAACAAACACGTCTTTTGCACACATGATGTGTAACATGCAGGGTTCGTAAATTATGATTATGAAATCTTAATAAAAAAAGTAAGGAAAATCGACAGATGTTTTGCAAACAGTGCAAACGATGCAAATAAGTGCAAAAATGCAAAATGTACACGTTTGCATTTTGCTTAATTTTTCTCCGTTTGCACTACAAAAACCTTGAGCAAACATCGTTCAGCATACTTAATGAAATGTCAATAAGCCGAAAAAGTTGAAGTTGCCAAATTTTTTGTGATCTGGTAGCATTGATTTTGGTGTTTTCAAACAAAAATTTAGGAAATTTACAAAGACCACTCACGATCTGGTGCAATTTGCTCAACATATTTGCAAAATGCAAATTTGCACCAATTCAACATGATTTATAAAATAAATAATTTTTTTTTAAATAAATTTTATAGTCTTACTGACTGAAGTGGCAAAAATTATTATTATTTTTTTAACGAATCGAAATTATGCCTAGAATATTTTGTTGTTTAATAACGAAATCACCTTTATGGATTCGCTGTAGTACAAGCCGAATTTATACAAGGTTTTCCTTGATTTGTCAAATATAAAAGCCATCTCTGTTTTTTTTTGACAAATCAAGAATATTATAAAAACAGAGATGCTTCATGATTTCATCTTACTTTAAACCCTTATGATACGTCATTGTTTTCGCATTTTATTGATATAAAATTGAAATAAAGAAACAAAAAAAGATAGAAAGAACTAATTATATAAAAAAAGTAAACAAAACTCTTTGTTGTTTATATTTATATCTTTTAAGTGCTGCTATCTTCCTTAAAAACCAGGCCAAAAAAAAAAACATCGCAGAATTCATACAGATACCAAAAAGTGGGCAACATTTAAAAGAGTTTGAGTTGGAAACGTCAATTTCAAATTGAAAATTTTTTAATTTTTTTTGACAGTCATTTTTTATCGATAACACTGAAAATATACACATATTTGACATTTAGTATTTATCTTGATATAGTTGCACTCTTTGCACCTAGTAAATTCTCTCATTACAATATATTTGTGCTATTCTTCAAAAATTGATCAATGCAAGTAAAAGTAAGTGTCATATGGGCTGCTTCTTCTTTCGTTTAATTTTGGTGTGACAGAAATTGGTATAATTAAAAAGAAAAAATTTTATGTTAAAATAATAAAATAAATTTAGGTGCCTAAGAAAAGGGAATACGGGAATTACTGGAAGGCACATACATACATACATACATACATTTGTTTATATGGCAACATACAGTAACCCAAAGTTGCTAAAGAAAACAGGATTCTTTGGAAAATTATCGCTCCCGCAAACCAGTGTATAAGTTAATTTAAATTTTTATATATTTTTTTTTAAATAACAGCTCCATTCTCAAATTTAAAAATAAAATATTTATGAAAGTTATTAAAACTGAAGAATTAGCACAAAAAATAAACAAACCATATAAATTCGCATCCCGAAACTCATAAAAAAGGCGAATTTATTTTCTACAAAACTGTCAAAATTGTTTAAAAAATTTTTCTTTTAAATTTTTTATGTTCAATATAATAAAAATAAATAATAAACCTGATTATGAGTGTCGTTGTCGTGACAAAAACAGTGATATGTGGCAACGCCGGCCATATAATTTATATATGTTTGTCGTAAATTCGACTACGACAGCGACACTTGTCGTAGTATAAATACTTCATGATTGAAAAATCATCCTTGTAAATCATCAAATTGTAAATGGAAATCAATTTTGACAAGTTGGAATAAAACAGCTGTAGGGCGAATTGCCTAATGCATAATTACACCATGTACGAATTATTTTTTTTATTTTATAATAAAAAAATTATTTTGATAAAAATAAAAAAAAATTATTGTGAAAAGTTAATTTTCAAATGATTGTGCGATCCCTGATAAAATCTAATTTTGAGTGTATTTGGAGTTTATGCATGTGCGTATTAATTTTCATGGGAGGTGGCTTTGTTGTTTTTATTTGCACCTAGCACATACTTCTCCCTATCAACAACCACTGTTACATCCAAGTATGCAAACAATCCCTTTTTTGTTGCTTTTTTTGTTTTTTCTAAAGAAGTCATGAGTCAAAAGTGCAAAAACATTTTCTTCAATTCACTTTAATTGAATTATAAAATAGAAAAAAAAAATGGAAAGAAAATTGTTAAAAAATTAACTATTAGTGGTGGGAAAGGAAAGAAAACGTTACAAATATTAATTTTCCTTTTACACAATGCAAAAGTAGTGAAAAAAAGTCATTGACTTTTAGTTGCGATGAAAAGAATAATACGGGTATTATATTATTGTAAACTAAAGCCTGCCGTCATGTTTAATAATAAAGAATACGTTTTACTTTTACCAACCAAATTAACATTAAAAATTCTGAAATTTTGTTGCAATTGCACATCAAAATGCAATACATACAGGCACTTGAACATGGACCAAATAAATGAAATAAATGAAAATGAATGCACAATAAATACACTTGTAACAATTTTGCTATAAAAGTCCTTAAATACAGGTCAGCACTCGCAATTTCTTTTATACGTAGGTACATTATTAAAAATGTTTTTATTAATATAACAGCCAAAAAATGGGCACACAAACCAACCATTCCCATCCCCATTCCTTTATAGCAGTAGTCGTATGAACTCTATGGACATTTTTTTATTTTCTTTGTTCCACCAGCAGTGCAGTGCAATGTAGTGCAGGTGGTTGAACTTGTATATTGATGTGTACTGGTAGTAAAACATAAACTGCAAGAAATGCTACAGAATGAAAAACACCTTAAAAGTATATATTTGACATTTTACCTTTATAAACATTGATTTTTGTGTATTTTGTTCAGTCTATATCTAAGTGTTACTAAGTATTTCGTGTGTACGAGTATATGTGTGCCTTCTTCCTTCTTTTGCTTAGAATTTAAACAAAAGAAAATCTAGTGTTTGAATTTAAGGCTTTTGAGTGTGTTGCTTTGTTTCAGTTTCTTTGTCACCATTTTTTTTTTTTTTTTTTTTGTTTTTGTTAATAAAATTATTTAATTTTATACTTCCAATCAATCACAGTTTCATATGTCAGTCGCAATATTTTTTTTTATTTTTTACTAGATATTCAACCATATTTTTTTTTAAATTTCCATATACCCCAGTGCTGTTGCTTTCAGGGATTTTAGTAACTTCCGCACGAACCATAGAAGATTACGGGATGGGACACATATCCATTTTAAAGGAGAGATCGTCTAGATTTGTAATCTACGGCCCAAATACTCTGAAGTTACTTTGGACTATTTTTAAATTTTTTTTTAAGTTTCCATATACCCCAATGCTGTTGCTTTGAGGGATTTTTATCATTCCCCACTTTGCCGAGGTACCATTCCCGATCAAAAAAAAATAGGTAGGTCCTAAACTTTCTGAAAGTGTTTTAACATTTTAAGAAAATTTCGTAGTTTTTATTTTATGATGAAAAAGGCAAACTGCCAAGATTCTTGAGAACAACAGTACTGGGGTACATGGAAATTTCAACAAATTTTTAAAAATTGTCCAAAGTCATTTCTGAGTATTAGGGCACAAGATTACAAATCTAGACGACCTTCCCTTTAAAATGATATGTGTCACATCCCGTAATCTTCTTGAGAAATCAACTTGTATTTCTCCTAAACATATTTATAAATATAGCATAAATGCTAAAAACATATTTAGAATTATTTAATGACTTAAGACGTGTTTGATAAATGTGTCTTAAATACTGAAAAAATATTTACTAATACCAAAAAACAACAGGTTAATTTCACTCACTTGTATTTACACTATAATACAAGCTTTAAGATTTTCATTGAAATTTGTCAGCTGTTTTTGTTATTTCTTTGTTCGTATGCAAAAATGTAGCTCTGATACATTGAAAAGTATAAACGTTTAAGGCCGGGTTATGCGAACGTTGAAATGTAGAAGTCAGCTGATCGTTTCTGCTATATGGGCAGCAATGCAAATGCTTAGCTGACTAAAATGGAACGTACATGTAACGTAGCAATCTGTTGAAATTAGAATTTCACATAACAAAATGTAGCAGTGATAGGATGTATGCGTATTGTGTATGTATTGTTTTTCTTTTTCTTCTTTGTTTACTATAGAAAACACATGATACGTTTCTACGTTTCTATAGTGAGCTCTACATTTTTACATTTCTACATTCCTATATTTCTACATTTCAACGTTCGCATAACCTGGCCTTTAGAATATGTGGCTAAAAATGTTGACTGTCAAATTTCTACTTTTCATTTTATTTAAATTTTTGACAAGTCGTTTTACTCAGTATTATAGTGTAAAATGTAATTGCCAAAGCTTTTTGCTCTTTTTTTCACTTTGTTTTGTTTAATAAAAAAAGTTCTTGTTGTAAAACCCGATTGAAGATGTAAAATTAATAAAAAAAAAATTCTTTTTAACCTCTAAATTAAAGAATCCCATTCCAATTCATACAACTTCCCACATTTTTGTTAAAAAAACAACATTGATTATTTTATTTTTAACAGTTTTTCATTTAAAAATCACTATTACTTGGATTCTAATTCATTTCTAAAATTCTTTTGTTGTTGTGAGTTGAATTGCGGTATGAGTTTTTTAGGTAAATTGAAAAAAAAAGACAAAAAACCAAAACAAAACAGAACATAACATGCTTTGGGGTAAAAACGAAAATTGTTTTTAACCCATTTTTTTATTGTTTCTTGTTTAAACGTTTGTAATAGTTTTATGAACTCATTCAGGTAGTCATACAAGTACAAATGACGATTTCAGAAACAAGGTAATACCTATCTTTTTTATTTGTTTATTTTTTTCTTTTTTATAATTTTTGTTTTTGTTATTTTTTTGTATTCTATTTTTATACCCTTTTACACCATAAATGGTAGTGGCATGTAAAGGTCCATCATATCGTTTGTAATTTCTATTACACTTTTAATTTAAGATTACAAATATAATCAACATTACTTTCCTCTTTGTTGGCTGTAAGAGGGGCGCTTTGTTTATTATATAAGTAGGTAGACAGGCAGACAGGGTATAAAGCTTTTTCTTTTTTTTTTCTTTTAATTTGATTCATTGTAGACACATTCTGTTAATATTACAGTTTACCGTTAACATTAATGAAAGAGTATGTACTCGTAATTCGCAATGATATTTATGTAAATAAACTATTCACAGGGTGAGTAATAGTAATAAATTTTAAATTTCCCATTCACTAAAAAAAATTAATAAAAATTGAATTTTATTAAATCAAATCTGAAAAAGCTTGCTGATCTTTTTATTAAAAATGATGGCAAAAAATATTACTACAAACACATTTCTGGTTGAAGAAAACATAATAATTAAATTTTTTTAAATCTTAAAATGTGTTTAAAATTCGTTACTGCCTTGTAAAGCCCTCCTCTTACTTGTTATTGCAAAATTGTACTTTAAAGTAGGTGTGCAAAATACATTTTTGTACTCGTATTTGTGCGATTGTGTGGACGAGCATTTTATGTATTTCTAAATAAGGAAGTTATATTTTACTATAAAAAAAAAGAAAAAAATTTAAATTGAAATTGAAATTGAATCGATAGTACAGTAGTTGCAATATTCGTGAGAGAATTCTTAACATTTCCAAACTAGAACTGGAATTTATTTGTGAAGGACTTCCCCCCTTTAACGTTCACAAAAATATATCGTTAATATAGACAAACCCTAAAGCATTTTATTGATATAGAATTGAAAGAAAGAACCAATAAATGATAGAAAGAACCAAATATAAAAAAATGTAAACAAAACTCATTGGGCCATAATCACAGTCTCAAAAAAGTAGGCTTTTATTAAGAACTGACTTTTGTTCATCAGAATTTTATGAATGTAAAATTGTTTTTAAAAACAATTAATTTAACAGTGGAACCTAAATTGGAGCGGCGAATGGAGCGGTTTTTAGCGCCCTCTATTTATATTAAGGCGTCATCCTACATTGGATTTTGTCAGCTGTTTTTATTATTTCTTTGCTTGTATGCAAAAATGCAGCCCTGATTGAATGGAAAATGTAAACGTTTAGAAAATTTTCCAAAAATGGTGAAAGCCCTGCGACTGTCAAATTTCTATCCGTATTTTTTGATGTATTGCTTTCACATTATTATACTTTTATATTTTTATTATTATCATCATGGACTATAATGGCAGCTCAACCTTTAAGATCTATTGTGTAGCATTATATTTTTTATTAGATTTCAATTTTTGACAAGTCGTTTTATTCAGTATGATAGTGTAAAATCTCCTTAAAGGAAGAAACATTTTTGTTCTTATGTCATGAGTGAATTTTTCCAAATGTTATTTGACAAACTTTAAAGAAAGCAAAAATTTGTTTAATTTTTTTTGTTAAATCTGTTTTTCATTTTCAAATAAAGACTTTCCCTAATAAATTTAATTCCATTAACATTTCTCATACACACACACTCTTTCCGAGAGAGAGAAGCCGAAAATTTATTTTTTGCTTTAAATTTGTATGGATACGAATTCATCTACACTTACTTTTATTGCGTGTAGATGAGTCATTATCGTGGAGTTATTGAGGCATAACCCAAAAAAAATATGTACATGCATTTACCTACTTACATGCACGCGTCCATACATATATGTAAGCATACTTCACTAAAGTGAATTAATGTATTTTCGGGTTTAATACAAACAACAAGTGTGTGCTTTAATGCATGTGTGGACCAACTTACATACCCAGCATGCAACCTAATTAACTTTAAAATAAATATTTATTTTTGAAACCATTTTGTTTAAAATTAGTTAGCGGTAATTTTAGTAAAATGGCGTTCAAAGCCATTATTACAACTTGCCTTAAATAGCTAAGATTAACTTTAATAATAGTGAGTGACAAAGTGACTTTTAACTTTTTTTCATTAATGCAAGTTCCCAATAAGATAAATAACAGAACATTTGCAATGTGGCACCACTGCTGCGAAAACCGATTACTTTTTATTGTTATAAGTACATAGTGGCAACAGCATGCTTTTCTTTTTAATTATTATTAAATTAACTAAGAAATTGGATATTTTTAACATATTTTTTTAATTTATGTTGTATTAGTGTGTTATTGTATTGTTTTATTTTTGTGAATTAATAAAATAAATTGCAGTTGCCGTATCTAAAATAGAAAATATGGCAACTTTACATAATTGAAGCTCATGTTAAAAGTTATGGTTAACACAAACATGCGTTTAGCTTAAGCTGGCCATACAGATATGATTTATGTGTGTGATTTTTTATTTGTTGGATGTGTTTGCAGCTGTTGACGAACATGACAGAATGAGTTTGAAAATTTTCAATTACAATGGATTTGTTGAATGTTAATGGGTTAGTAAGTGCACATTCGCCATTTTTTTTTTTATTTTAATGTGCTACCAGATGTCAGTGTGTGTATCATGGTGATGGCTAGTAAATAATTTTTAGTAAAATTTTTTAAAATTTTAAAAGAACAAACTACCATTTGGGCAACAAAAAAATTATATTTATAAAGACAAAACAAAATTGTTGGTTTTTTTTTTTTTTTTTTTTTTTTTTTTTTTTTTTTTTTTTTTTTTTTTTTTTTTTTTTTTTTTTTTTTTTTTTTTTTGTTCCGTGCAAAGAAATTACATTTATCCTATAGTTATTGTTTAGTTGTATCACCTAAAAACAGCTCATTAAGGTTAAATTACTTTTAATGAGAATAAGATCACTATCATTAATAACGAATTAAAGGAGAAGTTATTCAAATAAATCTTTTAAAAGTATTTTTTTTTTGCAAACAAAATTAAATGAAGTGAGTTAAATATAAATGTATTTGCTTGTAGGGTGTACATATGTACATACTTCAAATATATGGAAGGCTTAAAATTTTTTTTATATAATATATAAAAAAATCATGTGGGTGGTGGTGGTGGTGAATAAATAAACGACTGTTGTGGTAAATTTGTCGTAAACAAATTGAATGAGTGATTTATTGCGTAGGGTCAGTTCCTTTTTAAGTATTTACCATCCCAAACACACATTCTTACACGTTCATGCATATAAATGCAATACAAGAAGATAATGTAATTGAAAATTAAATGAAACAAAACAACAAATAAAAAAAATAAAAATAAAATGTTAATATTTATTATTAATACATTTTAATGTTATCTTTGCTTTTGTTTCTTACTTAAACTACAACCTTATACTAATACTCGCATTTAGTTGTTATTGTTGACGTTATTAGACTAAAGAATTGATAGAAGTTCATTTAAGTTTATTTTGAGGGGAAGGTTACTCAATCAATTGTTTAAAATTTGTAAATGACAATGAGTTTAAGTAATACGCCAACATCAATCATGGTACACAAAAACGAAAAAAAAACGTTCATTTCAAATTGGAACACACGCAACATTGCAAAATATTTAATTAAAAATTTAACTTTACGAGTAGTACAAAAAATTTAACGGTATGTATATACATACATACATACATACATACATACATACATACATATATACATACATAATGTGTTCAGAGATAACAGAGAAAAGAAAAATTTAATTTTTGTTTTAATTTTTTTATTTTTTATTATTATTATTCTGGCTTATTACGTTTAGCGAAGTGGTAGTTGGTAATTGAAAAGCTGAAAACGGTGTGTGTGATATATTAAACGCACAAACAATCCTGCCCAACATTTGATAAAATCATGTACGAGACACGATCATTTTTTATGCTAAATATTCGACACGATTGAATTTAAAAAGCAAAATTGAATTCAAAAACAGAAATATGCAAAGAGGCATTAAATCAACGATCACACATATTTGAGTAAACTAGTGCGTAGAAAAATTAAGGTCTTTTGGTTTGTTGTCATATAAAAAATAGGCCTGTATTGTAAAAAGGCGCCTGCACTATGACTAGGTCATAGACTATTAGAGTCAAACTCTTAAATATTTATAAAAATCAATTAATATTTAATTGCAAAATTTATTTATTTCTAACGACATTTTTTATGTGTACATTTCTCGTTTCTTATCATTTAAATGTCATGCATTTATGTGCATAACATACACATACTTGTTTATCTGCATGTGTATGTGTGTTTTTAAACTTTTATTAATATTAAATTAACATTAGTAAACTTCCACCCACACACTAGTTCAATCTACGCACAGCAATACAGCTGTACAATATCCCTGCAAGTAATATTATAGGTAATCGTCTCAAAACATATTACAATTGATATGACTTGTTCACCTAAAAAATGTTTGCATTCAACACTTGACTAATAAAAATTTCAACATTTAAAAAAGTCGATTAAAACTCATTTAAAAACCACTAGTTAAACCAACTAGTTAAGAAATCGTTAGTTTAAATTGTATTTACATCTAGTGGAGTTGTCTGCAAGGGCAGACTTACATAAGATCTTTTTAAACAATGTGTAGCCATCACTGAGAACTGGGTGGGAGGGAGTATTACCTGCATACGTACATACATTAATTATAGTGCTTCTTTGCACGCCAATAAACGCTCTAATGACAATTATCACATTTGTTAAAATCGACGTGTTTAAACACGATTACAGCTGACATGCACACACTAACTTACCTGTCTTTAGTGTTAGCATGTGCGTATTTTACTGTTATTTGCTTGCATTGCAACACTTTGATATCATTCATCCATCCATTTATGCAGTTCCAATTACTGTGTCGTGTTTTCATATGTGTTGTTTTGTATTTAATTTCTTTTAGTTTTTCTGTTTTAATTGCTGCAATAATTTTTCTCTATGGTGTCAGCGTGGTTTTTCATTACTGCTTTGCCTCTCTCTCTCTCTCTGTGTGCTTTTTTTCTTTTGTTCTTATCTAAAGCAGTGTTGCCATTAAGCAAACATTTAATTATACCTTGGATTGACTGCAAATGACTACTGACCAACTAATTTGTGTCTAGCAGTATGCAAGTAAAAACCTGGCTATTCAATAGACCTGATTATGAGTGTTGTTGGCGTGACGAAAGCAGTAATGTATGGCAGCGCCGGCCATTTAATTTACATTAGCTTGCCATAAATACGACTATGACTACGACAACGACACTCGTAATAAGCCATTTAAATTGTATTGAAATTTGGATCGCTTTCGAGTGCCGTAATTTTGTTGCCTAAGCAAAAGAACTGGATGGTATTATTCATTCCGCGCACAAAGGAATTATTTAACGGAAAAAATATCGATCAATATGCAAATTGCTACTATTCATTCTAATAGTGCATTTGCCGAAAACTATGAGATTTCATATGAAATCTCTTTCAAAATCTATAAAGTTTACAATAGTTTTTTTTTTGACATATATCAAGATTTCATTTTCGGAACAAGAACAAACTGCACTAAATTTGATATTAATAATAATTAACATTTTTCTTTTTGTGTGTATGTATTTCTGTTCATTTTTAAATATTTTTCTTAATTTTAATGTGTTTAATTTATTTTTTTCATCAAAATGTCAAATTTTCTGGTGTAGTGTTGTATTAATAATAAAATCATAGTTGTATGACTAAACACACTAAGATTTTGACTAGATTTTGGCAAAATCTAGTAACAAGCTAGATTTGGTTTTGTATGGGAAATCTAGTTAAAATGAACTAGATTTCGTTTAAAATCTCGTATGAACTAGATTTTTTTGCAGTGTAATGAATTGTGTTATTGTGTCAGCTGCTTTTTGTTTTTGTTCTCAAAATACATAGAGTGCGTATGACTGGATCTGCATTGAATTTCCTTGTTTTACTTGACACATGCGATAAGGTTGTGCTTGTTGTACTAAATTCCTTACCGTGTATGGTTCTGTCATAAGCTGGCGTCTCAGTGTCACCGGGCTTACTACAACGCATAAAATGTTTCCAATTTTCATAATTTGAAAGTTTCAAAATCGAGTACGACCATTTGGTCTCTGTTTACTGTAAATTTTTTTTTAATTTCGGATATGGTTACTCTGGTTCTATTCTGCGTTCAAACGCTTTTCATATGTTTTTTGTTGTTTAAAAATTTTCTATGCTCATTTTTATTGTGTTTCTGTTGTATGGCTCTAATCTACATTGATTCTGCTCTTTGTGTTTATTTTTTGATGTTAAAATGCCTTCTGCTTTTTGTGTGGCCCTCATGCCGTATATTCAATTTTTTTTTCTCTTATTATATTTTTGTTGTTATTTGTAGCTGTTGTTGTTGTGTTCCAATTTCTATTGTTTCATTATGATTTTCTGCTTGAAAGGCAACACACGTCACACTCTTTTCTTGCACTCACTCAGTTTGTCATCACAGCAAGTGGAAAATTATTTACAAATAACCGAAATGTGCAAGCCGAGGCACTTGTTAATATATTCTAATTTAATTTTATTTTCAACTACCTAATCCGCCAAATGTTGTTTTGCCTTCAAATTTTATTTATATTGAAAAATAATTGAAGAAGAGAAGAAAAATGTAAGTTGGCTTATGCCGAACATATAATAAAAAATATAAATTCGCCGATTTGAGAAAAATTTTAAAAGTGGGCTAGGTAGATGCCCATTACCAAGCCCACTTTTAAAATTTTTCTCTACTATTATTTTCGTAAAACTTTATGTTGGGGTTTGATGAAAATATAAAATTTTTGTATATTCAGTCTTCTTACTCTAAGAAGACCGGGTAAAAACAGGTAGTAGATAAATAAGCTAGATACTGGCTGCAGCAACACTTGACGGGCGGATTTGTGACGCTAAACCTTTCAAGGCGTAACCCAAAGGAATGCAAAGAAATTCTATTAAATCGGCCAAGCCGTTTAGGAGGAGTACAATGTCAAACACACGTACAGTCGAATTTTATATATTATATATTAAGATAATACTAGAATGAACACAATTACAAAAATATCGGGTATGTTCTGAAATCAGAGTGATTTTAAACCAAGAACGATTTTAAAATCACGTAAGTGTTCTGAAAATCACGAAACTTATAACTTTTATGAGTACATTTTACTATTCTCAATCACGAGCTTAAAGCTCTTTTGCTTTGTTTACAATAAAATTTGCTCAGAAAAAGAAGAAGACAAGAAATGAAAATCACGCAATAAATTGATTTTAAAATCGTTTGCGGCTTAAAATCACCGTGATTTCTTTTTTCAATTTACAAAAAAAAAACTTAGAAAAGTTGCAAGTTCGAAAAGTTAATAGGCCTTGGAACATTTCGCTTAACTTTTTTAAGATTCTAGTGTATTTTATAATTGAAAGTGCTTGTAAGCCATTAGAACTAAACACTTTAGTGGCCATCATTAAATGAATAAATAGGTATTTCATTAAACATTTAATTTGAAATTTCTAGTGTTTACGTTTTGCGATATCAAATTGTAATTGCAAAAGTTAAACGTTTTGCGTTTTTCACATGGGCTTATATATCAATTTAATTTTTTTCTAATAGATTTTTAAAAGGTTGGCCTTTTTTTCCTTTTCCTTTTTATCCTTTTTATGTGTTAAAAACAAAAAGCGGATAAGTTGAAGTGTTCGGAAAATAATAGTAGAATAAAATACATAATTTTATATCGCTAACAATTAAATATTTTATTATGCTGAAATTATCTATGGCTCTATTCTTTGCATTTGTTTTGTTATTGCTTGTTGTGTTGTTGTTATTGTATTTTTAGCACAAGTAAATGCTACAATATACCTACATTAACAATAGTTTGGACTGGTTCATTGTTGATGCGGCATCATTGCAATAACTTTTTGCGGTTCCTCGATTTCTACATATCTATCATACTCGTGTATAAGTTGGCATACAAACGTTGTCGCGGTTTCGCTGGTGGTTGTTGTCACACACATATTTACATAGCATTAAAAAAAATCAAATTATTATTTTTGTTATTAATTGTTTTTCAGACGTGTTATTTTATTGGCTTTTATTTTATTTAATAAATAGTTTTTTACTGAAATTCGTTATTAAAAAAAAAAAATAAATAAAAATTAAAAATAAATAATTTATAAATGTGTTATTGAAAAAGACAGCAAACACGAAAAACTGGCAAATAAAAAAATTGCGTTTATTGTTTTAAAAATTTGCTGAAGTATTGAAGATGAAAACAATTCATTTATTTATGAATTTTAATAGGTACGAGTGTTAAAGATCATAGACTTGAATAAATGTTTATTCAATGAAATTTTTATTTATAAAAATGAAACAATTTTAAACAAACGTTTTTGGTTTTTTTTTTCTGTTGCCATTTATGTATTGTGATTATAGTTGCCACACTGAAAATTTTTGTAAAATGTCTTTCAATATCTAAAACAAATTTAACTCAATTTATGCTGGGAACACAATTGGGACGAACGGCGAATTTCGTCGAGCATGACGAATTCGTTGCTGAGAGTTCGTTGCGTAAATTCGCATCATGACGCACAATTATGACGAATAAATAACAGCTGTTGTTTGCTGTACGTGACAGAAAATAAACATTGTAAAAATATTGCAGTATTCGCTCTTCGATTAAACAAAACAAAAGAATAAAAACTAATTTTCCATTATTAATACATATGTATGTATATACACACATAAGTAAGTGTATATGTATATACATATGTATGTAAGTATAACACACTTTTGAGAGTTGGCCCATTTGTAAAAAATAATAGTAAATGCATACATACACACATATGTATGTAAGTATATAATAAAAGCAAAAAAAAAACAAGGAAACAAGTTTATACCTCAAGTTGAAGGGTTACCGTATAAACAAAAATAATTACTTGAGAATTCTATACATAAAAAACCATTAAAAAACAATTTTATGGTAAATAGTTGTGTACATAATTGTGTAAATAGTTGTGTACATATAACTTAAATGATGTACATTGAAAATAAAACAATTATTAAAGTCAAAATTAGCTTTAATTACTAATATACTTGAAAGCTACAAGGAAAAACGGCAACTCTGTATCAATTTGTTCGTCGTTCGTCGGCGTATGAAATAGAAATAAATCTATCGCAGAATTCGTCACGCACAACGAATTTCGTTCGACGGCGGTGTTGTGTTAACTTTTATATGCACAAATGTGTTTTATTTCTGATGACGAAAGTTCGTAACGAAAAATTCGTCGTTCGTCCCAATTGTGTTCCCAGCATTAAAAGTTAAAAAAAGAAAATTAACATTTAAATATGTTTACCATAAAAAAAGAGTTTGTTTAAAAAATCACTAAATTGCCAACAGGTAAATCATTCTCAAGTCTGGTAATCTTGTGATTTTCGTATTTAAGCATTAAAGCGAAATCGCGTAATTAAAGCACTATGTAAATATTTGCTTAAATGTGGAGAAAAAGTAATAACAAAAAGCAAAAAATAAATAAATAAATATTATTTTCTCTGCATAAGATTGTTTATTGAACGTATGCATTGGTTTTGCAAAAAGTATTACAGATAAAAATACAAAAAAATCTATAATAACAACAATACATCGACTTAGATAATATGATTATCTAAATTTGTACAAGTTTTTTCCTATTTTTTTTTATAGTAAAAGCATTTGTCAAGAACCATCTCTCTGGCACAATAATTTTAAAAGAACTACAGCAACTCTTGATTGCTCTTGTTCTTGTTTTTGTTTTAGAAAACAGCAAAATAAAAATCAAAGAAACAAATCACAGTATGTGTGTATTTGTAATTTTTGGCATATATCCCATTCATCTATAAATTTTTACTACAAACACTATTATTACTGACATGCATACACATCACATACTCGCGTTTATGTGTGTGTATATAAATTCATTTCTTGTTGTCTATTCATGTAATCATCAATAATCTATACTTGTAACGGTATTTTTTGCTTGCTTGCATACATCACACAAACCCATGTGTACTGGTATGTATATATGTGTATACTATTATTATTCTTCATTGAGCCGAGAAAATTTTATTCATATCACCCACTTTCCCTTTTCTCTGCTCTCCGGCAAAGTTAATATAAAGCCATCGTATAAAATAACATTGTTGTTGCTATTACACATATCAATCTGTTGTTTCATCTGATAGAAAATGACATGCACAGGGTGTGAAAAATGAAATATGAACGTAAACTATGAAAATAAGTAAGTTCTATAGTAACTACTATGTATAAACTACGTATAAACATAGTTAAATTTTAATTAATTTATAAGTAGCGGAATGAAATGGTTATGGGTAGAATTTATTTTTAAGTGAGTGAAGATAAATATGCCGAGTTAAATATGTTTTAACGTAACCTGTTACGTTTTTTAGTATTTGTAAATATTTTTTCAGAGTATTTATGGTATATTTATCAAATACGTCGTACGTCATTAAATATTTTTAAATATGTTTTTATGACATATTTATAATCCAAAGTAACTTCCGCACGAACCATAGAAGATTGCGAGATGAGACATATATTATTTTAAAGCGGAGGTCGTCTAAATCTGTAATCTACCGCCCATAATCCTCAGAAGTTACTTTTGACTATTTAAAAATTTTTTTTTAAATTTCCATATACCCCAGTGCTGCTGCTTTCAGGGATTTTTGCCATTTCCAACTTTGCCGGGATACCATTCCCGATTTTGCCCATGAAAATTATCAAAAAGGTATTTAATCTGTAGGTTTTAAACTTCCTGGAAGTGTTTTAACATTTTCCAATAATTTTGTAGTTTTTATTTTATGATGAAAAAGGGAAACTGCCAGAATCCTTGAGAACAACAGTACTGGGGTACATATTAGGCAATTTGAAAAAAAATTTAAAGTAGTCCAAAGTAACTTCCGAGTATTTGGAAATATAGACGAACTCTCCTTTAAAATGATATATGTTGCATCCTGTTATCTTTTGTGGTTCGTCCGGGAGTTGCTAAAATCCCTCAGACCAACAGCACTGGGGTATAGGGATATTTCAAAAATTTTTTAAAAATAATCCAAAGTAATTTCCGAGTATTTGGGTAGTAGATTATAAATTTAGACGACCTTCTCTTTAAAATGATATGTGTCGAATCCCGTAATCTTCTATGGCTCGTTTGCAAATTGGTAAAATCTCTTAGAGAAATCAACGTATTTATGCATATTTGTATCTATGCACTTGTATTTCTCCTAAATATAGTTATAAATATGTCATAAATACTAAAAACATATTTAGAAATATTGAATTATGTAAGACGTATTTTATATTTACAAATATCAAAAAACGTAAGGGGTTACTTTGAAACATATTCAACGCGACATATATATCTGCACTCACTTATTTTTTATTTTTATTTTTTATTATGAATTCGAAAATAAAATAGAAAAACTATTGAATATAATACGATTTGTTAATCTTATAATACGTATTTGCTTTTCAAAAATTCAGTGGTAACAATCGAATTTTAATTATCACAACCGATATTGTGTTCTGTGTACAAATTAATTTTTGCATTTTGTCATTACACTTTGCAGATTAAAACTGTTACAAGTTAGTGCTAATTAAAGTTAAAATTTTATAATTTAAATATTAAGCTTATGGTTGGACATTAATTTAAAAATATCGTTAAGTTAAATATCGAATAGTGTGTCCTTAACTATCCAACCAAATTTGGTTCTAAAGCCAAAAACCGCTTATTTGCCTCACAAAATCCTAACTTTAATTATCGAAAGTTGTTATAACAGGTTTTATGATGGTATGCACAAAAGAAAAAAAAAAAAAAAAAAAGCGAAAAAAATTTTGTTTATTGTATATCTAAGAATTTATGAACACATTTCTTATGTGTTTCATTAGTAATTAATAAAGGGCTGCACAAGCATACTTGAAATCCACACATTATAATAAAAAGTGCTTGTAAGCCTTTTCAAGTATGCTTGTGCAGCCCTTTAGTAATTAACTCCTGTGCGAACCATTCGCTTGTTTTTAATAAAAGATATCTAAACAGCCGAAAACAGTTTTTGTTTTCTATTAAATTTTGCTAATGTTTGAATCCTACTCGTAAGGCAAACCACACACCCAGTTTTAATTTTTTTTTTATTTGTATGTATTCAAATTCAAATTCATAATTTTTTTGTTTTAATAAAATATTAATCTTTATTTGTGCTTAATTCCAGAAATTGTGTTGGTTTTAAAATTTATTCTTTTACTCATGATTTTTTTTTTTGCGTATTTAGTTTAATAAATCTAAATATAGAAATAAAAAAAAACATATAGACATACTCGTGCATAAAATCTTTATTGTAGATATTGTATGATGGGATGTATTATTATTAAAACACTACTCAAATAACATTTTGTTTCTTAAAATACTTCCATACATACAGACTTGCCACATCTTTTCCTTTTCTTAATTCTTTTTTTTTTTTTTTTTTCTAAAAAAAAATATTTAATATCAAAAATCCTCTAAATAAAAAATCAATAAGCAATCACGCACAAGAAAAAAAATAATTGCGTTATACTCGTATACTACTAACACATACATACACATGGGAGAATATTACAGTACATGTTAGTAGATTGACTGGATTGTTGAAATCTAGTGCATTTCATTCACTCCACCTATTTACTATAAATTGGCCAGTTTTTTTTTTTAATTTAATGTTGCAAAGGGTGCTGCAATATCAATTCTAAATAACAAATAGTCCGCCGTAATTCGATTTCATTGTATTTTGAAAGAGTAAAATCAAATGGTATTAGATGGGACTGTTAAAAATCATACAGGGTTTTTACACTATAATACAAGCTTTAAGATTTTCATTGGATTTTGTCAGCTGTTTTTGTTATTGCTTTGTTCGTATGCAAAAATGCAGCCCTGATACAATAAAAAATATAAACGCTTAGCAAATTTTATAAAAATGTTGAGAGACACACGACTGTTAAATTACTACTCGTATTTTTTGATGTATTGTTTTTACACTCTCTACTTTTTCATTTAATTTATTTTTTGACAAGTCGCATAAAACTGTAAATTGATGCAGCATATAGACATTTTATTACTAATTTGTAGTACCCAATAAAAATCAATGGTAAAAAAATTGTTTCAAGGGAGAAAAAAGTACCAAAAGAAAGATTTGTACATCATATTTAAACAAGTTTAATGGTATTTTTAATGTAATATGCAAACCTAGAGTTTTAACAGTAGAATTAAAGGGTCCTTAACAAAATAAAAAATCGTTAAGTGGACAAAATGATACTCTTTATTAATTTTAATGGTACTTTTTGATATTTTAGTATTAACAGCCCTAGAATTACGAGACTAGGCTCAAACGGCTTAGGTTAAATTTAAAAATCATTAAGGGACAAAATGGTACTTTTTATACATTTTAATGGTACTTTTTGATTTTTTATGTAAACAAATCTGACAGTACGATATTGGGCTCAAATGGTCCCAAGCAAAGTGAAAAATCATTAAGAGGACAATTTATAAGAGGTCCTTTTTATAATTTTTTTGGTACTTCATTATTAATTAATGTAAAATTATGGGTTTTGGCTCAAATGATGTGAAGTAAGGGGGAAAACCATGAATGGGAAAAATTGGTACTTTTTCAGTTTTTCATGCTAACAACACTAGAACTATGAGATTGGGGTCTAAGATTAAGCTTAAACCGTGCAGGACAAGGTGAAAAATAATTAAGAAAAGAAAAATGTACTTTTTATTCATATACTATAATACGAATTTATTACTATCAGACCGAGCTCCAACGGTGATCAGTAAATATAAAAATCAATAAATTGACAAAAGGGTCCTTTTTATTTATTTAATGATACCTTCTAATGTAATTTCTATTAAAAAATTTAGAACTGAGATTAAATAGTCTACAAAGAAATACGAAATTATAATAGTGACAGTATGGCACTTCGCTGACGAAGTAACGAGTTAGATGCTAAATAAGTAAATGTGCTACTTAAATATTGACTGAAAAACTGACACTTAAATTTAAGTAGCATTTAACTAATGAAATACGAAGTTAAAAAGTGGGCATTAGATTTATTAAAACGCCAATTGGCCGAATTGTATTCTCTTTTTTTTTGGATTACATGCTTGGGCCACTCTTTTGCTATACTACTGGCTATGTCTTCGTTGGTTGCCTTTGCATTTTGCAGTTTCGTTTCCGTTGATTTATTTCGTGGTTTTAAGAGTTCACAGTTTTATTTCCTATTGATTTCAATACTGTTTTTTTCTTTTTTGTTTCAAATAGTTACAAAATATAGGAGATAGAGAAAACGAACTTATTACAATTGAAATTACAAGTTGAATATAAATTGGTATTTTCTGTGGCAAAGAAGAATAATAAAAATTAATATAGTTTATTCAGGGCAAATGTTTCATTAGCTTAAGAGTACATCACGAAGACATAAATGCAGTCATACAATTTAATTTTTCCCAATAGCTACACAGGGAAAATTGAACTTTTGAAACGTGTTATGACAGAAATTCGTTGCTACAGTCCAAAAATATTATTAAAGAAACTGAATTTTTGATCACTATCAAACTTTGACTAGAAACAAATTCAGTTTTCACAACAGAAGCTGTTTTCTCTGTGTACAATATATTGAACTCTTTAAAGAAAAATATGTTTCTTACTCTTGTTGTTGCAGGTTGAAGCTGGCGATGTGATTTTAAAAGTAAATGGAACCGATGTACATCGATACACAACGAAAGAAGTATTAAAATGTTTGCGTTTGTCTGAGGATTTAGTGACATTGGAACTGAAAAGAGGTAAGCAAGCGAAAATATAATTTATATTGATTGTAACAACAAGAAACTTGTTTATAAACAAAAAAAGAAAAAAAACCTCTGACATATTGAAAACATAAAAATGAGTTTCGTGTGAATAAGTGATCTTACAGATACACCATTTTCATTGTTGATTTTTAATATTTTAATCTAATCAGAGACTCACTAAACCCCACTTAAATAAGTATTTCCTCAAAGCTTTAGGATTGTTTTTATTTTATTTGAATTTGCAGATCCAAAGTTAAAAGCGCGCATTAAAGAGCAGTTAGCAAATACAAAAAGTCCCCATTATATAGATATAGAGCCTGCAAATAATTACGATTATCATCATTCAACAGCAACAGCAACAATAAGAACATCATCACCTCATTATTATCACCAACAACAACAACATCACGAAGCTGCCAATAAATTACATAACGATACGACGCACAATTATACGACGATACAACAGCAACAATCACCAACATCTAGTTCACCCGCCGCCAATCGCTTTAAATCAACAAACTCTGCTGCAACAACAGCTGTTGCAGCATCAACAAACTTTCCACAACGTCAATCAAGCAATACGACCAATCACAGTCGTAGCTCGTCAGCATCATCGGCGAAAATACAATTGGTTGAGGGTTTGGGTGGTGGAGGAGGAAGTGGTGCCGGTACAGGTACATCAACAACAACGGCCACCTCACCAACGAGTCGTCCCTCGCGTATACCTCAGGCATTGAAGTGTCCCTCACAGAAATCTCAACAATCGCCTCAGCATAAACGACCAAGACCATCACAAATTCCCACAAAAGCATCTCTAGCTGCAGCAGCGGCAGCAGCTGCTGCAACAGCTAGCACAGCAAATGCAATAGCAGCAACAACAACCACAAATAGTAATACGTTTATGGTCGGTACACACAATTTGCAACATTCGAATTCATACAGCGGCAATACAATAACGAGACAAGGCAAATCCTCCTCATGCTCTTCATATGCTGCGGACGAAAGAGAAGCTGAACCCAATTCTGCTCCACCACAACCAGCCAAAGCACCACGTTTTGAGGCTTATATGATGACTGGAGATTTAATTTTAAATCTATCGAGAACACCACAAAACAGCAATCTATTACCAGTGCAAGCCAAGAAGGTAGATTCCCTGCGAGATTCGCCTAATAGAGCGGCCGTAGCTAGAGCCAATGGCGCTTTGGCCCCCAAAGCCTCTGGAGAATCATCACCAACATCATCATCATCACAAGAATCTCCTACTCACATCACTGATTCGGCTGAGCTGCAAAAGAAGGCAAAATCTCGTTTACGTAAGAACCAACTAGCTCAGGCGCAGCAGGAACAGGAACAGCAGCAGCAACAATATCAACGTGATAGTATTAATAATAGTTACAACAATCGTAAGGACTCTCTCACCAATGACACACTACTGTTGTGCGAAGAATTGGAAAAGGACGACGAGGACATTGGTGATGATGATGACGATGAAGATCAGAATGAAGGCATCAACCATAATCGGCCTCATCATTATCAACATCACAAAGGTAAACATCACCACCAGCACCACCACCACCATCACCACATGCAAAAGCACAAGCAACACAGTTACCAAAAGCAAACACGACAGCAGCAACAACAAAATAAATCCTGCGAATACTATCAAAACGAAGATGAAGAACCTGACGAAGACTGCGACCGCTATGGCGGCGAGGATGATGAAAACGAAGAGGATCAAACTAATTATGACATAACAAATTTAGAAACCTACAATAGTGGGGGTATAGGTGGCGGCGGGGGTCTGGGTAGCATGGCTATAAGTGGTCAGGCCGATGATGAGGCTAGTGATCGTCAATGCTTAGTGCAGTATGGCGATGACGATGATGATGAGCAGGCCGAAGATGAGGACTATTCACATTCCTTGGCTTCGGCATCTACAAAACAACGTTTGAAAGCTTTAAAACAAAAAGCTGCCTTAAAATATAAACAACAGCGCAATTCACAAGACAATGTCGATTGTGCACGCAATCAACGTAGCTCAGCTTCCTCAGCATCCTCCACAACTGTGGGCAATACGGGGGCAGCTGGTAACAATACATCACAAGATGAGACCTCATTTTCGGTACCTACTTCACCAATTTCCCTTTCCACACCCCTAATCGATAAGGAGACAGCTAATTCTGTACCAACTAGTCCAGAACCATCAAATTTGGCAGCTGGTACTGGGGCGGGAGGTAACGAAAATGCTGTAGTGCGTCGTCATAATGGTCAAATTGTACGCAAATGTGATTCGGCTGGTTTTCGTACTAGCAAATCGGAAGATCATTTACAGCAGATACAACGTGAAGGTATGGGTGCTGTTATACCAATTGATATTGATGAGGATGTAAATAGTTCTTTGAATACACTATTAGATACCAGACAAGATTCGGAAGATTCTCAGGTAAGTTGGTCTTATCTTTTTTTATTTTAAATCACAGTTTTTTTTTTTTTTTTTGTTGTTGTCGTTTTTGTGACACAAAAGAAAAGTACCTGCATTAGTGTTTGTAGCAAAAGAACTTGAAGTCTTCATGATTGATTGGCTTGTTTGACATTCTAAGTATGTATGTGAGTTCTCACCTCAGTTGAATATCTTAAACTTGTTAGTAGAACCTGTTAAATGCAAATTTTTAGGTAGATTTAAAATGCAAACATTTTTTTTATCAAAAAGATGTTTACAACTCTGATGAGAACTTGGATTATGCGCCTTATTAAGTAAGTACATTTCAATAAGGCAAGAGAAAGCTAAATTTGCCAAATAAAAAAAAAAGATTTAATGAAACTTTAAGTTAAGTAAATTACATATTGTTTTTTTCTTGTTTCCAAGTCAACATTTTAGGCTAAAATTTAGAGAAAAAAAAAATTAAAAACAAAGAAATTTTTTTTGCAAACTTAGTTTAGTCATAATAAAAAAAATAATTCCTTTTTCCACATTTTAATCCCTTTCGATCCACTTTAAATCTGCTTTTTTTAGTATTAAATAAAATTAGTAGTTAATTGTTGTGTTATTTGTGTTGAATTATAATTCCTGACACCCTCAGATTAATTCCTTTAATTAGAAAATGCATTAAGTAAAATTTCGATATGTTTACTTTTTTAATTATAAGCTAAATATAATGGGTTTTATACGGATTAATTGTGTATTTTTACATCACATATAATAATATGACAGGTATAATATATAACGATTGTCGTGGTCATCATAATAACAATGATGGCAACACCGCCCATATGTGTTATATTAGCTTGTGGTAAATTCGACTAACGGGAACGGTAAACGTAATAAAGCAAAGTACATGTATTGCAAGCCAAATTTTTCAATGGCATAATTTCAGGAAATTCAGCTGTTAATTGACTGCACCGACAATGGAATTTAACACTAATCGAACTTAATGCAGTCTTAAAGATTTTTAATTTGTTTTTCCTGCCATAAAAATTTAAAAATTTTTATATAAATTCTTTGTACTTTTTGAAAAACCCAATTAAGACGTACAGTTGTACCCATCTCTGATTATCACTTAAACTGTAGTAATAGCGGGGGCCGAATCACCACATTCGATATCAAATGAAAACTATCTTAATTTTAGAGTTTTTGTATGAAAAATTCGAAAATGTCGATACAAGTTGCTCGTTATCGAAGCTGGGATTTGGGCCCTGTTCTTAAAACATATCGAAATTGCTATAAAGTAGTGCTGTTGTGGTTTTTTTTTTGTTTTTCAATATTAAATACTCTTATTTTATTTACAACCTTTTTAACACTTTAAATGCAAAATACATATATTTCAAAAGCTCTATTTCTATTCTCTTTCTTTCTTGTTTATATTTTCTTCATACCATTTTTCTCGTCTATTTTCTTACTTTCTACTGTGGTTTTTCTGTTTATGTTACTCCTTAACAAAAATTCAATTTCATTTATGGATTAATTATAATATTATTATTTTATTTTAATATATTTTATCGTATTCATAATATAAAATTTATTTTGTTATTATATGTAACACACTATCTCTATTTCTCTCTCTCTCTATTTTAATGTCTATTACTTAATAATTACTCAAATTTGTACTCAATATTGTTTACAAAAAAAAAATGTGTTGCCATACTGGCGTGTGGGTTTATGTGTTTTAATTTTTTGTTTTATTTTGTTGTTTTTTTTTGCCTTAAATTAAACAAACAAAAAATATAATTTTAGCAGTCTTCTTCATCTACTAAAACTTGTATACAATTAATTAATAAAAATAAGAATACTAATAACAATAATACAATTACTGCAACAACGACAATAACAACAACAACGAACTTGTCTACCACAACAACAACAACAACCAATAACATACTATGTGCTTCACCGGAAGCCCATAGTCAACGCGATATATTTAATAAACGTCGCCGTAAAGTGAGAATTATTATCACACCAACTTCTTCTCAATCTTCGTCTTTATCATCTTCTCCTTCTACAAATAAAATTGCTACTACGTCTATACAGAAACTATTCGAAACAGCAGTAACAACAACACCAACCACAACAATAACAGCAACAACAACAACATTATTACCATCATCGACAACAACTATATCTTGTATAACAGCAACAACCACTATACAACAACAAACACATTTAAAAAGTTCTAATTCAACAACTATACAACAAAAGGTTGTTGTAATATTTTACAAATTACAATTGCAAAACGTAACACAAAACAAGAAAAAAGAAAAAAAGGAAAAAGAAAAGAAAATAATAATTTTTAGTCTAGAAATCTACTACAATTTCTTTCTTTTCTCATTTTAATTAATTAATCTATTGTAATATTTATTGCTATTTCGCTATTCAAACATTGACTATAGAATGCTATTTTTGCTGGTGTCCCATCTTAAAAATAAGTTACGCTTCTCGTAACTTAGGGATGATGAACGAGCAAGTAGTGTGTGTGTGTGCACACACAATAAATTTTTTTTTTTGTAAAAAGGTCATCATCATTATCATCACAATCAGACGCAGACTTTTTGCAAATGCACATTGACTGTGACTGACATTCATAGACAAAACATTTGTTGACATTTAAGCGAAAGTGAATGACCAGTAAGTGTAATTGTAAACATACTTACGCGTAGATGGTGAGAAATATTCTTCACACATGCACAGTGTACTTGCGCAAGGGTCATTTACACTGCTAGAAAAGTGTGAAAAACTCATTTGGACCACAAACATAATTTTTGTTTACAGTATCGAATAAATCAAAAGCTATACAAACAACAGCTGTTAGTTGGCTTACATCATGGTGTAATTATACAGGTGTGTGCATTAGGCAATTCGCCACTCAGTTGATTTATCCCAATTTGTCAAAATTGATTTCCATTTTCAATTTCTTAGTCATAAAGTACATATTTATTTTTATTACTTTATTTATATGAATAAAAATGTGTATAAAAACGTTAAAAACAGTTTCTTCAACAATTTTAATAACTTGATAGAAAATAAATTCGCTTTTGTTATGATTTTCGGGATGCACACACCTGTATAATTACACCAAGGTTTACATATATGTTATTGAACCAAGGCGAATTTGTAGTTTCAAGTTTTTTCTTGTAGTACGATTCAGTAAATTTTATTACGTACATTTATCGAATTCGGTATTCAGTAACTTTCCAAATTTACAACGAAGTTAACAGCACATAAATAGTCATCGCAAATAACGATTTTTATTGTACCGAATATTTTTGTCGGAAATTTACTTAATGCCGAATTCGATACTTGTTTTTTTCGATACAAATGTTGGCAATAAAACTTACTGAATCACACTACTGATGTGTCAAAGTTGGGTACATTAATATGGTTGGAGTCCATAAAAAGTCCAAAAAAGATGCTATATCTTACTAAAATTACCTTTTTTTTTAAGTGGAGTTATACCGCTTTCAAAAAATAACAACCCAAATAAATATATGTTGTTAATGTAGCTTTTATTTATATTGGAACGTTTAAAACTTAAGGAATTTAAAAGAAAAAGGCTGTCGTCATTTATTAGATAAAGGTAGAGAGCACCACTGACTCATCAGTGACTTTTACCAGAACAATCTTTCAAATGCTTGAAAATTTTTTATCCCATTAATTAATTAATAATTAAACTAACTAACTTCACTGTGTTGTGTGTGTTCTTAGGAAAAATAGCATTCTATGAAATTTATAAGTAACACTTGCTTGTATGATTAGCAATTGCATGTATTTTTTTATATTTTCTTTTCCATCTCTAAATGGCATGCAAAATTCTTGGTGCACGTTTTATTTTATGTTGCCGTAAACGTTTTTTTTTTTTTTAATTAATTTTTTCTTCTAACAAAAAGACACAGCAAATGTAACACAACAATGCTACACAACAACAACAATTTAGTGGTTTTAACAAAAAAAAAAATAAGGATAGAATTAAAAAAAAAATATTTTCCTTAAAAAAAAAAATTATTTAAAACATAAATTCCAAAACTAAAATTTTTAAGAAAAACATTTTCTTTTTATAAAAAAAAAAATTAACAAAAAAAAAAAATTGAAAATGTATCAATTCAATATGTTTTTTAAATGAAAATAATGTAATCACTAGGCCCTCAATTTTATTGATTTAAAATATAAAACAAAAACAAAAATTATAAAATCTGACAATTTGAATTGCTCTCAGTACTTCAGAGAATTTAATTCGCAATTCAATATAAGGCTTGTTCGTGTCAAGTAATGATGTAGTCATTAGTAAACTAAGTGTGTCAATTTTGAATTAATTGCACAAGTCACCTTTTGCACTGAAAAATGTTGGCAAAGTATTTTGGGAACGCTGATTTCAAATCTTTAATTCGCTTTTTTTTAATCTAATCCAATATATAATTTCTATGATATGCCATTATTTTCTAAATTTAAGAGAAGGCAACATAAAGAATAATAGAAATACAAGATTACGCCATCCCGCACATAAAATTTAAATTTTCTGTGCAAATGACCTCACGCCATGCGTTCCTATTGGCTAGTAATTTACAGCTAAATAATTGACGGTGGATAAATTTATTATTGAGTTTTTTTTTCTTGCTCAACATATAAGCTTTACATGAAAATAGTTGGTTCCATTTGTTAAGAAATAAAATTTTGAAATTCCGCAACAAAATTTCCTTTCAGGCCTACCTATGTTGTTTTTAAATCTCCTCAGCAGATAAAATATTATCATGCATGTTCTGTATTCCACACGGATTTGAAAAAATGTGGAATAAAATTTTTTTCTTCTTATTAAATGAAAACTTTTATGTTTTTTTAATTCTACCAATAATTTCGCACCCAAAATAAAGCAGAAACAAAATTTTAAAAAATCTTAAAATGGACCACTAAGTAATTATGAGGTACTGAATTTTTCAATTCCGAATAAAATATGCGGATTCGGAATACAGAACAGCACTGTGTTTTTTATGCAAAATTAAGACATTTTCAATTAAAAAAAAATATTTAAAATAGAAGAACATACAGTAATTCACCTTTTTTTTATTTATATTTAGAAAAACCATGGCCGATTTTTATATTGATTTCTTTTAAATAATTTTTGAAAACTAAAAATTTCTAAAATTTAAAAAAAATATTTTTCGTCACAACTTTTACTATATCTTTGAAACTAGTAAGTACAGGGTGGGCCAAAAGAAACCAAGGGGTGTAAAAGTTTAATAACTTTTTTGTTTATTAACTTTTTTTTATTTTTTCTTTCAGATTATATAATATACAAAATGGAAATTTTTTTACACTAAGTATTAAAAATGATGTCTCTTAAATGAACACCGTTTTCAGCTTCGCACTGATGGGCTCTTTTTAGAGCATTTTCCATAACATCTTTCAAAACTTGTGGCTGTAGCGTTCGAATTTCTGCAACAATGTTTGCCTTGAGTTCAAGGATTGTCTCTGGCTTGTTCACATACACTCGCTCCTTCAAAAAACCCCAAAGAAAATAGTCGGGTGCTGTCAAATCTGGGGATCGCGCTGGCCAAATAATTTCCGAATTTCGAGAAATTATTCGCTCTCAAAAAATTTGACTTAAAAGTGCCATTGTGTCTCGGGCAGTATGGGCAGTGGCTCCGTCCTGCTGAAACCACATACCAGGTCTGTTTTCAAGAGCAGGACGTAAAAAATTTTTTATCATAAAACGATACCGCTCTCCATTTACGGTTACAGCACTTCCATCTTCATTCTCGAAGAAGTAGGGCCCAATGACATTTTCAGATGTGATCCCACACCATACTGTACACCTGATGGGGTGCAATTGGCGTTGATGAATGGCTCTTGGATTTTGAGAACCCCAGAACCTACAGTTCTGTTGTTAACAAAGCCATTCAAATGAAAATGAGCTTCATCACTCATAATCAAATTTTCAATAAAGTTGATTTCATTTCTGGCCAACTCTTGAAATTTAACTGCAAAATTTAGACGTTGCCGATGATCTGCGGGTTTTAATTCTTGGACCAATTGCACCTTATATGGGTATAACTGTAAATCTTATTTTAAAATGCGCCGTAGTGACGTACGAGACATTTCTAGCTGAGCAGAACGCCTTCTGCCAGATGTTTCTGGTGCTTCGTTAACACTTTGCTGTACTCGTTCAATATTTTCCGCAGTGCGACTTAAACGTGGTCTACCGGTTCGAGGCAAATCTCTTACGCTGCCATGTTGGTGATGACGATTAACTAAGCAACGAATCATTGCTTCAGAGGGCGAAATTCTGACGTTAAAATGTCGACGATATGCTCTTTGCGTTAAAATAATTGATCTCTGGTTTAAATAATAAAATTCTATTGTTCTGGTTCTCTGTTCAGTTGTGAACCTCTCCATTATAAATTCTCCAGTGTTGTCTATATAATCTGAAAGAAAAAAATAAAAAAAAAATTAATAAACAAAAAAGTTATTAAACTTTTACACCCCTTGGTTTCTTTTGGCCCACCCTGTATTTAGATTTATAAAAAATTTAGGTACGACTTGAAGCAAATTTTGTTGCAAAATTTCGGATTTTTTTTTATAATCAAAAATAACAAAGAGTCTAAGTGAATCTCATATATGTGGCGTTACCTCCTGAATTTAGGAAATAGCGGTATATCGCGGAGGTTATAGTTAATAAAAAAAGAAAACAAAGTGCAGATTAGAAATAAGAGCTCCAAAATACTTGGGAAATAAATTAATCAATACTTTGGAAACAGTTTTGAGTTGCGCTGGTTCAAAATTGCAATATTTGTACGTTTCCGTTATTAAAATTTTTTTCCACCCCAGTGAGTGTAAGTAAAAAGAAACAAAATTATTAGCGTAATAAAGCTACGGCCACATTACACAAATATTTGCAGAAATAAGCGTGACCTCCAATTTTTGAAAAATATTTTTAAACTCTCCAATGACTCGCATTAAATAAAATTAATTCCAATAATAAGATAATGCAAGTATGTTGTATTTTAATAAGAGATTAAACCATTCTAAGCCAAAATTTCTTTAAAATATACAAACGTAAATTTAGCTGATATAGTAGTTATGCTTATTTCGACAACATACGGCTGAGTGAGTTTCATTTGTTTCTAAGCGTGCATGTACATGCTTAGGTCTAATGCATACTTAATTATAATCTGAAAATTATTACGAAAGCCCAGACCTTATATACTAGACATGTATGTAGCTTAGGTCTTTTAAAATACTACAAAACTTTTAGTTTTATTTTTATTTATGTATTCATTATTCTAGCCGAAATCTTAGTGAAAGGAAGCACTTAAATTTATGTAAATACATTTTCAATAGGAAAATTATTATTTTTTTTGTTTTAAAGGATTTTTGTTTATTGAAAAGGAGGGACTATTGCCTCGTTAGGTATTTAAAAAAAAATTTAATTTTTTGTAAATAAATTCGAAACTTGAATACAATTTAAATGGAAATTTTGATCGATATTGAATGCTCTTCGGCATAAAAAAATATTACTGGACTCTTAAATTTTTAATTAATAAAAATTTAAATGTCCCTTTAACTCATTTAATTACTTCAATTAAATATTTTATTTAATTATTGCTGCAAGTCTAAAAATTATTTTTTTTTTTTTATTTAAATTAAAATGCTGAAATTATTAATTAACCCCCTTATCCAAAAAAATTAACGCAGACTTTAAAGTCAACGTTATCGAAATTTTTTATATAATTTTTTCATAAGAGGGTAAATGTGTTATTATTATGGGCACATACTATTTTTCTGCCCAAAATCCAATAACAAAAATGCAACATCCTTTTTGAGAAACAAAAATGCCGCAAGTGCTTCTATTAGTTTTTTTTTTTTTAATATGAAATCAATAGAAGATTTAGTTTAAAGCTTAAACAACTGAAAAAGCTTTTAATGGTTACAAATATAAACTTGAAAAGAAATAAAAAAAAACTTTTATTAAGGGAAATCACTCTGCTACTCTAATTCTTGCATATTTTACAAGTCTAGCAAAACTGTTGTTAAGAATTTTTTCTACATTCGCTTGATATGCCAATTATTAGTTGCTAGCAAAAGTGAATTCCTTTATTTTTGAAAATTTTTTATTAATAATTGTTTGATTTTTATTACTATATAATAATTAGGCTTCGGATCGCGATCGTATTGTGTGGACTTATAATGCACCTTTACAACCACATCAGTTGGCAGCTTTACAGCAGCAACAGCAGCAACATCAACAACAGTATTCTACAAATTATGGTTCAAACAATTCTCATAATCATTCGCATTCCAGTTCAATAAGTTCGTCTCCTCATCATTCAGCCGGTAGTCCTGCCTCTCCAACATCTGTATCCAGTTCTGTTATGTCATCATCCGGTTCAAAGGGAGCTTTAGGCATTGGTGGTAATTTTACAAATAATAATGGTCATAATTATCAACAACAACAACAACAACAGCAACAGCAGCAATACCAACAATATAATGTCGTTGTCACTAACGGTAGTATAAACAATTCTTATGGCACTAATAGCATAACAACTAACATGGGTTTATTGCACTGTGCCAATAATGGTGGCACCGGTGGTGGTAGTAATAGTAGTGGTGGTCATAATAGTTGTACTAATACTAGTAATACATTAGGTGGTGGTTGTGGTGGTGGTGGTACAAGTGCTGGAGGCGGCGGAGGAGATCAAAGTGTCTCCGAAGCTATATCCAATATTTCTAGTCCTGACTATCAGGATGATGATAACTTACTCAGCTCTCGCGATCTTTTAGGCGGTATGATACTTAGTGATCCCAGCGATTCGGATTCAACAATACTGGTTTCTGATGCTGCTATGCAGCGTCAGCAACAGCAAAGACCTCATCAACAACAGCAGCAGCAGCAAAAATCATCCGAACACAAAGTTGTCATACAAGTGCGTGGTGCCGATAGCAACTCAAACTCTAATAACTCTTTTAATAATAATGGTTCCTCAATGAGATCCCTGGGTTCCGATCTTAAAAATTCTGAAAATGAACTTGCCACACTCGCCGAAGATGCTGCTGCTCCCAATATGCATCAACAACAATCAACAAATAATAATTGTGCAACAATGGGAGGTGATGGTCGTGAATCTTCACCTCCCGTCTCCGATGATGGCAGTGATGTTGAGTCACTGCATTCATATCATTATTCTCCTAAGGCTGTGGATATGCCATCGGCAATACGCTTGGCTAAAAGACTGTATACCCTTGATGGTTTCAAGAAAAGTGATGTGTCACGCCATTTAAGTAAAAAGTGAGTGTTCACGATGATGCCATACTTTTCTCAGCCTTTTTTTCAACAGAAGTCAAATTGCGGCATTCGATATCGATATTGAAATTTCGACCGATATCGAGTGCCGTAGTATTTTTGCCCCAGGTTTTCTTACCAGCTTTAATGGGTTACATATTTGTTTATTTATAAATTAACTACCGATTACTGCTTGTAAGACAATCTGTTATAAGAGACAATTTTTCTCTTTGAATTTTTTATTTTTATTTAATTTATCTTTTATGTATTTCCAGCAATGATTTCAATCGTGCCGTGGCTGATGAATATTTAAAATATTTCAGTTTTGAAACCAAAACGTTAGATCAATCATTAAGGGAGTTTCTACAACAGTTCTCGTTATCGGGTGAAACTCAAGAAAGAGAACGTGTTTTAGTACATTTTTCTAAACGTTATTTAGACTGTAATCCAGGAACATTTAATTCCCAGGGTAAGCCTTTGCAAATTATATAAAAATAAAAATAAATCATTTTTGGTTGATTAATTTTTGGCCAGATTCAACTTTAGTTAGTCTTGAGAAAAAAATCATCAAAAAAATAAATTACTTTTCGCAGCAAATGCTCCAGCAAATCTGGCACAATAAAATATAAATAAAAATTATAATTTTTTTTTATAAAAAAAAAAAACATCTGATGGTGAAAAATACACGGTTTTGAATCAGAGTACCTGAATAGTATTTTGAGTCGCCGATTTAAATTTTTTTTTATTGGCTCAGTGATACGAATTACAGACTAACCTAAATTAATGTGGCAAATGTTGCGTTTTTTAGCGCCCAGCGTTCATGTTTAAATGGCAAACTTAAATAAGAGCTGGTCTAATAAAACCTACTAAATAAAAACAAAAATAGTGTTAAAATAAACACTAAAATGACCTGGCTTTTTTGTTATTAATAACATAACTAAAATAAAATAAAAAGAACAGCTGTTTTGCAGCCAACTTCACTACCTAAAACACTTCATTGTTTTCACATTTTATTGATATAGAATGATAGAAAGAATCAAATATAAAAAAAATGTAAGCAAAACTCATTGGGCTATAATCAAAGTCACAAAAAAGTAGGCTTTTATTAAGAACTGACTTGTTCACCAGAATTTTATGAATTTAAAATTGTTTTTAAAAAAATACGGACTTTAGTGTGACCAGGATTATGGGCCATTGTTGTTTATATTTCTCTTAAGTGCTGCTTTCTTCCTAAAAAAAAAAACACGCCAAGCAAAAAAAAAAAAGCTCAAAAACGAAGCTTAAAATCAGAATTCGTGCAGAAATCAAAAAGTGGGCGGCAACATTTAAAAGATTTTAAGTTGAAACCTCAATTTCAAGTTGAAATTTTTAACATTGTTTTTGACAAACAGACATTTTTTATCGATAACACTGAATATATATTTGACATTTTCATATTTATCTTGATATAGTTGCACACTGTGCACCTGGTAAATTCTCCCATTACAATATATTTGTGCTGTTTTTCAAAAATTGATCAAAGAAAGAAAAAGTAAGTGTCATATGGGCTTTAAGAATTTTTGTTCGATAGCAAACTCTTGCCGCACTAATTTAGGTTTATCTGTTACATGAGCTTCACATGAAAACGGTTTGTTATATTTGATTAAGAGCCAAATCCGAAATTTCGTGTTCGAATTTCTTTTAAGTCGGCATAATATCATTTTTAAATCCTCCACAGTAGTTTCAAAGATATAAAAAAAAACTTTTTATGCAAAATTTAGAAATTTTTATTTTTTGAAAAAATTATTTAAATTAAAGAAAAACAAAAGATCTGGCGTTTGGGTCCTCAAAAAAACTTTTTTTTTTATACAAAATTTAGAATTTTTTTTTTAAATTATTTCAATTAAAGAAAAATCTAGCGTTTGGCTCCACAAACTTACGGCATTTTAAGCCTTAAATAAAACATGCCATGCGTTATGAAAATCGATTCAGAATTTTTATTTTTTAATATTATTTCCTTTGTTTTTGTAGATGCTGTTCATACCTTAACCTGTGCTATTATGTTATTAAACACTGATTTACATGGCCAAAATATTGGACGCAAAATGACGTGTAATGAATTTATTGAAAATTTGGCTGAATTAAATGATGGCGAAAACTTTCCCAAAGATGTACTCAAGTATTTATATCAGGCCATTAAGTCTCAACCTTTGGAGTGGGCACTGTTAGTATAAAGAATTGAAATATTTAATAGATTTGTTCTTTTCTATATTTATTTCTTGTTAATTAAATAACAGTGATGATGATCCCAGTGATTTACAAAAACTACAAAGTGATAATAAAAATCTGCAACAGAATACTGGTCAATTGGGTCAGAATCCCTTTTTGGATATACCCGAAGCAGCCAATGCTGTTGAATATAAAAAAGGCTATGTTATGCGTAAATGTTGTTATGATGTTAATTATAAGAAAAGTAAGTTGTTTTGTTTTTGCAAATAATTTTCCTTTTTGTATTTAATTTGAAATTTTTTGTTTTAGCTCCTTTTGGCAAACGTTCTTGGAAAATGTTTTATTGTACTCTTAGAGATTTAGTATTATATTTGCATAAAGATGAGCATGGATTTCGTAAAAGTCAAGTGGGTTAAGCAAATATTAAAAAAAAAAAAAAATATTTTTTATGTGAATACTTTTTTTTTAGATGTCCGACAATCTACACAATGCCATACGAATACATCATGCCTTGGCCACAAAGGCTACTGATTATACCAAAAAACAACATGTATTTCGTTTACAAACCGCTGATCAGGCTGAATATTTATTCCAAACTAGTGATTCAAAAGAATTACAGTCATGGGTGGAAACTATAAATTTTGTATGTGCCGCCTACTCAGCGCCTCCTTTAGAAGGAGGAGTGGGTAGTCAAAAAAGATTCCAAAGACCTCTACTACCCAGTTCGCATACCAAATTGTTATTGGTTAGTTAAAACAAAAACAAAAACAAAAAACAAAAATTTTTTCTTTTTGAAATCAAAAAGTTTAAAAAAATAAGAAATTTTTTGGTGCTTAACTCCAATGTTTTGTTAGAATTTTATGAAGCTTGGCAGTAATCCACTGAAGAGCCGAGTAGCTTCCGTAAAATATTCCATATGTATATGCTATCCTTAGTATTTATTGTATTAAACAAGAATAAGTTTTCCATGAGAATATGATAGTCGTAGTCATACTAAAGTCGTTATGTTTTTAAGAACGATTTTAAATCTTCTAAATTCTTATAAAAAAAAGTAAAGCCTACTTTTTGCTAACCATGATTATGGCCTAATTTAGTTAGCAAACCCAACATAATTGAAATTAAGCACCAAAAATTAAATTTTGTCTTCTATTTTTAATTTATTTTATTTTATTTTCTTATGGCAGAAAGAACAATTGGAGTCACATGAACAGCAATTAAATAAATTAGAGAATACAATATTAGAACATAAAAAGGGTCCCATACCCTCTAAAGGATTAGCTTTACAAAATTACAAAGAAAAAGAATTATTTTTACAATATGAGGTAAGTAATTCAATTACTGTAAAATGTAAAAAAGAAAAAGAAAACAAAAACATGTTTTGTTATTTTGTTTTCTATTCACAGTTACGTCGCTACAAGGCGTATGTGTCAATTTTAACAGCTAAAATTTTAGCTGATCAGCAACAATACGAGCTACAACAGTGTAATCAATTAAATGAAGAGGATACTGATAAATTCTTTAAAACTCAGGTTGTTTCTCAGCAACCAATACGTTTGCAGCCAATGCCAACATCTTCAACAGCAGCACCAAATAGTATTAATGTTAGTGAACAACAACAGCAATTACAACAATCATCACAATCACAACAACCTCAATTACAACAACAAGAGCAACAGCAGCAAGCATCATCTGGAAACAGGTACAGTAGCAATAATCGTGCAACCATTTATCGCTCAGATCAACAAGATCTTGGCTGACGCGTAATGGGAGTTTTCTCAGCTTGTGTGGTCTAAATGTTGTGCTTTTATATTTTTCGTTTCATAATTTCTTTTCCTTGCTTTCCTTAAATTACTTGTTTCATAAGCTTTTTTTTTTTTATTTGTTTGTTAATTTTTAGTTTTCCGACTTTAATTTTTTAATCATTTAACTACCGGAAACGGTTTGCTTTGCAATCATTAGAAAAACAAAACTTTACAAACTAACAAAAGTACCTACGTTTTTACGTCCGTTGTCTTTTAAAACACTAAATTATATCTTTCTGTATAATCATTTAGATGGGTTGCCCTACCCGTTCAATAGATTATCTGCGTTTAGTTTTATTTTTTTTTTTAATTAAAATTAAGTTTTTTATGCTTAATTGCGATTACGTTTGGTTTGCTAAATACATTAATTTCCAGAATTTGCTCATGGAAAATGTATTCTTGTTTACATGCTTGGGAATTACTCCCAAGCTTCATAACTTACTGCGCTAACGAAGTACTAAAAAAAAAAAATCTTTAACAGTCATACCTAAATTGATGCGGCAAGACCAGGACCACACGCAGTAAGTTTAGTTGGGCAATTCTTTCTCAATTCTCTTTTAAAATCGTCGTTTTGTTCACACACAAATTTTTTGTTTCCACAATTTTAGCATTCTTATTCAGTCATTCATTCAGCCTTCAAGCTACCTGTCTTCTTTTTTAAAAAGTGAATTGCTGAGTACGAGCTAGTTTGTATCCCTTTTCATTCCTCTTTCTTCTCTCTCCTACAAAATCAAGAATTATCCAACTGAAATTGCTGGACTTTGCCTTTTTTTTTAATGATAAAAAGAAATTTGTCGCATTATTCGCAAAAAAAAAAATTGTGAAAAAGAAAAAAGGCTAGGAAAAAAACTAAAGGCTAAATCATAAATTTCAAGGCTAAAAAGCAATCAAGCCATATTTATTTACCAGGTAAAAGCAGACCTACAGTTGGATATTTTTTTTTTCGTTTGTCAAATATTTATTTTTGTTTTTATTTTTCTTTACCCAACAAACCATGTAGCATTCAAGCTGCAATACAGTATGAGAATATTAAGAATTCAAAAGTAATTATTATTATTTATTTATGAAATATGAATATACTCGTAAGTCTAACAAAATACAAATTTAAACAAAAAAACACATGTAGACTTGCTTCCACTTGATTGATATAATTACACTATGAATATGCTTTGCAAGCAATGTTCAATTTGTGGGGGAATTGTTGCATTTCTGGAATTTAAAACTGGTACTTTAAAAAGCGTCGCTCCAGCAATGCAATGTCTGGCAGTAATATCAATTTTTCTATATTTCAAATATAACCGAATATACAAACTTGACTGACTTTCAATTTGAAATTGTTATGGGACTGTTTAAAGTCAAGAATATGACCTAAAGCGTGAATAATATAAAATTCTCATACAAAAATATTTTTCTTTATTTATTTTTTTTTTTAATTTATTTGTTGTACAGTTTTGTAAATAATTTATAGATTTACGCTTTTGTAAAAAAAATAAAGTACACTTTAAAGTAAAATTTATGAAAAAAAATATATAAAAAATGTCGTTAACGTTGACTTTAAAGTCTACCTTAAATTTTTTATAAGACGGTTATTGTGCTTTAGCTCATTATTATCTGCCAATCTTAAACTATTACACTGCCTATGAAAGCAGTTGAAGTCTTAATGATAACAAAGAAATGTGGCAACATTTCTTTTATACGAGTGCTGCTGGAATTTCGACAACTTTATGGGGGTGCTAAACAATCAATCATTCAACGTCAAATTATGCATTTATGTGATTTTTTTTAAATGTGTAAAGACTTACAATTTGCCGTCGGCAAAACACATTAAATGAAAATAATACATTTTGCCGTCGGTAAAATACTTTATCAAGAAAAAAAGAAGTTAAAGTAACAAAATTTTTTTTATTGCTATTGCAAAAAAAAAACCCGTTTAGATGAAAGATTGTAAAAGATTAATGAAAAATTTTTTTTCCTCCAATTTTATTTTAAAAATTTTCGCGATGTGCACTGAACTTTACCCAAAAAAAAAATTATGATGATTACAGAAGTGGTGCCAGACCTGCAAATTTTGCCCAAAAATCAAACTGTTTTTAATTTTCGTCAAATTCTCACACATCATATACGTGTAACATCCCCTTTTAAAAAACACGCACACACCCTCTTGATTGACTTTGAATGATTTATAGTCTGTCAGGCACGTTAATAAAGGCCAAATTATTTACATAAATATTTTTTTTTTTTTGGTGATCGCGAGTGATTTAGTAATCAGACGAATATCGTTGTTGAAGACTAATGTACGACAAGTTAGCATGAAACAAAAATTTTGCCACAATCCCTGTCGGGAAGAATGCGAGTGTAAAAAGCAAAAAGAGCTGCTTAGGTAGTGGGACACTGGTCCCAGGAGAACTAAGCAAAATTATTTTTACAGCAATTATCAAATTCGTAAGGAGTTTCAGATTGTAGTTGGGAACTGGGCTACACAATCGATATTAATGGCCTGTTCAGCGATGTCACTAGAAAACCAAAGCGAACGAAATCAAAGCACATTTGTATTGAAAACAAAAACAAATTTTCGTATACTGTTTTTGCTTTTAATACAAATTTGCTTTGCTTTCGTTCGCTTTAGTGTTCTTGTGACATCGCTGAAGAGGCAATAAAGGTCGCAGTACGCAATATGTATCGATTTGTTCTGCTTGAAACTTTTGAGATTTTATGCCTGCCCACAAAATCTCGTGGGTTTTTGTCTGCTTCTATTTTGATTAATTTTTTTTTTAAATAAAAAATTCAAAATTTTTGCTTAAAAAACGTGTTTTCCGTCACAACTTCTTTGATATCTTTGAAACTAGTTTGCCAATTTTAAAACCGTATATGTACGACTTGAAGCAAATTTTGTTGCGGAATTTCGCATTTTCTTTATAATCAAATAAAAAAAACCGCTTTTAAGTAATGGTCAAATATGTCATGGCACCTCTTGATGTTACGAAATAAAAAAAAGCGAAGTGCAGCTTCAAAGTCAGCGCTCTAAATTACTTTAGAAACAGTTGTCAGTAGCTCTGGTCTAAAACCCTGTATAATTAAGGGCACATTGTACATATTTTTTGTATATAAATTGCAAATCCTGTAAATTTATGTGTTTTTATTTTTTTCTGTCACATTTAATCTTGATTAAATCATTTAACAAAGTTTACTTCACAATTCATTCATCGTATCAATTAACTGGCATTTTTATGTCTATATAAAAGCTCATTGTATTGTATTTGCAAAAGTTTCTTTTAATTTTTCTTTAGACTTGGTATTAACTTGTTTGTTTGTTTTTTTTATTATTAAATTGCAGCCCTGTGTAAATCATTTAAAGTCTTATTGAAAGAAACATAAAAAATGTAATAAAAATAAAAACCACATAATACTGTGAAAACTCTATATTATATTACAACAACATTTAAGAATTTACAAAATAGTAAAAGTAATAACAACAAAGAAATAGAAAAAACCCACATTTTATAGAAATATATTAAAAAATAATTGAAAAATAATAAAAGCATACATACATATAAATTCACTTAAATAAAAAGAAATTTAAATTGAAAAAAGAAAAACACATACAGCAAAGCATACACGTTTGAGCTCCCCTAAGCTCTAAATGTCTCTTTAAATTTTTATGAAACATTTTAGCAAAGTTTTACTGTAAATTAAACAACAATTTATGTAACAAAAACCAAATCATTTAAAAGTGCAAACCACAAAAAAAATCTTACACATTTTTTTTTAAATATTTTATTTTTTACTAGTGGTTGTTTAAAAAAAAAAAACAGAAAAAACATAAAAAAAGTAATTGTTTATAAATTTTACAAGTAGCCTTCTATTTTTATGTACAACAATAATTAACGTTAAACTTTTTAAATCATTTAGAGTAGAACTGTATTTGAAAATGTTAACAATTTAAGCAAACTTATTGTTGAATGATGTCAAAACAAAAAAATATCCCATAGAATTACCCTTCACCATATTTTTTTTTTTTTTAATTATTAAATTTCAATTCGTCTTCACCTTATTAAAACTGTAATAAGTTTGAATTAGTTAATGATAAACTTCTTGTCTTTTTTTTTTTTCTTTTGTTACTTTTTCAGTTGTATGTTGCTTTCATGTTTGTTTGTATGTACGTATGTGTTTGTATATTTTGATTTCATATTAAAAATTTTGTAAATCAAAACTGTTTAATGTTGCAATTTATAAATATTTTAGAACATTTGCAATTAACTTCGACTTGGTCATCGGATGTTTGCCAACATTTTAAGCTGATCATGTAGCCATACACATGTGATTTGTTTGCACGGCTTTATTGAGAATACTCACATCGAATAAATCAGAATTACAAAAACAAAAATTATCAATCGAACGATGCCCTCTCCGCAATACGTTCACTAAAATGAAAAAAATGGCGAATTTTGGCGTACCAGCCCATTAACATCCAACAAATCAAAAATCACACGCACAAATCATATGTGTATGAACAGCTTGAATACTACTTATCGTAAATACTTGTTTTTTTTTAATTAAAATTCTAACAAAATTTTGGATTTGGAGAAACAGAAAAATAACATTCACCTCAAGGTAGGGGTTGTACTCATTATTTACTAGTCAAGGTTCCCTTTTTATATTCATTGCGTTGATCTGGCAGCCCCAAAAATTTAATGCTGATACCAAATTAAGGCATGCAATATCTATCGAAATTTCCATTTAGTTTCTATTGAAATTTCTCTAACTATCGAGTGTCGTAATTTGGCTCATGTTCTGTATTCACAAAAAAAACACAATTTTTCTCTTATCATAATATTCTAAGATAACTAACAGCCAATTAAAACAATTAATTAAAAAATTTTAATTGAATTAATTAAATATTAACCTTCTTATCAAAAAAGGAGACCTTACAAAGAAATTATACGAGCAATTTCTCTAACGTTTACTTTGGATAAGAGGGTTGATTTACTTAAAGGCTTAAGGGCCTTTAATTAGAATCGCAAGACTCTGTTTCAGCAGGACCACACACAGCAATTTTAGTTGGGCAATTCTTGCTTTTTTAGGAGAGAAAGGAAAGGGGTACAAACTTGCTCGTACTCGGCAATTCCTTTTTGTTCTCTCTTCGTATCTTTTATAAAGATGTAAAAAAAGAAGACGAGTAGCTGGAGGCTGAATGAATAACTGATTAAAAATGCAAAAATTGCCGAAACAAAATTGATATGTATAGACACAGCCACAATTTTGAAAGAGAATTGAGAAAGAATTGCCCAACCAAACTTGCTGTGTATGACGATGATTTAAGTGATGCAATTAAAATTTTAATCAATAGGCCTGAATATGAGTGTCGTTGTCGTGGCGAAAACAGAGATATGTGGTAGCGCCGGCCATATGTTTTATATGGGCTTGTCGTGAATTCGACTACGACAACGACACTCATAATAAGGCTGAATATCTCAACTTTTTTAATTAAAAGTTTAAATTTTTTCTATATAAAAAAATTAAGACTAATGAGGCCTTCACACTGCTTTAAACCAGACCAACTGAAAGCTGTTTCAAAAGTATTTTAGAATGCTAATTTCATATTAGCAATTTGTTGTTATTTTATTATCTCTAGTTTTCGAGATGACATGACACATGTCATGTCAGACGCCTTCTTAAATTTATTCTGATTGCACATCAAGAAAAAAAAAGAATATGTTACAAAAAATTTTTGCTCCATTTTTATTTTTTAAATTAACAAAAAAAAAAAAAGATGATTAATGAAGTGGTGACAGATCAGCAAATTTTGCAGTTGTGCTAGACCAGCAAATTTTTGGGCAAAAATCTAACTGGTTTTGATGGTCGTCAAATTTAAACACAACGTATACGTGTGACGTCAATTTTTATAAAACACGCGCACACCCTTATGATTGACGTTGAAATTTGATAGTCTAGCACCCACTTAACACATTTACCCATCATTGACGTTTAATTTAGAAGAAAAAATTCTTTGTCTAGTCTGTTAGAGTTTGTGTTTATTTTAAAATTGTTTATGTACTTTTTGCTATTTGTTGTTGTTTTTAAAATAAATTTTGCCTTTATGCTTTAATTTTTTGTGTGGCTTTTTCTTTAATGTCTTGTAACATGAACATTTGTCTGCCATTTCATTATTTGTTGCTAAATTTTCACTGCTAAAACAACAAGTAAATAATTTAATTAAAAAAATTAAGTTTATTTCTCTTATATTTTCCTTCGTTTATAACTTTGCAGATGGTATGGCTGTGGTAGTTTTCACTGGTGGTCTTGTTTGTTTTCCTAAATTTATTTTAATTTTTATAAAATATTTAAAGTTAATAACAAATAACAATAAAACATATATTAGTTTAAAATTAAATTATTTTTATATAATTAATTAATTTGAGCTTAGTCTTGATACTTAAAAATGTTTTTGTTTTTTTATTTATTATTTTCAATATTTCGCTTTCCTGTGGAAAGCTTCTTCAGGAAAATTATAAATATTAATCAATTAATATTTATAATTAATTTAATCAATTAATATTTATAATTTTCCTGAAGAAGCTTTCCACAGGAAAGCGAAATATTGAAAATAATAAATAAAAAAACAAAAACATTTTTAAGTATCAAGACTAAGCTCAAATTAATTAATTATATATAAATAAAAAGTCTTAAATAATAATTATATAAAATTAAATTATTTTCTTAAACTTGTATAACAACAACTTTAACATTACAAAACATAAAAATTGATATTTTTTTTTCTGATAAAGAAAAAACAAAAATTAAAAAAAAAAAATTTAAGGTAAATGAAAAAGCACTTTAAATTCATAAATATTTTAAATTTTATAATTAAAAAAAATCACAACAATATAACACTTTTACACACACTTCAAATTCGTGGTGAAAGCAAAATAATATGGTAACGCTTCCCATTGGTGTTTTCTAATTTCGACAGTAGCTTTGACAATCGCAATAAGGACCTTTAATTAATTTAATTTTTTTTAATTATAATTCGAACTGTTATATTTGAAAGCGGTATAAGTCCACTTTTTTTTAAATGTGTAAGTATTAATTCTAGTTAGATGGTGGTCTTACCTTACTAAAAGTAAAGTGGACTTATACCACTTTCAAATATAACAGTTTATTTATTAAGGGTGAAAAAATTTCTGTTTCTTTAATAAAAAAGATTTTTTTTGTTAAAATTGGAAATTTTTTTTTTGTTTTAATGGACTTATACACTTTTTAATTTGGTAGCCATGCTCAATACTAATAATACTACTGCAGAATCAGGGTCACTTTAAAGACGTTTTCTTAAATTAAAAAAAAACTATTTTAACTGTATACGTTCTAATGACCTCAAGTACATGCTTTAGTGTAGCTATGATTGAAGGCCCTTCATTATTTTTGAACTAACAAAATATTAGTTCAGCTTTTGACAGCAAATTTAAAATTTTTTTCAGTCATTTGGGAGGTTTGCTAATGCTAAGCGAACACTAAAACGATATCGCTAATCATTCTCTTATTTGGCTATAGTAATAAAACAATTTAAATTTTTTTTTTTTAGGTTTTAATGAAAACAAGAACAGATTTTTTATTGAAACACATATTTTATTTATTTCTATTAGAAATCAATTATTTTTTTTAATATTCGCCGCTTTCTCAATAAATTTTTAATAATTCTTCCTTTTTTATGCAAAGTGAAAAGGGGATTTATAAGTTTTTCAGTCCGTGTGGTGTCAATTTAGCGATGTCTCTCTGTCCGTGTCGATGTTGAAATCAACTTTCTGAAGTCTATAGAAGACCTACAGAAAAGCTTAGTATGGCAATTTATTGAAAGTTTCTGCTTTTTTTTTTATTTTATTTACCGAAGAACGCAAAAAGTGATTAGTATTTTGTTTACTATGTAGGCAGTATTTTAATACTATTAGTTACTACTCGTACCAGCGTTGCCAGGAGCTAGAAAAAATAAGCTAAATTTGCCTAAAAAAGGCTAGAAAAATCTAAATCACTCACAGAAAAAATGCTAGGGAAAAGTTAATTAAAATTCAAAATAATATTTATGATTTATATGAAAAATCCGGAAGAGAACATACGATGACAAAAACTAAAGAAAATAAGGTCGTTTTAAACATGCTTTCCTTTTTGGTCATAACTTGCTTTTTTTTTTTTTTTAAATGAAAAACAAAATTGTTCGCACTATCCGCAAAAAAAAAATCATATCAAAGCCAATACGTTTAGCTATCTAACGCAAAAGAAATCAAGTCGATATCTGGAAAACTAAGCAAGTTCTGACCAAAAAGGTAACCAGTTCTGCTAAAAAGTGGCCGGAAATAGTCAGTAGTAGAACTGGTTACCTTTTTACCCATAACTTGTTTAGTTTTCAAGATATCGACTTGATTTCTATTGCGTTGAATAGATAAACGTATTGGCTTTAATTAAAAAAAAAATTTTTTTGCGAATAGAGCAAAAAAAATTTTATACCATTTTTTCAAAAAAAAAAAGCAAAGGGGGTAGTCCATGGTAATTTTTGGGGAAAAAATTTTTTTTCTGCACTATCCGCAAAAACAAAGCAAGTTATGACCAAAAAGATATTTTTTAAAAATGATAAAAAAAAAAATTTTCACACTATCAAAAAAAAAAAATTGCGAAAAAACAAAAGACTAGGAAAAAGCTAAAGGTGAAATCATAAATTTCAAGGCTAAATTCGAGAAAGAAAAGACTAAAGCTATCCTTAAAAGGTTAAAATGGCAACGCTGGTTACTACGTTTATGCGTACGTCTGATTTGCAAATAAAATTATTGTGAATAGTAAGTTCATTTCTTATTTGCAAAAAACATGTTAGATGCTGTCACTCCTTTTACAATTTTTCATGTTTTTGTGCATAAGAGAACCCTGTAAATTTAAATGTTTTTTCTTTAAGAACTTTATTAATTGAATTTTTACGTTTGTGCTTTAATTGCAATGCGAAATATAAAGCTATTTTTTTTTTATTTTTTAGTTCTTAATATTGACAAAATTTTTTGCATGTTTTGTATAACAGCATTGCCATTGGGCAACACCAAAATCTCAATTAGGAGTTTATATATTTGCAAATATCGGCCCTATAGACGTAGTAACTAGTTGTCAAAACAAATATTACAGTTAACTTCAGTTTGTTAAAAAGTGAAATTCAGGCACTCACGAGTTTCCAGTTGGCTTCTAGCATGGCAGAATTAATAACAAATACAGAATTACAAAAACAATTTAATCGTATGTGTCAAATAACAAGGAGGAAATTCAAGACAGATCCGGTCATACAATCACACACACATACTATGTATTTTGAGTACAAAAATAATGGCGCGCACAGAATGTAAACAAATTTTGACAGCTTTTGCAGACAAAACGATGAAGAGCAAAAACTGTACAACTGCTTTATTTGCTTTACCGTGTTAATTCTGCCATGGCTTCTAGCATTTGCACGGTTGCTTAGTTTCTATTCACAACTGACACTCAAAAATTTATGTTGAAGTTTTTTTCAAATTTGTTAAGTAAATATTTAAAATTATATATATATATATATATATGTGTGTGTGTGTTGGTCTTTTAACTTGAGGAATGTTACACTGAAGACTGTTAAAGTCGCCTTGAGAATTTTGTTTATTGTCTTTTAATAATTTAAATATCTGGCAACCTTTCTAGCCTGCTTAAAAATTACTTTTTTATGTTTTTTACTATTTTTCAATTTAGCGAATTTAATTTAATTTTAATTATGACTATTTTATAATTGATTTTAAATAATTTTTTTTATTCATTTATTTATTTATTTTTTTATTTTACAGGAAAAAAGAGAAAAAGAAGTAAAACTTTTTCGCAAGCATTTTTAATTTTTGGTTGTTTTCATTAAAACTTTGTCAAATCAACAACATTTTCACATTATTTATTTAATAAAACACATCTACCTACACACAAATAAACGAACGAAACAAATAATAATTGGTAAGTTTTTTTTTTAATACATAAATTTTATAATCTAGATTTCTAAAATCTTGGAAGCCAGAGAGAGAGAGAGAATTATAAAATACATACTGAATTATTTATTGTATGTTCATATTGAAAAAAAAAATTGCACTAAACTAAGAAAGCAAAAGTCTTAAATTAATTTATTTTATTTTGTTTCTTAATATTATTTGTTTGTTTTTCTTTATAAATTAAAAATTCTTTCTTTTTTAATTTTTTTTAACTCTTTCTGCCTCTTACACTGAGTAAGAGAGCTTCTTTCGTACATTTAAATTCAAAACAAAAACAACTTTTGGTGTTTATGTTTTTCTTTTCAATGCAAAAATGCGAATAAAGCTATAGGCCCTTTAACAATATCTATAACGGTGTATGTACTCTCGTGCTGTAAACAGCTCTTTTACACTTTATAATTGTTGTGCAAACAGGCAAATTTAAGCGAGCCGGAGATGGCTATTTGTTCTCTACTCTCTTCATTTCTCAAGTCCCTGATATTGAAATTATTTTGTATATAAACTGTGAGCAAATAAAACAGAAAAATGTTGAAACAAAATTATAGCCGAAATTTCTGTCTGTACAAGCAAATTTGGCCATTAAAAACCCTTCAGTTGCTTTAGTGTAAAAGTTCAGCAAAACTATGAATAAAAATTCCTTGAGAGTTTTTTCACTTTTCCCTTTCCTCTTTGTATAAAAGAAAAATTCTCCCTTTTTAACATAGAAACTTCTCTGTTTTAGGGATTTTTTTTTCAAAAACCAAAATTTTCCTTAAGGAAAAATTCTAATAAAAATAAACAAACTATCAGCCCAACTTGGCAGTGTTTTTACTTTTCTCTCATTATGAATAAAATGTATTTCCCCTTTTTCTGCCATAGAAAATTCTCTGTTTTAGGGATTTTTTTTAAAAACCAAAATTTTCCTTAAGAAAACATCCCTACTGAATATCCATGATTGGGCTGGTTAAGCTGACTAATACAATTAAACAAACTATCAGCCCAACTTGGCAGCGTTTTTACTTTTCTCTCATTATGAATAAAATTTATTTCTCCTTTTTCTGCCATAGAAAATTCTCTGATTTGAGAAACTTTTCACTAAAAACAAAATTCTCCTAGTGAAAAATTTCGTAAGGCCTGATTACAAGTGTCGTTGTCGTGACAAAAACAGTGATATGTGGCAACGCCGGCCATATATTTTACATTAGCTTGTGGTAAATTCAACTATGACAGCGACACTCGTAATTAGGCCTATTGTTTATAATTGGGCTGTATGCCAAAAATTTTCAAATTTGTTCCGAACAAAATTTTTGTCCGCACAAAATTTTTTATGCAGTTGGCAGCAAGAATAATAGAAATACAAGATTCCGCCAACCCGCACATAAAATAGAAATGTAGCACAAATGGCGTCACTCAATGTGTTCCTATTGGCTAATTATTTACAGCTAAATAAGAGAGAGAGAGAGAGAAATGTATTTTTGTTTCCTTTAAAGAGTGGACAATCATGCACAAGGCGCAATCTTGTATTGCTATATCATCTTGGTCTCGCACAGAGAGAGAGAGAGAGAGAGAGAGCTTAAACTTGTTGAGTTTAAAGTATGTACAAAAAAAATATTGTACGGACAAAAATTGTTTAGAGGACAACAGGTTAAATTGAGCCTTACACACCTTTTCACAAAGTTTGTTTCATTTCGTTAACACAACTACTATTTTAAAAAAATCGCAGGCGAATTGAGCACCTGCTACTATTTAGTTGCTTTGCCATGTCTGAAATTAACTTGAAGACTGTGTGACTTGATTTTATTGAAAATCAACCAACATTAAATTAAAAATAAAATATAATTCGTGATACCAATTTTTGATTTCTAATATTTTTTAGTTTTTTTTTCTTTGCTTTTTTTATAAAAAAGAAAATTCTCATATATAAACGAAAACGTGTGTTAATTTAAACTAAAGTCTTATTTTAATTGTTTTAAAAAGAATAAACATAATTAGGCTTTATCAATTTAAATAAATAATAATTATCAATAATATGAATATATATATATATATATATAACAAAAACAAAATAAACAAAAAATGAATTAAAAATAAGTTAACAAAAAAAATATTTATTTTGAAAACAAAAACTAAAAACCTTTTCAATGATAAACTGAAAAATATTTAAGAACTTTAATGTAAAACATACTTAAACATTACCTAAACTATCATTTTAAATGATAAAAAAAATAGCCGTTTGAAATACGTCATTGGATATCAAAAAACAATTTTTGTTACTGAAAATCTTGGCGGAATGCTATAATTTGGTCACTGCAAAAATTTAAAAAAAAAAAAACAAAACGTAACACTTGTATTTTAATTGTTTTATAAATATTCATACATTTACATTAACATGCTTAATTACATACAGACACACACACATTATATCATGCTGCATACAAATGTATTTCTTTATTTTCTATAAGCTTTTGTATTTTTGTGTTGGTTTTTATTTTTGCTTTTTTAATTTAAATTAAGTACAAATGAAAAACGAAACTCCTTTTTAGGTATATTGAATTTGCAAAATTCTAGAAAAAAAAAATTATATACAAATATGGCCTTTAAAATAGGTATGTAGCTACCCTGAAATACCTGCTATAATTTATGATTTTTTTTTTCTTACCAAAAAGAGAGCAGAAATTGTGGCCCATATTATGGTTTACTAGTACAACTCAACTCAGTTAAGTTGCAAATGAAACAGCTGCTATTGATGAGTTGTATTTATCAAGCGCACTAACGCAAGACTTGTCATCGGTGATACACAAATAAGTTGTAACTTCAAAATTTCATCTAAATGAGAGTTGAGCTGTAAACCATAATAGGGTCATACAAGTATTTTAGGTTAACTATTTTAATGGTCACATGTGTACGAGATATTTTTCTTACTTTTCGCCCTTTTGGAGGTGTCTCAAAGAAGCCACTCTAACTTAAACTTCTGTAGGCTACCTGGCCAACCTCATCTAAACAAAACATGTACGCTAAAAAATTTTACTTTTTAAAGAATAATTGAAAAAAAATATTTTTTGTAAAAAAAAAATTAATTTTTTTTTGTAAAAAAAATTTATAAGGTTGAAAGGACTTGTTGTTAAATTTTTTTTTTTACAAAAAATAAATTTTTCTTACAAAAAATAAGTTTTTTACAAAAAAAATCAATTTTTTGCATAAAAAAATAAATATTTTTTTACAAGAAATCATTTTTTACAAAAAATAATTTTTTTTTATAATTTTTTTTTTATAAAAAATAATTTTTTTTTTACAAAAAATTAATTTTTTGAAATTTTCTGTATAAAAATAGAGTTTTTGTAAAAAAAATAATTTTTTTGTAAAAACAAAATTTATAAGGTTGAAAGAACTTGTTCTTAAATTTTTTTTTTTACAAAAAATAAATTTTTCTTACAAAAAATAAGTTTTTTACAAAAAAAATCAATTTTTTGCATAAAAAAATAAATATTTTTTTACAAGAAATCATTTTTTACAAAAAATTATTTTTTTTTTATAATTTTTTTTATAAAAAATAATTTTTTTTTTTACAAAAAATTAATTTTTTTAAATTTTTTGTATAAAAAATAGAGTTTTTGTAAAAAAAATAATTTTTTGTAAAAACAAAATTTATAAGGTTGAAAGAACTCGTTCTTAAATTTTTTTTTTACAAAAAATAAATTTTTCTTACAAAAAATAAATTTTTTTACAAAAAATCATTTTTTTTTTACAAAAAATCATTTTTTTTTTTAAATAAATTTTTTTGAAATTTTTTGTATAAAAAAATAGAGTTTTTGTAAAAAAAATGTAACAAGTCCTTTCGACCTTTGCAATATAATGGCCGACGCCCTTTTTTTATCAGTTTAAGTTTCCTACAAAATTTAGTTAAGCGAAACTTGATAATTGAATTGTCTTTAGAAATAAATTAGCTGTTATTTTTAAAAGTGGTATAAGTTCATTTTGTTTTAAATAAATGTAATAAATTAGAACATATAGGCATGTTCTGAAAATCACTTTCTCTCAAAGTGATTTCAAATCACGAAAACAGTGTTCTGTGCACAAAATCATTTGACATCTCGTGATTTAAAACCGGCCAGCAAACTGCCTTACGATATCAAATCACTTGCGACATTTTAAGCATTCTACTTTGAATTCCTTAACAAAATGATTAAATACACTAAAATTTAATTGTTTTTTATTAGTTTTTGATAAAAAAAAATATGTAATAATTTCTATTTGGAATTAAGCACAAATAAAGATTAATATTTTGATAAAAAAAAATAATTATTTTTCACAACGGAACCATAAATTTATTAATTTAAAAATACGCTTTATTTTGTGCTTAGAATTTTTTTTCTTTTGATTATATTTTTCGTGATTTTTAGTTCTTATTCTTCTTTTTCTAAGTAAATTTTATTGTAAACAATACAAAAGAGCTTTAAGCTCGTGATTGAGAATAGTAAAAATCACTACTCAAAAGCTAAAATCTCGTGATTTCCAGAACACCAAAAAATCACTAACATGATTTTAAAATCGTTTGTTTTAAAATCACCGTGATTTCAGAACATAATTGTATATCTCACTAAAAAATGGACTTATAACACTTTTAAAAATAATTGCTAATTTATTTCTAAAGCAAATTACCGCTGACTAATGTTTTTTTAAAGTGAACTTATACCAGTTTAAAAAATACCAGCTGAAATGTTAAATTTTAATTTCCAAGCTTTTACAAAGCAACAAATTGACCTTTAAAAGCTAATTATCAGGTCTTTTCTGAAAATCACGTGATTTCAAATCACAAGAGTGATTTTGTGCTGTTCTGTAAATCACACCGCTTTTGCGTTTTTCGGTATATTTTCGGTATGTTTTCATTACAAAAGAAACCACAAGAGCAAAAATTATATAGCAAAAATGTCGTCTTTATTTTTTTATTTTTAAGTGTTTTTCTTTTATAAAACAACTAAAATTAATAAAGAACACGTTAAACAATTTATTTAAGTAATTTATTTTAACGTTCGTTGTATAATAGTCACGAAAATAACCAAGTGATTTGTAAGCGTAAGTGTCTCAGCTGAAAGTTTTGAAATCACAAAATTATGCACACAGAACACCATTTTTGTGCTTTCAAATCACATTGACAAAATGTGATTTTCAAAACATGCCTGTATATCAATGATCAAAAAAAAAATCACTAATTAAATGTGTTTCTAAAAAAAAAAATTTTTCTCTACAATTTTGCAAATTCTTTTTTAAATTAAGCACAGTCTGCGCTATTAATTTTAGTTAAGTAAATTGGATCTTATTTCTTAGTTTATCTCAATTATAAAAATGCCAAACTTTTTTATATCTGTGTCTCCCACTTTTCTTCTGCTAATTTAACAAAATATCATGTTGTAATTTTTTTATAAATACTACTTTAATACATACATATATTATTAATATTTAATCTCTCTGCTTTTGTGTTCCCTTAAGAGTATTTCTGTGTTTTTTTTTTATTTTTGTATAAAAACTGAATATTATAAGTTATTTTTGTTTTGTATTATTTTTTTTTATATTTTATAAAGCTGTTTTTTTATAATAATTATTAATTAAAACACAATAAGTAACACATACACTTACTCACTCAACCACTTAATCATTTTAATATAAAATATAGTAATTAAAAATTATAGTTATGAATATAAATTTATGAAAAAAAAAAAAAAATTAAATAAAAATAAGAAATTAATTGTAATTATGATTTATGTATTCCATTAAACATACATACATACTCATGTATATTTTTTAAAGCTTAACAATAAAAAAGAAAAACGATAAAAATAAAAATATACAATAAAAATTTTAATAAAACAAATTTTATGCTTATTAAAAAACAAATAAACATTTCATAAAGTACATATGTATGATTTTAATATTAAACACCTAACAACACGTATATTAAACGTTTAATTTAAAACAAGGAAAAAATAATTTAAAAAAACAGTTGTAGTTATGGAGAAAATAAGAGAAAAAATAATAATTTATTAGAAATGTATTCAAAATACAAAACACATTTATGAAAAAAATAAAATAAAATAAAATAAAAGAAAAAAAGCATTTAGGAGAAAAATCTTGCAAATGAATTGTTTGTTAACAACATAAAACAGAAAGTGTATTTCTTTGCTTAACAGTTCACTTTTGGGATTTTTTATAAAAAAATTTAAATATTTCACATTTTTCATTACAACATAAAAACAAACAAAAAAAAACTTTACAATGAACAAAAGAAAACATTCTTTAAACAAAAGAATATAAAATTTAAAAATAAAAAAATAATAAAACTGTTATATTATCGACAAAACAATAAAATTAAAAAAAAGTAACAAAACCATGTGAACAAATAAAAAAACAAAAAGAAATAGTTAAACAAAATAAATAAAATACTTCCAAAATAAATTTAAAAAATGCGTTTTATTTTCTTTGGAACAAAATTTAACGGCAGAAAAGAAAAATTATAAGCAGATTGCCAGAAATACTGTAACATACTTTAGGGGATGTTAAATGTATTTATCCAATTGTGCTGCTAGATAGCAGTATTTTTTTTAAAGTAAACTGATAAGCAGTTTTTTTAATTTTATCTCGGGAAATACTGGACGAAAGTGACCTACCTGTAACTGGTCTTTTAGCATGCTGAATCTTATTTTCACACTTAGAAACTCAAAAGAGATTATTAAAAAGCGTTGCCCTAACCCCATAACTAGCAATTTAATTTGGTTTTATTTTCCCATCCTCTGTTTCAACAGCTTTCCAATGAGCCTTTTCTCATATCTAACAATTCCCTAAAAGGCAAAATATTAACTACTTTATGTAAAGCACTGCATACAAATTTTTTTAAATCTCAGCATGTGGCAACGCTGGTAAGATATTGCATCAGCGCCATCTATTGTTTGACATGATTGAAAATTCATAAATATTTTATTTTTACACACAATTTTAAAAAATCAGCAATTTCTTTGCTATGAGTAGGCCGATTTTAATAAAATTTTAATTTTTTAAAAGTTAAGGAAAAACGGTGTCTGCGCCAGAGGGGTTTTTGCTCGTGATAATGTTTTTAACTCCCCATTAAGCATAACAGATGCTTAAAGTTGTTTCAATGTTTGCATTTTATGCTTATTGCAATTTTTTCAAAAATTTATTTAGTTAAAATGTTTCAGTGATAAATTATGTTCATCTTATAATTTTTAAAGAATCAATATTTAAAAAAAAAAAAAAAAAACATGTGACAGAGTGGAAAATGGGATTTTTTCCAATTAAAACTAGTATTAAATTAAGTTTATGTGGTATGTGGCAACCAAAGTGGCATGTGGCAAGTAGCCCATTTTCCACTCTGCCACATGGTGAAAGTTTCATTTCAAAATATTAATCCGATCGAAAGTTATTGCGAAAACACAAAATTAAAAGCAGAATCCACCTGTCGCATTGTCCAAAAAATAAAATTAAAGAAACTTGAGCGAAAAAAGTAAAATACTAGGGTAACAGAATCAACAGAAGATGGATTTTTGGGGAAAAATTTTATTTTTTTGTTACAACTTTTGAACGGATAAATATTTTCGTATGAGACTTGCACCATGTTATAGAGTGGAAAATGGCCTACTTGCCACATGCCACTTATGTTGCCACATGCCACACCCAAGTTGAATAAACAGCGAATCAAGTGGAAAACCCGATTTTAAAAAATTGTTCGAGTGAACGATAACCCACTTTCCGCTCTGTCACCTGTTGAAAGTTTCATTTCAAAATATTAATCCGATCGAAAGATGTAGTAGAAAAAGTAAAAACGTTGACAAAACACAATGTTGCAAGTTCAGATTGATCTACTTTTTGGTTTTTTCTCTATGACTTTTGAATAGGTAAATATTTTTTAATGAAACTTTCAACATGTTGCAGAGTGGAAAATAGGCTATATTTGAGTGTAACAATTTTTTTAAATCGCTCTAACGCAAAAAATGTAATAAGCTTTTTTCTAATAAAAACGCTTTTTAATTAAAATGGGTGTAGCAAATTATTTATTTATTTATTAATTCTCTTAAATTACAAATATAAGGTGTCACGGGGTGGATCTAGGTCACCTTACGGCTACATGGTCTTGGCGAGTAGGTGGATCAAAACGGAGTCTCACGACTCTAATTGAAGGCCGTTTAGGCCGCCACGTAAACCAACCAACCAGCTTCTTAATTAAATAAAAAATTTATTAACGTTTTATTTCAATTTTAAATTTAAAAAAATATATTTTTACTTTTTTAATAATTGACAAAAAAGAAAAAAAATAATAATAATAATGAGCTTCAAATTAATATTTTGCCTTTTAATATTTTATATATTATTCTCTTATATTTAAAGGCGGATTTACTGTTAGTTGCAGTTACAGTTACAGTTACTTAGCTATCGTTCAACATAAATGATGTATCAGTTTCCATTATCATTTCTTCTAAACGTAATCCTATACGTTTGCGTTTAACATCAATTTGTACTATAGAAACTGTGACACGATCACCAATATTTAATTTCACACTACCCATATTACTGGTATGTATAAGCCCATCACATTCTACACCAATATCAACAAATGCACCAAAATGTGTTATATTGGTAACAGCTCCTGTTAAAACATCACACTGTGATAATTCGGTGATTTTTGTCAAACCTTGTTTAAATAATGGTCTCTTATCAAAATCACTGCGATAATCCTTAAAGAGTTCACGTTGTAGAGCTTGAAAAACAATTTCCAACTGAAACAAACAAATTTGAATTTAGATTACTTTAAAAAAGTTATTATAAATTAAATCATTAAAATTGTTTCTGTTTTTTATATAAAATGAACGCATATATGAAAATATGAAGAAAAGTTGTAAAGCCTCTGGCTTCATTAATAAATCAAAGGTATTGATAGTTTTTTTTTTTTGATAATTTTTTTTTTTTTTAATTTTTCAAACTTACTCTTTCTTTAGGAATTTTAAATTCTTTGGCCAAATCTTCCATATCGCTTAAGTTTTTAAAGTTTTCTATCTTTTGTATAAAGTCGGGAGTGCCAATATTCTTTAATTCCAATTTGCATTTCGAAATTAACCTAAAAAAAGTAACACACATTAAGAAATTACTCCATACACACATGAACAAAAGAGATAAACTTACAAATCAGTTAATTTATTTGACCTTTTTTCTTTTAATTAATATGGCTATTTTATTAAGCTTGAGGTCTTATTTTATACATTGATTTTTATATCGATATTTCGCTCCAACTTGCGTAGCTTCTTTAGGATATAATTATAATTATATCGATATAAATATAAATTTATAAAATAAGATCTGAAGCTTAATAAAATAGCCATATTAATTAAACAAAAATATATTTTTTTTAATTCAACTACTTACTATAAAAAAAAAGAAAAACAAAAACAAATTCAACTTACTTTTTTGCTACCGTATAACTCTCTGGATGTACCCAGGTGCAATCCAATAAATTTTCAATGGCACCACCCAAACTGCGTGGATCAATGCGTATGAAACCGGCACATTGTACAAATGTCTTTTCACCAATTGATTTCACTTTAATTAGATCTTTACGTGTAAGAAATAAGCCATTTTCTAAGCGGTGTTGTATAATTTTTTCTGCCTTTTTCTCTGTTAAGCCAGCAATGTGCCTAGATAACATTTTTGTTTTAAATTCTTTTATTTGATTTTTTTATTTCATAAAAAAACTTACTTAAGAACGGTTATGCTTGCGCTATTTATGTCAACACCTACATAACTCACACATTCGGATACGACGTCGTTCAAAGACTCCGTTAATTGCTTCTCATTAATATCATGCTGATACATACCGACGCCGATGTGACGAGGCTCTATTTTCACATATTCACTTAAGGGATCATTTAATCGGCGTGCTATAGAGACGGCACTTATTTCGTTCATATCCATGTTTGGAAACTCTTTTTTGGCCACCTCACTACAGGAATATATAGAAGCACCTTGCTCTGAAACTATGCTATAACGTACGCTAGACGAGTCTAAAATACCCAATTCAAATAGCTTTGAAAGCCAAAATTCTGTTTCACGACAAGCAGTGCCATTGCCTAAAGCTATAATATTAATTCTACCAAAGAACATAAAACCTTTAACAAAAATAATGTTAAGTTATAAGACATACATACTTGTGTCTTATTAATATTTTCGCTAAAGTTTCACCCCACATTTCGGGGTCTGTATTCCGTTTGTGAGGATATATAACACCCGTTTCTAAGACATCAGCTGTTTCTGTTATCGCAGCATATTTACAACCGTTTGTAAAACCAGGATCTATACCCAAAATACGTTCCCCTTTTAAAGGTGACATCAACAATAACTGCTTAAGATTTTTGGCAAAAACATCAATTGATGCCTTTTTAGCCACTTCGTTCAAATCAGATCTTATTTGACGCGACATTAAAGGTTGTACTATAACGAAAAACAAAACCGATTTAAATTTAAATCAAATAATTAATTCCATAGTAAAACAGCCTTACATTTCTTAGTTATACATTCTTCAAGCGCTTTTTTAAAAACTTCAGTTCTAAGAGGATACTTTTCACCCTCTTCCATAAATATACCATAAATATAACGTTCAATATCCTTGCACACATAATCGGAAATAACAATTTTTACCGAAAGGAATTTCAATTTTTCAGCACGATTTATTGCCAAAATTTGATGTGGTTTCAAATACCGTACATCATTTTGATAATCATAATAGGTCTCATATTTAGACGCATCATTTTTATTATTGCCATGTTCATGGGAGGAAGTTGACGCTGTTGTTGAGTTTTTATCTTTACCAGCAGGGTTTTTAACTTTGGATGTTTTTAAAACTATGCGATGTACTTTTCGTCTACAGTTAAAAAATTTTAATTATTATTTGTCTTTTCTTTCAGACATTAATAATGACTACAAACTTACAATCTTCTACACTCTTCCAATACACCAGTATGTTTACTAATATTGTGCGATATAATATGGCATATACCAGCAATTACCTTCTCCTCTGTATCCATATCGGGGTTTTGAAAGTCTACTAGATTTCGAGTTGACACTATCGGTATTTCTCCATATAACAAACGATCTGCATATTGTTCTAAACCCAAAGCTTTAGCTCTTTCGGCTAATGAGCCTTTACTGGCCGGTTTGTAAGGTGCATACTTTTTTTAAATATAATATTAACGTTTATATACTTAATCAAGGCAAGTCAAATAAAATAAGTTAAAATATAGTCGTGAAACTGCAAAAATCTTACCAAGAATTCCAATTCCTCTGTGGTTTTGGCACATAACATTTCAGTACGCATTTCTTGATCAATAATATTTTCTTTTTCCAACTGTGTCACAATTGTTTCAGCCTTTTTACGTAAATTAACAATTTCCGTGTAGCTTGTTTTAATATCGCGCAGCTTTTCTGGTTCAATATGATCCACCAAATCGCGACGATAGCGACAAATGAAAGGAATGGTATTTTCGTTTTCAAATAATTGTACAATATTACGTGCAGCTTTTGGTTCAATGTTGGCAGTTTCAGCTAACAGTTCGTCTATGGTCCAAACCTTACGTCGAGCTGTAAAAAATAGTTTTAATCTTTGTAAACGAAAACAGTAAAGAAACGTACCCCAAAAACTATTTCTGCCCTGAATTCGGCGTTGTGGTGGGTCATCATTCATGCTTTCATTGTTTAAGCCGTCAGTAATGTTTGTTTCCGACTGCAAATTTGGACCATCTGCTGTATTTGAATCGATCTCTTCAGCGTCATCATTTATATCTACAGTATTTGGAGTAATATTCTCATCTGATTTCTTAGCTGCTTTTGATTTATTATCAGCTCTAGGTTTACGTCCTTTTGTTCCTTTTTTCTCCTTTGAGGTAACACGTTTTTCTTCCTGTATTATGGAAGTTTTAGTAACTTTTATTATGCGCCTTCTTTTTTCCTGAATTTCACTATGTGCGTCTTCATCACTGTCTGATATTTCAATTATACTTGCAACTTTAGTTGCAGCTCGTCTTTTTGGCCTAGTCGTTAAGGACATTTTTATTCCAAAAATTATAGAAATATTTTATTGATCAAAAGTGGCGCGTCAGATTTACACACGATAGCACAAGGGTAAGAGAGTAACAAAATATGCCAGATTGATTTTTCAGAGGCTCCAAAAACTATGGAAACATCACATTAATTAGTTTTTTAGACTTGATATATTTTTAATCTGTAAATTATTGTAAAAAATTTATAAGTTTAAAAAAAAATTAAATTTATTTATTAAATTTCCATTATTTCATTTAGTGCAACAGGGTAAACTATCAAAAATAGAAAAAGAGCTTAAAAAGTAAACAAGAAACATATGTTTTTTATTATGACTACTCAACAAAGGTGCTAGTAAATATGCAATATATGGTATTAATTTTGTAATAAAAAGAACTGATTTTGAACTTAAATTTGTAATATTTTTAATAAATTGTGCAATGGCCTTTTTAAAAACTATTATATTATCAATGCGTACAAAATGTTTAATAAATAATAAGCGTTATTTTAGCACTAAAGACATACGTAATATAGGAATACTGGCCCACATTGATGCCGGTAAGTAATATATAATTTTCAAATTTAAAAATAAAATAAATATGTTACAGGGAAGACAACTACAACTGAACGAATGTTATTTTATTCGGGTAAAACGAGAAACCTTGGTGAGGTACACAGGGGAAACACTGTTACTGATTATCTGTCGCAAGAGCGCGAACGTGGGATAACCATATGCAGTTCGGCAGTCACATTTCCCTGGAAAGATAAAAAGTAATGATATTAATTATCAAATTCTGTTTTATTCTCATGTCCAATTTTAGAATTAATTTGTTGGACACTCCTGGCCATATAGACTTTACGATGGAAGTTGAACAATCGCTTTATGCGGTTGATGGGGTTGTAGTAGTTCTAGATGGTACGTCTGGCGTAGAGGCTCAAACAGTTACAGTGTGGTCTCAAGCAGAAAAACATCGCTTACCAAAAATCAGTTTTGTTAATAAAATGGATCGCCCCGACGCTGACTTTGATAAATGTGTAAAAGATTTAAAAACTAAACTAGACGCCAAACCGATATGTATACAATATCCTTATAAAGATGAAAATGGAAACATATGTAAGTATATATATACATATATACTTACTCTACTGAACGCCAATATTACGTTATAGCTATTTACGATATCATAAACTTGGAACATATTAGCTGGAATTCACAAAGTCTAGGGCGTATATATAAATCACATCCTATAGCCGATGAAAACTTGCTGCTTGAATTACAGGAAAAACGTAATGCATTAATAGATGAACTATCTATAGTTAACGATGATTTAGCTGATTTAATTATCAGTAGTGAAGGTTTTAACAATGTTACAAATGATATGATCTATGCAGCTTTAAAATTAGCCACCTGTCAACTAAAAGTTGTCCCAGTATTACTAGGCTCAGCTTATAAAAATGTAGGCATACAAAAATTAATGGATGCCGTGGTTGACTTTTTGCCAAATCCTTTGGAACGTAATCACTTATACGACTGTTTTGAGTAAATATTATTAAAAAATTATAGATACTGTGCAATGTAATCATTTTTATATTCATAGAAAAGATTTTGTGGGCAAAGTATTTAAAATAGTCCATGATAAGCAGAAAGGTCCTTTAACTTTAGTACGGGTTTTAAGAGGTTCTATGAATAAAAACATGCGATTGAATTCAAATAGAGGTCAGTCGGAAACAGTGGGTAAAATCTGTGAACCCTTAGCTGATGAATACAAAGAAATTACTACCGTAGAAGCTGGAGATGTGGCTATTTGCTCAGGATTAAAAGTACGTAATTCCAAAATGTAAAAAAAAAAATTAATTTCAAAGAATTGCATTAATATATTTAGCATACTGTAACGGGTGATTTGCTTGTAACCAGTACAACTTCCTTAAAAAATGCCCAAAAACGTTTAGAAAAACAATTGGGTAAACCATCTTCTGAAGTAACCAAGAGCGAAGATTTTGAGATGGATTTGATAAATGAAATATTTTCATTACAACCACAAATACCAGATGCCGTATATTTCTGTTCTATAGAACCACCCAGTGCGTCCTTTCAAACTGCCTTAGACTCAGCTTTAAAACAGCTACAAAGGGAAGACCCCAGTTTAAGGGTTTCCTACGACGCGGTGACAGGACAAACAGTTCTAGGTGGCATGGGAGAATTGCACATGGACATTATAAAGTCGCGTATTTTAACGGAATATAAAGTTGAGGCAGATTTAGGTCCATTGCAAATAGCCTACAAGGAGACTATTGAAGAACCCTCCGTTAAAACACTCTGTGTTGAAAAGGAAATTGCTGGTTTAAAGCAATTTGTATCCATTACTTTAGAGCTTGTCAAAAATAACAAAGAACTGTTTAGTTTATATAAAACACCAGAAACTACAAGTAATTTACTGGCTCTAAGACCGCGTAGTCTGCAAGTTATACGCAAAGGTAGCATTTCGGCTTTAGAAAGAGGGCCTAAAATGGGTGGTCAAGTGGTAGAAACGCAAATTAGGCTACATAATGTGACAATAGGTCGAGGAACAGCAGACTCATTTTTAATGGCAGCTGCAGCACAATGTGTACAAAAAGTAAGCTTAAAAATGCAATCTAATTTCAAGCAATGAATTTATATTCTAAATATTTCCCATAAAAAAATAGCTGCAATCCGTTAATTTTTATTTTAATTTTAGATATTATCAGAAAATGAAACCCGCTTATTGGAACCAATCATGGCCTTGCAAATAGTAGTACCCAACGAAAGAACTTCAGCCATATTTGCAGATTTAGCACGTCGTAGAGCTTCTATTAATGACGTTTTACCAAAAGGTCACAAAAATAAATTAATACTAGCTAGTGCTCCTTTAGCCGAGTTATCAAACTATTCTAGTATTTTAAGAACAATAAGTTCTGGTACTGCCAGTATGACTATGCAACCCTGCGGCTTTTCAAAAATGCATAGCAACATTGAAGAGCAGGCCATTAGAAGAGCCCAGGGATTTGAGTAAATGAATATATGTAAGCAAATATATAATTTAAAAAAATAAAAATTAATTAACTGAAAATTCACTTGTTGTGTGTGGCACTTTTCAATTTGAAATATAAGTAGCAATTCCAAAATTTATCACTGCTTATTTAATTTAAAAGAAAAACTATTTTGAAATAAAAACCATTAAAATTTCAAGTTCTCTGAAAGGTTTAAGACAAATATAAACGAAAGTCGCTTTTTTATATGCTGTAGCCATCATGGCACATTCAACGCTAGAAGGTTTCTTTAAAATACCTTTCATGAATGAAGCTATAGAGTTGGATTGTAAAAGAGCCTGCGTTAAACTGAAAAGATATGAATCAACGATCGATAATCGTGCTTGGTCAAGCGATGAAGCAAAACAGTCAAATTTTTTGAGCGATTTAGTTACATGTCAGTCTAAGGTAAGAGTAATTTTTACATCAAATTAAACAGAATATTGACAAAAAAAATTTTTTCTTTATAGACTGATAGAGGTGAGGGTGAAAATGATTTTAATGCTATTGATGATAATAATTTGGGCACTATTGTTAGTGCTTCCAAAAGTCAAAATATTACAAAATATGAGTCGAAAATTAGAGGTGACAAATTGAAAAAATTTGAAGATGCTACAGTCACTAGCAATATTAAGGCTAAAAAACAAAGTGAATACCATGATTCTAAGGCAGTTGGTAGTAAAACTTCTAAAGTAAGATTTATTTTTCATTCACTCCTTACTATTGTGTCCAATATTGTGGAAATTTTTATTTATATTAGTAGTATATCAATGTATTTTTTAGTAGGAAATTCAAAAAGATAAAATTTCTGAAGTTAGTAGTTTAATTAAAAAAGAGAATGTACAATAGTCGCTAAATTTCTCTGTCTAATTGGACTTTTAGGACTTGGATTTTCAATTTGGAATATTAACTGGCAACGATAGTTTACTTGAATGTGCAAATATTAAATTAACAGAATATCAAAAGATTTTAAATATAAAAACAAAAGAATTGGAAGTTTCTAATGAACATCTCAAAACGGCCGAAGAAGAGAATAAAAAAATTCGAGAAATTGTCGAAAACAAATTGGAATCTAATGTAACTAAAGAGTTCTATAACAAAATTCAAAAGTTTACAGCTTTAGGTAAACTTAACAAGAATGAAGAAAATGAAATGCTGAGAATTTATGAGAGAATGGAACACATGAATAAATCTTACGAAATATTACAAGCTACAAACTACTACCTAAAACGATTAGTAGAAAAGTTAAAGTCATTTGTAGCCTTAGATCGTATAAAAATTGAACTTGAACAATCTACGGATGTGGGCTATTTGCAAAATGAAGTAAATCGTTTACGAAAAGAGTGTCACCTGCTAAAACAAATTGAAAATGATTATCAAAGCTTCAATAAAGATCACATGAAATTAAATGAAAAGGATATTGAGAATATTAAAAGAATTATGACAGAACGCAATATCTTAAAAAGAAAATGTGAATCATTTAAGACTGTAGAGCTACAGCTAAAGAAGCAAGCACAAGACGCAAAAAAAGAAGCTCAAGATTTGCTTAGTAGTTCAACTGATAAAATACAATATATAAATAAAATGGAAACAGAAATGAAAGATATGCAAAAATACTACGATGAAAAAATTCGAAAGGCCAGTTTTAGAGAGGAGTCTTTAAAGGTAGAATAAACACAAATTTATAATTTAGATTTATGTATCCTGAACAAAGCAATCGAAAAGGTTTTCGAAGAGAATTGCTTATTTGAAAAAAAAAAAATAATTATGTAGAACATTCGAAAAACTTAACATTTTTAAAATGTCTCTCAAAATTGATAATACAACTCTACTGCTTTTTTTTGGAATTGAAAATTCTTTTCGAAAGCCATTTCAATTTGAATCGAAATATATAAAAACCCCAAAATTTCAAAATTTAAAGGCTCAGTTGGAAGAAATGAAAGATGAACTAATAAAAGCAAAAAGTGATGCTCAAAAAGCCAATATATTGGTTGCCGAAGTTTCCTGTCTGCGCAATGAAGTAATTAAACGAGATACAGAATTAAGCGAATATGATTGTCAATATAAGCAGTTGATGGTAAGTTTTCAAGCTAATCCACAATAATATAAGAAGAGTTTTCTGGTTGAAAGATTGTTATTCATTTTAATTTTAATATTAAATTTTTTTAAGTACAAAATTAGGGCTTTCAAAACAAATAACTATCGTCTGCAACCTTTAGCTGATTTAGATATGCCAATGTTTGGTTTGCTAAGGCCTTTCAGGTGTAAAACTCCTTTTCTGTAATTTAGATAAATTATTGTTCTAAAATGTTCTCACTGAAATACATATATTGTGGTCTTGTTTTTTTTTTTAATTTTCAAATATGTAAATTTGATTTTAATGTATGTAAATAAAAACGTTTTTAAAGTATTCGAATCGAATTGATTTGTATGCAGCTTTTTAATTGAATAGTTTTTTTATTTTATTATATTATCATATATCAAATAAGAGCTTAGAAACAATTGATTCTTAGTAGTTGGTGCTAATTATTACAAGATGAAAAAATTTTTTAGAGTTTGAATCGTAATTGATGCTTAATTCAATAATTAAAATAAGGCTTACTCTTATATCTTGTATCTCCATAATTTGTAGGATGTAGTTAATGAACTACAGTCAGTTAAAGTGCAAAGCTTGCATGATAATGAAACACAAACTTGTCAAGATGCTAGCGAAGAGTTGGCCTTCTACACTTGTGCCACTCTAGAAGAGATTATAAAAGAATTAAAAAAGAAAAATTGCTTCGATGATGAAGTACTGATAGCTTATGGCATGGGCTTGGAACCGGGAGGTGCTGATGATAACCATTGTTGCCAGGAAATGAAACGTTTGCAATATGAAATCGATGAATTGCAAAAACAAATTCTAGAATCAGCTAATTGTGAAGCTGTCTGTGCAGATTCTGTTAAACGTTTACACGAATTAGAAACCATAAATGCTGAGCTTTCAGCAGAAAAACAAAATCTAACTGAAAAACTGAAAGATAGTGAAGAAAAAATAGTCAACATTATGAAAAAAATGGAAAACTTGGATTTAGAAATAAATAGAAATGGTCAAGAGACCAGTAAAATCGGAGAAGATTTACAAGGAGCTATTGGTCTAGTTAAAGATATTAGCGAAGTACAGTTGAAAAACCAACAACTAGCTAATGCTGTTAGTGCCATTAACTCTCGGGATGATCAAAAGATTATTGACGATTTGAAACGACAATTAGAAGAAGAGCAGGATAAGCTAAAGATGTGTCAAAAAGATAATAGTAATTTAATAGAAGTAGCCAGAGTGCTCGAAGCAGAATTAAAATTGTTAAAAGAAAATGAAAATCTTGAAAATAAGCAAAAGGACAAGGCTAAAACGGATGGCAGTAAAACTTCCTTTAAGATACCACAAGGTAGTGCTAAAAATAAAAAAAAATCTGATAAAAGTCCGCAAAAAATAGACAATTATGAAGAAGATAAACAACTCAATGAAGATGCAACTCATGAACAGCAAGGGACCTCTCAACAAAAAACTAAATCGCTTAAAACTACTGCTCACTTAAATTCGCTGAGCCACGCTAGCGAAAAAGATGCAGTCTTAAGCGAGTTCGTTAGCAATAAATCTGACACTTTCAAATTAAATCTTCTACAAGGACATAGCTTCGAAAAAGAATTTCGCAAGATATTAGATGATTTCATACTCGACTGTAGCTTTAGTTTTTGTCGATTATTTAATACGAAATCAAAACTGTATGCCATTAGTCATAAACTCTCTCACCGTGGCATCGGTACACTGTCATTTAGAGAGTTAGCCTATTTGCATAAAAAAATTTATGCACAAGCTGATCAATTGTTGCCAGGATGTTTGCTAGATATGATATTATCGGACCACAAAGAACAAGTTGAAAGGATCTTAGTTGATAACAAAATTTGTAATTTTCAAATTTCACAAGCAAATATAAATGATTTAGATAACAAATGCTGTTGCTGTAAGAATGAATTATGTTGTGATAATTCAGAAGAAATGCTTAAAGAAAAGGGTAACTATCAAAAATAAAAATTTATATAATAGCAAATATGTAATTTAGTCTAAAATATTAATTTTCAATAATTATAATGTTGTTTTAATAGTAAACAAACTAGAAAAGGATATTGAAGTCGCTCGCGAATATTTGGAGACCTTGAAACATATTCCTATAGAAACCTGTAAAACTGCTGATGATGATAATTCTTCTGATTCGAATAAGTAAGATTTACATTTTCTTTTAAAATTATAAAAAAAATCTAAATTTATTTAATCGATTTCGCAGCTCAACATACAGAGAAGCTTCGACAGTGACAATTTCGCAAAAACCAGATTCAAAGCATTTACGAAAGCTAAAGTCTCACGCTATAAAAAATAGAAATATATAAGTTGTTTATGTTTCATCGCAAGCTTTCATTTTTTATTTTATTTTTATACATATATTATATATATTTTATTTCCACTTGTATATTTTTTAAATGTAATTCTAGCGAGAAAAATAGATTTTATATGTTATAGATGAAAATACAAATTGAATTTTTACCATATAATATTCAAATGTATTTAAAAAATATTTTTCTCGCTAGAAAATATATGTATGTCCACGTTACCGATATCAAAGTTACCTAAGTTTTCACAAAAGGTTTTTTATACTAAATGTTGTACAAAGAAACACTTTTGAATTAGCTAACTTCGATATCGATATAATACTTAAATTTAAAAATATATACACACATGTACATTCACAGATCCTAATAAAAAATAAATAAATATTTGTAAATCTATGCAGCTTATGCTTTAAATAAGAAAAATTTATTGTATTGTTTCTTTTTTTAATAATTTATGATAATTTTTCAAATAAGCACGCTTGTTATTTTTTTAAATTTGGATATAATCAAACTGGTATTCGAAATAAATTTGAATTGAAATCCGAAGGCAAACAAAGCGAAAACTTACATGCAAATTTGCAACAAAAATTTTATTTTCGTTATGCGAGTACACATGCGCTACATATTGTTCACACACTCACTAAATAAAAATGGCGACTTCTATAAAATAACTAGGCAATTAGAAATTTTTAAAAATTAATTAATTTTAAGTATGAAATCCGAGAGATTTTACTTTTTTGTAGGCGACATACGGTTTGTTATTCCTATAATTTACCGTAAATTAAAAATAAAACATGACAGTCGCCTTCACCTACAGAGTTGCATTGTTTTTAATACCAACTGAACACAACTTGTAAATGAATATGCCAAAAAAACCCTTCACATGATGGGATATTTTGGACTATCAATCATATGATAGAAAAAAAATTCTGAGTAAAATTTTTTTGTACAAAACCAACGTAACTTGAAGTGGGCGCACACATCTACAATTTTCTAAAAGTGAATATCGAATATTTTTGATTAAATCTAAACAAAAAAGGAATACATTTAATATTGTTTTCTAATTATATTTAATGATTGTAATGAAATAAACATAAATAATTTTGATAATTTTACAGGAAAAGTGTGAATGCAACTTTAATTGTAACAAAAAATTGATTTGATTTGTGTGTAAAAATTAAGTGAAAAAAACAGCAAAAATGGCTTTAAGCGATGCTGATGTACAGAAACAGGTAATCTTGAAACTTGTTTTTTAATTAATTACTTATTCTTTAATACGCTAATGGTATCTACATTTAATGAAAGGCATTTTTAAAAAATATTTAAAACTGCAAAAAATTAAATTTTCATTAATGACGAATTTTTACTATTTGACGAGCCAAGATGGCGTATTACTCAGTCATGAGATAAGTCATGTGAATATGTATGTGTTGATTTGTGTATATTAAAAATATATTCCATTCAACTAACATTCCTAATTGAGCCATATATTAGGATTTATTTAATAAATTAACATTCTTATTAGATAAATAAAATTAAATTTTTAAAGTTTCTGTAAGAAAATATTCTAAAGAAAGAGTTTCAGTCATGTGACTTGGTTTTTTTTTGAAGGCTGCTTTTATTAGAGAGAGCAAGACAATGATATTTGAAGTGAATTTTTTTCTCTCAGTGCTCATTTGTCTCTTTCTTCTGTGCTATCAATATATTAATGTAGTAGAGGGTTTAGTGGGTGGCAATATACATGCATACATAATAATAATTATGCTTGTGAAACTAATATAAAATGCACTAAGGGAGAAATTTATGTCAACAATTATTTGTCCCTTCTAATTTTATTTTGTAGGACATTTTAAAATTACATAATTTAATAGTAGTATGATGTGTGAAGCAAAAGGTATAGCCGAAAATTGTTGATTATAGTTTGTCATGTTCAATTGCCAGGAAAAAAAAGATGTGAAGATGTACAAAGCAAAGTTCCACTGTTGTTTAAAATTTTAATTTATGGATAAAAGAATCATTAACAATATGCTTTTGATATCAAAATGATAGTGTTGTAATAAAATATAACTAATATTAACAAAAATGATATAGGTATTTCTGTTCTTATTATGAAAAAATAAAATTACATGTATTATTTATATAAAGTTTGTCACCTAAATTGTAATTTTTTAGATCAAACATATGATGGCTTTCATCGAACAAGAAGCCAATGAAAAGGCTGAAGAAATCGATGCTAAAGCCGAAGAAGAATTCAACATTGAAAAGGGACGTTTGGTGCAACAACAACGGCTCAAGATTATGGAGTACTATGAGAAGAAGGAAAAACAAGTAGAATTACAAAAGAAAATTCAATCATCAAACATGCTCAATCAAGCTCGCTTGAAGGTATAAATTTGTTGATGTAAACGACCAATATGCGCATAAAATTAAACTGTAATGATTACTTTTACTTTAATTTAGGTTCTTAAAGTTCGTGAAGATCATGTTGCCAATGTCTTGGAAGATGCTCGTCGTCGCCTTGGTGAGGTAACCAAAAATCCAGCTCAATACAAAGTTGTGTTGGAAAAATTAATTTTGCAAGCACTGTACCAGACAATGGAACCCACAGTTATTTTACGTTGCCGTCAAGTTGATGTTGGTCTTGTCAATGAAGTATTGCCCGCCGGCATTGACATGTATAAGCAACAACTTAAACAAGATGTTGTTGTAAATGTCGATACAGAAAATTATTTGCCTGCAGATGCATGTGGTGGTATTGAGTTAATTGCTTTAAGAGGACGTGTAAAGGTGAGAATAACGATTCAAATGCATATACACACATATATACATAATAAATAAAAAAATAATATATTTGTAAATAAAATAAGTTTTGCTGAGGGTATACAAATTAGTACATACGTTTTGAAAGTCGGCTTTTTTTTTCTCCGAAACTTATTGTTATTATAAAGCTAACATATTATTTATTTTACTTCAATTAAAATTAGGTTCCCAACACTCTGGAATCCCGCCTGGAATTGATTTCACAGCAATTGGTGCCCGAAATACGTAATGCCCTCTTCGGTCGTAACGTTAATCGTAAATTTGCCGATTAAGTATCTTTTTTTTCTTCTACTTGTCTGCATAAACTTATTTAGCTTACAATAATCATTATAAAAATAATTAAAATGAAATGCAAAACAAATTATTAATAGCAACAGCAACTACTAATAACCAAATGCAAAACTTATTAACAAAATGTTCAATCACCTCCTATACAACCAAATATAAAAATAAAACGAACTAACTAACTCCCATAACTTGTAAAGGCATAGGAATACACACAATACAAAGTATTCTAAGCTTTTCAATTACAGTTTGCGTTATTTGCTGAGATGAGAGCATGTTCAAAAATATTTTTTTCCCGTTTAATTTAAATATTTTTTTGAATGTTTAATTAAAAAAGAAAACAAAAACATACAAGTACTGTTTAATAATACATAATATTTAAGTTTTGTTTTTGCAAAAAAAAATAATAAAGTAAATGAATAAATAAAACAGTTTAATTATGAAAAATTAATACATATATAGTTATACATATTTAATTATACTACAACAAAACAAAAAAAAAATAATAAACTACTAACTAAACTACCTACTATGTTTAACATAAAAAACAATAACAAAAATAATAATTAAATTATGTATCTACATTTAAACATTCCTGTACAAAAAAACAAAAAGACGAAATCCCTTTAAGCTGTGTAAAATACTTATTATAAATCAAAAACAACAAATTGTACTTTTTCCAAATCATTTATTTTTTTATAGATTCTGAATTTTTGTTAAATATTTTTAAGTTTAATTGTCATTGTTTAAGAATTAATCATCTACTTGTTCCGTGTACTAAAGCTGTGTTATTTTTGATAACAAATTTAAAGTCCTTTACACAACAAAATTAAAAACTGCCAAAACAAAAGCTGAAGAAACAATTTTACAAAACTTTTTCTCTATAGAACTTTTGTGTTAGAACTCTAGAATTCAGCATCCTTTATATTTTACTTATGGAAATTTTTTTCTATAAATTTCTCTAATTAAAATGTAAAGTTTCTAAAGTAAACATAAAAATCCTATAAAAATCATTCTCCTTCAAATTACAGAAATATATAGTGTATGTGTGTGTGTTAGGGTCAATACTTCTTTTCTCTCTTTTTATGTTGTTTAAAACTCCCTTCAAATGTTTGTTGTTGCAGGCGTAAATATATGTACATATGCCTGTCTGAAAAAAAATTTTTTTTTGTTGTCAGACTCACTAAATTTCTTTTGATTTGTTTATATCAGTTTTCAAAATTTACTTAAAAAATATATTAATGTTTCATAGTATAAAAATAAAATAAAAAAAAACCGTTGGAAATTAAAATTATTTTTTAAATAACGAAAGAAAAATTATAACTTTTTTAGTTACCGGCTTTAAATAAATAACACAGCTTTTCTTTATATCCACCTCCTTTTTTTTTTTACTTAAAAAACAATTTTTTTATTGAACTTTTATGGGAAAAGTGGGTCATAATCATAGTCACAAAAAAGTAGGCTTTTAATAAGAGCTGACTTTCATTCATAAGAATTTTATGAATTTAAAAACGTTAAAAAGATGCCGACTTTAGTGTGACTATGATTATAGGCTAGTGATTAATTGGTTTATTTTTTAACTTGTAACATTTTGTCAAGTATTTGCTATTTAATTTGTTTAGCATTATATTAATGTTGCTGCTGTTTTTGTTAATATTAAAATTAAAAAATTGTACTCTAATTCGTATTATTTTCAAATCCTTGTTTTTTGTTTTTTAACGTTTCATCTTATTTTTTGTTCTCTTGTTTAAGTATTAATAAAATTTATCCACATGCTTTTGGCGTTATAAAATAAAATAAAAATTATACAAAATAAACCACAAAATTCTAAGCTGGCTTTAAATTATTATCACGCTGCAATCATTAAAATTTTTTAAGTTATACATTTAATATTAATACAATTTAAATTTCTTTTTCTTTTCAATCAGCGTAGGCATTATTGAATTCTTCTCTAGGCTTATGCATTTCGAACATTTGCTATTTTACTTGTTTGGAAAAATAAGCAGTGTTCTCTCTACAGCATTGTTTTGTCTAAATATGATTTGAGACTCACGTTAACCTGGACAATATGCGTAAACATTTTTAAAATACTTTTATTTTTAAATGCATCTTCTATGTATTATTTTTAAATGAAATAAATGGAATCATATATATATAAAATAAAACAAAAGAACTTTTTCTTCTCGCCACAGCTTATAAAGCGAATCTAATTAAGAATTTAGAGTACTGGCTCTAACCTATGTCAATTTCGAAGGATATTCTTTTTTTGGTTGAAATATATAGTAACATCACTCCAGTGTGTAAAAATTTCCGTTGTAATATTTAGTAAATTAACAATACAACACGTTCCATGATGTCCTTACAGCCAAGTGTATAGATAAATATAAAACTTACTGTTTTTTACATGGATCCGATTGTAAAAATCATGATTTGACTTCACAAAATATGTTAAGCATGAATTTTTTATTTCAAAGCTATCATATCAACTGCAAACGATTTAAATCCCATGCTTAGTTTTGCCGATGTTTTTTTTTTAATTTATTTAGTAATTGATAAGATTTTTATTTGTTTATATTAAAAATAACCATTTGTTTTGTTTGTAATACGTATAAGTGTACGAAAGCTATCGTTCGTAGGAATTGATAAGACAAAAAAAAAACCATATAATTTGGTACCAATAATATTTATACTCTAAGGTCTCCATAGACTTTTGTACAAGCCACGACTTACATTTGCTACATACGGTATCTACATTTCAAAAACCGTGTCCAGTTTTACGTCTAACAAAATAATTGACATTAGTTTTTTAACGATTACAATTTTTGTTTTTCAACGGATCAACCAACGGCCACTTTTTCCCTCAATTTTAATTAAAAAATACAATTTATTTTCTTTTTTTAATGATTAAAATTCTCACCCATAAAGTAATACACCGGGTAAAAACAATCTTTTAATTGCAGCCTGTACTTGCTTTTGTGATATTTCTTAAATTTCTGGTTGTTAATTGACTAAAGTCAAAGTATAATAATCCAAAGAAAAAACAGCGAAAATCGTCTTTTTTATATAAAATATTAGTAATATACCCATCTGAATAGTAAAGAAACCATCCCATAATCTAAAACTCTTCAAAAAGAAACCCCACGGAATGATTGTTAAATATCATGCCAAATCACTTTAAAAGTAACTACTTTTGATTTTAATAAAAAAAAGTTTTCGAAAAGAATTTTCAATTCAAAACAAAAATCTAATATGTAGAACTTTCGAAAATCCATCAGAATATTAATAATTTTGAGGGTAATTTTAAAATATTAATTTTCTTTCAATCGAAATATATAACCCCCTGTTCATTCGTAAAGATGGAAAGGAAACAATTAAAATATGAATTTTTCTTTTGACGAAGGCAATCCATTTCAATAAAAAAAGGGAAACATTGAAATAAACACTATTTTTTGAGTATATGTGTATATTGTTTCTTTTTTATCATCATTAATTATATTTTTCTAAATGTTTTACACAATAAATTCTTGAAAATTTCAGCAAATATTTTTTTTGTCTAAATTTATGAAGAGATTTCTAGATGAACAAAACTGTCAATAAATTAATAAAACAATTTTGCTACTCACTTTTTTTAAATATTTTTTTATATGTATATAAACCTTGTTTATTTATTTTTTTTCTTCGTTTGTAAATATATGTGGTATATGTATGTATATAATTTATGTTCAAATAATCATTCTTAATCAAATATAATGGTGACGCATAAAATGAATTAAAATAATGAATTAATAATAATACATTTTTTATATGTATGTGTGTTTCTTTTTGTTTGTAGTTTGCCATTATGTAATTTAATATTGCAATAAAATATGTTCACGGTTTTGCTTAATTTTTTTAATTTTATTACTTCCTTCAAATTTTGAATTAGGCATAATTTCTGTTTCACGTTACTTATTAATTTTTTTTCAAAATATATTAATTATTTTTGTTGTAGAATGATAAAACCTTACTGGTTGGAGTTTTAACTACAATTTTTGTTCTCTTAAATTTAATTTAATTAAAACATGTTAATGTTAAAATTAAAATAAAGAATTTCATGTTATTTTCATTCTTGTTATTGTTGACAGTGGCTGGTGTTTGTTTGTTTTTATTTGTGGTGTTAAACGATTTGATATTTTAAAAATGTTTCCATATATATTTTATTTATTTATTTTTAAAATATTATATGGTCGCTGCACAAATATGGCTGTCATTGTTTCAAACTTTTTCAGCAATATCTTGTTCTTCTCCATTCTTTTGTTCATCTTCAGATTCGGATTCTGAAATGAAAAATAACACACATTTTTTTCTCAGTAAATATGCCATTAGAATAATATTATTAGAAAAGAAGAATTCCTAATATATTTGTGTGAAAAAGAAAAAATATTTTTTAATGTGGTTGACTAGAAAATTTTGGAGCACAAAAATGTTCCAAGAATTTCTCTTACGTCTTTTAAGTTTTAAAATTGCCTTTTTTTGTAAGAGTTTCTATAATTTGGGAAATTTTTCCTGAGTTACCACATGCGAAAAACTTCCCCCAGAAAATTCGCAATTAAACTGAATATGAATCCGAGAGCTAAAAATAAGGAAAGTGATTCTCAAAAAAAACGTTTGGCATATGCATTTTAGGAGCGGAAGATTCTTTTTTACCAAATATTGTCACATACTTTCAAAAAAGCCCTAAATTATATTACAAATAATTTAGAGAAGCCAAAAAGAGGATAATAAATTAACCAGTTTTTTTATTTAAGCTTAATTGTAGGAATGTACATATGGTACGGTGTATCATAATGCATCAGAAAGTTGAATTTGATTTTTTTGTAACTTATGACTATTTTTAAAGTACAAGAGATTCCACTTTTTTATAAGACTTCCTATTACCGTGTCTAATGTAAAACATATGTCTGTGGTTGCCACGTTATTGTTATACCTCGGTAAATTATACTTTTGGGAAGAAAAAATTCCACCAATCAGAATTTTCTTATTTCAAGTTTTTTAATAATTTGTTCTTTTAGTTCTTAAATTCCCATACGTGTCCTTTCCATCAACTTATTTAATATTTACATTTATCATAGACTTCATTGGCCTATAGAATCTATATTTAATTTAGCAGACAATTAGGCAAGCAAAAATCTATATTTTATCTAGCAAACTTGTACAACAAAAATGTTAGGACTATATTAACAAATTCATTCTCAAAGTTTGCATTTCTTTTGCTATTACATTTATACTCTAAAAATGCATATTGGCAGAGTAGTCAGTGTACTAGTGAATATTGGCCACAAATATTTATGAAAGTGAAATAATTGAACACCCAATCACCGGTGGAGCACTGTTAATCTGGCAATAACTATAGTTTAGTATAGAAAATTGTGTAAAAAAGTTAAAAATTTTTTCTTGCTAAATTAATTATATTAAAATTCAAATATCATTGGAAAAATTTGTTACATTATAGTTTGGCCTAGTAAAACTATGATTAATAAAGTAGCTAGGACACCCATATAATAATGTAGATATTTAATATAGCACACTGGTAAATACGATGACGAAGATAGAGATTTTTATATAAATCAAAGTCAATCTCAAAAAGTGTGCAAAAGAATTGCACCAAGTGGCAACTCTTTCCATAAATTCGTTTTTTTTACGGAAATTTTGCAGAACATTACAATACTTTTTAAATGTACAAAAGATTATTGGCCAAAATATTTATGAAGAAAATAAATGGACACCCAAATCAATGACCGATCATTGTTATTCTAGCAACATGATAACCTGAATTAAGTTGTGTGCAAATCAACAAATTCGTTCTCAATTCAGTTGCTTTTAACTAAAGAAACATTACATTAGACTAGACTTGGTAAGCCCTTAAATTTAAGACAATTGTATCGAAGATTATTGGCCAAAATATTTATGAAGAAAATAAATGGACACCCAAATCAATGACCGAGCATTGTTAATCTGGCAACATGGTAACCTGAATTAAGTTGTGTGCAAATCAACAAATTCATTCTCAAACAGTTGCCTACCTCTAAACTAAAGAAATATGACGCAGGTGAATATAGAAATGTTTCATATAAAGAAATCTAGAAATTTCGAGTAATTTTGCATTGTTTACTGCAAACAGAAAATAACTAGACAAGTAAATATATCAATTTATATAGCAGCCTTTCGACACTAGTTAAGCTTAAAAAAATAACAGCAAAATTAGTTCTAATAAGGTGCAAACAAAAAGTTAACAGTATTTAGGACGGATAGGTTGAGATTTGTGCTTTAGCATTTTATTTGAAAATATTGTTGTTCGCCAATAATAAGAGTAAATTTGTAATATTCGCAATCCTAGAAATCCTTTTTTCTTTCACTAATTTATATTTGCAATAGTAGAGAAAAAAAATATATATAAAATACCTTCTTCAGCATTTTGTAGCCATTCAACAAATTTCTTCATTTGATCCAGGAAATGCATTTTACCCTTGCTAGAATGGGCATCTTTATACCAACGCAAGATAACTTCTTCCGATAGTATTTCAGCTAAAAGAAATAATTAAAAAAAATTTAAATAAAAAAAAAAAAAAAAAAAAAACTAAGAAACTTACTTTTATAAAACAATAATATGATCTTTTGGAAAGCTTTCATGAAATTCATATTTTCATAACAAAACTCTTGAACTTTCAAGATCAGAGCCAATTCAGCGCGATCAGTACTTGTAAAGTTAAGGAATAATGGGCAATAATTTTTCAAATGGCGTACAGCTTGATCAGTCACTAATTCCTCTTTTTTATTCCATTCGCCTAGTGACATTATTGTGGACCATATAATAACGATAACTTCGTTTTCAGGAATGTTGGTTTTTGCGGCAAATTCTTTAATATCCGCATTTATTTCCGAATGCGGTTTCTCGTCATTAATATCATCTATTAAAGTTTGTTGCAATTCACGTTTGGCTTCTTGACTGGCTTGGGCTTTATGTAGTTTTATAATTTCGGTTAAGTCCTTGTCAAGAAATACCTGTTTAAAATTCTCTTCAGTTCGTTTGTTTGGTGGGAAAAAGTCCATAAGTCTGAAAATTATTTAAAAACAAAATAAATTTATTTTTAAGCACTTTGGCATAAGAAATAAATACTATAAAATTCTATAACAAAATATAAACAGTTCTACTGTTGTTAAAGTTGTTAGACTCCAAATTAAAACACAAACATTTAAAAACAAACATCTGCAAACTTAAATCAAAATCTATTTAGTCTTGGAGCGTTAATTAAAGAAATTCGTTTAATAACAAATGTTTACACCAAATTTCTTCCTGAAACGTTCCGCATCATTTTTTTTTATAAAATTTTAAACAAAATAATTACTACATAAAATAAATTTTTAACATTTTACTTACTTGCTTTCTAAACCACCCTTCTTAAGTGTTTGTATAAGGGAAGCAATACCCTTTTCTTGTTTAAAAGTCACAAACAGTTCGACCAAAAAATCAAGAGCTATACCATCCTTAATTAAATGTTCATTATTGAGTACCAATAAAACATTGGGTGGCACAGAACCATTAACTGTAATAAATACATATGCATTTGCTTTATTATTATAATAAGAAATTTATTAACAAGTAATTGAATTAGTACACAGTTCAGTGTTATTATTAAATGTTATTGGGTTTGTGTCTTTTACCTTTAGCGATAAGGTAAAAGTCAGTACACCAAATCAGTTAATATACCATTCATGTATATAAAAATATATTAATTCTTATCTAATTACAAAGATAAAAACCATTGAATAAAAAATGGCACCTTATTTAAAAATAAATAATATAATTTAATATTTCAATATGAAATCCATGATGTATTTTTTTTTTTATTAAAAATTAATATATTTTATTTCTATAAAATGTAAATTTTTTCTTCAAAAAGGCAATGTACTTTTTTCACAAATATTTTTTTATTTTTAATTTGCACTTTTTTTTTGTTGGTTTTTAACCTGTTTAGCAGGTTCAAGAGCAAAGAAACAAAAGAAATTTTTTGCTTTCTTAATAAGTCATTGTCCTGCCGTTAAACGAATCAAATACATATGAACGTACATGATACATACCTAACCATAGCGCTGTCATACGCGCAAGTTTAGTCCGTTCACTTGGAGTAAAACCTTTAATGAAGACTAATACCTTCTTCATTTCCTCTTCGAACATCTTCTCCAAGTACTTATATCTACGCATGAGCTTGATGAATACCTTATATGTAAATAAACAAACATTTATGTATTTATATATTTTTACTATTGCTAATTTAATATATTTTAGATAATTTTGTTCCATATATAGAAATCTAATAATTTCATAAATAGAGAAAAAATTAGACAAGTAAATGATATGAATTTTATTTAGCAGCCATTCGACACTACTTAAGCTTTATGTAAACAGCAAAATTAGTTCTAATTAGGTGCACACACACTTACATGCATAAAATCTATTTTTTTTTATCGATTTTTCTCTATCAATAAATATCAATTTTAAAAAAATTCAATGGCAAGTCTTAAAAACACTTTACTAGTGTAATAATTTCTAATTTTCACAGTGTCGATAAAATATCTAATTAAGTGTGGCTGTCACCAACAACATTGATCATTCGTTTCAATATCAAGACAAACAGGTTGTTCTATTAGACAAATTAAATATAACAAAGCAATATAAAATATTGTTCATTTAATATGGTATAAGTATAGTTACCATATATAAATATAAATTACTTTTCAATTGGCAAGGAGCAAGGTTACTTAACAATATTGATAACTTTAACTTTTGTTGTTAATAACAAAAAAAAATAATTTTTTATGTTGAATTTACCTGCTCATGGTTGCGCATTGCTTCCATGTCTTCGGGGGCTTCGAATATGCAATAATTTGTGCGCGGCTTCTCGCCATCCTGAGAGATTGAACCACCAGGAACTGTCAAATAAAGATTTCAAACGTGTTTATTTTGTATAAAAATTAATATACACATATGTAGTACATATATACATGAAAATATGTGTTTAGTAAATACTGTTAAAAATGTTAAAAGAAAAATATAAATATCTTACCTAGGAGACCACCAGCGATTAATATATCAAAGAGTACTTCGCCGTAACGGCGGTAATCAAGTTTATTACCAGCGATATCTAAATATTTAAAGATTTGTTCTAAGTCACCTTCAGTTTTTTCGAGACCAGCAATGACCGCATCACGGAATCCCGTTGGGTCATATTTTTCTCTTTCATCTCTTTTTCTGGTCTTGATGCGCTGACCTGATAGTACTGGTCTTTCAGTTTTCTGACTCATACAATAAATTGCTAAAAGAATAAATGAAATTTTTAATTACATATATTACATACACACATATTACATATATAAGACGTCAATTTCTTTTGCCTTATGGGATTATTAACTGACCGATATTATCTATTAATAAGATACTTGGACACCCGAATAATCCTATACTTTTTTTTAGCATTCCCATATTACCGGTTAACCTGGACAAATGTTAAGGCAACAAGTCAAGTAAAAATGCCATACTTAAATTAACAATACAGAAGTATGTAATTATGTGTGCGTGTATTCGCTGGAAGCTCAATACATGTGTAATATTTTAATTTTTCTAAATTTCGCTTAATAATTTGTACATTTGACTACCTACGTAACTTTCTAATTGATTCTTATGTTTCATTAACGAACTTTATGACTAATTCACGTTCACATAAACATATCTTCTAAATTTAATTTAAAATTTCTACATATATGTGTATATATGTACACATCTTCCCGATACGTATATCACAAAAATGTAGCACAACTGTATTCTTATAGGTATACACATACACATGTACATGAATTCATACATATCAAATTTATTCAATTTATTGTTTTCGTTCTAACCTCAATTCAAACAAAAAATTATTAAAAACAAAAACAATTTCACAAATGGCCGCGCGACACTTTATAAGAAAAAGGCTACAACAACAATTACAAGAAATACCTTTAACTAAATTAGGAGAGAGTAATAAGAAGCAGCGCACTAAAGAAACCGAGAAAAAAAAGAGCAAGTCTATTCAATTAGAGAAATTTTTTTTTTTTTTTTATATGCAAGCAAAATTAAAACGAGGTCATTGAAATCTTTCACTTTTTCGATAAAAAAAATTTAAATTGTCAAGTTAGAAACAAATTACAATTACATATGAAAAATTATACTTACATTACGCTAAAACGGAAAAATAAATAAAATTCGCAATAGGAAATTTTTAAATTTCCTTAAAATTTGAAGGTCCCAACTTGTGTTCAAAACAAATACTTCCTTAATTAAATTTATTTAACCTTGTTGAAAATATTACTGAACCTCTATAGTTTACTTTATTTTTCAAATTGTTTAAAATATACGAAATCACTGTTGAATTTTACTTATATTACGAACAGGCGGCAAAATTTTTACAAAAAAGAAGTAAACGCGTATTTAAATTAGGGAAAAATTTAAAGATTGGGATTTTATTTTAAATTGAAATAAATTTTTTTTTTATCACAATAGTTACTTATAAATAAATAAAAAAAAATATAACTTTTAAAATGTGTTTTTTTTTTAAATTAAAAAGAGTCACAACAACCCAAACCACTTAATTTCAGGAATTGCAAAAACTAAATGAGAAAATAACAATGAAGTGACATGTGGTAGACGTCACAAAAGTACGAAAAATTTAAACAGGAAATGAAGGCACAGCAACGCCATATTGACAGCGTTGCAGAATAATGGAATTATAAAAAACAAAGCACAAAATAGCCCCTTGTAAAATAATTTTCAAGCAAATTTAGATTTCCAAATATGCTTAATTTAACAGAATTAATGTAACCCGCGTTATGCTACAATACCAATCTAATTAAGCAAAATTTTTTCAAACAATCCTACCCATATATCTATCAATTCTTTATTTGGTAATTTTAGTAATTATCTGCAACAGTCTTTTGGTTTCCATGAAGGACATCTTTAATTTATTTACTTAATTAAGGATATTTTTAGTATAACAATTTTTTCGGATACTTACGATTAAAACAAAAAAAATTTAGCACTGCCGACAAAAATTTATATCGAAAATACTTGTTTCTCTGAGGAAATAATTCACCTTTGTGACACAAATTACAACAGGAAAAGACAATGGGAAAGCAAGCATGACAAAGGCTGCATAGTTGTATATTATTTTACGTAACAGTCAGGGTTACTGAAAAGAGTAGAAGAACAGTAATGTAATTATGTGTACTAATAATAATAATAATCCGGTGAGAAGAAAACAAACTTTTTTCTACTACTTTTCACGTCTTGGCAAATTCTAAAATAGAGTTGAGTTGTGAACCAAAACAAAAGCATTAATTTTTATTGTAAATATTAAAATCACATATGTGATATAATTTTGATAGCTGCAACGTAGACGCAAGGGGAATTTATCAAATATATCTCTGATTGAAATATTTTACATAAGTCAAATAAAATGTAAACAAGCTTTGACAACCATGGAACAAAAAATAAAATCCACATATGCTTATGCATCGCCGTACTACATAAGATAGTTGCAAGTAATTAGCTGATTATTGTTTACATCATGTTTGTTTTTGTTTCAATTTTCTTTGTGTTCTTTCACATACATATTTTTCTTTCTTTGTATGCATTGTTTTTGACATTTATCTTTAACTTTTTACACAAACAAAATGTATGGTGAAATATCCTTACATACATGAATGAAAAAAATTTAAACAATACCACAGATACAAAAAATATTATATATATAAGTAATTTTAAAAAGAAACACAGAATTACTAAATTAAGCTTTATAGATGTAATTTTTTATGTAAAAGTAGACCCTCAAAATCTACTGAAATTTTTTTGTTAAACTAACAAGTATACTTTGTATGAATTTTGTTTGGTCAATAGTAGGCTAAAAAAATTGCATACAGTGTCAGCTAGCAAAAATTATCGGCGGCTTTAGTTACCAGTTTGGCGCAGGAATCTGAACTGAAGTTGTCAGATATTTGAAATTTATAAATTTTTCCGAATTTTCATCGTGTTTACATTTTGTTTGGCGAGTTTTTTGCTTGTTTAAGAAGAAAAATGTCTTGGGGAGAAACATTAACCTACATAACTATTGGTAATCCAGTCAGTCAGGCTGTTTTGAACTCAGCTTCAGCAGTTTTAAAAGGGGTAGAATGTTAAAGCAATTATGTATCTACAATTGTTATAAAAAAATTATTTTTTTAGAGTACAAAACTGAAGCAATCGGGAAGCTCTCCTGTTGTGCTACCACCACCAAAGCAATTAACTATGTTAGATTTGACTGATAAGAACTACCATTTTATACGTTTAGCGGGTTTAAGTGGTGCGACGGCAGTGATAATGGGTGCTTATGGAAAGCATAGTTTGGCAAAAATTGAAGATGTTCAGAAACATTCAGATGCCAAAGCAATATTTGAAATTGCAAACCGATTTCATTTTTTGCATTCGTTTGCATTATTAGCAATGCCATTGGTTAGAAAACCAGCTTTGGTAAGTAATAGAATAGATGTTTATACAGGGTGCATTGTCCATGGGCGGAATGTTTATAAATAATTTAATTTGAGCATTTTCAACTCTTTCACTGCATAGTTTTTAACTTTATGTTTTTAATTTACCGTATGTTTTTCGTGTCTTGTACATTTCATTGCGACTAACAGTCACTGAATCACAACTATAGGTCTTATGCTATTCCTCCATTTTTATTTTGAAAATTTTGTATTTTACTATTACAGATTAGAAATTGTTTAAACTAAATTATTTTGTTAGTTTTTTAATTTATATTTTTAACACTACATATTTATAATTGACTTTCTATTTTATAAATTTATTCACAATAGATGGTTTTATTACAGCTTACCTTTGTAGATTTGCCAGTTAGTAGATTTAAAATCGGTTTTTTAAAAGCCAATTTTATAGCTTACAATATTGTATTTTTTTATATTAAATTGCAAATATTTTGCAAAATTTTCCGCCTATATAACAAACTTTGCTTACTAATAAGTTGTAATTATTTTATTTTATAAATTTTAAATTTATTTAACAATCACTAAATATATCATTTATTTAATACTTTACAGCTCTTTGTATTTGCTTATATGATACGAGTACATACATACATTCGTTTATATGTAAATCTTGAATATAATTGTCTCACATAATGAAGAGGAAAAAATAATTAAAATAATTTCTCTTTGTTTAGAAATTTGTTACACCGTTAAATGCATTTTTGTTTTTAGTTTCATTTCTTCTGTTCTTATTGACTTATAATAGATATATTTATGTAATTTTTTTTTTTTTTTGGGGAAAATGATCATTTGATATTTATTTAAAGCTTTCAAATTTGTTTTTTTTCTACTGTTTAGGTTATTTATATGTACATTTACTTAATTATGTATAACTATAAAGAAAGTAAATTTCTAGTTTGTTTGTTTATTTCTTTCTAAGACCGGATCACTAATGGTAGCTGGATGTTTGTTGTTTTGTGGCCCCATGTATTATCGAGCTTTGACTAGCAAAAAAACCTATGTACAAGTAGCTACTTGTGGTGGATTTTGTTTGATTGCAGCTTGGGCGTCATTAATTTTTTTAAATTAAGTGCGTAAAATTTTTTTCTTAATTTATTTATAGCTGAAATTATTTTATATATTTATTTCAGTTTAGTTGTACCATTAATAAATAGTTGTGTATTTCTTATGAATTAGTATCACTTATACGAATTACTTATGTCTTATTTAACTGTATATACAATTTCTACAAACGAATATTTGTATGGACATATATTTATATTTCTTTTTAATTTTTTTATAAGTATCTACATATGCAACTAAAATTTTAGGTATTTTAATTTGTAACATAAATTCTAGTTTATTTGTGTAAATGAAAACCAAATTCTAATCAAAATGAAGTTCAATGAAAATTAATGCTCAATTTTAAAAGTACTTCTCTAATTTATTTATTTATTATTTTATAAAAATTTATGGAAATAAATAGTGAAATAAAATAATAGAAAACTTATTTTGAAATATGTGTGTGGATAAGTGCTTATATGCATATGTAGTGACAAGCAGAGGTTTTTTTATAAGACGAGCTAGTATGCGTCACATTTAATGAAGTAGCTTATTTGTTATGCTTTCAAATTAGCTTATTTAGTATTTCAAATTGATTGGAATAAAGCAATTTGCAATGACTGTTGACACAGGCACTTATATGTGAAAATAGCAATTACAACCAGATGGGGTGGACTATGTCAGACAAGTCTGTATACAAATTTTTTTTCAATGCTTATATTTAATTTCATAATATTTATTTAGAGGCAGACAAATGGATATCATTTAATAATCGACATCTTTGCCTTAACAAACTGTTATACATTCATACGCATGGTGAAAATATAATTTCACCATGATACGTATATGTAGCAATTAGGAAGATGAGTATCTACAAGGCGAATTCATATAAACGTCATTCGCCTTGAGTATATGCAATTAATTTGAAATTTAAATTATGTACTTTTGTTTTTTTTTTAATTTAAAATTTTTCGTGTAATCAATAAAATAATTTTATTTAATTTCTAAGAATAATTTCATATATATATACATATTTATATTTAGTTTCACGGTGTAATTCTAGTAAAATTTTAAAATATACATGCACGCACACATACATACATAAGTATGCATGCATATGGAACATTTTTCCTTAATGAATATCTATCATTTCATTAATTAAAAAAAAAATAACTTAAGCAAAATTTTTTTTTTAAATCATTGTTAGCATTTTCAATTATCTCTTATTTAATATAGAAAATGTTAGCCTAAAAACTTTGGTTTTGATATGGCAGTTATTGAGGATGCTGTTGTCGTTAACGCGTTATTATCAAAAAATATTGTCTTTTGTATTCTTGCATTTGCTGGGTGACTGGTTATTGGTTCTAATATTTTTAATATGTAATCTTTAAATACTTTAGGTACCGTAACAAAATGCAAAGAGTCTTTTCTTGCCTTCAAATTATCTTCATGGGCCTGAAAATAATTTAAAAAAATAAAAAAAAGCAATTTTCTTAACTTCTTTAATCAAAAGAATGTCAAACACTTTTAAATGGTTTCAATTATATTCAATTTAATAGACATATTTTTTTTTTAATTTAATTTTTAATGTGTTAAGCTAAGTAAATTGAAAAACCCTACAAACAAATATTTTTTCTCTAATGCGATACCAACCTTTTGTGCCACTTTTAATAAACTATCAAATGTTGTGTTTCCTGTTTGTTTTACCATTCCATAAAATATGTTTGATCTACTTTGTGTTAGCAATTCAAATGGTGAGCCAAATTCTATGGCACGACCAGCATCCATCACTAATACCTTATCCGAATCCATGACAGTGTGTAAACGATGCGCTATTGTGAGAACTGTGCATTGTTGGAATTTATTGCGTATGGTGGTTTGTATTAAGGCATCTGTTTGTGGATCAACATTAGCGGTGGCTTCGTCCATAACTAGTATGCGATTTTCTCGTAATATGGCACGGGCTAAACAGACCAATTGCCTTTGTCCCACAGAAAAATTGGAGCCACCCTCAGATATTTGACTTTGTAAACCGCGTGGTAATTCAGAAACAATATCCTTTAGCTTTACCTAAATAAATAAAAAAAAAGAAAAACTGGAATAATTAAGAACTAAATAAAAGGGAACTTGTTGAAGACATACAATAGAATTCAATAAATTAGCTAAAAAGAATGTTTTGCATAAAAACATTTTTTCCTCACTTCTTTTACGATATTTTCAAAATTTCTGAGCAGATTTCAAAACGACGTAGAAATAGTTTTACAGTAATTTCTTTATTTATTTAATTTTTATTGATTTTACTTACCTCACTTAGAGATTCCCACAGTTTGTCGTCAGAATATTCATCAAATGGATCTAGATTATAGCGCATAGTGCCTGAAAACAGTACAGGTTCTTGGGGTATAATTGAAATTTTACTACGTAAATCGTGAAGGCCCATTTCATTGGTATTGCGTTTGTCGATTATAATCGCACCATCATTATAGGCAAGCCTAAAGAGGGCATTGATTAAGGAAGTTTTTCCAGCGCCAGTACGCCCAACAATACCTATTTTATCTCCAGCTCTTATACACAAATTCAAAGATTTTAAAACGTATTCTGCTTTTAGATCTGGACAATAACGTAAACTCAAGTTCTCAAACACAATGTGACCATCTTCAGGCCATGACTTTGGGGGTTTTTTATTCGCTGTCGATTCCATTTCACCTTCTGGCTGTATATTTTCATATTCCACCACACGCTCCACACAAGTCATGGTATTTTCCAACTCGGCTGATTGACGCATGCCCCATTGCACCATACCAGTTATACCCATCGCCTGTGTTATGGCCAAGCCAACATCTCCCCCATTATCAGGGGAGAAAAGAAAAAAACTCAAGGTAATAACAGCAATAAAAAAGACACAAATGCAGTCCAGCCAATAACCAAAAGCACGCGTTGTGGCCAAAAACATAAAATATCCGGAGCTATGCGCGTCCTGATAATTATCAAACTCCGTTATTAAGACTTGCTGGGCGCCAAATGCTCGTATAGTAGACAAACCATTTAGTGAAGCACCTAAATGAGTATAAATGGGAGAGCGTGCTGCAAAGAAAACAATTTTTTAGTTAACATTTTAAAATAGAAAGAACTAAATACGAGTACATACTTAAGCCCTCTAACCGTTTAATATCGCGGGATGTGCTTAAGTAAACTGATCTCATAAAATAGAATATGACACTCAATAGAGTAGCAATCAACAGATACCAGGGATTAACTATACACAAGACAAAAACTATACCGAATAAAGCTAAAAAAATTTGGGCTGCATCCATCATAACGCCAGGTAGAATTTCATCTACTTGACCCAAATCTTTGGAAAAGCGTGTGAGTATGCGTCCCGTAGGATTCGTATTAAAGAAATACATTGAAGCTCGTATTACACCATTGAACATGGTGTTGTGCAATCTAGTAGAAGATCTTTTGGCCAAATTGAAGAAGAGCAGCGAGCGTATTAAAGAAAAGAATATTATGGAAATATTGAGGGCCGTAAAGATGTACAAATCAGTGAGGTCGGTAGTATTTTTTACTGGAGGTCTCGCGCGTCGATAAGCATGTCGTACTTGACTCTGACCGCTACCAATTTTATTTACCCTGCAGTAGAAAAATAATTTGCTTAATTAATTCTAATTAAATTTAAGTTTTGCACTTACCAATACGATAAAAAATAATCACCACCAGATGCCAAAGCCTGTGCACTGATACAAAAGAAGGCCATTATGGCAAATTGAATGCAACCACCGCTGGCTTTAAAATATTTCTGATACAGCTGGGGTGCTATATGACATTTTTCTCTATTTTCTTGAAGTTGCCTAGGCGCATCATCCGTTGCAGAATCTGCTACTGAGCTCATGGACGATACACTGTTTTGACGGGAACAGATTTTACTGTTTTGCCGGGACAAAACCAGTTTGTGATTGTTTTCGACTGCATTTTCACCAATAAAAGGCTTAGTATTGATTTCTTCCTGTTGATCGGCTTTCATAAGGAGTTTAGCAAAATCTAAACCACTTTTGCGCATAGACTCAAATGAACCTACTGCACTGATACGTCCTTTATCCATGATTACAATAAGATCGGCCTGTTCCATGAATTGCAGTTGATGGGTAACGAGCAAAACAATGCTATCGCGTAAATAACCACGCATACATTGATCAAACAAGTGGCGTCCCACATGAGCATCAACAGAACTTAAAGGATCATCCAGCAAATAGACATCTGTTTTACGATACACAGCCCTTGCTAAACTGATGCGAGCTCTCTGCCCGCCAGACAGTGAAGCACCGCGTTCGCCTACAATTGTCTTATCACCGTGGGGCAAAAGTTCAAAGTCACGTTCCAGTGCACACTTTTTGACAACTGTGCGATAGCGCTGCTTATCCATTGGCAGACCAAATAAAATATTTTGACGCACCGTACCAGTGAATAACCAGGGCTCTTGAGAGGCGTACGACAACGTGCCAATAACATTTACGTAACCGGATTCTGCAGGCAGTTCCCCCAGTATAGCTTGAATTAGGCTACAAAAAAATTTAAAATAGAGAAATCATTTTTCATTTTAGCACAACCAATGCTTTTACAAAAATTTCTTGATTTCATTTAGGGCGAATTCAATATACAAAATGTTTGAATAAGAGTGAACTTTTTCCTTTTGTTGTTGAATAGTACAGAAGATGTGGTCCGATTAAGTATGAAATAAAATATCCAGAAGTCAATGGCTCTTTTCGAAAGAAGTTATCTTCTGCGATGAAGAGGATTTGCTTCACATTTGGGGTTCAGAAAATCCTCACGCAGTCTGAGACCAGGACCACACACACCAATTTTAGTTGCGCAGTTCTTGATTTTGTAGGAGAGAGAGAGAGGAAAGAAGAATGGAAGAATGGGGTACACACTTGCTCGTACTCGGCAATTACTTTTTGTTCTCTCTTCTTTTATAAAAGTGTAAAAAAAAAGAAGACAGGTAGCTTGAAGGCTGAATGAATGAAACAAAAAATTTTTGTGTGGACAAAACGACGAAAGAGATTTAAGAAAGAATTGCCCAACTAAACTTGCCGTGTGTGGTCCTGTTCTAAGAGAAACAAATACATTCATAACGATCGACACTATTCGGGGCGGATATGTTGACTGTGTACGAAATTCATTAAAGGAACTGAGTTCTTGTGATCTTGACTGGAAGGCCTGCATCTGCCTGACATTTAGTTTTGGCAAGGCCGCTCCATCGACCCCACAGTGAAAGAAACAATCAATTTATTGCAGCATAAAATGAAAAAGTGTACTCTTACTGGGACACCCTTAATTTCTAATTGACTTGTATAACAATTTACCTGGACTTTCCAGCACCTACTGGACCAATGACCGCCACCAAAGTACGTGGTTTTATTTTCAAATCAATGCCATCCAAAGTGTAGTCCATTGCCTTTGCATCCCATTTTGCCTTTAGTTTACTTATTACGATGCCGCCCTCTAAGCGCGTCTGAGGGGCCATCAAAGGCTGTTTGATACCATTCACTTTACCATTTTCTTTGATGATTTTATTATTTTCTTTATCAACATTTAGCGATTTATCGCGTACTTTAGTTTCCTCCAGCATCATATACTTTTGTATTCGCTTAAAGGATACTGTGGCTTCGGCAAATTGCGAAATGCCCATGGGAAAATAAATGGTCATTGTGTTGCGCAAAATATTATAATAAGCTGTAATAACAAAAGCTTTCTCGGCGGTTAGTAAGTTTTTCAAAAGTACAAAGCCCACCAAACTAACAAAAACTGTGATGCGGGTTAAAAACATAATGAAGGACTGTAAAATGCCTCGCACATAATTAACATAACGTATGGCGTTTACTTCTTTTCTTCTAGCGTTTTCTATCATTTTACCAAAGGGTTTTTCCCACGTATACATTTTAATAACTTGTATGCCGGAAATAATTTCATTCATCATACGCACCCGCTCATCAGTACATAAAGCGGTGCGCAAACGCAATATGGAAGCCTTTTTACCCAAAAACGCTTGTAGAGGCAGGAATAAAATCATAATGCCAACACCGAACAAGGAAGACACGCCTATCTAGAAATGTTTATTAAAGAATAAGAATAAAAAAAATAGCGTAAAAAGCAATTAAGCAAACGGTTTGCCAAATTTTTGTCCAGTATCAAAACTTATTTATCGATAACCCATTTTATTTGAAACTCATGAGATGGTATAATTGTGGCTAAAATGAGATAGAGTTTTCTTCTTTTCTATTTTTTATAATTTTTTAAAAATAAAAAAAAAAATTTTTTTGCCTCTCTAAAGAAGCTAATTTTATTTTCATAAAGTTAGGTTAACAGGTCGCCCGAAAGAAATAAAAACAAGAGCTGGGCTCACTTGGGTCCTCTGACGTGGTCCCTTTGTGATACCTGTATAGAGGAAAATGAAGAAGAGGAGGGATAGTAATAGCAGAGTGAAGGGGAGGAAAGAAGATAGAGAAAGAAAGATAGAATGAGAGAAAGTTACTGACATGTAAAATCTGTCAGTAAAAAATAGCATTGGACGATGTCTGGCTAGTTTTAGCACCTAATTGAAACGGCTTGTTTATTAAGCTTGAGGTCGTATTATATAAATTTATTTTTATATCGTGGAAACGAGCAATCCAATTGTCTCAAAAAATTTTTATGGAAAAGACACAATTTTAAAATTATTTTTGCAAAGTTTTCATAAACATTTTTTACACAATTGGATTATTCGTTACTTCTAAAGAGCACATTGGGTAAACGTCTACATTCATAAAATAAAAACATTTTTGTTTAGTAAAAGGTTATCTAACAAATTTCCCTTAAAAAATATACTTATAAGCCCTCCTTATTCATGTAGTTCTTCAATCATAATCCACATTTTAACTTACCTCTCTGTACATTAAATAGGTTATAATACAGATTTCAACTGGTCCTAACCACAAATAGTGCATGTGTATCACTGATGTATCTAAGCGGCCAACATCATTTGATATTAAATTGAGCATTTGACCTGATGATGTATTATTTAGTGCCGTTTTGCTTAAACGCAGAGCTTTACGATATATCATGCTGCACATGGCCACTCGCATTTTCATGCCCGTATGCAGTATGCTTAACATGTAAGGATGCATAAAGAAAACATTTATTGCACTACACAATATCACGCCCAACGCATATAAATACGCAGCGGTGCGATCATCGCTCATCTTATATTCGGGCCTTGAATAGTGTGAAACTAAACCACCCAAAAATAAAGGTTGTGTGACTCTACAATAGACAAAAACAAAAACAAAAAGAGCATGTAAATTGGAAACTAACGTAATTACTATGCTTGTTTCCATAAAACATTACGAACATTCGTATCGAAAAAACAAGTATTTATAACGATATTTTATCGAATTCGGTATTTAGTAACTTTCCGACAAAAATATTCCAAGTTTAAGACAAAGTTAACAGCACATAAATAATCATCTTAATAACGATTTCTAACGTACCGAATATTTTTATTGTAAAGTTAGACTAGAACCACACGGCAAGCTTAGTTGGGCAATTCTTTCTCAATTCTCTTTTAAACTTGTCGTTTTGTCCACTTATAAAATGTTTGTTGCAGCATTTTCAGCATTCTTATGCAGTCATTCATTCAGCCTTCAAGCTACCTGTCTTCTTTATTACATCTTTATAAAAGATACGAGGAGAGAACAAAAGGCCATTGCCGAGTACGAGCAAGTTTGTACCCCTTTCCATTCATCTTTCCTCTCTCTCCTATAAAATCAAGAATTGCCCAACTAAAATTGCTGTGTGTGGTCCTGATCTTACTGAACATTGAATTCCATAAAATATCGTTATACTTGTTTTTTCGATACGAATGTTCGTAATAAAAGTTACTGAATTGCACTACTGGTCTTGAAATTTTATACAAAAAATTTATTTTTCTAGACGATTTGAGTGCTTGTGTTATGAAAACCATTTTACATTAATATTTACCGGAAACCTATTTCTAATATAAAAAGCACTAGACCCAATGTGGCAAAACGTAAACCAAACACTCGTAACACCGCATTCACAATACTGGGTTCCCGGTGCTGTATTTGTTTTTTATTGCATTCATCTTCCCAGGCTACGCTTAGCTTATGCCCCAGTAAATCTGTAAATAATAAAAACATGAACATGAACATTAAGCAAACACATGTAAGATTCTATTTAAACCCGTTTTCGCTACCTACAACTATCGGCCATGGCAAAACACATCACCCAAGAAAGTCTTTGAATTCTTATACTCTTAGAGAATTTGTAACTTGGGAGTAGTATCACAATAGGTCTATGTGAGCAACAGTGATCTTTTAAATTTTATTTTTAGATTCTATCTGTGTATTAAATCAACTTTCATCTACGTCTGTCTAGACAACTAAATTTTTTAAATAGATAAATAACTTGCTGAAGGCGTAATCTTCTTTTCTATTATTCTTGCTACATAGTGATCTCTTATTTTTGATTAATCTCGCTCATGTGATAATTGAATCCACACTATTCTGTCACCAGTTCACTCTACAGTCTGTTGAGTTTCAGAATAGGCTGTGCCCTTATACGTTTGAGGATAAAGAATCTTCTTGACTGCTTGAATGCCCGCTTGGGCTATCAGCAGTCTTTTACACTCCCAGCTTATGTAAATATTAATTTTGTTTTATTACTTACCCGACTTATGCTCTATTAAAGCTCTGTAGAGATCACTCTCATTTAATACTTTTCTGCGACCTTTTAGAAATGTTGGCACAGCAAAACTACAAGCATAGTTAATACACAAATTTATTAATTAATTTTTCTAATAAAACTAAAGCAATAAAATACAAAAGATAATTAATCAAGAATGAGTAAAAATTAAGAACACAATTTTTTTTAAATTGGCTTTGGCTTCCGAGTTAAAATTTAATTTTGTAATTGGATTTGTAAGATTTACTTAAAGTTTTTCATATTTAACTATAAAGAAAATTCATAATTCTAATAAAACATTTTCTTTAAGTAAATTTAGTTGCCGAATTTTTCGGATTTTATTTTTCAATAAATATTTACTTGTATAACTAACTTTTTTCAAGTAATGCTTATAAAGGGTGTTTTTTATAGACGTATAGAACTTTAAGTTGGCATTACTGTTCAAGATGGCGACCGATTTAACAGCTGTGAAGTGATTTATTCTCAGTTTGGTTTGACAATTCATCATGAATAGACTCACGCCTGAACAACGCTTGCAAATAGTGCAATTTTATTTCGAAAACGAGATTGCCGTTGTTCCCGATTTTCATAAGCGAATTTTGTTCAGCGAAGAAGCGCACTTCTGGTTGAATATCTAAGTCAACAAACAAAACTGCCGCATTTGGAGTGAAGCTAATCCTCAAGTGTATGTCGAAACACCGTTACATCCAGAAAAACTGACTGGCTGGTGGAATAATTCGTCCGTACTTCTTCAAAAACGATGATGGCCAGAACGTTACAGTCAATGGTAATCGGTATAGAGCCATGATTACTAATTTTTTCATTCCTGAATGGAACAACCATGATGTCCAGGAGCTGTGGTTCCAACAAGACGGTGCAACATGTCACCCAGCTCGTGCCACAATCGATTTATTGAAAGACACGTTTGGTGACCGCCTAATTTCACGTTTTGGACCTGTGAATTGGCCTCCAAGATCTTGTGATTTAACACCGCTAGACTACTTTCTGTGGGGCTATGTAAAGTCATTGGTCTATGCGGATAAAACACAAACGCTTGACCATTTGGAAGACAACATTCGCCGTGTTATTGCCGATATACGGCCACAAATGTTGGAAAAAGTCATCGAAAATTGGACGTCCAGATTGGACTACATCCGAGCCAGCCGTCGCGGTCATATGCCAGAAATCATATTTAAAATGTAATGCCACAAGATTATCTTTCGGATAAATAAAATTCATGTCAATCGAATAATCCATCGTTGTTTTTTTTTGCAATTTAAAGTTCTATACGTCTATAAAAAACACCCTTTATATGTCGCGTTACCCCCTTCAAACTTAAAATCAGCTTTCCAATATACTTTAATAACAGTTAAACAGTCAGTTTCTGTGGTCCAAAAGTTGTCGTAATTTTAATATTAATTTTTTCATGTCATAAATTAATAAAAAAAAAAAATATGAATATTGCTAAAGGATGTACAAGAATCGGCTGAAAGTTGATACAAATTTTGCATTAAGTATTGATGTATGTATGTACACTGAGAAAACAACTTCGGTTGTGAGAACTAAATTTGTTGCTAATCAAAAATTCAGTTGCGATAATCGAATTTTTTAATTGCGGTCATACAGCTTGAAATATTTTTGAGAGAACTTAATTTTGAACAGCATTATCGAATACTGGTTGCTACAACTAAAAAATTTGATTATCACAACAAAATTTTTGATTGGAAAAAAATTTATTTCTCACAAGCGAAGTGTTTTCTGTATGTAAATATGTATATTTGTATTACAAACAATAATCAATAAGAAAATTTACATACCAAAACATTAATGTTGATATGGGATTGGACGTCTCTCGCGGATTTTGCGGTAATTCATCCGCTTTAAAAGATTGCATTTTGGCAGTTAAATTTGGCAGTTATTACACTTTCAATGTTTTGTTTAATTTGCTTTAATCAAATTGCAAAAAAACAGAAAACATAATTCAGTTTACGATAAAATAAAAATTATTTAACTTTTAAATCAAAACGGTTGGTTTTTTCAAGCTAAAGGCGTAATTATTTTTACAATGTTGAACCAAAATATCATTATAATTGGATATATTCTTTGGTCGGAAGAGACACAAATGACTTACTGGCATGAGTGCTCATTGTTTTATGTTAAAAGTTATGCTAGGAACACAACTGAGACGTATGGAGAATTTCGTCCATCACGCCGAATACGTTAAAGTTGAAGTTAAAGTTTTATTCATACATTTCATTATTTTAATTTAAAAAAAAATAAAATCAATTAATACAAAGAATACTTAAAACTGTAACGTATTATTTTAAAAACAATGAAATTTTAACAGCAACAAGCTTTAACATATAAAGGATTTATGAGAGAAACAAAATCTTAAAAATTAATAAAAGAAGGTACGCTCTTGCTCCCGGGGCTAACTCTTACAATACACTTAAATCTAAATAAAATAAATAAAGATAAAAAATAATAGCAATAAAGTAATAATTATAAAAAAAATAAATAAAAATAATTTAACCTAAAGTGAAATACACAAAATTCACAAGAAGTTTCCATCCTCGATGTATGCCTAATATACTTTTGTTATAAAACTGATGTCTTAAATTGTTATTGTTGTTGTTGGAAACACTATCTTCATTTAGAAAACCAATAGGAGAGAGATAATTAGTGTTTTTCCAACTAAAATCTCTTTGTACATTAAATATTTCTCTAATAATATTATTTTCATGTATTGCTATTCTAGATATAAAATTTCTTAAAATATCACAAACATATAGGGTCCGCCATCGAACGTTTCTTTTTTCAACTAGTGCTTATTTCGTGAATGGTAACACTTAGCTCATGTCTGATTTGACAGATAATTAGTTTTATCCTTCCGCTGAAAGAATATGGTTGTGTTTTCGCGTCGCTAAGTGGGCCTGCGATCGACTTACAGAAAATGCCGATTTTACCAAAAAAAATCATCTTTTCAGATGAAGCTCATTTTGATCTTGTAAACAAGCAAAATTGTCGCATTTGGGGCACAGAAAACCCGCACGCATACATTGAAAAGCCGACGCACCCAAAACGGAGTGGCCGTTAGTCAATGGCGATCATTATCAGGTCATGTTGAACGAATTTTTGTTCACAAAAATTGAAGAGGAAGATATTGGTAACATTTGGTTTCAACAGGACGGCGCTACGTGCCACACAGCCGAAGCTAAACTCGATGTTTTTATAGCATTTTCAAAAAAAAAAGTTTTTTGGCGGACCCTATATAAGCGGATAGGAGTTATTTTTGAATTATGATAAATATATGAATTAGAATATCTTTTGTTAACGGATTGATTGCTTTTCTGAATACAACATCTTAAAATTTTCCTTTCCAATATTTCCATTTCTTTAATTACAATTGGTGAAATACTAACCAAATTGAAAATCCGTATAAGAAAACTGGCCTTAAGCTTGATTTATACAAAAATAGCTTAGTCTTAGACGGTAAATTCTTATTATATAAAATTTTCGAGAACGCTTCCATAATTATATATGCTTTGTTCAAAACAATCCTTGCATGCTTATTAAATTTAAACAAATTATTAAAATTAATTCCTAAGTATTTTAAATTATTAACAAAAGGAATTTCTACGTTATTAAGAAATAAATTTAATCTTTTACATTTTCCTGATGCATTCCGAATATATTCCAAATTGTCAAAATTTATTTCAATTTGATTCGAAAAAATTAGTCCATTTTAAAATATTTCTTTTTTAGAATCATAAATCTCGCACCAATAAATACGAAATAAAAAAAAAAAGTGATATAAAAATTTTTACAATTTCAATTCCTTAATCCGGTCAACTGTATGAATACGCCTTACTATAAAATAAATATAAAATTATACGATATATAGCGAATTAAATGGAATAACGAGTTTATCTTGTATGAATGCACTTCAAAAGCGATTGATTGCAATGGCTTAATGTTTATATCTATCGGTACAAATTACGAATAGATAAGATCAAGGCGTCACAAATCATAAGAACTCTGCGCCAACAAATAAAAAGTACGAATTTCATAAAAAAAAATTTTATTTCTTTCATTTAGGTTAAGTTGAATCTGTATAAGTTTATTGCTTCCAGAAAATCATAATGAAAGCGAATTCCTTTTCGTTCAAAGTGACAAAATTTTTAAAGCAAATTGTACTTTGTTGGTGTTTGAAATTTTAATAATTTTAATTATTGGTGCGAGATCTGCTGCTAAAACGTTACTTTTGAAATGGACTAAGTTTTTGGATGCAAATAAAAAATTTAAATAAATTTTGATAAGTTTGAATAAAACAGATATTGAGCGAATTCACTAGTGCGGTCTTCTTGTATAGATTCGCCTTGATCTGGGTTGAAGCTTAGATTTAGTCTACTCAAAAACCATTTATATATTGGGATGGTGCTTTTAGTCTTTTTTATTAGCTTGTTTTACTTTTAAATGTTTCCCTAAAAATATATAAAAATTTCTAAAACTTAAGTAATTCGTTCACTGTGCAAGCGTTTAATTTAGCAGTCATTTCCGCTTGCCAATTTTCAGTTAAGTCATGAATTTCCGCTTACTTTCAAAGCCAACGAGCTAGAAAACATTGACATACATAATTATGAAGAACAAAAAAGGAAATACAATTTTACATTTTGTTTTTTTTTTTTTTTTATAAAAAAAATTTATTAACTGTTTGCTCTATAATAGTAAAATTTGCAATATTTATTTTTTAATTTGTGTCACAGTTTTACCTTTTGATTTAAGCGTTTGTCTTTTATTTATTTAATTTAGAAAATACGTAGAAAATAATATTTGTACCATAACATTGCATACTACTGTTGGAATATATATACATACACTTAAACATATACACAGTGCTAAATTGTTTTTGCATGTTCTGCTTATGAACTACATTTTGTTATATATTAACCCTTGAGGGTAGATAAATTCAATGATTTTTTTTCTTTCCTTTTAAATTTAGAATATTTTTCGTTTTATTTTCTAAGCGCTTTTAAGTATGAATTTTTTATGTTTGCGATGTAATTTGTGTTAGTAATAGTTTAATTTACGAATTAAAATTTATTAAGAATTTTTAATTTACAAAAAACCGTGCAAAACTATTATTTTTAGGTGCTCCAAATAAAAAACTTGAAATGAAAATTATGTACTTGTATAAACTCAATGAAATTGAGGAATCAAAACAAAACCACAGAAATTGCGAGAGAAATAACAGTCTTGTATGAGAGTAAACGCAGTTGCCAGACTTGAGGAACGAAAAAACATAAAAAGAGAAACACATTTTAGGGGAAAATTTGAATTTATATGGACGTTTTATTTATTTATTTTTTTTTTTATATATACATGGAACATTTAGTGATTAATTTAAACACATGTATAAAGGCACGTACTCTTCTCAAACTTTTTACTTATAAAATTTAACGTAATTAAATATGTGACCAAATAAACATAACTACAATTCTGATACGATTTTATTGATTACTTACAGAAAACAACTACGGTTGAGAGAACTAAATTTGTAGTTAGTCAAATATTAAAAATTTTTTTTCCAAAAATCGACATTCGCTAGTACAGTCCAAAATTTAGTTCTCTCAATAGCATTTTAATTACATTTTTATGGACAAAATATTCACAATCATGACTGAATTTCGTTCTCACAACCAAAAGTAAATCAAATAAGATTATAATGCTGCACTGAGAAAACAACTTTGTTTGTGAAATTCAGTTGGTGCAATCGAATTATTCAGTCTTTGATGACAGCAGCTTGCTTATACAGCCCAAAATTTTATTAAGAGAACCAAATTTTTTTTTTTATGGCAACTAAGAAGTGATAATTGAATTTTTGACTAGAAACAAATTCAGTTCTCACAACCATGGTTTTTATTAAGAGTTTCAATATCTGTAAAGTTAATATTTTTAAAGATATCACAACTTGGGTGTAAATGATATCAGTTGTAGTTTTTGAAAATGGTATAAGTCCAATTTTTTTTATTAAATTAGTGGCAATTTAAGTAAGATATACAAATAAACTTATACTAAAACTACCGCTGACTCATTTTTTTAAATTATACTTATTATCTATTACTTACGCTTTTTTTGATCAAATATTTGGCTAATGTGAAAGTAGCTTTATAATTGATTTGCTCACAAATTAATTGAATTAAATTAATTATTACATAAACACATACAGTTTTGTGATATATAGAAGAAAATTTACATAAATACATACATAATACAGGTTAACAAAATAGATTTTTTTGTGTTGCTTAAGGTTTCATACTAAAGGACTGCACAAGCATACATGAAATGGTTTACAAGCACTTTTTGTTATGAAATATTACGCATGTTTGTTTGATGTGTGGCTTTCAAGTATGCTTGTGCAGCTCTTTATTTCATACACATAAGGTATTGAGCTCTAATCAATGAAAATTACTTTTTTAATTAAGTATAATTTGATATTTATAGGAACGAGCTATCCAAAGTTAAAAAATTTTATGAAAAACACTTAAAAATAATTTAAAAATTTAGTATTTTTTTTTTATTTTTTAGACGATTGGACATTTTTGGGAGATTTTTCGCTAAATATAACACAAAAGGTGGTTCTAGCATATAATTTGCGATAATTCGAGCACTATCTCTAAGATTGAATAGACAAAAATTGATAAAAAATAAGAAATAAAATTACCTATAAATTTTGTTTTAATAATTAAGCAAAAATTTGAAGGATTTTCTAAAAAAAAAATTTAATTTCAAAATTAAAAAAATTTTTTTTTTTTAATTTAAAATTTTTTTTTTCTAATAAAAATTAATTAAAAATCTAAATAGAATGAAAATCATAAATTTTAATACCGGCATATGTTACAAATAATACCAGTCTGCAGAAATTTAGAAAGTTTTGTTAAAAAATATTAGTTTTTTTCAAAAAAAAAAAATCAAATTTTTTTTCTCAATTTTAATATCGGCATATGTTACAAATAAAATGAGTCCTGTGTTATGGAAATTAATTATTAACTTCTGAATTTATTTTGAGGAAATATTTTTTTTTTGTCATCTAAGTGTAGGTAATACCGGCATATCACCTACACTTATTCTTACCGTAGCCGGTCAAAGAGCTGTAGTGCGATTCAGCAACTTTTATTACGAAAATTGGTATAACGATATTTTATCGAATTTGGTATATTCATTGTAGAGAGGAGCGTGGTTGCCAATAGTTAAAGTTAAATATCAACCTTTTGGTTGGACATTAAATTAAAAATTTGGTTCTCAAATGTTAACCACAAAATCTTAACTTTAACTATCCAAATTTGTAATAACGGGCCTTAAAAAATTATTTTTTTTTAACAAAACTCTTTGAATTTGGGCTAAACGATAAGACTGGTAAGAAATTTATAAGAATCTAAAATAAAGTCCGTTGCTTAAGTGGTTTTGTTAATTCAAACAAAAATCAACTGCTCGAGTTGTGGCAGTTTAAGCTTCATTTGTTTTCAAGTTTTAGAGTCACTTAAAAAAGTAAATGGAGCTCAATATCATGGATATTCAAATTGTGTATAAAACCTAACACCTCAAAATTCGTGTTAACCTGTGTAATTATTAAAAAACACATTTTTTTTATAAACTTACAAGCGTATAAGAAAAATAAAATAAAAATACAAGTGAAACAAAAAAAAAAAAACATTAATCATAAATATCTGCTGCTTATAATTAGATTACTTATGCAACAATTGCACAGTAAAACAAAAAGGCCTTTAGTAATTTTAGTCTTTTGTATTGGCATGATTTAAGTAATTGGAAATTGTACTTTAAAAAGAGTACAAAAATTGTAAAAACTACTTCATTCTATGCTTAAGAGATTCTTCATGGGCCTGCAAAAGAAAAGAGAGAAAAATTAATAAAAATTTTTTATTAAATGGGCCAAATGCCTGCTTACCTTTTGTGCCACTTTAAACAAGTTTTCATAAGTTGATTTACCCGTCTGCAGTACCATACTTTGGAATATTTTCCTATCACTTTCAGTTAACAACTCATATGGTGAACCAAATTCAATCACTTGCCCGGCATCCATTACCAGCACCTTATCCGAGTCCATAACAGTATGCAAACGATGAGCGATTGTCAGCACTGTGCAATTTTTAAATTTATTACGTATGGTTGTCTGTATTAAAGCATCTGTCTGTGGGTCGACGTTTGCGGTAGCTTCATCCATGACCAGTATACGATTTTCACGCAAAATAGCACGAGCCAAGCACACAAGCTGCCTTTGGCCTACACTAAAGTTGGCACCACCTTCAGATATTTTACTTTGCAAGCCACTCGGTAACTCAGAAATGACTGCTTTTAGTTTCACCTAAACGAGAGCATAATTGAGAGTTAAAAATTTAGGTTTTTGTGATATTTAAAGTCCGTGATTCACTATCCCATTTCGTTTTTGACCTGTCAAAAATAGCATACGAGTGACTATTGTATTTTTCTTTTTTTTTTTTGGCAGTTTTAAAGGGTGTCTCAGTAAGAGTGCACTTTTGAATTTTTTGAGACTTGGACTGTAAAGAAGGCATGTTGCGATTAGATAGAAAATTCGTGCCGGAAGTTCGTTTAATGGGTAATGGAGCAAATTGAAGTTAATAATCAGGCCTATGAGTGTCGTTGTCGTGACGAAAACAGTGATATGTGGCAACGCCAGCCATGACATTTACATTAGATTGTCGTAAATTCGACAACGATACTCGTAATTAAGCCTAAAGTCATCTTCTCTGAAGAAGCACATTTCCAAATTGTCCAATTAGGGGCTCAGAAAATCCTCATGCAATCCATGAGCAACACATGCACCCACAACAAGCAACTGTCTGGTGCAGATTTTGGTCAGGCCTTACTTTTTTGAAAACAGAAACATGATAACGAAGTTTTTTTGGTGTTAGCAAGACTTCGCCGCCTGTCACACCCGTTTTATTGCAGCATGCAGCAGATTTCTTGCCATAAAATCATGCGATTGTGTATAATAGTGAATCACGGCCTTAAGGAAGGAGTTTTATTTATAATTAAAACTTGTAAAACAGCAATAAATTGTAATGGCCCTGATTACGAGTATCAGACTTAATATTACCTCTTCTAATGCTTCCCATAATTTAGGATCAGAATATTCATCAAATGGATCTAGATTATAGCGCATAGTGCCTGAAAACAATACCGGTTCCTGAGGTATAATTGATATTTTACTACGTAAATCGTGAAGACCCATTTCATTGGTATTACGATTGTCAATTATGATAGATCCAGTGTTATAAGACAAACGAAAGATGGCATTAATTAATGAAGATTTTCCAGCTCCAGTGCGTCCAACAATGCCCACTTTTTCGGTAGCATTAATAACAAAATTCAATGATTTCAACACATAATCAGATTTAGGATCGGGAAAGTAACGCAAACTTAAGCCATCAAATATTATTTTACCCTCTTCAGGCCACGTATTGGGTGGCTTTTTATCTTCCTGTGATTGTAGCTCACCCTCAGGTTCTATATCATCATACTCAACCACACGTTCGACTGCAGTCATGGTATTCTCTAATTCAGCCGATTGTCGCATGCCCCACTGTACCATACCAGTCATACCCATGGCCTGTGTTATAGCCAAACCAACATCACCGCCAGTCTTGGGGGCAAACACAAAGAAACTCAAAGTTATGATGCCAATAAAAATGACACAGAAACAGTCTAGCCAATAGCCAAAGGCCCGAGAGGTACAAATGAACATAAAAAAGGCCGAGCTATGTAAGTCCTGATGATTATCAAATTCTGTAATTAATACTCTCTGAGCACCGAATGCTCTAATGGTCGACAGGCCGGTTAACGAAGCCGCCATGTGTGAATAGATGGGCGAGCGAGCTGTAAAATAAAAAAATCAATAAAACAAATCATAAGGAATTTATCGCTAACATACTTATCGCTTCTAAACGCTTAACATTCCTGGAAGTTTTCAAATAAAACGTTCTCAGATAATAGAAAATAATCGTCAACACTAAAGTGGGCACTAGATATAAAGGATTAATCACGGCTATCACAATAACAATACCAAATAGAGTGAGAAAAATTTGTATAACGTCTATCATAACGGCTGGCAGTATCTCATCTATTTGGCCCATATCTTTCGAAAAACGATTAAGTATACGGCCGGAGGGGTTTGTATTAAAAAAGTACATTGCAGCTCGGGTTATGCCTCTAAACATAGAGTTGTGTAGATTTTGTGAAGCTTTCATGGCCACATTAAAGAACAGAAAACTTCGGGCCACCGTTATCACAATAGTAGCCACAGTTATGATGGTAAATATGTAAATGTCCAGCATTTCGGGATCTATGTGAATATCGTATTGTGTTAGAAATGTTGAAAGTTTAGATTCTAATTGATGTGTAGGGGCTTCAGAGCTTAAAAATGTCTCTGTCTGAGAGTCGTTGTTATGTTTGGCAGCCAATCCAAGGCGTTCTGTTTCTAAGGTGCCTTTTTTATTCACCCTAAAAACAACATAAAGAAATTTTTTTTTTATATTTTTAATATGTGAAAATGAAATAGCCTAAAACACTCACCAATAGGAGAGAAAATAATCGCCAAAAGAGGCTAAGGCTTGTGAGAGTATGCAAAACGTTAGCATAACCGCAAACATAAAGAAACCACCACCAGCTTTAAAATATTCCTTGTACAAGTACAAACCAATTTTTCCATCTTCTAGAGACTCTTGTACTTGCATGGCATTATCTTCTACTACCACTGAATCTGCGGCAGAATTAATAGAGGCTTCACTATTTTGTCGATCAAATATACGACTGCTGGAACGTGAACGCGATTTGACTTCACTTAAATCATGCTTTTCAGGATCTGCCAACAATTGGGCGAAATCTAGACCACTTTCTCGTAGTGATTCATAAGAACCAACTGCACTTACACGACCTTTATCCATGATGACAATTTGATCGGCCGCTTGCAAAAACTGCAACTGATGTGTCACCAGCACCACAATATTGTCACGCAAAAATCCACGCATGCACTGATCAAACAAATGACGGCCAACATGAGTATCAACGGCACTTAAAGGGTCATCCAGTAAATATATGGAGGTTTTACGATAAACAGCTCTGGCTAAGCTTATGCGTGCTTTTTGGCCACCAGACAGCGATGCACCCCGCTCTCCCACCACGGTTTTGTCACCAAACGGCAAAAGCTCAAAGTCACGTTCCAAAGCACATTTTTTAACAACTTGATGATAACGCTTTTTATCCATAGGATGGCCGAAAAGTATATTTTGTCTTACGGTGCCCGTAAAAAGCCACGGTTCTTGAGGAGCATATGAAACTGTACCATTCGTTTTAATACTACCCGATTCAGGTCGCAATTCACCGAGTATGCTTTGTATCAGACTAAAATTAAGAAGATTATTGATGTAACTTTAGCAAAACTAAGCCAATTTAGCTTTTTACCTTGACTTGCCGGCACCCACAGGACCAATTATGGCGACTAAAGTGCCTGGCTGCACACGTAAGTTAACATTGTCCAAAGTGTACTCGGATGATTCAATGTCCCATTTTGCTTTTAATTGGCTGATAATAATGCCAGCCTCAGACAAAGTAGCATGACCATTCGAAATTAAAGGTTGTTTTTCGGCTTCATCATTTTCTGAATTTTCATCCAACACCTTATCGACATCTTTAACTGTCGATTGATTGCTGCAGTCATAATTTGCCACTAGATCAATGGCTGAATTGTCTAAAATATCGGTCTCCTGATATCGCATGTAATTCTGTATGCGCTTAACAGACACCAAAGTCTCAGCCAACTGTGAAATGCCTAAATATAAAATAGCTTTAGTATGCCCATCACACACACACACTTCGGTTTTTATTAAAATTACCTTGTGGAAAGAATACTGTCATGGTTGTTCTTAGAATATTATAATAAGCGGTAATAACGAAGGCTTTTTCGGGCGTTAAAAAGTGCGTTAGCAACACATAGCCCACTAAGCTGAGGAAAATTGATACACGCGTGAGGAACATTATGAAAGACAATAAGATACCACGTATGTAAGACACTTGTCGTATCGTATTGATTTCTTTTTTGCGAGCAAATGCCACCATTTTGCCGAAGGGTATTTCCCAGGCATACATTTTTATCACTTGTATGCCAGAGATAATTTCATTCATCATGCGCACACGCTCATCAGTGCGCAAGGCTGTACGTAAACGCAACACTGAAGTCTTTTTACCCAGCCAACCTTGTAACGGTATAAATAAAAGCATAAATGCAACACCAAACACGGCTGAGATACCGATCTTTAATTAAAATAAAAAAATTAAATTTTCTCTAATAAAAACGAAATAATTTTTGTGTTTCCTTCTACCTCTCTGTACATTAAATACGTAATAAGTAACGTTTCCACTGGACCCACCCACAGATAGTGTACAAATATCATGGCCAAATCCAAGCGTCCCACATCATTTGATATTAAATTTACCATCTGACCAGCAGTGGTATTACCTAAAGCAGTTTTACTTAAGCGCAACGCCTTGCGATAGATCATACTACACATGGCTACACGCATCTTCATGCCCGTGTGCATGGTGCCCAACATGTATGGATGCATTATAATCACATTTAATGCTGAGCACAATATAACACCACCCGCATAAAGATAAGCTGTATTTATGTTGCCACCATTGTTTGCGTAATACGCAATGAGTCCTAATAAAAACAATGGCTGCAAAGTTCTGCAGGGTAAAGGTCATTCAAAGAGAAAAAAAAATGTTAGAAATAGTTAAGCATTAAAAGCTATTTATTACAATGTGTAGTTTAAGCGATCCATACACACTCAAGTTCAATACAAGTAAAGTGAACAAGCTCGGCAACGTGAAAGATTGAAGCCAAATTAATAAAAAATCTTTTAATTTACTTTAATTAATTTATTAAAATTGCATTGAACTTGAGTCTGTAGGGCCATCATTAAACTCATTCGGCCCTGTTCTCTAAATCAAATCGTTTTAAAAAACGATACATTTCTAAAACAAACAAAAAAAAGGCTATTTGGTGTTCTGATATCATTCAAAGTTACGTTCGAATTTCTATTTAAACGTCAAAATCAAGTTTTCGTCTGTTAAAATTAATAGATAAAGTTTGCTTTTGTCGGAAAATGGTTTTTATTGTGATGATCAATAATATTTTAGCCAAAAAGTGGTTTTGCTTTATTATTGGACGAAATAGGTATTTAAGAAATTTCAGTGTTTTCTTCATAAATTTTTTTTACAAAAAATAATAAAAAAAAAAGTTTTCAAATTTTATGTTTTTAATTTTTTTTATTTTTGTTTTTTTTTTCATTTATTTCGATTTACTTTCGTTAAAACGAAAAAAATTTGTAAATGTGAATATCTGAATATCGTGCACAACAACCAAATGGCGAAGGTTCTTATTAAAATTTAACAGCAAAACTAACTTGCCGTTAGTATATTAAACACTTTTCTTTAAAGTCTGGGTGTTTTTTAGTTTATATTAAATTCGTCTTGGTTGCAATAATGACCTTTAGCTTCGTATTTAAATTTAAAAATATACTTAACCCAACTGTGAATACAATTTAACTAGGAATTTTGTTTTTTTTTAATTTTAACTTTCCTTTTTTTAAGAAAAAAATATTCCTAAGATATATTCATAATTGGGTTAAGTATTTTCACTGTCAATAAAAAATTATAAAAGAAGGCTATTTTACATTTTCCCTTTCTATTTACTCTGTTGAATAAATCTACAAAATAATTAATTTAGCAAATACTACATCTGTAGTGCGATTCAGTAACGATATTTGATCGAATTCGGTATTCAGTAACTTTTCGACAAAAATGCTCGGTACGCTAGAAATCGTTATTTGCGATGATTATTTATGTGCTGTTAACTTTGCCGCAAGCTTCGAATATTTTTGTCGGAAAACTTCTTCGCAAACTTCGAAGAAAGTTACTGAATACCGGAATTCGTTAAAATACCGTTATACTTGCTTTTTCGATACGAATGTTCTTAAAGTTGCTAAATCTCGCTAATAGTAGAAAAATTACGGCTTTCCATGTCGATCGAAATTTAAATAAAAATTTCAAGCAAAATATGAATTAAAAAAAATTTAAAAAAAAAAAAAAAATTTTTTTGTCCCTAACCGGGGTTTGAACCGCGACATCTGCAGTTGAAAGACATTTATAAAATTCATATATTATACAGGGTCCGCCAAATAACTTTTTTTTATTGAAAATGCTATAAAAACATCGAGTGTAGCTTCGGCTGTGTGGCACGTAGCGCCGTCTTGTTGAAACCAAATGTTGCCAATATCCTCCTCTTCAATTTTTGTGAACAAAAATTCGTTCAACATGGCCCGATAACAATGGCCATTGACTAACGGCCACTCCTTGCTCATTTTCGAAGAAAAATGGCCCAATTTTGCCTCTGGACCAAAATTCGCACCAAACAGTGACTCGTTTTGGGTGCGTCGGCTTTTCAATGTATGCGTGCGGGTTTTCTGTGCCCCAAATGTAACAATTTTGCTTGTTTACATACCCGCCAAGATCAAAATGAGCTTCATCTGAAAAGATGTTTTTTTTTTGTTGGCAAAATCCGCATCTTCTGTAAGTCCACCGCAGGCCCACTTAGCGAAGCAAAACACAACCATATTCTTTCAGCGGAAGGATAAAACTAATTATCTGTCAAATCAGACATGAGCTAAGTGTTACCATTCACGAAATAAGCACTAGTTGAAAAAAAAAAACGTTAGATGGCGGAACACGTTTCATATATTTTATGAAAGTTTTCATTAAAATAATTTTAATATTTAACAGTAAAATTATTTAGGTGCCAAAAAAAGGTTACGACCATTTTTTAAGAATTTTTAAAAAGCGAAAATTTCATAATTTTTTGATAAAATATTTATTTTTTTATAACATTTTCCTTAAATACTCCAAAAATAATAGTTGCACTAAAAAATTATATAAAAACAAATTAAAGCCAATACAATTTAGAATTTTTTGAGATATTTTGTAACAAAATCGAATAAGTGATTTTAAAATTATGACAAAATGTGTGAAGCAGCCTCTTCAATAATCTCATACTTAAAAAAATTAAATTTCAAATACAGTTAGGCGACCATAGTGGTTGTATAGATTTTTGGAAAAATCGCCTTTAATAGTGAAATTATGTAAGTGAGTGCATAAAATATTCTTACTTACTTTAAACCTAATTCTAGCAAAAATAACACTAGACCCAATAATGCCAAACGCAAACCGAACACACGCATACATGCACGTAAAAGACTCGGCTGTTTTTTGCTATTAAGTGTCTTTTCTAACTCTTTGTTCCATGATTGACACATTTGATTCCCAAGAATTTCTGAAATTAAAGAAGTAAAAAAAAAGAACAAAATCACTAGTAGGTACTAACGCTCATTTACTTTAAAAAATGTCATAAATCAAAACACATGATTTTAGAACAGAAACATTTAAAGTTTACAATTTGCTGTGACTTATGAAATTGTGGAAAAAATTTCTTTATTAGTTAAAAAAAAAAACATATTTTGAGTTATGACACTTTTGCAGAAAATGAGTACTACAATTTTTTAGTTTTATTTAATAATTGTATCGTTATATGAGTTCAAAAAGGCTGTAAGTAACAAAAAATTGAGATTAGATTTTTAAATGATTATACACCCACAAAAAAAATGACACCATCTTTTGTCAAAATAACCGCAAACGGTGTCTTCATGGTGTCATTTTATAACGCATTATTGACAAAATTAACAATGAATGATGTCAATTTGACATCATACCCGTCATAAATCGACACCCCTGATGTCAAAATGACACCATTTGGTGTAAAAAGTATACCATACGGTTGTTGAAATGACAACAAGCGTTGTCAATTTGAGCTTAGAGTTTTATAAATTTATAACGACATGTTTGCATGTAGGAAAAGCGTACAAACTTTTGTTTGATTCATTTATTTACTGTTTTCATATTGATTTGGTTTAAAACTTTCTGTCCCAGTATATTATGTTTCTTAGTAAAAGAAACAGAACGTAAAAGGAAAATATAAAAATCATTAATTACCTGATTTGTGCTCGTTTAACGCCCGATATAAATCATTTGTGTCTAAAGTTTTTTTGCGTCCCTTGAAGAATATTGGTAGTGTGAACCTAAATTCAATTCAATTCATTTAAAGAAATAAAAATTAAAAATATATTCTGCTTATTTGAGCTATTATTTTTGAAAGTGTTACAAGTCCACTATATTATAAAAAAAAAATAAGTTAGCGATAATTTTAGTAAGATATAGACACCAATTTAAATAATAAAATTATATTTTTTAAGTTGGAGTTGTACCACTTTAAAAAAATAACAGCTTTTTTACTACAAGAATCATTTTCTTTGCATACACTATATATTGTTGGCTGCTCTTATTTCAACAAGAACCTTTTCAAATTCATGTTTAATCAAGAAAACTTCAATTACATTTGCAGTAAAATCAACTAAATTTGAGTTACGTTGATCTTGTATTACATAAACAGCATGTACGTGTATGTAAATACAGGGTGGCCCAAATAAGACCAACTGATGTGAAACACAAATAACTTTTTTATTTTTTAACATAATTTATTTTTTCTTTTTGCAGATAATAACTGAACTCTTGGAAATTTAAAATGAATACGTACAGTCCACAACAACGCATTAAAATTATCGATTTTTATAATTCTTCTCAGCAATCAATTGTTCTGACGCAGCGAAATTATCGCCGTTTTTTTTAACGTAAGATCAGAACCCACATCTTCCATGATTACAAGTTTAGTTCGCCGTTTTGAGGAACTGGGTTCAGTTGCCGACCGTCCAGGAAGAGGTGTTCATCGAAATATTCGTACTGAAGACAAATGATCCATCTGTCTCAACTCGTCGCCGTTCCGGCCAATTGCGTATACCCAGAACAACATTACAGATAATTTTAAAGCTGGATCTTAAGATGTATCCATACAAAGTTCAAATTGTGCAACAGCTTCTACGGCAAGACCTTCAACAACGACTACAATACGCTCATTAGGTCTCATTTGGGCCACCCGTTACTTTATTATAAATAAAATTAAATTCTTACCAAAAACATAAGCGGCTAAATATATTTACACGTTCATATGGATTTTGTGGCAAATCATTGGGTTTTATCGATTGCATTTTGATAAAAAAAACTGAAATGATAAATATTATTTGCAAATTATTCAATTGAAATCAAATTTTGCATAAATAAAATTGTTATTTTGTGTAATTGCTAACATGAATTATTATGAAAAAAAAAAAAAAGCATCAATAACTTAGAGTTAGTAGAGCAATAATTATTTTTAAACATTTTATTACCACAGCGGTAGACATGAAAATAAAAAGTTTTATTAAAGTGATATAATAATAGAGGTATTCACGACGTTAAAAAATACAAAATTTCAATTTTCCAAATTTGCTGTGTCCATTTTAAGGTCAAAAATAAAAAAATTGTGGCAACTTTAGCTATCAATTTTGTATGTGTTTGTTGTTTTTTGTTTTCTTAACATTGATGACTGCTCAGTGCCAATGAAATAAAATGTAAATTTTTACATTTGGTTGTTGTATTGACTAAAGGAAGCATTTTGTACTCATTTGCATCGTTTGCACTGTTTGCAAGCACCGTCATGAATGCTGCTAATAATAATATAAGGGTATTCACGACTATTTTAAAGCAAAATTGCTGAGCATCAGCGTTTCCATTTTAGCCTTTTTTTTTGGCTAGATTTATTCTTTTTTTCTCGCATTTAGCCGTGAAATTTATGATTTAGCCCCAACTTTTTTTTCGTTTTCAAAATTGCCTTAAATAGCCTAGTGCGAAATTTTTTTTATAATTTAAAAAAAAAAAGTGGGTTATTTTTGGCGTTAAAAAAAATTTTTTTCTATATCCGCAAAAAAAAAAAATTTTCGAATTAAAGCCAATAGGTTTATCTATTCAACGCAATAGAAATCAAGGTGATATCTTGAGAATTAAGTAAGTTATGACTAAAAAGGTAACCAGTTCTACTACTGCCTCTTTCCGACCACTTTTTAGTACAACTGGTTACCTTTTTGGTCATAACTTGCTAAGTTTCCAATATATCGACTTGATTTCTATTGCGTTGAATAGATAAACGTATTGACTTCAGTTCGAAGTTTTATTTTTGCGGATAGTACGAAAAAAATTTTTTTCGCCAAAAACTACCATGGACTACCCTCTTTGCTTTTTTTGAAAAAATGGTAAAAAAATTTTTTCGCTCTATCCGTAAAAAAATTTTTTTTAATTAAAGCCAATAGGTTTATCTATTCAACGCAATAGAAATCAAGTCGATATCTTGAAAACTAAGCAAGTTATGACCAAAAAGGTAACCAGTTGTACTACTGCCTCTTTCCGGCCACTATTTAGTACAACTGGTTAACTTTTTGATCATTACTTGCAAAGCTTTCAAGATATAGACTTGATTTCGTTTGCGTTGGATACATAAACGTATTGGCTTTAATTCGAAATTTTTTTGCGGTTAGTGCGAAAAATTTTTTTTTATCATTGTGACCAAAAAGGAAAGCATGTTTAAAACGACCTTATTTTCTTTAGTTTTTGTCATTGTATGTTCTCTCCTTGATTTTTTATATAAATCATAATTATTTTGAATTTTAAGCTGTAGCGCTTTTTAACTTTTTTCTACATTTTTTTCGTGAGTGACTTATATTTTTCTAGCTTTTTTTTATAGTAAATTTAGTTTATTATTTTGTAGCTCCTGGCAACGCTGCTGAGCATACTCGTATTGAACTAGGTTGCAATTGTAATTGTTAGTTTCTCAAATTTTTGCTTGAAAGCTGTATATACAATCACTTTGCTTAGAAAAAATCTGGCAACTTTAACTTTATCTATCAATTATATATGTGTTTGTGGTTTTTGGTTTACATATTTAGATTCTATAAAAATATAACTATACAGCGATATTGCTTCAAGTGCAAATGTGTTCATTTGGTTGTTGTATTGACTAAAGAACCATTTTGTAGTCATTTGCATCGTTTACACTGCTTGCAAGCACTGTCGAGACAACCCTTACAGACTTTAAATAGATTTATAACATACCTAGTAAAGAAGTATTTTAATAAATGTGTATTGTGCCTACAAATATATAAATAAAAATATGACAACTACTGACAGGCTCCCTTTTTCGCACCCACACAAACAAATAGTAAACAAAAAAGTTTAAAATTGTATTTTACTTTTAATAAAAAAAATTTAAGGTGGCTGTCATGGTGTAATAAAACCAGGTGACACTGAGACGCCAGCTGAATCATGAATGATTGAAGCATGATATCAATTTTTTTTTTCACTCTACGACACTTCTTGATATCAACCACCGGAAATAGTTTTTGGGATTTTTTTAATGTTGTTATTTTTGTATTTTTGAAGTTACCTGATTTTATTGTACCATGGTGGCTGTTAAAAAATTAATTTTAGATGTTAAAAAAAATAATTTTAATTGCAAATGTAAGTGGTTCTTGTCCGCATTTTGTTTTAGTTTTATAAGAAAAAATATCTAAACAATAAGTCCCCATTTACATTATGGACATTTCTTGCCGAACAGACGAAGTTTGTTGACAACGTAGCGAATACGCAAGGTGTGTAGTACACGACCGCCTGTTTTGGACATTTTTTTTGTCTCTCTTTTCAACTTTTCGTAAAAATCGTCTTGATGCTTCATTTCATTTTTATCGAAATCCATTTTTAAAATGTATTTATTTATTATTAATTTAATTTGATTTGCCTCAAAAGTTCTTTTCAATTAATTTTCATACAAATCAATTAAGCACGTCACGAAAATAAATGGAAAGAAGAATTGAACAAATTTTTATCTGGATATTAATGTCCGAAATGTAAACGGTTTAGGAAAGAACAAAAGAGAATTGAGAAAATATCAGGCAAGAAATGTCCATAATGTAAATGGGGACTAACAGATAAAAAAAAGTGACTAATTTTGACATTTCTATTTGTAGAAAAAAAATGTTTCATAGTGGGCAGCAATTTTGTATAGAATTTCTTACGTTGGTATAAAATTGTTTTAATGAGCCTCAAATCTCGTTCAAAGTAGAGAGCCCAGCCTGGCTGTAAATATTCGAAATATTTTTCTCGAGTTTAAAAAAATTATTTTTTTAAATTAACGATAAGCAAACATTAATAGGTACAAAATGGCAAAAAATAAAAAAAACAATGACAACTGCTTTGTTTATTCTATTTAACTTTTGAAACAGCAACAACAAATAAAAAAAATTTGATTGCATTTTCAAACTTTTTTTTTTCCTTTTAAAAATTATTTTTAAAGAATTATTTGTGTCTTGATAATAATTCTATTCAAAGGAGCACTTTTTTCCCCAGCCAACTGTAACGATCATTTAATATATTTAACTGTGTATTCATGTATATATGCACGTGTGCATATAACAATTGCTATTAAATTTATAGCAAAATTTATACAAATAATTCTATATCTGCAGATTTTTACATACACATTCGGTTGTGCAAAACGAAAACAAAATACATAACAAGAGGTCGATCAACTTTTTTGTATTCAATATTATGTTATCGCTAGCAAGTATACAAATCGAGCTTAAAAATTTTAAATGCAGATACATATGTACATATGTTGTATATACATACGAAAGTATACTACATATGCATGTACATATGTATACCATGTAAAATGCGTAAAATGTTGTGTGCAAAAAAATAATAACAAATTTATAAGGTGATATTTAAATAAAGGACATATAATATGCATACATACATAAATAAATATATGTATGTAAATATATGCATGCATACATACATTATGTGTTTCCAGAACTTTTCAAGATAGACTCGATTATTTTTCCTTGAAAAAAGATCAGTAAAATCTGCCTTTATTCTAAAAGCCTTCAAAAAGAAACTGCAAAAATATTTGATTTGCTTTCTTCTGCACTGTACGAGTATTTAAAAAAATTATTTTAAAATTAATATTAATTATGTGAGTTGTTTTATATATTGGGTCGTATTATTGATTCCGCACGGAAAGATATATCGATTGTATTATTCATTCCTGGGGAATTAACTTATTATTTTGAATTATTTCATTTAATTGTGAATTAAAAAAGTGGTCTATTGTGAATGAATTGTGTTAATGTGTCAAGAAAAATTTGAATTTTGTAACATCAGAAAAAAAATAAAATTAATTTTCAATAAATAAAACGAAACTATTTTCGAAAAATAAATCTAAAATACATTTTAATTTTGCGAAATGTATTTGTTTTACATTTTTGATCTTCCCGTTTGCTTTTCGTAAGAAAATTAAGCGTAAGCAAAATGTAGAAATTAATCTATTTACATGGCGGAATTAATAATTGCAAATGTTGCTTCCGTACAAAAAATGCTTTCCGCAATCGCGGAACAAAATGAATAATTGAACCCATTAATTAAAATAAATATTATGTTTAAATAATTTAGTAACTAAAAATAATTGTATGTGTATTCAACCAAAATTTACTGTATTAGCGTACTGTTATACACGGATCTACACATCTGTCATATCTACGGTATCTACCCAATAAAATACTATGGACGACAACAATAAAATGGCATGTCAGAATGGAATTCTGCCATTAGCTTATCACACATAAGGCAAATCTGTACAAGATGATTGCATAAAAATCCTAACAAATTAGAATTAATTTTCATTCGAATTGTGGATATTTTTAAAACAAGCGTTTTTATTGTAATATTTTGGTGCATGAAATTTGTACATTTTTATTTATAAGTGCTGAATTAGTGGCTCTAAAAAGTTTAATTTTTTTAATTATTTAAATAATAAGAGCTCTATATACAAGCCTTGACCAAACACTGTTTGTTAAGTTTTACTTGTATTAAACAAAAACCATTCGCGAACTCATTCAACTGCCGTTTTATTCCATTTTATTAAAATTTATTTCAAATTTATAATTTGCATCGAAAAATTAGTCCATTTTAAAAATTAACTTTTTAGAATCACAAATTCTGCACCAAAAAATTAAAAAAGAAAAAGTTTGCTCTAAAAATGTTTACAATTTGAAAGAAAATTATGAATGATTTCGCTAATACGATCACCTTTATCTTAGACAAAAACGATTTTAACACTCTGCTTATACTAGTGGTAATCAAGGCGAATTTGTATTGTATTTGTCATGGTTTGTATCATGACTTCAGTTGTTAAATTTTATACTTAGATTTTCTTGTAAAAAGGATATAGTGGCTGATACACACATCAAATTTTGCATTTGCATGCGTATCCAAAAAATCAAACACAACGTAAACATGCGACTTCCAATTTTAACAATAATGCACACAAATTCATGATTGATTTTATAATTTTTCAGCCACTTAAGAATTGCGATTATGGAGCTCAGGCTGAAAGCAATTTAATTTGCAAAAAAGAGCCAACTTCTAGTGTATGTATGCATTTGTTGATTGATCAATTAATTACAAGAATTCTAAATCATTTTGATTAATTTTGCTTAAATTTTTCAAATTGCTGGATTTCAGCATTGAACTTCTATTAAACATGAAGAGTATATGGGTCCCATTATTCCAACTAAGCAATAGCTAACAGCAGGCTGTTATTGGACAGAGTATTACAAATAGATTTTAACCAAAAGTATTCGACAAGCCAAAATTTGTCGCACAGCTAACTTTTAGGTAAACTATAAGAATTTCGTTTTTATTTGTGCTTTATGATGCCATTTGGTTGTTGTTCTTTTCTTCTGTAAATTTTTTTAATTATATTTTTAATTGTTATTTAAAGCCTTAATTCAATAAAGTTGTTTACCGAATTTGATTATTGTCTACAGTATCAGTAGCCTCTTTTTTTCAAAAATGAATAAAAATACATAAACATATTTGATACAGATATTTTTTTATATTATTTATTTGTATTGACCAAGATTTTAAGTAATACAAAATCTTAATTGATGCAAGTACGTTTTATTGAAAAAATATTACTTTGAACGTTATAAATTAATGATGAACAAGTGTTTTCTGCCCTGTAGTGAAGTGTACTAAAGCAAAAAAAGAAAGAAAAAAACAAAAATACATAAAAAAAAAGAGAAAATTATTGGGCTGTCACTTAACGTTGCTCTCAAAATTCTTTTTTCTTTTTACGGATTTGTACGCACCAATACAAAATTAAATAGAAAAACTAAATTTACACACACGTTCTCCATTAAGCAGAATTGTGACCAGCTGATTCATAACAGACTGAAAGTAAAGTCTAGTTGAATCTTTTGTAAAAAAAACTTACATATTTAAAATGAAAAGAAAAGAGAATAGCTGTGACTGTAGCGGTAAATAATGTGAACAAATTTAAAAATTGAAATAAACAAAAAATTAAAATACTTATTTAGCACTGAACACACATTTATGTAGTTTCTACGCGTGAGTATAAAACATACATTCATACATACACATATTTCGTTGGTATTTAAAAAAAATTGCATTATTATCTAATCACGTGTCAATAATATTAGCAGTATAACTAAAATTTTTTGAAATCTATAAATAATAGGCAAGTAAGTATATATATACTCTCAGAGATCTAAGTTGGTTTTAACACTTATGTACATACAACTTTGTTTATGATATTGTTTTAAGCTTTAAATTAATTAAATTGTTTTTAAAAAGAATTTCATCACAAACTATGTGTATATGCCGCACCAACTAAATAAATACATGTATATGTACGTACAGGTATGTATGTACATACATCTATGTGCTTATGTACTTAACTGAACAATAAACAGATGTATGGCTGTAACCCGATGCTAAATACCATAAAAGAAAACAGTAAGCGAATTAAAAAACAATTATTATTTTAGAAATTGAAATATGTCGGCACATACATATGTATGTATGTGTGGCAGTATTTGAACTTGAAAAGTTTTCTTTTTGGAATCAACAGATTTCATTCATCAATGTCTGTTCATACTTATTTACATATCTAAATGCACGCACAATTCATCAACGATAAAATATATGAATAATCGTATCATCAAATGTATGCACCTAAAAAAATAAGCATAAATCTACATATGTAATTATGTGTGTTTTTTTAATAACTTGCATTAACATTTTAGACAAACCTTTACTTTGTTTAAAAAAAAACGTTTGTATGTATGTACGTAGTTTATGATTTTTGTTATATATATGCATGCATATATTTCATTAATTTTTCTTTTTTATTAAATTACAAACTTATAAGTAGGTTTGTATGTATAAACATTTGTAGTTAGAATTAACTATAATAAATATAATTTTTTATTCACTAAAAGCGATACGATGCGATAATATTAAAACAGCCAACTAAAAACATACGAACCGCACCAAGGGCAAAAAAGAACTGATTTCTAAAGTAATTTTTATTTAAAACTTACTCACAGAAGAACAATTTATACACAGTTTTAATGTATTGGAATCATTTTCTTTTCATGCACATGCCCACATGTATGTATCCACATGCATAACTACACTAGTAGTGGTAGTTGTGTATCTTCCCAGCAAACGCATATGCCGTATTTTATAACTTAAAAATCCTACCTAAATATACATAAATAGCAAAAGATCAGGAGGCAAATCACGGCATCCGATATGGATTGAAATTTGAATGCAAATAATGCTTTTGGCATTAAATTTTGTAAACATGTCAAATACCAAGATAAGATGAATTTATTTTAATGTTACTATACACATATGTATATATGTACATACGTATGCATTTTTACATTTTGTAAGTGTAGATGATGCAACTTGTTATCACGAATTAAACATTTTTAATCTCAATATTTGTTGTTTTCAATAGTCAAAATTAAAATTTGATTAGCATTGGTCATAAGTAATTATTTTGTTTATTGTGCTATTGTTTTCTTTTCAGCAATATGAAGAAATTATTAAAAAAACAATTACTTTAATTAAGCAGCCATTTTTCCTTATTTCTTGATCAAATTAATTCTCCAAACCTAATGGTGAATACCATTTCCATTAGGCAATGGTTTGGAAATAAATTTGACGGTTGCAGTTACCAAGGTAGAAATCTAAAATTATCCAAAGATCACATTTTTTATATAAAATCCATTATTACATCAAAGAATTATAACAAGTGTAGGCTTAAGCCATGAAGCAATAAACATAAATTCGCCTTGACTTTAACCAAGATTATCTGACAAATTAATGGTAGGATTTGCTTGCATTTAATTTTCAAAGTGCAATTTAATAGTATGATTGTTGTAGGCGATGTAGAATTTTTGATTATTGTACATAGTTCGGATGGTTGTTGTACACGATATATATAGCAGTAATGCCCCAATACAACAATTTATAATATTATTATTCGGAAGTTTTACAGATGAAAAAAGTAAAAGTTTGTGTTCCAAATTTATAGCGAAATTATGCCTGTATTCGCATTTTCAACATAATAAATAATAAGGGCAAATTCATTTTTATCTTAGCAGTAAACATTTTTAAAGCAAAAAAATACGCAAGTTAGAGCCAAATATCGCTATAAAAATAAATTTATAAAATAAGACCTCAAGCTTAATTAAAAAGAAAAAGGTCAAATAAAGTAACAAATAAATTTTTTTTCTATTTTTATTACATGAATAGTAAAAAATATGAATGAATTCGCTTTTCGTTTAAACACACGATTCAATAATAACAATAATAACCATGTTCCGTTCCAAGGCGAATTGACTAAATTTTACAAAAACAAAATGCCTGTTGTTTGTTGTCAAAGCGAGTTCATCTTGTATGAATTCGCCTTGTTCTGTTCGTTATATTCTCACGGGTCATATGGTATTTTCACACCACGGCGCGTATTATTCATCTGCTTCATTTAATTTTATCTATGGTAAGAAACGCGCTGTAACGCCGCTGACTATTTATAATCAGCTTTGATATTCTTCTTCTTGGTGTTAATGTGTAAATAACGAATGTTATAGATTTATAAAGTAAAAAATAATTTTTGTAACCAAATTATAACAAGTTAGCAATTATGTCGCATGTTGTGCAAGAATATATACGATGCTTCTTGTGTCGTCAAAGACAATCAATTAATGAGTTTCATAATTACATTGACAAATCTTTGTGTCCGGCTTCTAAAAAGAGTGTAAGAACAGTTCTTTTCCATTTGGCACGCATAGGAAAGTTTGAATTGCATTTATCGAGTGGGGAATGGTTGTGCAGAAATTGCTATATTCAGATAACCGATTATGATTCCATTCTTGTTAATTTGACTCGTAAACAAAGAAATCTCGCCAAGATGGTGGAAAAGGCAGCAACTAGTATTGACAGTGATATTGAAGAAGAATGTATAGAAGAAATGTCTAATATGGCAGAATTAAACGATGACCATTTCTTCGAAGATGCTAATATCAGTGATCGGGAAATATCTGATACAATACTTGAAGTATTTGGCAGAAGCCCTGTAAACAGGAACCAAGTAGAAGCTCCTCAGGAGCAACAAACAACTAAAATTGTGCACAAAAATTTGACAGAGTTTGACCGACAGTCCCATTTTAGTCATATTCAGTGCAATTTATGTGCTATGCGCTTTAAGAGTCGGGAGGGCTTACAGAGACATGTCGTAAAAGCACATAAGAAATTTAGTTGCGATGAGTGTTCATTTAGTCATCGCAATGAGGACTACGTGATGCTGCACAAGAATATTCATGAAGGTAAGAACGAAAATCAATGCCGGTTTTGTAGCAAAGAATTTACAACTAAGATTAGCACTATACGTCACATGGAAGTGCATATGGACACAAAAAAATATCAATGTGATAAATGCGGCTTATGTTTTTCACAAACAACAGTGCTATACAACCATAAGCTACAACATGAAGCTGAAGAGAAACCATTGCGATGTGAAATATGTAATCAAATATTTAAGACTAAGAGAACATTCCGACACCACATGGTCACACATCAGGCAGATCGTCCCCGTTATGCTTGCGAATTTTGCGGTAAAACGTTCACTGAAAAATACACACTAAAAGTACATAAACGAACTCATCCAGAGTCAGCAATTCCACCTACTAACGGAGCTTTCCAATATCAACAAGAGCCGCATCAGCAGCAGCAACAACAGGAAAATATGTATCAAGTAGAAGCTGCAAATGAGCAGCCTTTAAATCAAAGTCAGATAGACTATTTACAAACTAATTTTCAACCAATTAGTTCCCAAAGTTCTGCAACAAATCCAAAATTTATATGTATTATATGTGATCAGCCATTTACGACTAAAGATCATTTGAACAAGCATATGGAAAAGGAGCACGATGTAATTTTAAAATCACTAACTATCGCAAATTTCTCCCAATATGAAGTTGTTACAAATGAAGCACGAAAACCTTGTCATATATGCGGTCAAATATTTAGCGCCCATCATAATTTAGAATATCATTTAGAACAAGTTCATGGTGTAGCTTTTAAATAATTTATAGTAAGATATTTTTTAATAAAAGATGATTTAAAATTATAATAATGTAATAATTTTATTAAATTATTCGATTTCATAAATTTATTATTATTTAATATTAATCAAGCTTAAGATCTTAAAAAATTATAAAAATAAATTTCCCTGAAGAAGACCTTCAAAAGAAAGTCGAAATATCGGAAAATTTAGATAAAAACAATTTTTTAAGATCTTAAGCTTGATTAATATTAAATAATAATAATGTTTATTATATTCGGTTTAGCTACCTGCAGTTGCACACAGAAAATCAACAAATTTTGGTCCAGCACCTACGGCAATCGTTGCTTTGAAAATTTTAATTTTTTCTTAGTTTTGGCCATTACTTTTTTGTATTTAGTATTGTTGTAATTTTTCTGAACTATATTTTTCTCTACATTTTTTAAAAATTAACCCTATTTATGAAACGAAATTTTGAAAGTCATTTTTACAATTAAATCTTAAGTGTTGGAAAAGTATATCAAAGAGAATAGTGTAATATTAAGTTTTATTTTTTAATAAAAATTATGCGTCAAAAGAAGACATTGGTGAAATTTATAAAAATCATATTTTGTAAGCACACTATACTATATATTAAGGACTAGGCAGGATAAGGAAATTTAAAAAATATGGATAGACTAGACTGTTAACTGTCACAAAACTTACCAACTCTACTAGAACCATTTCATAAAAACCATAAAATAAAGCAAATATAATTTTTATTTCTATTTATTTTTTCATTTAAATTATTTTGATTTGTGTTTTTGTTTTATTTCCAAATAAAATTATTCATCATTATGTAAATGTATTGTTGTTGTTCTTCTTCTTTTTTGTTTATTCTTATATGTAAAAGTTAAGATGGCAAATTCTCTTAAAAAAATATCATTACGTAAAAAATATTTTGTATTGTTATTGCAAGTGTAAATACAATATAAATTATAAATCATAAATAATCATAATATTAATAATTTTTTATATTTTCACATAGCATTTGTCATAAATTAAAGAAAATTTTTTTTAATATATAAAAAGAGTCAGAATAAGTTTTAATTGCATGTCTTCAATAGCTATTAATAATATTTACACATAATAAAATAATAATTATTATTTTAATAATAATATTTGTATGTATGCACTCGTATGTAGTAATTATATGTATGTATGTATAGATAGTATGTTTTGTTGTTATGATTATTCTCATGATCATTATTACATAAATATACATGTACACTTTATAATTTCTTTTTAATTTTTCTTATTACACGTATTTGCTTTGCACAGACTTACAGAGCTACTCTCGATCAAATCACATGCTTATTTATAGTGAACAATTTATATTCTCGAATTGAAATATAAAAAAAATTAACATGCAGAACTTTGATAACACAAGGATTAACGAAAAATCAATTTTCTTTAACAAGATAATGTAATTGTTATGAGAATTTTTAATATAAAAATTTTTACATTTTTTCAAATTCAAGTCAAAAAAAAAAATTTAATTTTAACTAGAAAAAATTTAGCCCCATAATCGTGTAATGGTTTTAATGTCATTGCAAAAGGTGATAGCGTCGCTTTTACCAAAAGTTGCAAAAAAAAAATTTGTATTTATGAAGTTTTAATCCATGGCAGAACTGGTTGTTAATTTTATTTAATTTTCATAAAAAGTTTGTTTTAGGAGGCTCCCTGAGCAATTTTTGTCCAGTAGTTTCCGAAATAAACATCAAATATGCTTTTGTATTTACTATGAAATCAACTTATTTCCATGGCATACTTTTGGGATTATCTTTTTAAGCCGGTTCAACAATTGCATTTTGCCAATTTAAACGCTTTTTATTCAACTTCAGTGTGGCATGTGTTAGATAACCAATTTCTTAAAAAATATTGACCCATTCCAAAGTTAATGGTAAAAATACAAAATTGTATAAAAAATTTACATGTCGCATGGTGCGAGAATTAAATTAGAGAAACTTGAGCGAAAAAAGTAAAATACCAGACCAACAGAATCAGCAGCAAGTGGATTTTTAAGAATAAATTTTTGTTACAACTTTTGAACGGCTAAATATTTTCACTTGCACCATGTTGCAGAGTAAGAAATGGGCTAAGTGTTACTGCCTCTTATGTTGCCTCATGCCACACCCAGCTTAAAAAAAAAACGATTATAGCTTTGCGATTGTAGGGCTGATTTCAAAACAATATTCAAACTAACGATATTAAATTTCTCGCTCTATGACGTGGTGAAAATATTTATCCGTTCAAACATTGCATTCAGGTAGAAAACCCAAATATATTAAGCTAACTCCTAAAACTATGCATTGGCAAAAGTTGATTAAGTATCAAAGACATTAAACTGTGTCTTGATTATGGATTTTGCTTTATTCTCGGAAGATACTGCACAGAGGGTTATATCATCCTTTTTTTTTCTTTCTTTTTTGAGACCGTTTTCCACACTTTCTCTCTAAAACAAAGTTTTCATAAAAATCAGTACATGAAGTTATTTCTAGGGTAATTCTAAGCCAAATTTAAAACTACAAATGCTGTCCTGTATTCCGAATTCGAATATTTTATTCGGAATTGAAAAATTCCATTTTAAGATTAAAAAAAATTTTGTTTTTGCTTTATTTTGGGTGCGAAATTATTGGCAGAATTAAAAAAAAACATAAAAATTTTCATTTAATAAGAAAGAATTGTAATTTCACATTTTTTCAAATCCGTGTGGAATACAGAACATGCACGTACAATTTATTTTAGTTACGTCATTATCTACAAATGGAATGGAAGAGACATTACATACAGATATTAACCACATTACTTGAGAACAGTTTGGTTAAATAAAAAAAAAAAAAAAAAAAATAAGAAAATGTTAATTAAAATTTCTTTTGAGTTAACACAATCTTGACTTTTTCGTTTATACAAGGTGGGCTAAAAGAAATCACCCTATTGGAAGATGCTCTTATTTTTGCAAATGGCGGCAAATGTCAAACCAGTTTTGACATTTGTGAACTAGACAGATGTAGAATACAATTGAAAAAACCATGGAGCGATACACTCCCCAAGAATGCGGAATAATCGAAGTGGACGATTTTTCGATTAAAATCATTTCCACCTCAGCGCGTACGTGAACAAGCAAAACTATCGCTTCTGGGGCTCCGAAAATCCACGAGTGATGCACCAGGAACCATTACACCCGCTCAAAGTGACTGCATGGTGCGCTGTTCACGCTGGAGGAGTCATCGGGCTGGTCAAACGACAGCAGTGGACGGTGCGCACTATAGGGCCATGTTAACCGAGTTTTTTTTCTGCCGCAATTGAACGAATTAGGACTGGAAGACATGCGATTCCAACAGGACTGAGCAACGGCATACATTTCATTTTCATTTAGAAAAAAATGAGAGCCAAAAAACATCGGATGACTTCTTTTGGCCCACCTTGTAGTTTAAGAGATATCGGGAAAGTTGTGTACAAACAAAAAAAAAAACTTTATAAAAAAAAGACAAAAATGAGACGGCAATTCAGATTAGCACCGATTATAGTATTTTTAGGGTTGGTGGTTTTATTTGCTGCCTCTCACTGTGTTTGAATTTTGCTTTGGGTATTCAATTGTGTCGAACATTATAAAATAAAACAATCAGTTTCTCATAGTGCCTCCCTCGCACAGGATTCAATCAAATATTGTGCACGATTTTTACTCAAATTGTTCGTTTATGTGGTTTAGACATGAACATTTTTTAATCACAAACAATCAACTAAAAATTCGATTTTTGCAGTTAAGGCCTGTTCAGCGATGTCACAAGAACATCTAAACGAATGAAAGCAAAAACAATGTACAAACATTTGTTTTTGCTTTCAATACAAATGTGCTTTGCTTTCGTTCGTTTAGGTTTTCTTCTAACATCGCTGCACAGGCCATTAATGTATAAAATTATGACATTGTGCTGTCCGGCGATTAATTAATTTAATTTTTTCCGAAACAAAAAAAAGTTTTTAGACTTAATAAATATTAAATATAAATTATTGTATATCTTCTTTTTAAGGTAATTAAAATTTATTTACTTTTATTAAATTGTGTATATATTTTGCTTAAAAAAATATTGTATGTAGTTGGATTTTACCCTATAGTAATTAAGAAATGTTTATTTTTGTTTTTTTTTTTTTTTTTTTTTTTTTACAATTACTACCAGTTAAAAAATATAAAATAAAAAAATAAATAAAAAGCAAATTTAAACCAAAATGAGACATTATTTTTCTTCTTCTTTTTTTACTGTGATATTTCAATTTTTTAAGAATTATGTTTGTTGCCTGTTAACTATAAACAAATTAAATATTATAGCATTAGAAAAAAATTATAAAAAAATATTAAAAATCACACTTTCTTGTATTTATTGCATGTAAGTTAACACTTTAAATTACTGGTTTATTATTACTGTTCAATTAAGAATAAGATAATAAAACATTAAAAAAAATACTTAAACGTTTTGAAATTATTAATCATAACAATTAAAAAAAAACAAATGGAAAAACTAAAAAAAAGTTTTAATTATTTTGATTATAAAAATGGTGTAGCATAAAAAAATATACAGACATATGTAGTTTCTAAACTAAACACCAATAATTTACTTAAATTCTTTTGATCGTTGATAAAAATGTTTTCGTTTCCTATTTTTTTTTCTTTTCATGTTTTTATTTTGTCATAAAAAATACGTCTTAAATATTTTATATTTTGTGTGTTTAAGTAACTAAATACATTTTCTATATGTAAAAGATATAGAAGCAACAAATTTTTTTTTTTTGCTTCTGAATTAAATTAAAATATTTAGAAAATGAAATGTTCACGTAAATGCCAACGATTGGTTCTTTGGTGCTTTTGTAAATATATAACCCCCCAGATTCCACATGCAAGTGCAAGTTCGAAAAACTCAATACACTCTCACTTGCTGCTGAACTGGTGGCAACCAAATTCTCTTGCAAGTAAATTGACAAATGAGAAACAGTGTTAACGAGTATGAGTTTTCAATTAATTTATTAGTCTGTGGAAAAATAAAAGTTACATTAATAATTTATATTTAGCATATTTAACAAAATTCATAAATAAAAAAAAAAAATAACATAATGACCCACCAGTTAAGTTTAAATATCAGTTTCATAGTTTTGATTTAAAAAATATTAACAACAAAGGCCCATAATCATAGTTACAATAAAGTCGATATTCATAAAATTCTTATGAACAAAAAACTACTTTTTTGTGACTATGATTATGGCCCAAAGTTTTCATATATTCATATATTTTTATTCTCCATACCAGACATTTTTCATTAGAAGTGCAGCCGTTGCCGTTATTGTACTTGCACAATACAAGACTTTCGACTATATTCTCGGCTTTTTCGTAGCTAATACGTATACTCAACTTGCATGTGGAAACGTAGGGTTACAATATACAAAAATTTGTTTTTGTTTTCAATAACAAAAAACGCATTTACGTGAACAGGGGCTCGCTTCTGTAACTATATGCGAGAACTTCTCAAATCAATAACTGAAACAAAAAATTCCATAATTTCTCGATTTCTGCGTAAAAAATGTTTCTGCAGTTGCATGTGATAAAAGTGTCTATTAGACAATCAATTCTCATTGTTTTTTGTTCAATTATATTGTTGCTTATGAAATTTTTCTCGATGCGTCAGTTATAGAAACGCGGTACAGGTCTTTAAAAATTTCTTTATATGCCGCTCATTTACTTCAATAATGTCATAACTTAAAAAAAAAATAAAATAATTTTTTCTTAATATTTTTCTTTATATTCTGCAAAAGTATCAAACAAGTAATTAAATAATTTTTAAACTTTTTTTTTTTTTTTTTTTTTTTTTTAATTAAATTTATAACTAGCTGTTTTTAGCTGGACTCTCCCGGTGTGTAAAGTTTTAGACTAAGCGATTCTATAGATAAAATCTGTTTTTTTTTCTCATTAGCTATTTTTTTTTTTACCCGAGGAAAACTTTAATTACAAATGCGGGTTTTACACTATAATATAAGCTTTAAGATTTTCATTAGATTTTGTAACAGCAAAATCAAATGATATTTAATATGACTGTCAAATACAAGCTTTAAGATTTTCGTAGGCAAAAATGCAGCCCTGATACGATGAAAAGTATAAAAGTTTAGAAAATTTTCTAAAAATGCAGAGTAATACGACTGTCAAGTTTCTATCCGTATTTTTTGATGTATTTTCACACTATTCTACTTTCTCATTTTAATTAAATTTTTGACAAGTCGGTTTTACTCAGTATTATAGTATAAAACCCGCAAAAGCCATTTTACAAGTAGTTCGGCTTGTTTTTAGCTACTTAAAATTTAAACCCGCCATTTTATCTAAAAACTAAAAGTTGACACCATTTAGCGACAACTGTTTTCATACTTTCACAATTGTAAAATGTATTTAATATATAATTCTAAGGTGTTGTAGCAAATAGTAGGATAGTACATTTTGTTGTTGAGTGTAAATTTTTTTTTTTTTTTTTTTTTTTTTAATTTTATACAGCATACAAGGGACTTTATACTAAAGCATGAATTCCGCTACAGTTTTGAAAGACGGCAAACAATGAAGAGCAAATAACCGTTTAAGGTTAAGACGCTTTAATTAGTTACGGCAACTGATTAGATGCGTTTAGATAGTTTATTAAATGAAAATTTGAATCGAAAATTTGTTCAAGCATTAATTTTTATTTCAGTTAAGGCTATCAAACTGTTCTGTGTTTGGAGTGCGAAAATTTTATTCGGAAGTGAAAACTAATTTTTGCTTTATTTGGTGTAAATAAAAAACGAAAAAAAACAAAATATCTATTTAATAAAAAAAAAAAAAAAAAAAAAAAAATAAAATTTTAATAAATTTGAAAAAAAATTTTTTTTTCAAGTATCGCATGTTATGGCAGCATAAAAATTCAGTTCCAAGTGCTTAAAAAATAAAAAAATGTATTTAGTTTTTTATTACATCATATGGAGTTTCATGTTTCATGTAAATTTTATAAGCTTATATCGTAATAAAAGTGTGTTTTAATTTTTGTTTTCTTTTCTTTTGTTTTGTTTTAAGACGTCTAATAGTTTTGTAGTGTTTGTTGCTTCTATTGGATACTTTTGCTACATGTTGATGAAGTTTAAAAACTTAATACTTACACTATGATTAATCGGATGGTTTAACAAGACCCATCACTTTGCCCTCAAATAAGGGAAGGATATCGTTGTCATTGACAATTTCTTCTTGAATCACTGGACTATCAGGATCTTCACAGTGTGTTTTAAAGAAAAACCTTAAAAGAGAAAGAAAGAATAGAATTAAAATCTTTTTTTTTTTACAAAATCGTTTTACAAGGGGTTAGTAGACATACAAAAAAAATTTTTTTTAACCCTTTTCATGGAACCAAATTATGGTATTCGATTTTGTTTAAAATTTTATTGAAATTTCCATCGGTATCGAATGGAATTCACTTTTGAAAGTAACGGGTGTCCCAGTAAGAGTGCACTTTTTCATTTCATGCTGCAATAAATCGTTTGTTGTATGCTTTGTGTGGCAGATGACCCTGAGTAATGTCATCCAATTGAGGCCACAAGAACTTTGTTATCATATTTCTATAACGAATGCCTCATCTTTGAAAAAGTAAGGCCTGATCGCACCAGATAGTTGCTCGATGTGGGTGCATTTCTTTCTCTTGGATTGCATAAGGATTTTCCGAGTGTTGAATTCCACAATTTTGTGTATTCACAAAGCCATTCAGATGGAAATGCCCAAGTTGACCTTTTTCGAAAAATTTTTATTGACTTTATTGCTGCCGTATATATTTCATTACATACTTAATCGCAATCAATCTTCTTTACAATCCCAAAAAAAAGTGTTTTTATTTTAAAATGAAAAAGTCCTATCTTAGTGGGACCGCCTTAATTTATCAGTGCTGTTCTGTATTATTAATTCGAATATTTTATTAGAAAGTGACAAATTCAGCACCTCTGTGGTTCATTTTATAAATTTTTTAAATTTGTTTTTGCTTTATTTTGGATGGAATTAAAAAGCAAAAAAATTTTCTTAAAAAAAATTAATTTAAAATCCGTTTGGATTACAGAACAGGCACGTATATGTTTGTTATAATTTTTTTTTTTTTTGTACCTAAAATGACCCTTTTTAGGTAAATAGTCCTTAAATTGTTTAAGCGTGGGTTGGAGGCCGGGTATTTTTGTCCTGTAGGGATATTCTTCATCGCAAAATGAAAATACAACTGTTGTAGTTTCTTGAGGCTTAGCGGGTAATGGAGGCGGGAGCGTTTGATGATGTAGACTACTACTGCCACTGCTACTGCTACTAAATGATGCTGATGGTTGCTGTTGCATTGGTGGCAGCATGTGCTGTTGGGTATAACGACGAGACCGTCTAGCCTCATCTTCCAGTCTTCTTTTTGTCTCTTCTAATTTTGTTGCTGTACTCGTGCCAGAACGTGAACTGTGCGATTAATAAAATAATTTACTAATTTAATTACTCTTGAATTAATTTTTCACTGCATTTACCTATTATCTTTGTACTTCATTAGAGTATCAGCTGAGAATAGGCTGATGCCGCTATCGGTATTCATGGAAGGCCATTTATTTGTTAGCTTCCTTGCTGAGGAACTATGATCTGGCATTGATTTTGAGTGTTTCATTGAGTGACCACCTAAAATTGTTTTCATTACTTGGATTTAATTGTATAAACAGATTTTTTTGTTATTGAAAAGCTTACTCATACTCATGGCACCATCACTTAACATGCCTGAGTCATGCGTTATGGTAGTACGCCTTCTAGATGGCAAAGGTGGGCAGGGTGACACTGTACCAGGTGAACGATGTGGAGTTTGATCATTCCAAACGCGGGAAACATGTTGATCGAGTATATCCTGATCATTGTCTTCGTCGATAGCAAATTTTTCACGTATAGCTTGTGCAAACGCACGATCACTGGCAATTCGTTCATTCGTCGGCAAGGATTCCTCAGGGAAATGCTATTTTTGTTTGTTTTTTTTTTTTTTTTACTCATTTTTGCTTAAAAAAACGAATTAATAATTTACCTCTAAGCGGGCTCTTTCTTCAAGGTCTTGTTTACGTTTAACTTCTTCTAATTTTGGTATTAGCAACGCTATTAGTTCATCTTCTTTTAAGGGATGATGTTCATTCGAATGAAGACGTTGAGTGCGTGGTATTACCTTAACAAAAAAGTTTTATTTTTAAAATTTAAGCTTTTTTTTTTTTTTTTTTTTTTTTTTTTTTTTTTTTTTTTTAACAACAACAAACCTGAAAAGAATTTGTTTCTTTATTAGCCAAGGCACTCTGTCGTATAGCTTTAGTTTCCGTAGAGCTATGTCTTCGTTGAATATATGGGCGTCCATCCCTAAAATTAAATTAATTGATAAAAAAAATTAATTAAAAACAAAAACTATTTAAGAAAAATTAAATTTTGTAACTTCAATGATGAGTTTTTTAATTAAAGGCTTTTGGGTTTTTCATTTTTTACTTACATTGAACAGCTCGAAAGAGACATTGTATCAGAATCAGTTCTACCACCCGAACTGACACTTGCCCTTTCAGAATCTACACGTGAATTCGGTACATAAGAGGTATTTGTCTTTCCTGTATACACATAACCATGAGCACTACACTCACATGCATAGATATTTGTGTGCATTTATGTGGGTATGTGTGTGTGTGTGTGTGTGTTCGTTATTCAATATTTTACATTTAATAAGAATTTATTTTATTCGGTTTTCATTCATTCCATGCATCAAAAATTTAACAAAAATAAAAAAAAAATTAAATTTTTTTTTTATATTCAAAGAAAATAAAACACATTTAAAATAAAACGTTAGCATTTTGGCATTAATTATTATGGATAAAAAGGTATGAAGCAAAATTTAATTAATTTTATTTTTTTAATTATTAATTGAGTGTATGGATGTGCATTGTTTCAGGTTATATTGTTGTTGGTTGTGGTAAATGTCAATGGGTATTGTGGTTGGGCGTGTGCAGATGCAGTTTAAAATGAAAATAAAAGAAAAAAAAAAACAAAAATAAAAATAAAAATTTATACACATTAATACAAAAATAAAACAAATACATACATACATACATAATAAAAAGTCTACATGTAAAAATTATGTCTAATTAAAACAAATCTATTGAAAAAGGGTCCATAATCACACTAAAGTCGGCATCTTTTTAAGAACTACATTTTTTTGAATACACAAATTCCAAAAATAAGCCTACCTTTTTGGGACCATGTTTATGACTAAATATTTTATAAAAATTAATATCTTAATTTAATTTAAAATAAAAATATTTGAATAGGAAATATTTTATTGCAGCGAAAAATATTGCAACGATATTATTGTGGTCTAAATACTTAAACCCATAAGGCGGGAATAATTAAAATTTTTTCTTATTCAATAAAATTAATATAAAATGAACAAATTGTATAAATAAGAATCTTAAAACACCAATACAAATTAATTTCTATATTAAAAATTATCTAATCTTGTGTATATTTATTTTATAATTTAATTCGATAATAAACAGTTATTTAATTTTTTTATTACATTAACTTTTTTATTTCAGTTTTTATTGTTTTATTTATTTTTTTTAAATTAATTAATGTTTTTTAATTTTTATTTTCTTTATTTAATTTATTATTAAATTTTTTTTATTATTTAAGTTCTTTTACCTGTAATAAAAATCGATAATCTTTTTAAGTTTGTATTGAGCTACAAGTAAATACTTGTTTTTTTATTTTTATTAAAAAAATTATCACAAAATATATAAAAATTGTATTTTTAGAAAATGTCTTCTGCGCGCTGCTTTTATCAAAAGCGAAGAGAAGGAAAAAGAAACTTTTCGATCCTCTTGTCAAAAATGTCAGTCAGAATGTGCAACATTTACCATTGCTGAAGGATAGAGTTTTCGGAGTACCAAAGGTTTTTTAATTATTTTTGTTTTTTTTTTAATTATTTTATTTATTTTTGTTTTTTTTTAATTATTTTATTTATTTTTTTTTTGTTTTTTATTATTTTATTTTTTTTTTATTAATTAATTTATAATAATTTTATTTTTATTTAATATTAATCAAGCTTAAGATCTTAAAAAATTGTTTTTATTTAAGAAATAAATTTCTTTCAAAAGAAAGTCGAAATATCGGAAAATTTAAATAAAAAAATTTTTTTTAAGATCTTAAGCTTGATTAATATTAAATAAAAATTTATTTATTTATTTTTTGTTTTTTTTTTTATTATTTTATTTTTTTATTTATTTTTTGTTTTTTTTTTTATTAATTTTTTTATTATTTTATTTTTTTATTTATTTTTTGTTTTTTTTTTATTAATTTTTTTTATTAATTTACTTATTTATTTTTTTTACTAATTTATTTATTTTTTTTTATTAATTTTTTTTTATTTTTGGTTTTTTTATTATTTTATTTACTTTTTTTATTAGTTTATTTCCTTTTTTTATTATTTTATTTACTTTTTTTATGATTTTATTTACTTTTTTTATTATTTTATTTACTTTTTTTATTATTTGTTTTTTTTTTTTTATTAATTTACTTATTTATTTTGTTTGTTTTTTTATTTATTTATATATTTTTTTTTTGTTTTTTTATTAATTAAATAATTTATTTTTTTATTATTTTATATATTTATTTTTTGTTAAAAATATTTTTTAATTTAATTACTTTTTTATGCATTTTTTATTTTTGTTTCAATTTAGCTTTTTATTTTATATGAAATTTAGTTTTTTATTTTATGTATTTTTTTAACTTTACCTTTTTTTAAATATCTTAACTATTTTTATTTGATGTTTTTTATCTTATTTACTTTTTTTATTTTGTAGCTTGTTTTTTATTTCATTTATTTTATGTTCCAATTATTTTTAATTAAAATTTTTTTTATTTTTTGTATTTTTTATTGTATTTGTTTTTAAATTATTTTTATTAATTTATTTTAATTTATTGTTTATTTAATAATTTTTAATATTTTTTTTTAATTAATTTATTTTTTTATATTTTATTTTATTTATTTTTCTTTTTGTTTTGTTTTGAATTTATTCTATTATATTAATATTATTTTATTTATTTTTTTTTTTAATTTAATTATATTTTGTTTTATGAATTTTTTATTTTATATGTTTTTAAATTATTTTTATTAATTTTTTATTTTAATTTATTTTTTATTTTATTAGATCTTTAATTTTATTTATTTTTTTGAAGTAATTTATTTTTTATATTTTTATCTTATTTTATTTATTTTGTTTTTAATTTATTCTATTAATATTATTTTATTTATTTATTTTTATAAAAACTTGTAAAGACAGAGCTTTACAAAGTATAAAGAAGAAGAGCTTTACAAAGTATAAAGGCATAACTAACTAATACATATAAACAACTTGTTACCATAATAAATTAAAATGAAGTACATGTATGAATATGCATACAAACATACATACAATATAGGTATAACTACACATTTATTTAAATTAAAATTACCGGTCCTGTTCTGTAAACTGCATTAAAACCGAAATAACAAATTTGTCGAAAGTAAAACTACACGAAAAAGAAATTCAAACATACAAAGTGAAAGCTTTTTCATTCATTTAAGTAAAATTTCTTACAATTTAATAAATGTAATTGAAAAAAAAATTATTTACAATTTGATTTGAAATTTCTTCAAAGTTTTGCTACAAATATGAAGATGATTAGTTCTTTGAATAAAAGCAACTTTTTGGCTAAAATGTTTGTGACAAAAGCACATAAGTTTTGTTAATTTTAAACACAAAAACTTGACTGACAGTTAAATAGAAATTCCAACTGAATTTCGAATGATATCAAAACGAATAACTTGCGAAGCTAAAGTTCGGTTTTACAAATGTTTCTTTTTTCAAAACAAATCGATTTACAGAACAGAGACAGAAACAAGTTATTTTACTTTTTATAACTTTTTTTTTTTTTTTTAAGAAGCAACACTCACCCAGGTGGTCGAATTTCCAGTCTTCTTTTTTGAGTAGCCAATAATAAATCTCGTGTTAGGCGCATACCCATTGGCATATCAGATGCCCGTGCTCCTTCAATGCGTTGCTTTTCGAAATCATCACTTAATGATAGCTCGGCATCTTCATGTAGGGTGGGTAAGGTTGAACTGCGTGGTAGAGTATCCGTAGCACTGACAGACCCACTAGAGCTGGCTGATGTTGAGGGACCATACACGCTGCCACTTGCACTACAACTACCAGTAGTTAAAGCACCTATGACGGCACTAGTACTTGCAGGCAAATTCATCATTGAACCTAATGCATGGCAAATTTTTTCGCTACCACCAGCAGCGCCTAAAAATGGTAACGCACATGCTCCAGCACCCCCTCCACCAGACATCGCAGCTGTCATACTACCGTTATTGTTACTACCAAAACTAGCACCGCTACTACTACTGCTGCCAGTACTACAGCTGGCGAGACCCGTTGCCGGACCGCCACTACTGCTACAACGTTCGTGAGCAGCAGACATTTGCTGTATATATAGAACGTACATATCTGAATGTATAAATGATTGATAAATATTGTCCCGTATGGTATTTTCAACATGCTTTTGCATTTCATCAAATATATTTGCATGGAGAGGTATTTCATTTTTAAGTCCAGCCTTAATATTACGTCTCAAATCTTCCGATACAGACAGTGTACTTTTGCGCAAAAATCTTAGGCAAAAGAAAAAGAGATAAAAATAAAACAACTTTTTTTTTATTGTAAGACTCACCTGTATATGGCTTGAATAATTTGTTTAACTTTTTCGGGATCAGATTGCTGTTTTAAGCCCTCGCAGGCGAAGTAAAAATTTAGATGATCATTATATACAGGCGCTTCCTCCTCCACGTACTTTTTGAATAATTCAACACCATCACGATCTTCTAGTAGATGATTGAGTGTGCGAGCCCAATTCAAATAAGATGGTGGTGAATTACGTATATGCTCTCCCACCCCTTCGGTCATCTATTACAAAAAAAAAAAACGATTAAGAAAAATAAATAAAATTTAACAAGCGGGCCCACAACATCAAACATTTTCAATTAAAAAAACAAAAGAGCTACACTAACAACAAATGTTTGTTGTTTTAAATTTATTGTAGAGTAGCTGTTGATTTGTTTAATTTTTAATTGCTGCATATGGTAGGCCCTGCTGTAAGTTTTATTAAATAAAATAAATTTTTAATTTGCTGCAAGTAGAACAAACCTTTCTATGGCGACTTTCTTCTCCGGGTACAGGTGGTCTTGGCCCACTACACTCATTATCATCATATTTTCGGTAGCCTGATGTATGGCTCATGCCAATCAACCAAAATTTTAATGGTTTTTCGAATGTGCTTCAATCAATAATAAAGTTTTTTTGTGTTGCTTCTTATTTTTTTTTTGTTGTTGTTGATTATTTCTAGGTTTTATTCGAATTATAGTATCAGTTTCAAGATTAGTTCTTCAAATTACATTTGTATATGTGTATGTAGCTCTTTTTATTGTTGTTGTGGTTGTAAGAAGTGTTGTTTGTTTTCTCCTTTAGCTTACTTTTTATTTCCTTAATAATTAGTTGGATGTCAATTAATTTATATCGTGTGTATATCTAAATTCTATCCTTATCAATGTAGTTGTGAATATTAATAAAAATTATATTAATAATTTTTTTTAAGTCATTTACTAGACCTTAAATACAATTACAATTCGCTAAAGCCTTTATATTTAAAATATTAAGGCGTGGAAGATTTTCAAATTGGAAGGCAATAATACAAGGCCTGTAAGTAAAAAAAAAAAGAAAATTATAAGTTTTTTATTTAGTTACTAAAAATAAATTTTTTATTTTTGTTTCTTTTTATAAAATTTTTCAATAGTGATAAAATGAAGATAAACTTTATATGGGTTGAAAAATGAGCTGTTATTTGTGAAGATGGCAGAAGAAAATTAAAAAAAAGGGATAATTTAAGTAATAAAGGGTGTCCGAACAAGAAAGCAAGATTTAAATTTGGCGCCATTCGAAGTGTCATTGTTTGACATTTGAAAAATTGTTATTGTTTGCTAGTAGAAGGTACGAGGTTAGTAAAAAATGACCATGGACAGCGAAGGGAGTTCGTTAATTGGGTATTGGAGAGACATGAAAATGCTGATTTTGCCGATAAAATCATCTTCAGTGACGAGGCCCATTTCCATCTTGATGGCTTCGTCAATAGGCAGAATTGTAGCATTTGGGGTGAGGAAAATCCTCGAGTGATTCACGAGAAGCAAATGCATCCTCAACGTGTCACTGTGTGGTGTGGTTTTTGGGCTGAAGGAATCATTGGACCTTTTTTTTTTATGAAAATGGGGCAGGTCAAGCGCAAACAGTCAATGGTGTTCGGTATCGTGAAATGATAAGCAGTTTTTTCTTGCCTAGAATTGAAGAAATGAATGTGGAGGGCTTGTGGTTTCAACAAGACGGCGCCACATGTCATATAGCCAGAGAAACAATACTATTGCTGCATCAGTCATTTATTTAAAATTTAAATCTTGCGTTCTTGTTGGGACACCCTTTATATAGCTAACACCTTATTAAGGGGTGGTCCTAAATATTTATAACACTTTCAAAAATAACAGCTCAAAAGCAAAGTTCTTTTTGTATTTTATATAGAAATTTTTTTTTTAAATTTACTTTCTCATTCAATTAGAAATTTAATTAGTAATACGAGGGTTGCCTTTTATATTTCGGGATTTGGCAACCCTGGTATTGCAACCTGGCAACTGACAGCTGTATCGTAAAGTTGGACAGTTTTGAGGTTATACGTACTCAGAACGTTTTGACACACGAGCGCTATTTATGTTGTTTACAGTAACTTAAAAAATTCATCTCGGCCCCAACATGGAATTAAATCGTGAACATTTTCGTGCGATTATTTTTTACAACTTTCGACGTGGATTAACTCAGCAACAGTGAATGGATGAAATTAATTCAATTTTTGGCGATATAGCTCCATCAAGGACCAGTGTTTATCGATGGTATGGTGAATTCAATCGTGAGCGTAGTTCACTCCACGACGAATTTCGTGAAGGTCGTCCAAAATCAGTTGTTGTTCCGAAAACCATTGATGCTGTGCGCGAACTGATATTGCAAGATCGTCATGTGACCTATCGTGAGATTGAGACAACCTTAGGCATTAGTGGGACCAGCATACATTCAACATTACATAAACATTTGACTGTCAAAAAAATTTGTTCACGTTGGATCCCACACAATTTGTTAATCGCTCAAAAAATGGCGCGTGTCAGAGTGGCAAAAGTGCGTCGACAATTGGTTCAAACGCATGCAGAAGTGTATAGATCTTCATGGGGAATATTTTGAAAAACAATAAAGTGATTTTCGATGATTAATATTTGTTTTTGTTCTCTAATCCCGAAATACAAAAGGCAACCCTCGTATAAGTAATTAATAATATCTTAATCAGCCTTATTATGAGTGTCGTTGTCGTAGTCGAATTCACGACAAAGCCCATTTAAAACATATGGCCGGCGTTGCCACATATCACTGTTTTCGTCACGACAGCGACACTCATAATCAGTCCGAATATTTATAAAGGGTGTTTTTTATAGACGTATAGAACTTTTAGTTGACATTACTGTTCAAGATGGCGACCGATTTAACAGCTGTCAAGTGATTTATTCTCAGTTTGGTTTGGCAATTCATCATGAATAGACTCACGCCTGAACAACGCTTGCAATTTTATTTCGAAAATAATGGTTCTGTGCGGAATACGTATCGCGCACTTCTACGTTTAGCGATGAAGCGCACTTCTGGTTGAATGGCTACGTCAACAAACAAAACTGCCGCATTTGGAGTGAAGCTAATCCTCAAGTGTATGTCGAAACACCGTTACATCCAGAAAAACTGACTGCTTGGTGCGCTTTATGAGCTGGTGGAATCATTGGTCCGTACTTCTTCAAAAACGATGATGGCCAGAACGTTACAGTCAATGGTAATCGGTATAAAGCCATGATTACTAAAGTCATTGGTCTATGCGGATAAGCCACAAACGCTCGACCATTTGGAAGACAACATTCGCCGTATTATTGCCGATATACGGCCACAAATGTTGGAAAAAGTCATCGAAAATTGGACGTCCAGATTGGACTACATCCGAGCCAGCCGTCGCGGTCATATGCCAGAAGTCATATTTAAAATGTAATGCCACAAGATTATCTTTCGGATAAATAAAATTCATGTCAATCGAATAATCCATCGTTGTTTTTTTTGCAATTTAAAGTTCTATACGTCTATAAAAAACACCCTTTAGAAGTGTTAGAAAAATTAAGGAAAACAGTTTTAATTTCCAACATCGGTTTTAGCCATTTAAGCACAAGCTCCTGACGGTGTGACATGAGCTGCTAAGATTTTATTACTTTGCCGACAGTAACATAAATTACCAATGGATTCTATTTTATGGAGAAGAAAATTCTATATTCATCAAAATAAATTATGAAAAGCCGTAACCATTAAGTGGGTATAAGTTTTTATATTCAAATTTATAAAAATTCATAAGCTTTTTTATGTTTAATCTGCAGAAAATAATTATTCTTTGTTCTTTTCGCCTTTTCAAAAATGGCACAGTATGTATGACATTTTCATTTACATACACATACACATACACATGCATTTTAATTTTTTTTTCTACTACAAATGTGCGCCATGATTTTTTTTTATATCCTTTAGAGAAGCATTACCCTTTGCCCACCCTTTTAATATTTACTGCTTATTGAGTTCCTCAAAACGAATGCGCGTTTTTTGAACATTTTCATTGCTCATCGTGTTTAACAAGTACTATTTCCTCACACTTTGTAAGTAGTTATGTACTTTGAATGTCTTTTTTTTTTATTTACTTTTTTTATTTCCTTTTTTTAATTTACTTTTTTATTTTACTTTTTATTTTACTTTTATTTGGTACAGTCACACTGTCATTGTTTCATTCGTATTTACTTTAATCATTTTAGTGGAAAAACACATCAAACATTTCGTTTGTTAGAACTTTACGACAGACAGTGAATCAAACAATAGAAATATTTAACACAGAAGTGACAAATAAAATCTACAATTTTTTGTGCAAACTTTTTAGGTCAAATTTCGTTCTCGTAAGCGAACTTTCGACAAGCTGATATAAAATAGAAAATATTCAGCGAGTGTCGGTCGTTTTGGTAGTCAAATTTTGCGTCACGCTAATAGGCCTCACCAAAGTGAATCTGTACAAGTTGGCCGCTCTTAATTTTCTTTCAAATTGTTAAAGTTCCTTTAAAGAAAATTTTTTTTCTTTTAATTTTTTGGTGCATGAAATTTGTAAATTTTTATTTGTTGTTCGGTCTATTCTATCCTTCGTTCATACGTTTCAACTGGAACGTTTAACAAATGACTGAACGGATCTCTGTCAAAAATTTAACGAAAAAGACCGGTCACTGGAACGAACCGTTTTCCTTACCTACAACTGTCTTACAAGGCGGTCAAATCACACAAGGAAGTCTTTGGATTTTTAATGCTTACTAGACTTAGGGTGTAGTAGTAACTTGAGGTTAAGGCCGAGTTATGCGAACGTTGAAATGTAGAAATGTAGAAATGTAAAAATGTAGAAGTCAGCTGATCGTTTCTGGTATATGGAAAGCAATGCAAATGCTTAGCTGACTGAAATGTAATGCACATGTAACGTAGCAATCTGTTGAATTTAGAATTTTACGTAACAAAATGTAGCCAGTGATGGGATGTATGCGTATTGATGGAAGTGTGGCACATTTTAGCCCTTTTATATGGTACATTTTTTATATAAGAACTATTTGAAATGTTTAATTTATATATATAAATAGAAAATTAAAGAAGAATTTAATGCTAATATATATAAAACATATATATTTACCAACATTTGTAGTAAAAATAATAAAAGAACCACATATTTTGAACGCATGTGCATACGTACATACAAGTGTTCAAAAAATTATTTTAGATATTAATAATAAGTATAACAAATATACCATACTACATATATTTATACATATAAAATATTTTTTAGCACTTCTATATATGTATATATGTACGTAAAGTACACATATGCAGTCATTTTGTACATTTTAATACAAATGTAATGCATGTATATATGTAGTATGTATATATGAAATTGACATAAGACAAATTCATGCTACTAAAACTTTAAAATAATTGAATTTAATTTTAATATATTAAGCAGATATTAAGTTACTGTTTATAAATATAAATCAAATTGTTGGTACCAACAGAAGCATTTTGGTACTTTTTCCAAAAAAATACAGATAATGTGGACATAATACCCCCATCAATGTTTCAAACGGCTGTTTTGTAGTTTATTTGAAATTTTTTTTAATTCTTTAAATGAAATTATAAAAAGTAACTGTGCAAAAAAAGAAAAGAATTATTAAAAGTTATAGATAAAAAAAAATTAAAAAATAAAATGGATGACGAAAAATTAATATTGCTGGTGCAGGCAAATGAATGCCTCTACAATAAATATAGCTCTGGCTATAAAATTGTTTTTTCTTCTTCTTTGTTTACTATAAAAAACACATGCTACGTTTCTACGTTTCTATACTTGAGCTCTACATATTTACATTTCTACATTCCTACATTTCTACATTTCTACATTTCAACGTTCGCATAACGAGGCCTTTAGTGTCACAAGTCCCATATGGCTTTCGAAAAGAATTTTCAATTGTAAAGAAAAAGCTAATAGACTTTTCAAAAATCCAGTATTAACAATTTTGAGGGTAATTTTAAAAATGTAAATTTTTTTTTCGTATGTTCTTTTACAAATTCTCTTCGAAAGCTTTATCGATTCGAATCGAAATATCGATATGTGATTCTAAAATTATTTATTTATTTTAATTTACAAATTTTACTGATTTAAATTGTAAATTTAAAATAAGTTTTGACAATTTGGAATATATCAGCTGAGCAGGGAATTCCTTAATCATTGTTGTCGTTGTCGTGGCGAAAGCGGTGACATGGTAGCAATGCTGACCTCATTGTTTAACCCAAGAATGATAGAAAAAGAAGATTTGAAGCAAAAAGCAATTCATTTCTTTCTTTCTCTCCCTCTCTCTCTCTCTTACTTTTCCTCTCTTATTTAGCTATAAATTATTAGTCATTAAGAACACATCGCGTTACGTCATTTGTGCTACATGCTCAGAAATGTTCAATTTTATGTGTATTTTTATCATTTTTGGTATTACTTATGGCATAACTATACATGGTAAGGCATTAACTACAACAAATACTGAAGTACAAAAACAACAGTATCGTATGTGCCAAATAAAAAGGAGAAAACTCAATGTAGATCCAGTCACGCACTCACACTTCTCTATATATTTTGAGCATAAAAAAAATGGTGCGCACAGAATGTAAACAAATTTTTAACAGCTATGAAGCCAAAACGATAGAGAGCAAACAATTTTACAGTTAACTCATTTGCTTTACCCTGTATAGTTCAGTCATGTTAAGAACCATATGGCCTGTGTTGCTATCTAACACTGTTGTTGTCATGGGGTATTAGCGAATTTAAAAAAAAATTTTAAATAATTCAAATTAACTTTTGAGTATTTGGGCGGTAGATTACAAATCTAGACGACCTTCCCTTTAAAATGATGTGTGTCCCATCCTGTAATTTTCTATAGTTCGTCCGGAAGTTGCTAAAATTCCTCAGAGCAGCAGCACTAAGGTATATGGAAATTAAAAAGAAAAATTTTTTAAATAATCAAAAGTAATTTCTGAGTATTTATTAGAGCTCTAGATTACAAATCAGGGCATAGGGTAGAGAATGTGATTTAAATATGGAACTCAATTTGTTTATTCTACTTTATATAAAAAAGTACTGTAACCTGCCTGTTCGTTTGCTAAATTAAAAAAAAGAAAAAGTCCTTAAATTTTAAAGAAAAATAATAAATAAATTTATTTGACCCCCTCTAACTCTTCAACTTATTTGCGTTTTTAGTACTTTTTCTCTCATTAATCGAAGAGTTACAGGGTTAAAATGTACCACAAAAATATTCCTCATAGTGTTTTTCATAAGTTTGCTAAACATTTCACTTACCAAAAATGCAAGTTTTACACGTTTATTAAAACCGATTTCCTGTGAAAATTTGCAAAACAGGGGTAAATTTCAAACTCTAATATGAATGATATGCAGTGAGATGTAAACTTCTGAAACGCCGTTTTTATAATCCCCTCTACCACAATCACTGGTCAAGTTCTTGTTGTTTAAAAAAAAACAGTGAAAATAGTGATCAAAGTTTGTTAGCTGGCGCCTTTAAAGTTTTTTTTCCAACAAATTTTGTGGAGTTAATAAGGGAATAAGGAAGAGAACCTCTTGTTAAACAACTGGCGTTAGGTGTTAGCAAGAATGATAGATAGAGACCAGGACCACACACAGCTATTTTAGTTGGGCAATTCTTGATTTTGTAGAGGAGGGAGGAAAGAAGAATGGAAAGAGGTTTAAAATTGCTCGTACTCAGCAATTCCCTTTTGGTTTTTCTTTGTATCTGTTAAAGCTGTAAAAAAAAAGAAGATAGGCAGCTTGAATGCTGAATGTATGAATGTATAAGAATGCAAAAATGTGTATAGACACAGCGGCAATTTTAAAAGAGAATTAATAAAAATTGCCCAACTAAAATTGCTCTAAAAGGTCCTGGTCATACAATTGAAATTTTCTGTGCAAATAGCACCAATGACGTCAAGCATTATGTTCTTATTGTCTAATAATTTACAGCTAAATAAGAGGCAAAGAGTGAGAGAGAGAGAGAGAGAGAGAGAGAGAGAGAGAGAGATAGAGATAGAGATAGATAGAGAGAGGTAGAAATGTGTATTGTTTTTTCTTCATCTAATGGGAAATCATGCGCATGGCGTAATCTTGACTTGCTATAATTCTTGGCTGTTAATGAGTTTTAGGACAAATAATTCTTTATTATTATTGTGCTAAGCTTTGAACTGCAGGATTAAGCCTACAACAATGTTTTGCTAATTCACCAGAATAAAATTTCTTTTGCTTGCATTTTTGTTGTTTCAAATTTAAGTAAGCACGGCTGTGAGTTTTCAGACTTAATTTCAAATCTTGGTGCCACTGTGCTTTACATTGTGCCGATTTTTATTTTCTTTTTTGTGCAACTTTTCAGTGCTTTCTAGTAACGTTCCATTTTTGTTGTAGTGCTGTTAATGATGATGATGATGATGATGATGATGATGATGTTTATAATAATAATGATGGTTGATACATTTTCTTTTGCTAAACGTAATTGTTGTTTCTGTGTGCATTTGCAAAATTTGTTTGAGCTCGTTCCATGAATGACAGTAAATATAAAGGATTCTCCAACTACTATGGGTATAACTTTCATACACACATAATAAACAAACAAACATACACACACACATGCTGTTGCACACTCTTTGTTTTGTTCTTTAGGATTGATGATGATAATAAAAAAAGAGTCATACTGACGCACTGACTTGTCTAAATCATTGAAAAAAAAAATTGTTTGCATGTGTGTCTGTGTGTTTTTGTGTTTGTATTCTATTCCCCACTTGGTTGTAGATGAGTTCAAAGTGTTTTAAATATTTTTTTTTTTAATTTTATACCTACATAATGGTTGAATAATTGTTCTTTTTTTTGTTATTCATGTGTAGTAAGATTTCGCCCCTATTGTATACTGCAGTCAGTATATAAGTATGTAATTATATCCCGAATATATTGTATTGGTCGATTTCATCCACCAATCAAAATTGGTTTCAAAATGGCCGCACATACCGTATTCTTCTATTCTTCATCCCTTTTCAAATAAAAATAATAATAAAGGACTTTATTGAAAAAGAAAGCTGCAAGAAAGTAATAAAAAGCGAAGAAAAAAAAGGGAAAAAGTTTTGCTTGTAGTTTGTATCTTCCATAATCTTCTTTTAATTTAAATAATTACTTTGTCTAAGACGATTTGCAAACAAATTTCTTAATTGTCTTGCATAAAATTGATTTCTTTTTAACTGATCATTATGATAATAATTATTTTACTTTTAAAGAGTGATTTTTTTGCTATTATCTTTTTGGCAACACTAGTTTTGACAGCTCACGCACGTTTTGTATCTTGTGTCACTGTCAAACATCTTAAGTTTGGTCTATAATTTAATCATGAATCGTCTTACAAACGAACAACGCTTGCAAATTATTGAATTTTATTACCAAAATGCGTGTTCTGTTAAGAAAGCTCATCGTGCGCTTCTTCCATTTTATGGTCAGTTTAATCGACCTACTGAGGCTTCTATTCGGGCTATTGTAACAAAATTTCGCACCAAATTTACATTGTTGGACATTAAACCACCAACACGCTTACGTAGAGTGCGAACTGAAGAAAATATCGCAGCCGTATCGGCCAGTGTTGGTGATGACCGTGAATTATCGATTCGGCGCCGTTCGCAGCAATTGGGCCTCTGTTACTCCACTACGTGGAAAATTTTGCGGAAGGATTTGGGTGTGAAGCCTTATAAGATACAACTGGTGCAAGAATTGAAGCCAAACGACCTACCACAACGCCAAATTTTTGGTGAATGGGCTCTTGAAAAGTTAGATGAAGATCCAATTTTTTATCGAAGAATTGTGTTCAGCGACGAGGCTCATTTCTGGTTGAATGGATACGTGAACAAGCAAAACTGCCGTATTTGGAGTGAAGAGCAGCCAGAAGCATTGCAAGAGCTACCAATGCATCCACAAAAAACAACCGTTTGGTGCGGATTATGGGCTGGCGGCATCATTGGGCCGTATTTCTTCAAAGATGATGCGAATCACAACGTTACTGTGAATGGTGAGCGCTACCGTGCGATGATAACAAACTTTTTTTTGCCCAAAATGGAAGAGCTTGACTTGCATGACATGTGGTTTCAACAAGACGGTGCCACATGCCACACAGCACGCGAAACAATGGACCAATTGAGAGGCGAGTTCGGTGAACAGTTTATTTCACGCTTGGGACCAGTCAATTGGCCGCCCAGATCGTGCGATTTAACGCCTCTAGACTATTTTTTGTGGGGCTATGTTAAGGCTAATGTCTATAGGGACAAGCCCGCTTCGATTGACGCACTGGAAACCAACATTGCCAACATTATTCGTGAGATACCGGCCGAAAAGTTGGAAAGAGTATGCCAAAATTGGACTAAGCGGATGGACCATTTGAGGCGCAGCCGCGGCCAACATTTGCATGAAATAATCTTCAAACATTAAATTATATCGACCCAACTATCGATCCAAATAAATATTTCATGCATTTTTCTGAATTTTATGTGTTTTTTTTTTTTAATTTCCGATAGTTCTTATAAAATCACCAATCAAATGAGCATTAGAGTTAAGATTCTTATGCTATGACGCAAGTAAATAAATAACAATAATAATAAAAGCTTCTCTTTAAGTGAGTGAAGAGGAATACGCCAAATTAAATATGTTTTAACGTAACCCGTTACGTTTCTAAGATTTTTAAATATCTTTTTAGTATTTATGACATATTTATCAAATTCGTCTTACGTCATTAAATATTTCTAAACACGTTTTTAGTATTTATGACGTGTTTCTAAATATGTTTAGGATAAATTAAATGCATGGGTACAAAAATGCATAAATACGTTGACTTCTCAAGAAGATTACGGAATGAAACACATATCATTTTAAAACACTGGTCTTCTAATTTTGTAATCTACTGCTAAAATATTCAAAAGTTACTTTGGACTATTTTTAAATTTTTTTTTGAAATTTCCATATACCCCACAGCTGTTGCTCTGAGGGATTTTTATTATTACCCATTTTGCCGAGGTACCGTTCCCCCAGGAAAATTACCAAAATCAAAAAGGAATTTAATCTGTGGGTTCTATAGTTTCTGGAAGTGTTTTAACATTTTCGTTTAATTTCGTAGTTTTTATTTTATGATGTAAAACGTAAATTGCCAAAATCTCTCAGAGCAGGAAATTTAAAAAAAAATTTTTTTTAAATAGTTCAAAGTAACTTTTGACTATTTGGGCGGTAGATTAGAAATCTAGACGATCTCCCCTTTAAAATGATATGTGTCCCATCCCGTAATCTTCTTGAGAAGTCAACGTATTTATGCGTATTTAAATTTTTCCTAAACATATTTAGAAATATGTACGTCATAAGTACTAAAAATATATTTAGAAATATTTAATGACGTAAGACGGATTTGCCATAAATACTAGAGAGATATTTAAAAATACAATGAAATTGAATTTCATCATTTTGTTTGTTTATTTTCCTTTTTTTATACATAGAACGCGTAAAGAGAACAGAGTACGACGTTAGCTAAGCCGCAGTACATTTTTGAAACTTAATGGTGCGGCGCATGGTCGTTAAAATTTACAATGCAAAATAAGCTCTAGTTGAACTTTCTTGAAATTTGATTTTTACTCATGATATTTTGTAAAAGTCCCGCTACCATTTTGATTGCCTATAACTTTGCTCAAAGAAAACATAAGTAAGTTTGGTTTTCATAAAAAGTTTAAAATAAAAACAATTTTTTCATTGAGATCTTAAGCTTGAATAATATTAACTAATAATAAGTTTACTTGGTCTTTAAATTTTTTTTTTTTCGTTATGATTGGAAAATTATATCGGCTAAATGGTGATCATGATTCGCTCTTTTTAAGGCATTTTTCATGACATCCTGCAACATTTCAGGCGTATATTGTCTTTAAAATGTTTCATGGATTCTGTGTTCCCCAAAACCGACTATTATCGCTCATTATCAATTTATACGAAAATTCTGGAACGATTATTTTTAATAAATATTGTTATTACTTCTGCTCGTTCTTATAGCGTATATATATCCATAATAAAATTTTGATTTTAGTGAAACTGAGCTAAACGTCACATAACCAAGATGGCGCGCAGTGAAAATGGTAGCGGGACTTTTGCCCCACCCGTTATAAAAAATCTATAATTTTTATTTATTTTAACACAGTTTTTTAACCAAACTTAAATTGGATTTAAGCCTACGTTGGTAATTTACATGTCACCTACTACCGCCGTAAAACTTGATAACTCTGAACTTTAGTTGTCTGTTCCGTTCACCTGATTTGATGGTGCAAACTTTTTGAGTTTGGTTTTTGCAATGATTTGCAGTCTTGCGCATTTTATAAGCCAGTGCAAATCTAAGCTTCATATATTTTGTTGTTGTGAGGTGCAAAATTTCAAATTTTTTTGCCACACTTGCAAGGGAAGTTTGCATTTAAGAGTGAATACCGCTAACATGTATTCTGCTGTCTCTGTATCTTCGTTACATAACCTGCAGATGTCATTTTGACTGATTCTCATATGCGTCAAGTGTTTCAATACTCAGCAATTTATATATTCTCTTTCGAGATCGGAACAGCATGAATGTTTTCGCTAAGCAGCCAGTATTGGTGCGATTCTCGTTCTAGCCACTCCCTAAAACTGAGCTTAATAGAGCTCCAAGACTGTCCGCAGAATGATGCTGGGCCAATGAATTTATTAGCCGTTCCTTTTCTTGCGAGATCGTCTGCCTTCTCATTGCCTAAATATCCACTAACATACCAAGTGAGCCCTGCTATTAGATTTAAGGCTCTTCACACGTGTTAGGCAATCTCAGACCAGTTTTGAGCTTATCTCAAAGGCACTGAGTGCAAGTAATGCAGCTCTACTATCCGAGTGAATGCAGATGTGACTGTCATTTGTGTCTGTTTCTAGTTTCTCTCTTAGACAGAGCCTAAGTATTTTGGCCTGAAGTTCTTTTGAGCCATACTTACAGATAAGGTTATTCTGAGGTTTAGACCAAATACCAACACTTTTGGTGTTAAATTACGAAAAACTGCTATTTATGGCCATTCACGACACTGTGTGACCTAATGCCGCAGACTCATTCACAATATATACTAAAGGGCTGCACAAGCATCCTTGAAAAGGCTTACAAGTACTTTTTATTACACATGTTTGTAGTGTTGTGTGGCTTTCAGTTACAACATAGAAAAGTCAAGCTTCAAATTACACTATGCAACAAATGGAAAAAAAAATTCAAACTTCATATTTTTTGAAGAAAATAAAGACACTACTACAGTATCCACAGATGGACTGGTGTTGGAATTTTCAAAATAAAATAAATTTGCTTTCAGAATTGGCACTTGAAATAGCTTACAAGCACTTTTTATTATAAAACATTACAGCTGTTTGTAGTGATGTGTAGCTTTCAAGTATGCTTGTGCAGTGCTCTAGTAATTGCTATGAAATTTCCTTCGACATCGAATGCCTTTTAATCTTGTTCACTGTTCAACAGCTTAAAATATCGAAAGATTCACGTTAACGATCTTTCAAATTATCAAAATTCGGCTGTATTTGGCTTAAGACTACATTAATTAAATAAATAAAAAAAAGAGTACAAAAAAAACATGTTATATAATTGTAGGATAACACAACAGCCATACCATCCCTTAAGGTACTAAATTATTTTTTAATAATTTTACAAATTAAATAAACTCGTATTATGTTTTCCGCATGAAGCATAAAAATATTGACAGAAGAATAACAATGAAAATTACAACAATGAAATTAAATAATCCTCATCATATTTATAAACAAAATGTGTGTGTGTATGTATGTATGTGATAAATGCCCTGCAAGCAATTTGGTAGTGGATTATGAAAAAAAAACCTTTACCTAACCCTCATAAACTAACTAAAAATTTTAAAAAGTTGCACTGAGTGATTTTAGCAACTTATGAACGAACCATAGAATATTACGAGATAGGACACATTCATTATAAATGGCAGCAAGAGATTCAATTTAAAACAAGTGAAAGTTATGAAATTTTATATGTATGAGTTAAAGTTAAGCAAGGCGAATTCGCCTTGGTGTGGTGTACACTAAAAAGCCTTATTATATGTAAAAATTTCAAAATTTTTGTTTAAAAAGTCCAAAGTAACATCTGAGTATTTGGGCGATAGATTACAAATTTAGACGACCTCTTGTTTAAAATGATATATGCCCCATCTCGCAATCTTCTCTGGTTCGTTCGGAAGTTACTTTGGAATATTTTGACATTGCCATATACCCCAGTGCTGTTGCTTTCAGAGATTTTTAGTGACTTCCGGACGAACCATAGAAGATTATGCGATGGGACACATATCATTTTAAAGAGGAGGTCGTCTAGATTTGTAATCTACCGCCGAAATACTCAGAAGTTTTCTTGAACTATTTTAAATTTTTTTTTTTTTTTTTGAAAATTCCATAAAAACTACGAAGTTTTCAGAAAATGTTAAAACACTTCCGGAAAGTATAGAACCCACAGATTTGATTTTGGTAATTTTCCTGGGCAAAATCGGGAATGATACCTCGGCAAAATGGGTAATAATAAAAATCCCTCAAAGCAAGAGCATTGGGGTATATGGAAATTTCAAAAAAAAAAAAATTTTAAATAGTCAAAGTAACTGCTGAGTATTTGGGCGGTATTTTACAAATTTAAACGCCCTTCCCTTTAAAATGATATGTGTATTTGTAATAACCAAAAAGCATTTACGTGTTCGATAACATCCTACTTTTAGTTATCGTTTAGTTGTAATAATGGCCCTAAGGCTTTTTTGAAGGACTACAACTTTATAAGCCCTAAATGTTTTCTTACAAAATTATTTCGATTCTAGCAAACGGTATTCGCCTTCGCTTAACCACAATAAAAAAGTTATTGAGTTAATAGAGTTAGTAAGTCAATTTTTACTTAAGTCGACTTAAGCGATTTTTTCTTCTTAGTACAGATAAGGAGTATTATTATTTTGTTGTTGTTGTTATAGCAGTACTTTATTTGAAAACTCATTGATCGAGACCAGTTTTTTCGAGCTTGATCTGGGATTATAATAATTTTTTTTTTTTAATTTAAAAAAAGCCATTATTCTCAAATCATTTTCCAAACATTTTCAATCGTTTTTTTTTGTTCTTTTTGAATTTTTACTCAAGCCCTTGTTTTTTTTTTACATCTGTCTGTCTGTTTTGATGTTGGTAAATAAATAACAATAACGGCGTATACAATTTCATTAATAATACCATATTTCATATTTTCTTCTTCTTTTTTTTATTATTAATCTTTTATGATGAATTCAATTGTGTTTTTTTTTACTTTCGGTTTTTTTTTTCTCTTAATTTTTTATGAGTACGCGAATCACATCAAACCTTTTAGTTACAAGCGGAAAAGTAATAGTTTAAAGCATTTTAAAAATTTATTCTCTCTCTATCTCATTGCGATGATTTCATAAAAGATTATTTATTAATACCAAGCTGTACTAACTAAATAAAGAAAAATCTGATTTGTTATTTCTTTTTATTCAACCTTTTTCTTTGTACTTTAAGTTTTATATTTTTTTAATTGCTCTTTAATCGTTATATTTTTGTTATTATTATTATTTTTATGATGAATTAAAAGTAGAAATCATTTAAGTAACATGTACGAGTATGTATGTAAATGCTACTCATATCTAACCAGCAACTTAAAAAAAACTACTCTTAAGTCAGTCGTTATTAAAGATCCTAAATGACTGTGGGGCTTTGGGAAAGCAACATTTACATTTTCGTTTTGTATAAAGTAAGTTCTTCGTTTATTTTTACAGTTATATAAAAAAGAGAAATAGAAAAACAACAAAGAAGTATAGAGAAGCAAATCGTATGAATTATTCTATAAAAAAAAAAAAATTCGAAATGAAATGAAAAAAAAGTTTTTCTGGACAAAAATTTCGTTCTATGAATTCAGCCAGCCTAAGCCGTGCTACGATAATCGTATGAATTGAATGGAATTACCACATACGATTATAAACTTAACGTAATTATTTTCTTTATTCACAGCAAGGCGAATTCATTTAATTAACAATAGTTGTAAATCTGTCAAAAAATTAAAATTATTGAAATATAAATAATTGAATTAATTACATTTAATTTTAATCAAAAGGAGTAAGTGAATTTAGCCAAAATCCTCGTTTTCAGGAAGAAAAACATTCTTTGAACAAAGTTTGGTTCAGAACGAGTGGAAGAATTTAGCTTAAGTCTCTGTTTTCAGTATAAAAAAAATATTCTCCAAAAAAAAAAAATATTTCAACTTAAGTCTCCGTTTTAAATATATAGAAAAAATTCTGCGACAAAAATTTTGTTCGAAATTAATAGATGAATTCAGCCTAATTTCCCATTTTCACTAGAAAAAATTCTCCGAACAAAAATTTGGTTCAGAACGAGTGGTGAATTCAACGTAAATCTCCGTTTAAGTTCTGCGAACAAAAATTTTGTTCGAAAGTAATAAATTCAATCTAATTCCCCGTTTCCAGTAAAAAAAAATTTTTTCTGAGTGAGTGAATTCAGCCTAAATCTTCGTTTTTAGTAAAAAAAAATTTGGTTCAGAACGAATGGTGAATTCAACGTAAAGTTCTGCGAACAAAAATTTTGTTCGAAACTAATTAATTCCATCTAATTCCCCGTTTTCAGTAAAAAAAAATTTTCTGAACAACAATTTGTTTCAGAGCGAGTGAGTGAATTCAGCCTGTCTTCGTTTTTAGTAAAAAAAAAAAAATTTGGTTCAGAACGAGTAGATGAATTTAGCTTAAGTCTCCGTTTTCAGTATAAAAAAAATATTCTCCAAAAAAAAAATATTTCAACTTAAGTCTCCGTTTTTAAGTAGAAAAAAATTCTGCGAACAAAAATTTTGTTCGAAGCTAATAAATTCAACCTAAGTCCTAGTTTTCAGTAAAAAAAAATTCTCTGAACAAAAATTTGGTTAAGAACGAGTGAGTGAATTCAGCCTAAAACTTCGTTTTTAGTAAAAAAAAAATTTGGTTCAGAACGAGTGGATGAATTTAGCTTAAGTCTCCGTTTTCAGTATAAAATAAATATTCTCGAAAAAAAAATATTTCAACTTAAGTCTCGCTAGGAGAATGAGATTGCGTTATAATGACTACTGTAGAAGTTGTCAGGACGAGGAGGAGGAGGAAACTGTGGAGCACCTTCTCTGCCAGTGTCCGTCCCTGGAAGAGCGGCGCATTATCCACTTCGGTGAGCGACGTCTGCATTGTCTCACTACGCTGTCGAATACAAGTGTCGACATACTATATGGCTTCATTAGAAGCAGTGGTTGGTTTGTGTGACGGTCTCACTCACTTTCTTTCTTTCTTTCTCTATCTTCTTTCCTCCCCTTCACTCTGCTATTACTATCCCTCCTCTCTTCATTTTCCTCTATACAGGTATTACAAAGGGACTACGTCAGAGGACGCAAGTGAGCCCAGCTCTTGTTTTTATTTCTTTCGGGCGACCTGTTAACCTAACCTAACCTAACCTAAGTCTCCGTTTTAAGTAGAAAAAAATTCTGCGAACAAAAATTTTGTTCGAAGCTAATAAATTCAACATAAGTCCCAGTTTTCAGTAAAAAAAAATTCTCTGAACAAAAATTTGGTTAAGAACGAGTGAGTGAATTCGTTTTTAGTAAAAAAAATATTCTCCGAAAAAAATTTTGTTCAGAATGAGTAGATGAATTCAGCTTAAGTTCCTTTCAGATAAAAAAAATTCTGTTAACGAAAATTTTGTTCAAAATTAGTTGGTGAATTCCCATTTTCATTAAAAAAATTCTTGTTTGTTAATAAAAAAAAAAAAAAAAAATATTACATAAATAAATGTGTGAGTACAGATTACAATATAGTAAAAAATTCATAGTTTAGAGAATAATTCCAAGCTTAGCAAAATGATTATACAATCAGGCGTATATTTAAGAAAATTTTATTAAAAAATAATTAATGAAATTTGTAATTGAATTTAAATAAATATTTAAACCCATGATCTAAAAAAATTAACGTGGACTTTGAAGTCAACGTTATCGAATTTTTTATTATAATTTTTTCATAAATTTTACTTTTAAGTCTAAAAATTTTTTAACTAAAGAAATTAAATTAATTAAAAATTTAAGTTATTCAGTTAAAATTTTCATTCTCATTGTTTTTCTGTATGACTTATGCGGGTTTTACACTATAATACAAGCCTTAAGATTTTCATTAGATTTTGTCGTATAAACGTTTAGAAAATGTTCTAAAAATGTTGAGAGCCATACGGCTGTCAAGTTTCTATCCGAATTTTTTTTGATGTATTGTTTTCTCACTATTCTACTTTTTCATTTTATTTCAAATTTTTACAAGTCGTTTTACTTAGTATTATAGTGTAAAGCCAGCATTAATAAATATTTCAACTTACTTAGGTACTTTTGCTATCAATGGAGTCAATAAAGTGCCTAGGGAACCAGGATTAATGCAGTTTTAATTTTTTTTTTATTTTTTTTTATATTTTTTTTATATTTTTTTTTAAATTTATTTGTTAGTTTTATTTGACCTTTTTTTTTAAATAATATGACTATTTTATTAAGCTTGAGGTCTTTTTTTTTAATTTATTTTTATATCGATATTTCGCTCCAATTTGTGTAGCTTCTTCAATGATATATAATTATATCCTGAAGAAGCTACACAAATTGGAGCGAAATATCGATATAAAAATAATTTTTTTTTTAAATAAGACCTCAAATAGGGACTTGGCATCAAAAACCACTATAGGGAGAGTGAACAGCAGCGATTGTAAAGGGTGTCCGAACAAGAACGCAAGATTTAAATTTGGCGCCATTCGATGTGTCATTGTTTGACATTTGAAAAATTGTTATTGTTTGCTAGTAGAAGGTACGAGGTTAGTAAAAAATGACCATGGACAGCGAAGGGAGTTCGTTAATTGGGTAGTGGAGAGACAACATGAAAATGCTGATTTTTCCGATAAAATCATCTTCAGTGACGAGGCCCATTTCCATCTTGATGGCTTCGTCAATAGGCAGAATTATCGCATTTGGGGTGAGGAAAATCCTCGAGTGATTCACGAGAAGCAAATGCATCCTCAACGTGTCACTGTGTAGTGTGGTTTTTGGGCTGAAGGAATCATTGGACCTTTTTTTATGAAAATGAGGCAGGTCAAGCGCAAACAGTCAATGGTGTTCGGTATCGTGAAATGATAACCAGTTTTTTCTTGCCTAGAATTGAAGAAATGAATGTGGAGGGCTTGTGGTTTCAACAAGACGGCGCCATATGTCATACAGCCAGAGAAACAATTCAGTTATTTATTCAAAATTTAAATCTTGCGTTCTTGTTGGGACACACTTTACTATTGAAAAATAGTAGTGAGATCCCCGAAATTAATTTGTGAAATTTTTTCCAAATTATTAAAAATTCAACAGCACTGGGGTATGGAAATTAAAAAAAACTTTAGGACGGACGAACCATAAAAGATTACGGGATGGCAGACGTAACATTTTAAAGGGAAGGCTGTCTAGATATATAATCTGCCGTCCAAATACTCCGAAGTTACTTTGGATTATTTAATTTTTTTTGGAAATTTCCATGTGCTGTTCAATTTTTGATAGTTTGTCAAAAAAATTCACAAATTAATTTCAGGGATCTCACTACTATTTTTCACTCTCCATATAGTGGTATTTGATGCCAAGTCCCTATTTGTCCACATTTGCCAAAATCCCTCACAAATATGATGATGTATGACAAAATTTTAGTTTAATAGTTTAATTCTTTTTATATAGGGTCCGCCATCGAACGTTTTTTTTTTTCAACTAGTGCTTATTTCGTGAATGGTAACACTTAGCTCATGTCTGATTTAACAGATAATTAGTTTTATTCTTCCGCTGAAAGAATATGGTTGTGTTTTCGCTTCGCTAAGTGGGCCTGCGATCGACTTACAGAAAATGCCGATTTTGCCAAAAAAAAATCATCTTTTCAGATGAAGCTCATTTTGATCTTGGCGGGTATGTAAACAAGCAAAATTGTCGCATTTGGGGCACAGAAAACCCGCACGCATACATTGAAAAGCCGACGCACCCAAAACGAGTCACTGTTTGGTGCGGATTTTGGTCCAGGGGCAAAATTGGACCATTTTTCTTTGAAAATGAGCAAGGAGTGGCCGTTAGTCAATGGCGATCGTTATCGGGCCATGTTGAACGAATTTTTGTTCACAAAAATTGAAGAGGAGGATATTGGCAACATTTGATTTCACAGCCGAAGCTACGCTCGATGTTTTTATAGCATTAAAAAAAAAAAAAAATTATTTGGCGGACCCTATAGTTTTATGCTCTTATCCAAAAAAAGTCGACGTAGACTATAAAGTAAAATTTATGAAAAAATTATATGAAAAATTTTGATAACGTTGACTTTAAAGTCTACGTTAATTTTTTTTGGATAATTGGGTTAGTTTTTATATTTTTCTACAATTGTTTTAATATTGACAAAAACTTTTTTTTATATTTAAAATTTTGTAATTTTATTTTTCGTATATTTATTTTTGATAAATCGATATTTCACTGCATATTTAGGTTAAATATGTTTTACTACTTAAGATATATTTAACTTTAGAGTTAAATATGTTTTTCATAAGGCGTTACGTCAAAAACATATTTAACTCTAACGTTAAATACGTTTTCAACATATTTAACTTAAAAGTTAAATATGTTTTTGACGTAACGCCTTACGTGAAAACCATATTTAAGTCGGCATATTTAACTTCACACACGTCATGTTGATTATTTTTTATTATTTGTTTTCATTACAGTTTATTAATTTTTTATATATTTTTTTAATTCTTTTCATATTTCCCTTGTAATTAAATAAGAGTTAATTATTTTGTAAGCATGTTTGTATGTGTTTTTTACTCGTAATAATGCTGGTGACAAAATGTTGTTGATAAAAAGATAATTACGCTGATGGATGTAGTAATAAATACCAAACGTACAAAAAGCAGTGAATCCGAAACCCGTAATAATCGCACACCACAAAAAAAAATAAATAAAATGCAACACACAAACGTATCTTGGTGGTGACAATTCTTTAGCGGTACGGAACAAAAAAAAAAAAAAAGTAAGTTTTAATGAAATACAATTGGATTGAATTGAATGTACTCGTTAGGTAGTATGTGTTTTTATTTTTGTTGTTTAAAACCATTAAAAAGAAAAAAAACTTTAAACAATCAAAGTGAATAAGGCATTCACAATTATAGGTAGACAATTAATTATCCGCAGACAAGTTGTTAGTTAGCACGATGTCAATAAGCAACAAGCAGCACAAAGCTAAAAAGTTAAACTAAATCTGTTGTATAAAGAATATGAAAGGAAATTGCCGGGGTGGGTTGCATGCAATGCACCAAAGTGAGAGACAAAAATTTTTATTATCCTCGTCTATGTAAGTACAAAGTACATAAAGGAGTTTGCACAAGTTTTTATATGCCTTATAAGCCTATGTATGTGTGTTACATAGGAACATGCATATGTATGTCAGTATGTATACATGATATTTGTTGCTTTCTTAATTATTTTATTTGCAGCAATAAAATAAAATAATCCTTACAAGCACAAGGGTGCTTATATAAAATTACATTCATTTATCACATACCGAAAAATCATTGGTTGGGAAACAGTCACAATTGAGCTTTTACTTTTGAAAGTGGTATAAGTCCACTTTTTTTTTTTTTTAATGTGTTAGCGGTAATTTTGATAAAATGTAAGCACCATCTTAAAAAAAAGTGGACTTATACCACTTCCAAAAATAATAGTCACAATTGTCACAAAAACTATTTTTAAAAATCTGTCTGAAACTGTAAATACCTTGTAGGAAATGCTACATCACTTGTGCCAAAGTAAGATGTCACATGACCTCACAAAAAAATATTAGTTTTAAAGGTATCTAACACACGGCGGGCGACTAGTGAAAAATTTCACTTGAAAAAGCCATATGCATTTTTTGCTACTTATTAAACCCACAGTTTTACTGAAAACTCTTAATGCATTAAACACATAGAACACAGCAAGCTACAGACTACGCGACTGCAAATGCAGTCAGCTGCATAAATATTTTGAAAGCGACAACATGTTAGAAAACTGTCAATTTATTGTATTCTAGCATTTAGCTCGCTACTTCGTCAGCGCAGTACCTCACTGTCGCTAATATAATTTAAGTGAGTCAAGATAAATCTGTTTTAAAGGTAGCCCGTTACGTTTCTTAGTATTTGTAAATATATTTTTAGTAATATAACTACTTTATTAAGCTTGAGGTCTTATTTTAAAAAAAATTTATTTTTATATCAAGCTTAATAAAATAGTCTGAGGTCTTATTTAAAAAAAAATTATTTTTATATCGATATAAAAATAAATTTTTTTAAAATAAGACCTCAAGCTTAATAAAATGGTCATATTATTTAAAAGAAAAAGGTCAAATTAAACTAACAAATAAATATCTTTTTAATATTTATGACATATTTATAAGTATGTTTAGAAGGAATTAAGTGCATGGGTACAAAAATGCATAAATACGTTGTCTTCTCAAGAAGATTACGGGATGGGACACGTCATTTTAAAGATTAGCTCGTCTAAATTTGTTAGCAAGTACTTCGGCCTATTTAAAAATTTTTTTTTTTAATTTCCATATATCCCAGTACCGTTGTTCTCAAGGATTTTGGCAGTTTCCGTTTTGCATCATAAAATAAAAACTAAGAAGTTTTCCGCAAATGTTAAAACACTTCCAGAAAGTTTAGAGCCTACAGATTAAATTTCTTTTTTATTTTGGTAATTTTCATAAGCAAATCGGAAATGGTACCTCGGCAAAGTGAGAAATGATAAAAATCCCTCAAAGCGACAACTCTGGGGTATATGGAAATTCCAAAAAAAATTTAAAAATAGTCCAAAGTAACTTCTGAGTATGTGGGCAGTAGAGTACAAATCTAGACGACCTCTCCTTTAAAATGATATATGTATGTCTTCTCTCGCAATCTTCTATGGTTCGTTCGGAAGTTACTTTGGATTATTTTGAAATTTCCATATACCCCAGTGCTGTTGCTCTAAGTGATTTTAGCAACTTCCCAACGAACCTATAAAGAATGTGGGATGGGACATATATCATTTTAAAGGGGAGACTGTCTAGATTTATAAACTACCTACCAAATACTCAGAAGGTACTTTGGATTATTTTTAATTGCCATATAAATGAACACAAATCAGGAAAAAAAAAAACTTGAAACGCACACATTCTTTCTTGATATCACCTTTTATAAATAGCCTTGATTTAGATAACTAGATATTGAATTTTCATCATATTCTATATTCAGCGATCCTTGTTTTAGATCTTTGTTGTAACCTTCTTCTTCTGCATAAAGTAACACATTTACAGAGCTCTGCTGACGGCAAATTTAGCTGTAATAATTTGAATGGGTTTTGTCTTTGCTAAAATGTTTACAATTTATACTCACCCACTGCCAATTGGCCGTAAAAAATTCAAATTCAAATGAATATTCTATAATTGATATTGAAAACTTTTAAAAACATAAATTAAAAGTTTAATAGGTATTCAATTGATGGGAGAGATTATTTTTATTTTCGAGGTAGGTAGCTACTAACTACATACTTACAACAATAATATTTATTACTTAGTTAAAATTCCCGGAGGAGACTATTAGATGAAATTTTTTTTTTTAAATTATTCAAGCAGTCACAAAAGGATGCTCTTTTATTTGGAAACATGATGTTCATATTAAGTGCAAAAGAGACGGAAATAAATTTATTACATTCCAAAGTAAAACGCCATTATAAACAACCCTTCTAATGTGCGCGCAAGTCCAAAGCTTATATACTACCACCCTATACATCGTATACTTACTATAAAAATTCACAAACATTCATACACACATACATAAATATTCACAAATTCACGTACAACTTGATGCTGAATTAAGTTTTTTAAGTAGATAATGTTAGTAATACAGTGTTGCCGTTGCGTATACAATTAAGAATAACATTAAATGTGTAACTTTTTTCTTTTACTCAAAGTTTTGTAAGACTAGAACCACACACGTCAAGTTTAGTTGGGCAATTCTTTCTCAATTCTCTTTTAAAATTGTCCTTTTGTCCACACACAAATTTTTTGTTTCGGCAATTTTAGCATTCTTATGCTATCATTCATTCAGCCTTCGAGCTACCTAACTTCTTTTTTACATATTTATAAAAGTACGAGCAAGTTTGTACTCTTTTCCATTCCTCTTTCCTCTCTCTCCTACAAAATCAAGAACTGCCTAACTAAAAATTGCTGTGGTGATCCTGGTCTAAGTGTTGAAATTCATTTTTAAATGGAACGTCTATGGCCAAGCTTTTATTTCTTGGTTTCTACATCGTTTGATCGTTTACATTTCGCACCGCGCTCTGTAATGGGTAAGCGCATGTCAAAGTCGCATGTCATACAAATATCTTGCAAACGCTAAAAATTTTGCTTTTTTCCATTGTCATTATTTTGAATAAAATATTTTTATATTTAATGGACAAATAAACACTGAATGCTGATTTTCATATAATAAATCGCAGAATACAGAACACCCAACAATGACATTTTAAAAAACGAAAGCGTTCATTCTGGTGAAAAACTAAAAGAGATAGAAGTTCCCAGAAGTAAGTAAGCCTACAGATGCCTGTCTCTTTCTGTTTTTCTTCAGTATTAAAGGTTAAACTTATCGTGTCTAGTTGTAGTTTTTGTAAGAAATATATTTAAAACTTTGAAGCCCTTAGTTAATACCAAATAGAGGATTTTTCATAGGCGGCCTGTGGCCAGGCTTTAGGATTTCATCCTCTATGATATGTCGAAAAGTGGTTTTGCTTAAAAAAGACTTTTCCATAGCCGGGATTTGAATTTTTATTTTTAGACCGGTTTATAATACTGGTAAAAGTTTCATGTGCGTGAAGATAAAAACGTCTAGATAAATAAAAAAATTTTTCCATAAAAATTCTTCATACTAGCATATGTCCTAGATTTAAAGGGGTTTATAATGAGATGAAGCCATTCTGGCCAAACCCTTCTATCTCAAGGCATGCGACCTAATGGAAAACAACCACAATGGTTAGGGCTATCATCCAGGGAATACAGTTTCTCTCAATTGTATTTGTGAAATTTTTTTAGAAAACGTTAAAAAATTCACTTAGTACAAAAATAGCGTATATGTGGTTTTTGAGGGATGAAGGCTACTGTTGCCAAGCATGTGACCTAATGCGACACATATCATTTTACAGGAAAAGCTATCTAAATTTGTAATTTACTGCCCAAATACTCAGAAATTACTTTCTGTTGTTTCTGTCGAGAAGGACAGGAAACGTCGGAATATGGCAAACCACAGCATAAGCTGCTTAGGTAGTGGGGCATTGATCTAAGAAGATCTAGGCATGATTAATCCTACAGCAACTACGAGATTCGTAAGGAGTCTCGGATTGTAGTTAGCAATTGGGCTACACAATAGATCTTAAAGGTCGCGATGCGTTTATAGCCCTTAATAAAAAAAATAAATAGCTTTATTCTGGCCTCAGTGACCGGGTGACTTGTTTCTGTTCTTAATTCTAATTCTAGTCGTATATGGAAGCATGATATTACAAAATAATAAAAAACTATTCCAACACCCACCCCCACGACAAACTGATGCAGAGCCATTTTCAGCACAACCCTAAATGTTAATGAATTTCAAAGGGTATTCTGCGTTAAATGAAAATGTGATTATGGCAACACTATGATACGAGTAATACTACCCGGTATATAAGTACATATATACATTTTCAATGTATATAGTCATACATACGGTATATACTCCTCAATATATGCATGTAAATACGAATAATGCATGCATGTATGTGCTTATGCATACGCTAAATATGTTTGAGTGTGCCTACGTGAATGTGTTTATGTATATGGATGTATATGCTTGCATTTACATACTTGTATGTGCGTGTGTATGTACCAGTACTCACTGATTTTAAAGTGCCTGTAGTTGTTTGTAGTTGAATACAAATTAATGGGCTTTCCTGACATTGAGGTAATTGTAAATGAGTCATTTCACTGCAAATTTTGCATTGTTGATGTTGTTGTTGTTTTTATACATTTATATTTGTTTTTAATAAACTTTTAATGAGTTTGAAAAGTTTTATTGCATACGCTCGCTGGTTCACTCACTAACTTTTCATAATGATTTTGTATACGTTACATAAAATAGAATTGTTTGTATGTATGTATGTAAAATTACGAAGAAAAAAATACGCATGCAACGTACTTACACACGTACATATATTAAGGGAAAGTCTTAATTATAAGACACATGCATACATACTCGTACACTCGCATTTGAAGGGGGCCACTTTTTAACTGGATGGTAGTGCGCACATACATACATACAAATGTATGTGTTTTACAATGTAATGAGGTTAAAAGTTCGCAAGAGCAATGATAACTCTTGCGGCTTTGAATTAAATCAAGTGCATGCGAAAAAAATCACTGTGTCTATCTTTAGTCTAGACAAAATGTGAATACGAAATAAAAAAAATTCTTTGACCTTCATTACTATTGTTTTAACACAATTTATGTTTGTATTCATTATAAATGGCAGCAAGAGATTCAATTTAAAACAAGTGAAAGTTATGAAATTTTATATGTATGAGTTAAAGTTAAGCAAGGCGAATTCGCCTTGGTGTGGTGTACACTAAAAAGCCTTATTTATATGTAAAAATTTCAAAATTTTTGTTTAAAAAGTCCAAAGTAACTTCTGATTATTTGGGCGGGAGATTACAAATTTAGACGACCTCTTGTTTAAAATGATATATGTCCCATCTCGCAATCTTCTATGGTTCGTTCGGAAGTTACTTTGGATTAGAGCTGTTGCTCTAAGTGATTTTAGCAACTTCCGAACGAACCCATAAAGATTGTGGGATTGAACACATATCATTTTAAAGAGGACACTGTCTAGATTCATAAACTACCTACCGAATACTCAGAAATTATTTTGAACTATTTAAAAATTTTTTTTTTGGAAATTTCCAAGGATTTTTGCAGTTTCCGTTTTGCATCATAAATAAAAACTACGAATTTTTTAGAAAATGTTAAAACATTTCCAGAAAGTTTAGAACCTACAGATTAAATTCCTTTTTGATTTTGGTAATTTCCATGGGCAAAATCGGGAATGGTAAAAATTCTTAAAAGCAAAAGCTCTGGCGTATATGGAAATTTCAAAAATTTATTAAAAATAGTCCAAAGTAACTTTTGTGTATTTTGGCGGTAGATTACAAATCTAGACGATCTCCTCTTTAAAATGATATGTGTACAATGAAGTACTTTTAGGTTCGTTTTCATAAAAAAATCAAAAAGTATCATTAAATTTAATAAAAAGTACCACTTTATCACTTTAATGATTTTTGACTTTTCTCAGGATCGTTTAATTCCAATCTCGCACTTCTAGGCTTGTAAATAATAAAATATCAAAAAGTAACAAAAAAATCAACAAAAAGTACCATTTGTCCCTTTAATGATTTTTCACTTTGTTGAAGACCGTTTGAGCCCAATCTTGTACTTCTACATTCGTTTACATTACAAAATCGAAAAGTACCATAAAATTTAATAAAAAATACTATTTTGTCCCTTAATTAATGATTTCATATTTCGTTCTACTATCACACAACATAAAAAGTACACTAAAATTAATTAAATATAAAGTCCAAACTTATTTCCCTCTTTTGGTACTTTTTTTTCTCCCTTGAAATATATTTTTTAAAGTTTTATTTGGGTTTTACAAATTAATAATAGAATGTTAATATGCTTCATCAATTTACATAAAAATACATGTTTAGAAATAATAGTAAAAAGGGGTAAATATTTAACCCCTTATTCGCTCGAATTTTAAAAAAAGAGCCAATATATATTTTAGACTATCACAAAGGGACCACATCAGAGGACCCAAGTGAGCTGAGCTTCTGTTTTTCTTATTTGGGCGCCCTGTGTAACCTAACCTAACATACATTTTAGAGCTTTTTAAGAAGAGAAGAACACAATTTAGTTGTTCTTGCTGTGATTGTTACTTTTATTAAAATTCAAATGTACAAATAACGAAAAAATACCAAATACATATCCTCTTATTGTTTTAATATCATATTTTGTAGTTTGAACTTTGGCTCTATCTGTAGTAGTTCCGGAGATATAAGAATTTCGATTTTACCCCGTTTTTACACTTTTTTAACCACTTAATATTCGAATTTCCAAAAATTACTTTTATTTCTTTTTACACATTGGGATAGGAACCTGCTTACCGAATTTCAAGCCCGTAGCTTTAGCCGTTTGGGCTGGACAATGATGATAAGTCAGTCAGCCACGTTATTCTTTTATATGTATAGATTATCTTAGGAAAAACATTCCTAGTAAATACATAATTAACTTAAACGATTACACAGTGATACAAAAAAGAATGAAGTACAAATAACTGGAAAGTGATATTATTTTTCTGGTAGGTGCTGTCGAGTACAACAAGAATCTGTTTTTGAAATATTCCAAACTTAGTTGAATAGCAACCGATTTTAAGTTTCTATGCGTATTTAAAAAGAAAACATTGAGGCCGTTTGAATGCTATATAAGTAAATTTGAGAAATCTGTTCGTATTTTCCAGCCAAACACATTTTTTTTTTTAACTTTTTTTCGCCATTTTTCAATTTTGAAGAGGTTTTTACACAGTCTTTTGTAAGGAGACCGTACAATTTTTGAATTAATTTTCAAAATTTGTTTTTTAATTTCTAAATCTGTCAAAAATTTTAGGATTTATTAAACTCAATTTAAAAAAAAATTTTCAAAAAAAAAATTTGGCCATTTCACCTCAAAATGTTTGCTTGGTCATTTGTTTTTTTAAGTGATGGATACCTCAATTAGATTAAATAACATGACATGTAATTCAAAGTACGCTCTCAATAAATTTAAACACGGTTTTAGAGACAGTACTATTTAGATGGAGGATCGTTGTCATAGATTGTTGTTCGATCTCTGTACCGCACACAGAATATAATGAGAGCAACAGACTAGTTGATATTTTCAGCAATAATATGTTACCATATTTCAAAGGAAATAATGTACCCCGATTGGTCTTCCAATAGGATAAATCCCCTATTACTGCAGCCCGACAAACGAAAAAGTATTTTAAGAACAAGAATATTAATGTTTTGGAGTAGCCGGGATAATCACTGGATCTAAATTTCTATGAGAATTTGTTCAATATCGTTAAATCTTCATTAAAGGATAAGTATCCATCTAAACACAATGAGTTGTGGCCACTTATTCAGGAAACATGGAGAGTAGTGTGTGTGAACATTCGGTTTGAACCCTCCGAATGTTCGAAAGGGGCAGGGAAAACGTATTCAGGAAGATTATTCCACAAGAGAACGAAATCTCTCGGTAAAATGTTCAGATTCATTGGCCATTCTACGCGTAGTGCGTATGAAGGTACGGTTTTGGGGAACAAGTTCCCTAATTTTGCTGGAACACATTCTATTATAGTAGCGGTAGAGCAATGAAACACACCCCACATTACGACGATGCTCCAGTGAATTAATAGAATTGGCTACCCTACTGTTACCGATAAGCTTCTTTGCCCTCTCTTGTACTCGGTCGAACAGCTTCAAAATAGACTTTGAAGCTCCGGCCTATACATGAGAGTTGTATTACATTTTCGGTCGGATATAGGTGGTATAGATGGTAAGGAGATCAGGTGGAGTATGTCTTACACCGTTTCAAAAAACATAGACACTTGAATGCTTCTTTAGCGACACGAAATATGTGCAGCATCTGTTGTCGCGTGTCTATGTGTGAGCATACAGCACTGGGTCTTACGTCCGTTGAAATCGACCTTTTATTACGACCCCATTCAGAGATTGTCATAAGATCAAGATTAAGCGAATCATTCATGTTGCGCCTCATTGCCTCAATCTCCAAAAGGCTCGGTCTATTAGTGAATGAGTATGAATGGCAAATGCTGCTGTCATCTACATCACTGTGTAATCTATGAAAAAACATTATTCGCCCTTATTACCGAGCGTCATTCTCGTAAACGAATTTCAATGTTTTGCTGATAATACGAGTATTTATTATTTATTTTAATTTTACTAATTTTTCCTAATCAAAATGTAAATTTAAATCAAATTTTAACAGTTTGGAATATAACAGCTGCTAAGCCAATTCCCTAATTTGACTATCCATTTAAATTTTCTAAATGTAACTCAGGGCCTTTTTGGAAACATATGACAATATACACTTGCATACAGAATTAAAATTTTTGCACTAAGGAAACATTTCATCTCATTTTGTTTTTTTAAATTCTCGCTAAATTTAAAGGCTAACTCAAAAAATCGATTTGTAACCGTAAACTAAAATCCTTTCGTTACTTTTTCAGGCACCACATACATATAAAATGTCACTTATACCTCAATACTCTAACACCTTGCAAACACATCTGCAATTTCTTATTCAATATAAAAATATTTTAGAAACAATTTAGGAAATATTATAAAGGCAATTTTTACTCATGTGTTGCGAAAATTATTTGACAACATGCATATACGAGTACACTGCATATGAATATTTTTCTCACTTGATTAAGCAATAAAAAAGAAATAAATTTTTATGTAAATTTTATATTGACTTACCATAAGAACATAAAACGGGAAATGCCAAACAAATACGATTGTAAAACAAATGGGTAACAATTCTTCAGCTGTGAATAATTTGATTTCGTCTATAACTGTTTGAAGAGATTTATCGTAGCTTAATAATTTAATTTATTTTTTTTTTATTTTATTTTGTTTTTAACTTGATTTATATACATATGTAATTGCTTATATTTAAGTTATATTATTATTATTATTGTTTGTTTTGTTTATTTTTATAAATGTTTATTATTGTTTTAACACTTGTGAAGTTCTCATTTACATTTGTTAATTGCGCGTATTTTAAAAATCTGTAAAGAAGCAAAGTAAAGAAAAAAAATTATTTAGTTTTAAAATAAAATGCCAATAAGTATTAATTGTGTGTAAATTATAATAATAATACATTATGAAAAATAATACTGTTATTAAAAACGTAACTTACAAAGAACTTTAAATTATTCACCCTTATTCCATTTGGCGTCATTTTTGCATTTATGCTGAATCAGTATTACAGTTCTCAATATTAACAAATATTGATGATTGTCGATACTAACGTGTGTTAACATTGATTTTGTCATTATTTTTTATATTTCGCGGCGAGTTGAAGAAAATCAAAATTGAATTATGATTTTACTTGTTGTTTTATTTGACTCATGAGATATATGATGGTATTTAGGGAATTTCAAACTGTAATTAAATTGCTGTCGACGAAAATAAAAAGTGTTGTTGCTTCCAAGTTGATGCCAAATGGGATAACGGTGATTATAGTAATAAAATACATATACAATGCACTTTTTCAGTAGCAGTAAAATTACAGTAAAAATAAATTTTTTAATAACACAGGCCTACAAAATGAAAAATTTGTTTGTGGTCCCTAAGGTTTCATAGCCAATACTAATACCAATGGGCGAAAGCCCCAATCGCTATAAATTACTTTTTTATTATAATTCTACGTTTAGTTTTTGAAATTTATAATTATATAGAAAAAAGAGGAGGTTACGGCATGTAATATGCAATAACTCAAGAACTAACTCGCTGATTAAATTTACAAAAACATGTAAGAATTAAAAATAAAATAACCTTTAAATTATGTTCTTATACATTTTTACTAGTCTTATAGTTTCTGAGATAAAAAAAAAGTTATCTCAATTAAAAAAATTTTTTCAAGAAAATTGCAAACAAATTTCTTCTAAACAAACTCCTTAAAAAACAGATGACTCTATTAAGTCACTAAAAAAATTTATGGTTTAATTTTTCAAAATTCACACTTCGTTGGAAGCCAATTATAATATATTTACCATTATGCAGAGTACACATAATATACCCAGGTACTTTCAATGAAATATTTCCTGATCTTACTAATTTTTAATATTTTTATATCAAATAAGTACGTTTAGTACGAATTTTTTTTAAAGTAAATTCTCTATTTTGTAACGAAATTTTAATAGACAAGCATTTAATCGGCCCTGGAATATTTTTTTGTTTTTTCTAACCTACAATTTTATTTATGTGCTGTTTTTATAGCAAAAGCGATCAACTCGTCTGGAAATTTTATATGAAAAACACTCAATATTTTGATTAATTTTTTAATAAAAATTTCGACACTAGTTGATCGTTTGTGTTACAAAAACAGCATATTAATTTAAATTGCTAAATGCCGGTAAAATTTCATTACAAGTTAATAATGGTTAGTACATAACCATATAAGAACGGAGCGGGAATTATAGACCGGCCAGTAAAATTGTTGAAAATATGAACTTTTATCCCATTCTGTTTTTTTTTTTCTTTTTTTTTTTTTTTTTTTTGCTATATCATGTTCTATAAAACTAAAAAGTTGAGATACAACAACCTGTAAAATAAAGTGGATTAATAAGTTTCGATTTTAAAATAGGTACATGTATTATACATAAATCCATAAGTACACATCAAAGTTTAAATAAGACGATTATTTATAGATAAAAAAACGTATAAAACGCAATATTTATAAATCAAAAATTTAACTTAAAAAACTAATCTTTTTTTAATTACAAAAAAAAATCTTAAAAGTTTTTAAAATAAGAAGCAGTAATGCCTATTCTGGAAAAATTTCATAAAAGATAATTAAGCAAAAACGTAAAAAAATCATTTTTCAACATAATTTAACAAAAAGAAATTCAATTCTATAATTTTAAAAATACCAATTTATTTAAATTGTAGGGTATTCCAGAAGACCCCACATTTAACAAAATAAAATACAAAAATTCAAAGCTATTCAAGAGTGTACAAAGCTTTAAGAAGGAAATCTTTAAAATATGGAAACACATGAAAAAATTCTTATACGTACGTATGTGGGTACGTAAATATGTAAATATAATGCATATGCATTTGTATCTAAAAAGAAATTATAATAAAATATGTATTTTTGTTACCTTTGAAGTTACTTACTGTGAACAAACAACCGTAAACGTAATACTGCAACCACCACGTTCATTAAAATGTCAAGAGAAGCAGCAATTAACAAAATCGGAATAAATTTGACATTTGCAAAGAATCCGTCAAAGGATTTTTGTGCAGAGGGTGTGGACGGGTTAAAAATTACTTCCTTTAATGTTGCGACAAAGATGTTGAGTGCTGAGACATTTATTGATGGAAGTGCCGACAACAATAGTAGTAGAAGTGGAGCTGGTGCCGGCAATGAAATGTTACAAGGGAGGGAGCTGGTTTTCATTTTGATTTAATGCTCATAAATTTTTATTTAATAAAACTTTTCCAAAAGAATATTTATTTTGATTTTTATATATCTTTCACTTAAATGAATATAATAATTAAAACGAAATAGTCAATAATTTGTAAACGAATAAACTCCAAAAAGAAATACTTTTTGATGAAACTTTCCTTTAGGGGTGATGAAGATGCCTCATTATTGTTGTCGAGATTTAAGTAAAGGTATGTACATATTTAATTTCTGTTTATTGTGAATGTAATTATTTGCTTTTAACTTTTTATTTCAAACATTTCTTTTAATGTAGGTACATACATAATCAACCCTATGATATTCTGTTTCTTAATTAATATCGTTCGGGTAGGTCCATAAGATTTCTCGCCATTTCGAACTCACAAAATTTTAATACCGATATTTTTCATTGCCGTTCGGTTCGATAAAGTGAAAAAAGAACGTGAAAATTTTTCATTTACCAAGGACGCCCTGACGTTTATTTTAGCATGTGTATTTATTTCATTAGCACCATATAATATATAGGAGGGGGATTTCAGTAATATTTTCTTAGATAATTTTTTAGTTTAGCTTTTGAGAACTTGAAAATTTTCACAATAACCATTTACTTAATTGGACAACGTTTTTAAATGTTTCGTTTATGTATATTTTTGTGTTTTCCACGAATAATTGTGTATTCTCTTTTGTGATTTGATTCTCTTTACTTATACTTCTTTCTGGTTTTCTTGTCTCCAAAATATTTTTCCGAATTTGCAGGTATATTTGTTATTGGAATCGTGTGCTAATGCTGAATTATTTTTCTTTGCAGTTGGACGATTAAATTTGATATGAATTTGTTTAAGAAAAACTTAGGTTAAATGAACGGAATCACTGTTTAACAATTAAAATTTCATAAAATTAACTAACTTAAGACTTATTTTCACTAAATACACGCACAAGGTGAAAATATTTTTTGCCTCTTTCAACCTCTGTTTCTCTTTAAATTTTCCACTTTATCTTTTGTAAGGTTAGAAATAGTGGTGGAAACTTGAATATTTTCCATCAACTCTAGCGATTTTAAAGAAAAGTACTTACAGTGAAGGGATTAAAAACGCTTGCCGTAATTTACAGTATTGTCACAGATAAATTTATAACTACACCGAAAACAAATTATTTAGTTAAATTTTAAAATGAATTCACCTTATCACATTTCAGACATAAAACTAATAAAATTCAACATGTTTTAAAATGAGAAATATTTTGAACATACTCAACATGCAAACACTTCTTGAATAAAATCATCTCAAAGACGGCAATAAAATCAATTATTATTGATTATTTTTCAGTTATTTTGAATATATAGCGGTTTTACTAGCGTTTTTATATAATATTAATAAAGTTATCCAAATAGGACGATCTTATAGGATCCATATACTTTAGTAATGAGCTTACTAAAGTCTGGCACCGTGCAATTAAGATTGTGAATCGTTCTTTTCGTGCTCCATAGCACAGTTTGTTTACATTTTGTGTCGGCTTTCATTATTGTGATTGTCTGCTTGTATATGCGCAGGACTAACAATTTTCTCGTTTCTTGCCAGTATTTTTATGCTGATTGGGCTTGGAATAGAACCAACAATTTACTATGACACATCAAGCCTTTTATTTCCATAGTATAGTTTACGTACATAAGGATAAAAGGTTTCTATTGCATTTTATTGAAATGAAACTACATGTGCTGCCTTGGTTTAAGTAAGATGTAAATTCACACCAAATACATTTGAATCAGTGGAACTATACGACGTAAGGAAGTATTCAATGAAAGACTAAATCAATTCGAATCCCCATGGACGTAAACCTTAAACTTGACATATAACTAGATGAAAACTCTTATCAGTTCATGGAACACGAACGAATATTGAAATTAGGCTGTGGCCTGTTATATAAAAAAACTGCTAAACTGCTTAAAGTTGTTGGTGCTGTGTCCATCTATCCAATCAGTCTTGCTATCGTCTGATAAGTCAGCAAATAGCATAAAATAGGACCAAAAATATGTGTGCGTTTTGTCAGAAATGCCTGTTGTAATTTTTGTACAAAAAATCAAAACGTTGACATTTTTAATCTAGTTACACTAAAAGCGTAACGTTTATTTAAAATATAATATTAATTTAATAAAATGGTTCTTAAGAATCTTTATCTGCTATAGCTGCATCTAAGCCAAAATTCATTTTTATAATATCACAAAATGCTGATAGAAATATTAAACCACTAATAATATGATTTAAGATATCAGCTACCGTACGCTCCGTTTTGCCTTTGTGAATGCTGACCATTAATTGTACCATTAAAAATAAGCCAGCACTGATCTAAGAAAAATAAAACAGGTTTATATAAATTTTAGAAAAGTATTTTATTTAATATTATTTCTTAATGTTTTGAAATATAAAGCTAATTTTGCTGTTTATCCAGTAATCGCAGTGGCTGAGATGAGTATTCGATGCCAAAGCCTGATATGATCACATTAATAATTGATATAACAAATATAACAACCAATATGATATCATTTAGTATTATAGCGGCTGTTTGATCTTGTTTACGATTTATATTAAGACTTCCAATTATAACAAACAGTATACCAACCAACAGCTATCCCACAAAGAAAAACCAAAAGGAGAAAAAAATAATAGACTATGCAATAAGCAAATTTTAAATACACACATACATACATATATCAACTTATAATCATGTAATTTTTAATGAATTGTAACAGAATGAAAAGAATTCTTTTAATTTAGTCCACTTAAAAATCTCCTTGTGATGGCGGTAAACGAGATTCAAATGCCGTTATAAATAAATTAATTGTGGTTACAAAAAATGCAAATCCAGTTCGAATGTGATTGATAAAATTGGCTGATTGATGAAATTCTGGCAAATGCATGCGACAATCACGCATTAAACTTAATGACAAACTTAAAACGCCAGACAAGATCTATATTACATATACACATAAAAAACAGGAACAAATATATCTAAATAATTTAAATACAGGCATATATATAATATACCTAGATATTTATATATATATATATATATATATATATATATATATATATATATATATATATATATATATATTATATATATTTGAGTTGCTCACAATATGTGGTTAAATATGTTGCTTAATCTCTTAGGGATAATTAATAAAGTCGACTTTTTAAAATATTTTAATAGCGTACACCTCAAATACATAATTTTAATCTCTCAAGTCAATTTATAAATATAGCCATTGATATTTATTTTAAACAAATAAGAAAAATAATCGGCTTTTATGGCGGAGATATGAATGAAAATAGGTAACAAGTAACTCTTATGTTTTGAGCATTTTTAAAGTGAAGGTTTTGTTTTTAGATTTTTTATCTTAAATACTATTACTAGTGGTACTATTTAACTTTTCACATTCATTTTTAAATTGTGACTTGCTTTATAGTATATAAATTACTTATAAACTTACTTGCAATACTATTGATAAACTTATAAGTGTCAACATTAATTTGTAGAACTGATGCTGCTCTCCCACTTGCAAAATATATTTAAGTTGTGAAGCGTTAGCTGTTAGTAACGCAATATCCAACATACCTTGGGCAATTGTTTTCTTTGTGGCATATCTGTTGGCATCCATAGCTTTCATCTAAAATTATAATTTAATTGAATGATAATTAAGCATTTGTTTATTTATCTACATACACACATCTATGAATGTAATCAAATCTATAAAAAAATTCTAGAAATCTTATCCTTCCTATTACTAAACCAAATGTAAAGTTTTTAGATTTGAAAAAAAAAAAAAAACTGGGAAACTTCTTTTCCTTTTTATCTATATAAAGCAAAAAGGGACTGTGTCAACACATTAGAGAATAGTGTCTCCTTTTGTTTTTCTACATAATGAAGTTATACTGCTTAATATTAGTTTATATAACAATATGTATAAATTTGCAGAAAATACACAATTTACCTCCGTCTCGTTATTCATCATGCCGTTAATACTTTGGACAACTTGAGACATTTCTTTAAAAATAAAATTCTTTTTATTTTTGAATTAAAATTTTTACTATATAAAAAATCTGGTTTTTGTTTTAATTTTTAAACAATATAATCATGTACATACATTCATATGTGCATACGTATTTACATATGCATATAGTATAAGTAATTATATAATTAAATAATACTATGTATGTGTATATAATAAAAGACGCCGATCCCAACAAGTTAACATTATTAACTGTACACACTATTTTTAACTAAATTCATGAAATAATGATTTATTATAAAGCTTCTACATATTTATGTGTGCATCTATTATATATATCTGTGTATACATTCATTATAACAAACTGTTTATTATTTTGTGTCTCTATGACAACTATTTGCCTATGTGTGTGTATTAAGTTATATTCATACCAGGTGACCAAAGCGAGTTAATATAAATAAATGCATAAAAGGTGATTGCAGTGGCGAAATGTTCATAATCACTTGTGTAATAACGAAAAACAATAAAATTTTTAAACCAAAATATTGTTACGAAACTTAGTTTAAAACTTATACTAGATATTTCCTGCTAGCTGGCTCTAAGTGTTGTTATTATGGGTGTTATGCGCAGGCGTACAAGCCCTGGTTGATATTAATAGCGGTAGTGCCACTTGATTTCGTTTTTAACCATTAACGTTAACAAATAGCAAAACCTATTAACGAACTGCCCTCATTACTGCTCTATGGCAGATTGGCATAGTGCTGACAAGTAAAGAAATAACGTATGGATAAAGTAAAATGATACTAAATGTTATTCTCATTAATATTTCTGTTCTTAATTTTTATTTTAAAATCCATTGATTACCTTTCTATATTTTATCAAAAATTATTTTAAAATTACTATCCTTATTTACTTATTATGTATGTATGTTTGTATGTATATGCTAAAAAATATGTTTCAATTTCTTAGAGCACTGGTGCACGTATGATATGTGGATCACAAGCCATATTAATGGATTACTGGATCTGTGTGTATCTCACATGTTCAGTATTTATCGTGTTAGTATTTTTTATTTTGTGTTAAGATCCTCGAATATGTCCCCTGCCCGTTTAGCTATTTTGCTTGATTTCTCATTTACATATGAAAACTTATTTATTTTTTACTGTTTACCAACGTATCTGAAGTTGACATTGCAGATCCATATAGCTTTTGCTTTCCGCTGTGTGGATGATATCAAATTTCTTGAAGAAATGAAGAAAGTGAGATTTAAATCTTTTGTAGTGGATGGTATCCTTATACAATTCATTAAACTAAGATTTCGGGCTGGGGAGCCAATAATAACAGCATTGAGTATATATTTTTTTATTATTGTGTATTATATATAATTTTGGTTGTAACATTTATAAGCAATATATCATAGGCCTACAGGTTTTCATATTGCAATTTATGATATAAATAAATAAAAAGTAGAATATTAAAAAAGTTAAACACTCGGATAAGTTTACAGTGTTTCAGAATCAACATGCCGCTCTAAAAAGCTAACTTTTCAGTTAAGTTCTTAGCTTTTCAGAGCATGCGGGATGGACTGCCTCAAAAGTTCTTATAAAAGCATGAAATAATATAGAGATGAAATGAGGTGGCAGACCTTGCCAATATGCGCAGGAAAATGATCAATACCTCTTACACAAATGAAAAAACAAACGAAAATATTCAGGTTGATTGTAAACTTTTAACTAGGCAGTGCAAATGTAATCAAGTTTCTCTTTTATAGTGATGAAAACAAAGTCAATAAGTAAAATTTTTAACGTATATAGCTTTTCCAATTTAAATAGCCCTTGGAACATTCCGGTTAACTTTTTTAAGATTCTACTGTATGATGATATTGGATTGCCGTCACCAGTGCCCTTTTATTATCAAAGTTTACTATATGAATAACTTACCCAAAAAAAAAAAAAAAAAAAAAAAAAGGAGATAAAATAAAGAAAATTTATAATTAATTATTACCCATTCATAACATTTGGAGGTAACATGTGCATATTCGGCTGATCAATAATCAATTTTAAGTGCTTATCTGGCCATTCGAATTCTAAACGTTGTTGAACTTCAAGATCCTCCAAGTTTGCCCGTTTAAAATCTGCCATCATGCGTGGTACAAGATCATCAGGAATTAAAATTTGAATCCAATAGCCGATTATAACGTAAGGCGATGTTTTGCTTACAGACGATCCCGTAACTGACTCGGCAACTAAGGTTAATGCTAAATGTTGAGCTTTAAAAGTAAAATGGCGACCGTGGCGGATTCGATCTTTAATAGCTAACATTAAATATTTTGCAGCATATGGAGATAATGTAATTTCAATGCCATCTAATGAAAGAGACTTGGGCGCTAGTGGCTGGTAATCGAGGGGACATAATTTGTGCAAGGAGCTGCCGCTCATTGACATTGATGCTGGAAACATAGGTGTTTCTTCACGTTTGGTTTCTTGAATAGTTTGTTGTTGAGTAGGATTATTTTCGTCAGATATGCATTGAGCGTTTAGAGTTTGAAAATCCATTTCCTGTTTCACTTCTTCTCGTTGAATTTCTCCATGCAGAATTATTTCTCTAAATGTAAATTCACCGTTGACACCAGCTAAGCACGAGCCTTCCTTCTCCAAGTCATCCTGTAGTGAAACCAAACATTCAGGAAATAACTCAAAAACACTTAAATTTCTTTCCATATTAGTCACCAACCATTCGCCACCTGTTTGTATGTCTTCTCTTAGATAGTTCAATACAGCACGACCATTTCCATGGGATGCTTGTTCTAGTTCTTCATGTGTGACACCAACTATTTGGCAAAAGTCGACCATGCCAAAAGCGGTTTCTAATGTACCAAGTTGGGCATCTTGAGCAATAAGTATATTTTGTATACGTGAATTACTTTTAGCATCAAGGCTTCTGCCCCAAGGTATGTTATCACCAATGCATAAGCCGTTGCCAGTTTGAAAACAGTATCGTGCAATAGATTGTAAAATGTTTGCAGGCCACGTTGGAGGTTGTAGTGGTTTATGAGGATGCTCTTGTTCTTCTTTCAATTCTTTTTCTGTTTTTTGTAGCCGAAAAGTTAGTTCAAAACCCATTCCAGATCTGACGTTCATTTCGGCGTTATCATTTTCTAAAGCATGTACTCGACCGTCACCATGTAGATCACTTAAGCCAAAGCTGATATAATGCCAATGAGGTGGTATACCTTTCACAGAGTCTCCTTTAAAGTTGTACATACTAATATAATCTAATGGATCTTGCCCACCAAGCCAATATTTTATCAGTGCTGTGACTTGTAAAGGATTCGGTTGATCGGGGTAAACACGGTCTAACATGTCAATTATAGCTTTTAGACCTGCCGGTGGAGGAGGTGGTACTTGTTGGTTTTTCCCATTATTAGCAGTGGGAGCGGAAGATATATTCATGTTATTAAAAAAAATTAAATTTATTTTAGACAATTTTTATTTAATAAGAAATTAATGCAAATAATCTATCGATCTTTTTAACACAAACATGGATTTAAACTATTTTTGGCCTTTTGCATCACTCATTTTTTACTGAAAGAGACAAATATAATACACATTGTTTACGAAATATAGGAAACTATGAAATAAGATCGGAAGAAATAGCAAAAAGCAAAGGACAAAAACCCTATAAGGATTAATTTTTTAATTAAAAATTGCAAATTTTATTGATATTTTAAAGCATAAGTGATAAAATTAAAGCATATTTAAACTGTTTTGAGAATTACAAAAAACAAATTTTTCAAGGAAATAGGATTAAAACGTCACAAACCCATAAACAATGCATTTAACTAATGTTTTGTTTTTACAACACCATTTAGTAGCACTTTTTGTTTGTTCACAATCTGTGCCTTTTTCATATAGTCTTTTTTTATATAAATAAATTTTATTAAATCGATGGATTTTAAACAAATAAAAAAACAACACTATTAACAATTACAATTTTCTTTATAATTTTACCAATTCTTTGCGATAGAAAATAAAAGCAATGAAAGAATTAGCGATGAAGACGACTGTGCGCAAGAGACAATTATAAAAAGCGAAATTTAACTGTTATCTCTTTTTAACTGCCCTGTCTATTTGTATTCTATGTTTTTCAATTTGATTTGCTCACAATAGATCACTGCTGTTATTGTGAACAAATTGACATATTTCATTATTTGCCTGCAAATAATCATGGTGGTACCCTGTGATCATGGTGTAATAAACCCAAGTGACCATGAGAACATAATATTACACCAATTATATCGATTTTTGTTATCATTGCTGTCAGAAGTTGTTTACATTATTAACAATAAAAACACAGGGTACCCAAAAAAAAGCGAATGCTAAAACGAAGAGCAAAATGTAGCTTACGTTTTTTAAGAAATTATATAAATAAATTTTTTACACAATGAAAATAAAAAATTATGATATATTCAGCATGGTATAATAATCATAATTACGCCTATAAATGTCAAAAGCTATTTTATAGCTTTTAATAAGCAAAATAAACGTAAATAACTTTTGACACATGGGATCTAAAAAGCAACATTAAATTCAATGTGCTTGTTCTAATGTTGTTTTTGCTGTATTCTTGTGGTCCATATTATTGCACCAACTTATCCAGTTTGTATAAGTTTTTGCTTTGGATACACTGTGTCTCTATTGTGAATACTTCTTTTCAATAAAGAAAAAACAAAGAAGCACATAAAAAATTAGATTTGCAATATTTTTCAATTAAAATATAATTTAGACAAATAATATAATTAAATAAATTTGTAAAGAGACGCGCAAACATGGAACCCTACAATCAGCCCGTTGTGATTGATAATGTAAGTAGGAATGTTATACATACAACCAGTGAAAAAAAATTTGTAAAATAAAATTTTAAGAGGTGCGGTAGAATTGCAAATGCTAGTGACATCACCTGCGTTTTCTGTCCCGCTTACCCCTCCAGAAAACACAATTGTTGGCTGTTTTATGGCCAAGTCCTAATAAATTCTACCAACAACATATGATGACTAAACTCTATAAGAGAAATTGAGTGGTTAACAGATATTATGATATTGTTATTAAAACCAATATAATATAATGCGTATACCTACATAGCGAAAAGGCCATGTTAGTGTTTATACTTAACACAAGGAGCTGAATAATATCGACCATCTAAACGTATTTCTCCATTCAATATCATATTTCTTTGATTTTCTATGGGAAATGTTATAGGTTGTTTTTCCGTTATCCAGGGTGTGGGCTGCATCAAGTTCTTCATGTGTCTATCAAGAAAACGGCTACCACATTTTCCATAATGTATCTTAAAAGCAAGTGGACGTGGTAGTTTATTGTAAGGATCTCGATAATAATCACGAAAGTTTTGACAATCTAAATAAAAATTATCAATTTCGTGTAAAGTTGCATAGTCAACTATGGATAACCCAATTCGAGGAGCAAAATTGATTAAAGATTTACGTTGATTTCGAGAACTCCGCGAAACAAGAACCATATCAACTTCTGGTGTAGAAATTATCATTTTTATTGTTTTTAATAATTTATTAGTTGTAAATTTAGGAATTTTTTATGATATACAATTTGATGAATATTTAAAATTTGTCTGTAATAATTGTTGTTCATTAAAGTAGCTATGACATTTAATGTTACTATAAAGCTCATTCCCAACTAACATATTACTTGTTAGTGGAATTTGTTATGATATTCTTATAGAAAATGTATAAAAATGTAGATATTTGGAAATTTTCTCACAGTAATTTTTGTACTGATTACACAGTGATTATCATTTATAAGTATTTGCTTAATATTTTAAATCTAATTATCCAATGCTGTATTCAATCGCAAATCTGTAGCTTGCATTGAAATTGGCGGTGTTCTCTTTTTTATTCATGGTTTTTTTTTATATTTTTTTTTGCATTAAAAACGCATAGGCGGGCAACAGATAGTGGGCCGCTTTTTTAATCGAAAATGAGTGTTTGGTTTTCTGTTGTTTTCGTGTGCGTTCGAATTAGCTTACCTAAGTAAGTTTCTTATTTAAATATTAAAAATAATATTAAATTTTTGTATATACTGTATTTTGAAATTATTTTATTTTATTTATTTGTGCAGGGTTCGGGTATGATTAAAGCCGGATTTGCTGGTGAGCACATTCCCAAGTGCAGATTTCCAAACTAGTATGATTTCTAATTTTTTTTTTTTTACTATTTTCTTTTATTAATTTTACTTCGATTTTCTAGTGTTGGTCGTCCCAAGCATATACGAGTTATGGCTGGTGCGTTGGAAGGTGATCTGTTTGTTGGGCCAAAGGCAGAAGAACACCGCGGCCTACTTAGCATACGTTATCCAATGGAACATGGCATTGTAACTGATTGGAATGATATGGAACATATCTGGGGTTATATTTATAGTAAAGTAAGTTAAAATTAATTAAAAAAAATAATGTTGCTTAATTATTTTTTGTATAAACTAAATTTTAGGAACAATTATCAACATGTACTGATGAACATCCAGTATTGCTGACAGAGGCACCTTTAAATCCACGTAAGAATCGTGAAAAGGCAGCCGAATTCTTTTTTGAAGGTATTAATGCTCCTGCTCTTTTTGTATCTATGCAAGCAGTATTGAGTCTGTAAGAAAACAAAAAAACTGTTATACTTGAATACACATTTGAATTTATTTAATGTTTTTTTTAATAGATATGCTACGGGTCGTGTCACGGGTGTAGTGTTGGATTCTGGCGATGGCGTTACACATGCTGTTCCTATATATGAAGGATTTGCTATGCCCCATAGTATTATGCGTATTGATATTGCAGGACGCGATGTGTCACGGTACTTGAAGACACTTATTCGAAGGGAAGGTTTTCATTTTCGTACTACAGCTGAATTTGAAATTGTACGTTCTATTAAAGAAAAAGTATGCTATTTGGCTACCAATCCCCAAAAAGAGGAATCAGTGGAAACTGAGAAATTCTCCTATACACTACCAGATGGAAAAACATTAGAAGTGTGTAACTAGAAAAATATTACTTTTTGTTAGAACTATAATAACACTCGTATTTTTAGATTGGTCAAGCTCGCTACAGAGCACCCGAAGTACTTTTCCGGCCTGATTTATTGGGTGAAGAATGTGAGGGCATACATGATGTTCTAATGTATGCCATTGAAAAATCAGATACGGATCTCAGAAAAATGCTTTATCAAAATATAGTATTGTCAGGTGGTTCTACTCTATTTAAAGGGTTTGGTGATCGTTTGTTATCTGAATTAAGAAAGCGTTCATCTAAGGAACTGAAGATTAGGGTAAGCAATTAAAGGTTTATAAAATATGAATGTATATAACATGATTTCTTCTTGTTTAGATTGCCGCTCCTCAAGAGCGTCTCTACTCAACATGGATGGGAGGCTCCATTTTGGCCTCACTTGACACTTTTAAGAAAATGTGGATTTCTAAGCGGGAGTATGAAGAAGACGGCCAAAGAGCTGTGCATAAAAAGACTTTCTAGAGCAATAATACTAATTTTTAATTTTTGTATAATGCTTGTGTTTTTCCTTATCACCTTTTTTATTTTTTAATTTAAAATATTTCCTTTAATTTTAAACAAATTTCAGAGTCATATATTTTGCATGTTAGCTGGAAACGTGGCAAATGATTTCTATATTTATTAAATTTTTGTCTTATTGTGTAAAAAGGCAAAGCTAACGGCTTTAAAAATTAAAAGCTTACTTTCATATATAAACAAATAACTTTAATAAAATCAATTATTAAAGATAGAAAATCGTAATGTTTATCTTGTGTGTAGTGAATGCACTGGTGGGCTATTTTTTTTTTTTAATAAAAAGTTGGTGCTTTAAATTTTTTTTTTAAGTTTAGTTTTAAGTTAATTAAGTTTAACCAGTTTTAACTTATGTCATTAAAAATTCTCAGATAAATTTTCCTTCAATCGGTAATAAAGTATAACAAAGTGACATACTTCATTAGCTGATTTATTTTTACTCTGAAGCAGCATCTCAAGGATAAAACAGATTCCGATATATTTATCTGCTTATATTCATTCGCTCTTAATGTTCGATTTTGTATATTTTGAATGATAATTGTGTAACCTATTTTTAGGGATGACTAATTAGATGCTGTTTATGCTAACTTACAAGTAATGCTACATACGTTGCTTGTTCTTGGTTTTTTTTTTTTTTTTTTTTTTTTCAATACAATTATGCCAACGAACCAATCATTTGAATTAAGATGAGCTGGTTTTGATTGCAATCCTATTGGAAAAGACATTTTGAAGTGCATAATTATATTTCGACTGTGTTTGACATTGTACTCCTCCTAAACGGCTGGACCGATTTAATTGAATTTCTGTATATGGCTTTGGGTCACGCCTTGGAAGGTTTAGCGTCACAAATCCGCCCGTCAATTGGCGCTGCAATCAGTATCTGACTTATTTATCTACTACCTGTCTTTACCCGGTTTTGCAAGGTTCTTTACTCTATGATTATGATTTCTCTGAGTAAGAAGATCGAATATACAAACATTTTATATTTTACTCTAAACCCAACGTATATTTTAATCAAAAGAAAACTTTGCCACGCCCATTACTAAGCCTACTTTTTAAATTTATCTCAAAACGGAGAACGGCTAAGCCAATTTGGCTAATTTTTTTCTTATATGTTCAGAACAACCCAACAGGTTTTTATGAAAATAATTTTCTCAAATCGGAAAACGACTCGTTTCAGACCGATTTGGGTACTTAATTTTTTCATTATATGTTCGGCATAACCCAACTTATATTTTTCTTCTCTTTTTAATTATTTTTCAAACAAACAACAGTTGCCGGGTCAGCTAGTAGTCATATACTGGTATATATTTTTTAAATAATTATGCTCTTTTCCAAAAAAAAATTTACGTTAAGTTAAAATTTATGGGCCATAATCATAGACAGAGTAAAGTCGGTATCTTTTTAAAATATAATTCTTATGAAAAAAGTCAGTTTTTAATAAAAGCCTGCTTTTTTGTGACTATGATTATGGCCCTATGACAAAATTATGTAAAAAAAAATGTCGATAACGTTAACTTTAAAGTCTACGTTAATTTTTTGGATAAGGCGGTTAGTTTCTTATTTTATAAATTTTACTTTAAAGTCTATTTAAATTTTTTTTTGAATAGAAAAGCTATAAATTATTTTTTTTTAATATTGTGTTACGTATTTGTGAGTGTGATTTTATTTAGGTTTTTTCTCGCGTTTTATTTATTATTATTATTTTTTTTTTGAATAAAACTTTATGGTGCTGTAAATCATTAGTAATCAAAAAAATATATATTATATATCTGGAATCAAATATCGCTTAGTAAACTTGAAATTATCAAATACTGTAAAAGTAGACTTTAGTTTTTTTTGTTTTTAACTTGTAAAAACTATACTAAAATGTTAATTCAGAAAGTAGTATTAAGTGAGCAAAAAAAATTTATAACAAAAATGGACATGATCTTATCTTACAAAAAAACGAACTGCTGTAGGAGTAGGTGTGCTTAAGGAATGTAATTTGTTTGCCTTGAGGGTTCACATAAATTTTTTTTTAATTAATTGTTTTTGTATTTTGCTGTTGTTGTTAATATTTCATTCATCTGTAACAATAAGGAATAAGCGCTTAAGTCGACTTGTTAAATATTAAGGTTCATTGATGGTAGTGGGATCTATTCCAGATTTAAAAAGCTGGCAATAAAGTCAATACCATTTGTAGTCTTCTAAAATAATTTAATAAGACATAATCGGTTTTTTCAAATTGCCACAGATATTAGGCCTGATTATAAGAGTCTTTATGTTGACGAAAACAGCGATATATGTTTTATATAAGCTTGTCGTGAATTCTACTACGACAACGACACTCGTAATTTTTTTTTATATAAATAAATTATTTTTCTGTTTGGTTGTTTGTTTGTTCGCTATAGAAATTTTTAATTTCCAACAGATGTCTCTAAAAATTTGATACAAAGTTTTTTATGTGTAAAAAAAATTATATTTTTCAATGAATTTTGTTAAGATTTAATTCACATATAATTTTTATATTCCTAAAATGGTCCTCCTATACTTTTGTATGGCTCACGCCCACTTTCTTATAAAAAATTTTGCTTTATTCTTTAATAATGAAAAACCCATTCTTATAAAAATATGTTAATATATATATATTTTTATCAGCCACGCCTACCTTTACACCCACTTTTTTTATCAAAGTAATTTAAATTTCTTCTTCAATAAATAAAAATCAATTTTTCGTTCAAACGAAATAATTTTGTTTTGCTTTTCAATGATGAAAAACTTGTTTTTAAATTTAATAAATATAAGAAAATATTAATCTTTATTTGTGCTTAATTCCAGAAATTGTGTTGGTTTTAAAATTTATTCTTTTACTCATAATATAGGTATGCTATCCCCTTCAGTACTTATTGTACTGAATAAATAACTCATGAGAATATCATGAGTAAAAGAATAAATTTTAAAACCAACACAATTTCTGGAATTAAGCACAAATAAAGATTAATATTTTGTTAAACTTTTAAACTCCAAATAGAAATTATTACATATATAAATTTAATATATTTATATGCTTTCTATAGTCCTAGAAAAGACCGTCTTAAATTTATGTAATGGCCACGCCTTCTTTTCCATAGAACAAAAATCTAATCTTTAAGAACCCAACCCATTCTTAATGCTTAGATATTTCTTATTTAAAATTTAATACTTTTCGTATCTACTACGCCTACCTTGACGCCCACTTAAAAAATGTTTTTATTTCTTTTTCTAAGACTAAAAATAATTTTTGTTTTCCACACTGCAACGAATATTGGCATGCACTTTTTTTGTCTTCGCCACGCCTATTTTTACACGCGCTTTTCCACAACATTTTTTTGGATTTGTTTTCAATGATAAAAAGCCTTTTTTTCAATGGTGTGCTGGGAAGTTTCATACATACGTACTCTGTACTGCTATCAAGTTCGTCATATACATTTGTAATAGCCGGCCACGCCTTCTTTTTAATAGAACAATTTGGTTTGGTTTTTTTCTTTTTTTGGTGTGTATTAGTCTATTTTTAATGGAAGTCTCTGAAATCTTAGACATACTTTAAGGAAAGTTGCCATATGCATTTTTTGCTAATGACCACGCCCACTTTTTAATAAAAAAAATTAAAATTATTTTGTTTATTGATAAAATAATATTTTTTCACTGAAATTTTCTGTACAAAATTTCAACTCATAGAGTAAGCTGCCGGGCAAAGCCGGGTGAAAATAGTTAAATGTTTGTAGATATAAAATTTTAAGAATTAGAAATTGAAGCCATATTATTTACATATATATATGTTTGTAATAAAACTCAATTAAGAATGCGTTAAAAAAGAAAACGATGATTTTAACTTTAAATTGTTTGCATCCGTCAATTCGTGGGAGGTTTAAATTTTATATTTATGAATGTGCGTTGCGACTGTTTTCATGTTGCATAAAAGAAAAACTCATATGCTGTTTGTTGGTTTGTTAGCTATAGAAAAAGCTTTCTGGGAAATCTTATATTTAGGGAAGGTCGCCTTATACTTTTTTTATCTGCCACTTTTGGCTTAACTTTTCAATACACAAATTTAAATTGCTTTTTTAATCTAATACTGTGTTAATACGAGTAATGATTAAAGAAAATATTTTTTGCTTAATAAAGTTTAGGGGAAGTAACCCTAAGAAAAATTGCTTTTTAAACTTTTAGTAAGTAAAAATATTCTATGGTTGTTGTAAAAAATGACACAAATAATTATAACGTTTTAGAAATTGTCTTTATACAACAAAGTGTTTTATTTCCCCGGGAAAAACCGGGTACAGGCAACTAGTCGATTTTTAGAAAAATTAAAATTGACAAAGAAAACTTTATAATTCAATTAAATTTTCATTTAATTTTTTTAATTAAGAAAAAATATTATTGAGTAGCAATGAAAGGCATAATTGTACGATTCACTAGGTCATAAAATCATGCATACTAGTGGAAACATATAAATGACTGCTGGGCTGGGAGGGCTAATTGCGGCATTAAAAACCAATCAAATTTCCATTTAAATTGCACTAAAATTTTAAAAGCTAGGATGGCCTTTAGATTTATTAGAATTTCAACAATATACCTACTTTTTTAGTCTTACCTGTAGTTCTCGAGATTTAGCATTTCATAGAAAAAAGAGTTTGTTATATCGAATAATTAGCAATAACTGGCGAACTACTTTTTTTTAATTAAATTTACAAAAATACCTGAGGATGGGGAATAAAAAAACCTTTAAATTATTCTTAACTTGATTTTTTGTAGCTCTTATAGTTTCTGAGATATTCAGAAAGTTGTGTCAAAACAAGTAAATTAAAAATTTTTTTTTTTAAATTCATAAAAAATCTAGAATTACCAAATTCTTAAATTAAGTCTTAAATAATGATACCAGCATATGATTTAAGCAAAATGAGTTATATAGCATTAAAATTTTTTTTTAAATTCTAAATTTTTTTACAGTTTAGTGGTGGCGCCTAAAACCCTATGCCGTACAATGTTTTTAACAAGTGCTATCACTAAATCGTGGATTTTAATGAAGTAAAACTCATTTTGTTTGCCTTATTTCTAGCTATCAAATATAAAAAGAAAATTTAAGATTTTTCTTTATTTTACATTTTTGATGAATTTTTTTAGAAAATATTTTTTTTTAATTTTCTTAAACAAAATTTGTTTTAACAACAAAACTTTGTGAATATCTCAGAAACTGCTAGAACTACAAAAAATTGTTAATAGTTAAATTTATAATTATATCCTGAAGAAGCTACAAAAATTGGAGCGAAATATCGATATAAAAATAAATTTTTGAAAAATAAGACCTCAAGCGTAACAAAATACCCATATTATTTAAAAGAAAAAGGTCAAATAAAACTAACTAATAAATTGTTAATAATATAATTTAAAGCTTATTTTATACCCTATCCTTAGGTGTTTTTATCAGATCACTAAATCCAGAGCTAAAGCAAATTATATGACGTAACCTTACATTTTTGCTATGTAACAATAAATCTCAAGATTATAGCAATTGGATTTATAGCAATTGGAGCTTACTATCAAAGGTATTTGAATTGGCATCTAAGAAAAAAAAAAATTATAATCCGACCTCAAGCTTCAAAAAACTAACCGTTTTAATAAACATAAAAAAATATAATTTTGTGGGCCAGTGTTATGTTACACACATACTTTAAAAATCCTGGGCTTTCAAATTGATTGAATACTAGACCTAAGTCGGAACGAAATCACTTAATTGAACGAAATGATCTGCTACTTTTATTAAATCTTGTTCAGTCTTTCATTCGTTCGTTCTTATATTTTAAACAAAGGCTTGTGGTTCCATTACGGCTTCATTATAAAAGCAATTTGCCAATATTATTTATATAATTTATTATATATCTTTCATAAATTCGGATCACAATCTTTGTTTATTTTGTTTTTATATAATTTTTTGTCATTTTTTGTTAGCCTTTGTTAACAAATGATCGATTAAATGAACTTGAACGAAAAAGACCGGCCACTAAAACGAATTATGTATTTGGCACAGGTCTATTGAATAAATTTTATTTTAAAGAAAATATTTGTAAAATCAGTAGTGCGATTCAGTAACTTTTATTACCAACATTCGTATCGATAAAACAAGTATAACGATATTTTAACGATTTCGGTATTCGGTACGACAGAAATCATTATACTTGTTTTTTCGATACGAATGTTCGTAATCAAAGTTACTGAATCGGACTACAGAGAATTTTTTCGTATTAAGAAATTTAGGGAAAAAAACTATCATAATTGGTCTGAGCGATTTTGAGCTCAACATGTAAAGTTTTTTATGACCTGCAAAGCTTTTTGATTCGCCTGAAAATGTAAGATTTTATTTATTTCTAAGTCAATGTAAATGGAAACGCAAGCTCCGTTCGCATAATTGTATTCAGCGAAACTTTCGTTAGCATTTAGCTGAACAGGCCCTTGATCTTTGTTTTGAATAGTTGTTACTTTTAAGCCCAAAAACTTTTTAAATAAATAAAAATAACAAAAGTTAAATGTTTTGTTTTAACAAAAGCAATTTAAAGATTTGGTAACAGCAATAAACTCTGAACTACCATGAGGGCTTTCTTTATGTCCAACTATTGAATGACTATAAAAATTGTAAAGCCATAAAATTGAAATTGTTAATTTTTCTTTCAAAAAAAATATTGTTAATGCGTTTTGCGACAATTTTTTTTATGAACTTGAAACTTCTGAAGCTGATCTAGCGTAAAATAAATTAGAAAAAGATACATAACTTGGCTTAGTAACTAGCGACTGCTTAAAAAAAAAAACAACCTGAAAAATGTAATATTATTTAAGGTAAAAAAAGTTAAATTTGTTTGTAACGAATATTAAATGCCCTTCATCAGATAGATCTTGTTTTTAAATAATAAATTACTTGCTGGTTTAAATGGTTCCTACCAATGCTTTTGTATCCTAACTAATTTATTCTAGTTAAAAAAGGGCGGAGCTCGTCTAAGTGCAAATACTCAGAAGTTACTTTGTATTATTTAAAATTTTTTTTTCATTTTCCATATCACCCAGTACTCTTGCTTTGAGGGATTTTACCGGCTTCTGGACGAACCATTAAAGAATACGGGATGGGACACACACCATTTTAAAGGGGAAGTCATCTAGATTTTTAATCTACCGCCCAAATATTCTGCAAATATTTTGGATTATTTTTAAAAATATTCCAAAGTAATTACTGAGCATTTGGGCGGTAGATTATAAATTTGTCTAAATGTTGGTTGTATTTTTGATTTTTCTGGTTCATTACTGGAACGATCTTTTTGATTTTTTGCACAAACATTATGACTGTTATTTGTTTATATTTTCTGGTTTGTTTTTTAAACAAATCTGCAAAAATCCCACAAAAAATGGTTAAAAAATAGAGGTAGTCGCAATTTTTGACTTAAAGCTCTATCATCCAGCTGATTTTTAGTCCAGATACTATTAATGTGATGTATAAAAAGACTGTGTACTACTTTTTTTTAGTTTAAATAAAATAGGCACAAAAACAAAGCAGAAATTAATGAAAATTTAAAATTTCGGTTGTATTTTTGTTTTTCCTTGGCCATTTGGGGACCTATAGCTGTCATTTTTTGCACAGATATTATGACTATAATTTTTGATAAAATTGCATGCCACGTTTTTTTTGTTTGTTTGGTAGGTGAGACAAAATGCACAAAAAACCTACTGAAAAAATGCTCAAAAATAGAGCTAGTCGCGGGTTTTGACTTAAAGCTTAGCTATTTCTAAATCAATCTGACTGAATTTTAATAGAAAGAATTTAACAGCAACAGCTGACAGATTGCTGTACTATACTTTTCTATACGTTGCCTAGGGGCTGCAGGAAATTGATTTCAACGACTACATAGACAGACAGACAGACGAATATTGCTAAATGGACTCTGCTAGTTATAAGGATCCAGTATATATATACTTTATAGAAATTACTAACGGAATCGCCTTTCTTACTGACAGTGAAGGGTATAAAAAATAATAAGAATACAATTTTTTTTTTCATAATAAATATTTGCTACAACCTTGTCGCCTTTTTTAAATTAAATGTTTGTAAGCTTGTAAATTATTTATATTACCACTTGCTATGGTAGTGCACATGCGAGCTAATATTTCTCATAGTGAGAACCAGACCACGTAGTGTTTGATTTTATTTTACTTTCAGTCATCGCAATGAAAAGTGCGATGCGTTCGCTGAAATTCGCTTTTCTATTATAATTTTTTTTTCTTATTACTTTTCGTAATAAACAAATTTAAACAATTTTTTGTTTTGCTTAAAATTAAAACAAGTAAATTTGTGGCTCGTGTGTTATTTTAATTAATTTCTTTTTAACAAAATTAATCAACAGAAAATTTTTTTTAATGAAATAAAATAAAATCTTAAATTTGCATACAAAAAAAGTTTGTAATAATTTTTTTTATGATTTAAAATTTAAATTAAGAAAGAAAAAAATAAATACAGGCTGTATAAAAATATTAAAAAAAAAAAAATCAATTTGTGTATTACGTACGTATTGTGAGAGAGTGTTATAGTATATTTTTGTTATAAAAATAAAAAAGAAATAGAGGAGTAAAAGGGAGCTGCTGCAGGCTGTTTTAAGGGAGTAAGTAAAACTAAGCACGTGTAGTTTTTCTTTTTTGCAATTTTTTTTTTTTGATTTTATGAAATGAGTGAAGGAAATGCATTCTAATTTTGTATTCTACAGTTGGCAACTTTAATAAAAAAATTTAAATAAATATTGCTCTTCAATAGATAACAAAACGTGATGTGACAGGCGAAATATTTACAAATTTTTTATTAATTTATTTACCTAAAAACACAAATTTACAAATATATTTTTATGGAATCCAAAGTAGAAGTTGAGAAAAACTTAATTTAAAAAAAATAAATTTTTTGAGTTGTGACATTTTGTAAGTAAATGATCTATAATACGTCAAATAATTTTTTTATTACATTTAAAAAAATAATATTTTTGTAATAAGTATTTATATTTGCATATCGTCATATTACTTGGAAAAAACTCTAAGTTTAAAAAAATTCAAATTGGAATTTTTAATTGATTATGATGAACCATATTAACTTACTTGCTTTTAAAATTTTTTTTTATTTATTTTTTTTTAAATAAAAAAATATTGAAGAAAAAAATTAACTTAAAAAATTTATTTATTTAAAATATTTTGATATTGTTACGGAAAATCAAATTAGAAAGAAAAATTATCTAAAAAAACACCTTAAGAGTTAAGACACTTTGTAGGCAAATGAGTTATTTATATGTAAGTCATATAATTTTTTTATATATTTTTTAAAGCTCAATTAATTTTAAAAAATGTATAGTTTTTCAATAAAAATTTACATTTGATATCGTCATATGTCTCGAAAAAAGCCCTAAAAATAAAAAAAAGCTAATTTAAATTTTTTATTGATTATCTGTTTCTAAAGTTTTCAGTTACCTTGATCTAGATGTAAACTTTAATTTTATAAACTTGTGTTATCTATCGAGAATATTTCAGCCGTTTGTTAGAGTTTCATTCATAAATTTAAATTTCAATTTAATTGAAATGATGATTTCAAAATTTAATTTAGTTTTAATTTAGCTCTGCATTTGTTGCACAAAATTATAACTTAATTAAATTATTAAAAACCTGCAAAGTTAAGGTAAACTATTTGAATTTTATAATTTTGAATTAATACTTTTTTTCAATACAAATTTCAGTTCATAAGCCTACTTCAAAATGAAAGAAAACGAACCTCTGCACGACAAGTCATGCCAAACAAATATCGAAATCGTAAATGCTGAACAGCACAACAGATTAATCAATGATGCCAATGATCAGCCCAAGTTAAATGGTCAATATCCACAAGAAACCTCAAATAATGTCAATTCAGTGGCAGCACAGAAAATATGCAGCAACAAAAAATGTAAAAGTAAAGGCAATTTATTGCCAGAAATTCATATTGAAGCGCCTTGTTGTCGAGATATACATGGCAAGGAGCCTCCAGATGGAGGTATGCGAGCATGGTTGGTCATGGTTAGTGCATTCCTTTGCAATGGCGTAATATTTGGCATTATAAATACTTATGGAGTCATACATTCATTGCTCACAGATCAGCTAGAGGAGCAGGGCGATAAAGATGCATCCAGTAAAGCTGGTAAGTATGTCTATTAATGTCTATATGTTAAAGGGCTGCACAAGCATACTTGAAATGGCTTACAAGCATTTTTATTATAAAATATTCCACATGCTTGTAGTGACGTGTTTCTTTCAAGTATGCTTGTGCAGCCCTTTAGTATATATATGTATAACTTATAAATGTCTTAAGTCTCTTTAATTTAAAAGAATCAGTTTATTAATTTTTATATTTAATTGTTACGGGTAAATAATTATTTAGAGACCTGTGAATTTATTTGAGGCACTCATAAATTCAGTTTTAAATTTTTGAAACTTAAAGCTTTTTTTTTTATTTATATGCCGATATAGTTTTGTTACACGTTGGCTTATAATTAATAAAATAATTGTATTTAAATTTTTTATAACTTGAGCTTTTTTGTATTTCACGTGACGATATTTTTTTTCATGCGTTACTTTATAGTTAATAAAAATTAATTTTATTTTCTGTAACTTATGACTTTTTTAAGTTCATAGAACGATATGTATTTTATTTAAAAAATCATTTTTAAAATTATAACATTTTGCTTTTAAAAAATTTTTTCTAAAGTTTTCATTCATAGTGAAAATTTTTTAAAATAAATTTTATATATCAGGAAAAGGGAAAATAATTCGCAATAATGTCTGGCTATACATCAAGTAAACTCTTAAGTTTCATATTAAAAATTAACGGCGAGGCAATCCTAACGGCAGAATTTATATTTTTATTACTTCTCTTACGGTAAAAGTATTCACTTGTAGAAATAAAAAACCATTCACTTCTCTTAACGTTTAATTATTTTATTAGTCTATGGCAATAAGAAAAATTTAATTTAAAATAGTTTTTCAGTAAAACAATATTAAATTTCCAAATTCACTTTGAAAAATTGAATCCTCTCATAAAGAGTTCAATCACTTCCTTGCACATTTTGAAAACAAATTTATTTAATAACAAAAAATTATACTTTGTCTACCGAAAAAATATTTTTATTTAATAACGAACTTTTTACATCACGACAAATACTAAAAAAAGGTAAAGGGTTATTCACTCGAAGTGAATATAAGTCAATCACTTATTGACTGCCCAGTATTTGACTTCGGATTTAAGTGTCATTTGAACTTTAAATTCCATTTAGATATAAAATTGAGTTTCTAACAATAAACTTAAATTATATTTAAGTGGCCAGTCTTGGGCATTTAAAGTCCACTTAAGTTGCACATATTAAACATCTGATTTTGACAGGTCATACAAAAAAGGTTATTGTGCTTAATTTAATAAATATTTATAATAAAAAACAATAAATAATCATAATAAAAGTAATACAAAAACAAACAAGTAAAGAATAATAATTAAAATGAGTTCGGATGAAGAAGACATGAATGACACTGAAATCTCTGAAGTAAATATTAATTGGATAATTATCATTAATTTGTGACAATTCATGATGCTGCCACACTTTTGTTGCAAATAAATAAGAACAATCAGTTAGGACTGAAAAACTGAAACTGAATTTATGTGCAACTTAAAAAATCAACTAATTCTCGATTTAAATACGAAGTCAAAAATTGAGGGTTAATTTTAGAAGAAAAATATGAAAACTCGTCACACCCGAATTTAACTTGTTTTTAATTAGCGCTGACTTTTTTTTTTTTAAGTGGACTTATATCACTTTCAAAAATAACAGTTTATATCTATGTGTACATAACCCTCATTTACTCTAAATGATGAATAATTAAAAAAAAAAGAAACGGAATTTCACAGGAAAACCAATTAAAATTGCTGGCTTTCTCAGAAGGAAAATTTTAATTTGATTTTGAAAAGAAGTAAAAAAAAAAGTTGAAAAATATTTTTTTAGAATATAAAATAAAAGAATTTTTAGAAAATATTATTAGTAAAAAACGAAATTTTTGTTTTTCAATTATGACACTATTAAAGTGAATGAATGATGTGTAAGAAGTGTCTCAGTAATAAAGCATTTTTTTAATTTAAAATAAAAACACGGGTTTTTTCACAGAGTTGTGATTTTTTTTAATTGGATTGTAAAGTAGACAAGGTCCCATTAAGTATAAAATAAAATAGCTGCCCGGCAATGCGTTTAATTCAGTCAATAAAAATTTTTGGAAAAAAATAATCTTCTCTGATAAAGCAAAATTCAAATCTCAATGGGACTAACAAAAACCCAAAACGAACGGAATTTGGTTGGGCCTTACTTTTTTGAAAATTCATTACAGCAACATGATAATGAAGTTCTTGTGCCCTCCCCAGATTTATTCCAGCATGAAAGGAGAAGTGCTCTCTTTCAGGGATACCCTATATTTTTAAATATGTAGGTATTTGTATTTGTAAGTCTGGCTCTTCTTTTTCAATTGCTTCACTTTAATAGAATTAATTGATAACATTTAATTGAATTACAAACACATTTTTTTCTGGCTTGAATTTGCAGAAAAAAATAATAAAAAAAAATAAGTTTGCAAGTTTGTAGCATGAATATCTCTAGTTTCAATTTCTACTTTGTTTAAAGTATGTGTGCGTGTGCGTGTGTGTCTGTGTGTAAGTATCAGTTTAATTGATCAAAATATAAAAACTCATATTTCGCTTTTTTCCTTTTGAAGATGATGAGGTGCCTTTTATTTATAATAAAATTAAAATGAAAAAAAAAAAAAAATTATAGAGTCGGTGTTGTTGAACAGTTCTGCGTGCTAAATGTGCATAAAATATTAAAAAAAAAAAAAATTATAGCATAAGAGACGGTATAAAAAATGAATGAATGATAAATACCAGTAAAATGTTCGTTCATATTTACTGAGGCAGAAAGACAATATTCACACAATACGGGTTTGGGTGTATAGAATTTCATTTGCATTTTCCAGCTTAAATCTGTTATTGTGCTTGGAATTTAGGTGTTGTCGTTACCATTAAAATTATTTGCAATTTGGCTAAACCGAATTTTATATATAAGCTGTTATTTTTGAAATTGGCATAAGTCCACTTAAAAAAAAAAAACATTTGATAGCGGTAATTTTAGTAAGTTATAGACAACATGTAATTTTTTTTAAAGTGGACTTATATTACTTTCAAAAATGATATCTGTAGTGCCATTCAATAACTTTTATTACGAACATTCGTATCGAAAAAACAAGTAAATATAACGATATTTAATCGAATTCGGTATAAAGTAACTTTCCGATAAAAATCGTTATTTGCAATGATTATTTATGTGCTGTTAGCTTCTTCGCAAACTTTGAATATTTTTGTCGGAAAATTACTGAATATCGAATTCGATAAAATATTTTTTCTCTATACGAATGTTCAAAATAAAAGTTACTGAATGAAGGTATACTAAACCAGAAAGTTAGACCAGGACCACACACAGCAAGTTTATGTACATACGTAAACGTATATACATCGTATACTTACTATAAAAATTCACAAGCATTCATACACACGTAAATAAATATTCACAAATTCACGTACAACTTGATGCTGAATTAAGTTTTTTAAGTAGATAATGTTAGTAATACAGTGCTGCCGTTGCGTATACAATTACAGAATAACATTAAATGTGTAACTTTTTTCTTTTACTCAAAGTTTTGTAAGACTAGAACCACACACAGCAAGTTTAATTGGGCAATTCTTTCTCAATTCTCTTTTAAAATTGTCCTTTTGTCCACACACAAATTTTTTGTTGCGGAAATTTTAGTATTCTTATTTAGTTATTCATTCAGCCTTCAAGCTACTTGACTTTTTTACATCTTTATAAATGATACGAAGAGAGAACAAAAGGGAATTGCTGAGTACCAGCAGGTTTGTACCAATTTCCATTTATCTTACCTCTCTCGCCTACAAAATCAAGAATTGCCCAACTAAAATTGCTGTGTGTGGTCTTGGTCTTAAGAATACAACACAAATGCCTATAAGCGTTGCCACCTAGCAATATTTTCATCACTCATGTTTGGGCCTATTATATTCTTATACTTTTTTTTTTTCTTCGCTTTGCTTTGCAAGCTTAGTCAAGCGTAGGTGTCAAAACAAATTTTTAGGTACAGTTATTTAGCTGTATACAGAACGTTAAAATGAAAACAATTTTTTTCTTCTTTTTTATTTACCAATAAAGGGTGTCTCAGTAAGAGTGCACTTTTTCATATCATGTTGCAATAAATCGATTATTTTGGTAGGTGTCACCGTCTTGCTAAAACCACATATCGTTCAGATCAAGGCCATAATCACTACGTTATCACCAAGCCATTCACATGCAAATACGCTTCATCGGAGAAGATAAGATGGCTTTTTTGAAAAATTGCCATTGACTTCACTTTGCCACAGTACAATTATAACAATTTTGCTTTTCCTTAAAACGCTTACCTTTTCAAAATCACAATAAACAAACATATGTGACAGCTGTCAAATTTCAAAGCTGCCACTAACATACAAAACCAAAAATAGCACTAAATTTAAAAAGTGCACTCTCACTGAAACACCCATTACATGTGTATGTGTGCATGTAAGCATGCATGTATGAGTGTAAATAATAATATGGAAATGTCTACTACTGACCTACTTACAATGACTGCTGCACTGTACTGCACTGTCTAGCTGTCTGATAAAAAAAAACAAAAACAAACTAAGAAGACTTAAAAGTGCATTTGGCTTGCTGCATATTAATCATTTACTTTAACAAGTTCCGCAATTTGATATTCATTCAAATGTATTTGATGGAAATTTGAGATTTTCAAGGAATAAAGTTAAACTATTTTTCACGAATAGTGAATATAATAACACAGGTCACTCACATACACTAAAGCAATTGTTTAGCACTCATATATACAAACAAGCACACGCATGATTAATTAGAAATCAAGTAATTTTTTTTTTCAGCAGCCCTAGAATTGTTTTGAAGTGTTATAAGTCGGTTAAATAGCGGTTATTTTTTTGTACTATAAGATTGTTTCTGTATTTAAAAAATATTTTGCGGCAATTATTTTGGACTTATAACACTTTTAAAAATAACAGTTTACAGAAACCAGCAAAATAATGTAATTGTGAATAATAAATTTAATATCGAAATACTAGAGGTGTGAGGTGGCTTCAGCTAATTTCTCTGATAAATAAAAGTAAAATATGGCAGACAACTTAAATTCTGCTTTGCCGACTCTTACACTGAGCCAAAAATCGTTTTGCAACTTGACACCATCATTCCGTTGTTTATTTTATTTTAACAAGAGCTAACAAATCGACAACGGTTGGTTGTCAACTTAGCAGAAAAGCTACGATTTTATTTTTTTGCTAACCAACATTGTGGAATTGACAACAAGTATTGTCAACTTGGCAATGCAAGTTGTCATTTCAACAACCATATGCTAGCATTTTAACACCAAATGGTGTCATTTTGACATCAGGTAGTGTCGAATTGACATCATTTGAGTCAGGAGTTTTATACTTTTCCCTCCACCGATAAATGAACACTTTTTTTTATGGACTTGCTGTGTATGAATTCTAAAATTGTTTGAAAAATATTTTGTATAAACGGGACTTTCATAGACGACACTTCCTTAAAATTTATTTCTGGCATTTCTAATGTCTTATGCGATCGCTTTTTTAAAGATTTTTGTTTCGAATAGAAATAGCTACCCTACCCCTGCCCCCCATAAAAATAAAATCTTATGCAAAAAATATGTTGTATTGCTTTTGCATTGGCAAGTTTCCATTAAACAATTTTTAGTTTTTGGTTAAAAAAAAAAAAAAAAAAAAAAAAAGATAAATAAAAAAAGCGGAAAAGTCGCACAATCATTACCAAAATGTATGATGAAATTTTCATGAATGTTGGCTACCACAGCATGTACGATTATATGTGAGTCTCTGGGTGTGTGCTTGTTTGTTTTTGTAGTGGCTGCTTGTATCAACAAATCTATTCAATATCAAGGATTATTTTGACATTGACCGTTAAATTTGAAATTGAATGAATTATTTGTGTTTTTATTAAAAACAATTAAAAAAAAAAATCAATGAATCGATGTCATGTAAAAAATAAAATGAAAATCTCTTTTACAATAAAAAAAAAAAAAATCGCAAAGTAGAGATGCTAAGCTAAGTGAGTGCCTGCCAGCTGATAATCTTTTCCGTTTTTGCGGGTTAACTTTTCGCTTTAGATTACATTTCTAGGCGTTCCTATTGCTTACATATTTTAATTCAGAAATTTATAGCTCAGACAGATTACAAGTTAAGAAAATATTTAATCAGTTTTATGAAGTTAAAAGTATGCAAATACAACAAATATTTGTACACCTATTTTTCATTATAATTCTTATCAAATTGTAGCAAAATAAAAATAAAAATAAAAATAATATAAATACTATTTTTCTAACCTACATAAACATATTTACTATCACTCATACACATGCATAAAATCAAGAAACTAATTGCTTTTAAATATATTAAGTTGACTTGTTGTCAGCAATTATATAGCTCAATATTTTTGTTATTGTGCTTTAGAAAGGGGTACAGGTAACCCTCCTATAACGCGGTACTTCTATAACTTTTGGTTGTTGAACGGACTAAGTAGCAACTGCCTTATAAAATATTATTAAAGCGGGTTTCACATTATAATACAGAGTATTAACATTTTCATTAGATCGAGTGGGACCAAAATCAGATGCAAATCAAATAGACTGTCAAAAAATCTAAAGGAAAATATTTTCTGTTTTCATACCATCACACTTCAAATAATATACAAAACGCGGCAAATAATTTCACAGTTGATTTCTAGTTTTTTCTTTGGTTGCTTGTACAAAAGCAACCCTGATAAAATGAGCAGCGTGATAGCTTAGAAAAAATTCTAAAAATGACAAAAACCATAATACTGCCAAAAATACTTAAGTATTTCGCCACACTCACCACACTTGGTTAACATTTTATTTTTACACTATTGGATTTTTACTTAATACACGAATTTTTGACATGTATGTATTAATACTAAATATTAAGGTCTGAAACCTGCTTTAGGAACAAATGAAGGAAAATTCAATAAATTTTTATTTTATTAAAAATTAAAATTTTATTTCTCTTTTTAGCACTTGTGGGTTCTCTTACAATCGGCACAACATTCCTTTTGTCACCGGTAGCTGGCTGTTTAACGGATAAGATAGGCCTGCGCTTAACCACATTAACTGGCGGCTTGTTATCATCAGGCGGTTTGCTGCTTTCATCTTTGTTTACTCAAAATATAGGCGCTTTGTACATCACTTACGGTTTAATGTTTGGCTTTGGCGCTGCTTTGGCTTACACGCCAACACTTGCCATTTTGGGACACTATTTTAAGCGTTATTTGGGCAAAGTTAGTGGTTTTGTTACTGCCGGATCCAGTGTGTTCACCGTTATTTTGCCACCTGGCTTAGATTATTTAATTAAAACCTGTGGCCTGGAAATGACCTTAAGAATAATGAGTCTGGTTTCGGCTTTCATAATCGTTTGTTCATTCGTTTATAAGCCACTGCATCCGCCCCCAGAGCCCCCTAAAAAGAAGCCAGGACGTTCAAAGGCTAATATGATTGTGCGTTCCATTATAAATGTGGAGATTTGGAAGAAAAAGAAATACGTAATATGGGCCTTGTGTGTGCCTCTGGCCCTTTTTGGTTATTTTGTGCCCTACGTGCACATGATGAAATTTGTGCAGAATGTATTTCCGGGCAGAAGTGAAAATCTGCCAGTGATGTGTATTGGTGTTACCTCTGGTCTAGGTCGTTTGATTTTCGGAGCTTTAGCCGATATGCCAGGTGTAAATCGTATTTATTTGCAGCAATTGTCACTGTTGTGCATTGGCTTGGTTACTCTGCTACTGCCACTTACCAACTCTTACATTCTGCTAATAATTTTTAGCTTAATAATGGGTCTGTTCGATGGCTGTTTCATATCACTGCTGGGTCCCATTGCTTACGAAATATGTGGCCCTTCTGGTGCCACACAAGCCATAGGCTTCCTTTTAGGCTTAAGTTCTATACCACTTACAGTGGGTCCCCCAATTGCCGGTAGAATATACGATGAAACAGGATCTTATACTTTGCCGCTGATATTAGCGGGCTTGCCACCTATTGTGGGCTCTGCCATATTATTCCTAATGCGTTTTCTTAAAGATGAGCACAACAATGAAATTGTTACCAACACTAAAGCTACCACTGCCAATGATACAAATGCCTGTGAGGATAATCAGGATGTGGAAAGAATACTTGGTAGGTTTTTACCTTTAAAAAAAATTTAATTTATTTTTAATTTTTTTTTTAAATTGAAATTTAGTTTCCAAACAAATTTCTGCTGTAAGAAATGGACATTCCAAATTTACTGCTAATGGTGATGCACCGTTTAACGAGGTGACAATAGCAACAAATGGCAAAGCAACTTTGGCTGCTTCAGGTACTGATATTAATTTATCTACTGCCCTTAAACGCTTCTTTTCCAAAATTGATTCTTTGAAATCAATTTTTAAAAAAAATGCTTGCGCTTCCCACTCTAGTCTTAGTTGCAATAGTTGTGATTTTTGTATAGAAAATTATAATTGTAATCACAATAACAATAATAACAATAATTATACTAACATTGGCTTAAATGTAAATGATCATACGGCCTTAATTTTAGCCAATGGTGGCTTATCAAAATTGCTGAAACACAATGATCAGCAGTTATTTGATCAGCCCAGTACAAGTAGCCCCTCAGCATTTATGGAACAAACCCAACGTCAGTACAAATATTCCATTTATTAAATTTAATCTGTTCAGCTTTTAATACAGGGCGATTAAAAGCCAAGAAAGGAATAACAAGGCAACTTTTGGACAAGAATAACTGAAAACTATTTTTAAAGTATCTTTAAGATTTGAGTTCAAATCTGCTTTTCATTTTCTCAAATTGGCTGTGGTGCCCGAGACATGCGAATATCACCTAAAAGAAGTAGTAACACGAACTGACTTGAAAATAAAATCCAAAACAAAATTTCCTTCATTGTTTTTAAATCGTTTCAATGGATTTAAAAATATCAAATCATTTCTATGCAAATTTAAGAAATTTTTTAATTTTAAAAAATTTTCTTCAAATAGAAAGAGTTAAAAATTCATCGCTACTTCCATCCAAACAAATATCTCCATAAGTTTTCAACGAAACAAGTCATATTTTGTGGAAATAAATGCTTTACTTGCGTTCAGAGAACTGCAAAAATCGCATTTTTAGTTGCTTGTGCATGTTTAAAAATTTGTATGTCTAATCAATCAAACCACACAAACGAACAATTTGATTAAATCATGTTCTAGGCACGATTAGAAATTGAGTGTTTTTTTTATAGTCTACGAATTAACGACAGAATTAACACGGTAAGGCATTTATTACAATAAACACTGAATTACAAAAACATTTTAATCGTACTCGTAAGTGTCACATAAAAAGGAGGAAATTCAATTCAGATCCAGTCACATTGTATGTATATATTTTGAGCATAAAAATAGCTTCGAAGACAAAACGATGGAGGACAGAAAATGTCCAGCTGCTTAATTTGCTTCACCGTGTTAATTCTGTCATGGAGCACAAAATACAACTCCTTCAAATTAGCTATAGAGCTTTTGCTCCTTGAAAATGATTTTTTGACAGATTCAGAACTTAAACAGCTATAACTAGACTTGGGCATAATCGTTCAATTCACCGAATCGCTTACTCGTTCATAGTTCATTTCGTACACTGTGAAATGACTTGTGACTTTCGTTTAACATTCCTTTCCTACATTGTACGATGACTTGTGACTTTCATTCACAGTAGCTTTTGTTCATGGTATTTAGCATACATCGTACTGTCATTATAATCATATGTAACTACAACTCATTAGTGACTTCAACCAAATGTGATTTTAATACGAAATGATTGCAATTTGGCGATTATATTAGTTTTATGTTTAAGCCTGCTATAAAATGTGCCTGCATTTTAACTATTTAAATCAAATTTTGGATATTTTAATTCATGCACGGCATGTCAGCACGGCATGTCAGCACGGCATGTCAGCACGGCATGATGAGAGACAGTGCAAGTATCAAAGTGCAAGTCAAAACATACCGTGCATGATCGTCTAATAGGCGCTTAAACAGTAAAAGTCAGTACAAGGCATAATTAACACGGCAAAGCAAATAAAGCAGCTGTACATTTTTTGCTCTCCATCGTTTAATCTGCAAAGCTGTCAAAATTTGTTTACATACCTATGTGCGCCATTGTTCTTGTGATCGAAATATTTAGCGTGTAAGTGATTGTATAACCGGATCTACTTTGAATTTCCTCCTTTTTATTTGACACATAAGATTAAATTGTTTTTGTAATTCAGTATTTGTTGCCACATGAGTCAGTGAATGATGAAGGAAATAATTTAAAAAATTTAAGTTTCCGAATCGTTAAATTTGCTGAATCATTCATATGAACGCCATAACCAGCTAATCCACTGACTACACCTTATAATGAATTCGGCTTGAACAAAAAGTTAAGAAAAGAACAAATTTTGTTTAATAACTATCACGAAATATGATGAAAAATTTTCATATATAACCAAATATGCAAAAATATGCACATAAGGCAAAATATGCACAAATATGCACTAAGAAATTGATGCCATTTTACTGCCCATATTCAGTGCTGTTCTGTATTCCGAATACGAGTATTTTATTCGGAATTGAAAAATTCAGCAACTCATACGATAACTACTCTGTGATCCATTTTAAGATTTTTAAAATTTTGTTTTTCTTTTATTTTGGGTGCGAAATTATTGGTAGAATTAAAAAAACATAAAAGTTTTCACATTCCACATTTTTTCAAATACGTGTGGAATACAGAACATGCACGATTGTGATTTGCAAAAATATTGCGGAAGCAAAATTAGCAATTATTGATTCCGAAATGTAGATAAATTTCTACATTTTGCTTAAATACACTTACATTTTCTCACGGAAAACAAACAAAGAAAATATACAAAATTTCGCTTTGCTTTATTTTTCGAAAATAATTTCGTTTTATTTATTTAAAATTAATTTTCTTTTTGTTTATTTAAAATTTATTTTTAATGTTAAAAAATGAAGGTGTTTTCTTTTTAGCAACAGCGAAAAAATTTAAACAATTCATTCACAATAGACAAATTTTTAATTCACAATTAAATGAAATAATTCAAAATAATGAGATAATTCTCAGGAATGAATAATAGCAATTTGCATATTGATCGATATTTCTTTCCGTTAAATTTTCCTTTCCGTGCGGAATCAATAATACGACTCATTAGCTTTAGGTGGAACTCAGAGTAGCGACAACAAACATGCATTTGCATGAAGCCCTTTGCGATGATGATAAATTAGTTTTCTTTCAATGAAATAAATTTTTTTTCGGCTTAATAAGAAATTTTTTTTGCGTATACAAAATGCCAAACCAAAACAAGGGTATTGCCAGCATCGAATATTAAAATTTGTACATATATAAAAGCCTTGATATGGGGTTCTTAGCTTAATAATTTTCTTCTTTGTATAGGGCTGCTTGTCTTTTAATATATTTTTTGTATTATAGAACTACAGAAGAGCCTGTATTTTATACGTCTTATTTAGTGTTAATTATTGGTTGCGTATTGTTGTATTTTAATTTTAATTTTAATTTTTTTTATTTTTTATTTTCTTATAAGTAAAAAAATATATGTATAATTTGCATTTGTACTTGTACCTTTAAGCACATATAGCTCATTTACTTCAATAGTGTCATAACTCAAAAAAAAATTTTTTTTAAATTAATAAATTAATTTTTTCTAAATTTCTTTTTTGATATGAGGTGAAAATAATAAAAAGAAATTTTTTAAAAGCTCTTATTTAAAAAAAATTTAAATAAATCTGCTTTTTCCGAATTACGACTTTAAAGGGCCCATTTATGACGACAGCATGCTGGCCTAATCAAGGAATTGTGCCAACTGATTGACCGTGTATGCCTGCTGGTGCAAAATCAAAATGAGTTTGATATTTTTGTGATTGCACCAGCATGCTGGTATAGTGTATTGTAAATTAACTCATTTAAAGCAAATTTTTTTTAATTGGAAAAAATTTTTATAAAAAATTCATTGATTTATATGAATCGCTGCCGTACCTATCAAAAATAAAAAGCTAAGATTATTGCAATCATTAATCTAGCAAAGGTTAAATCTAGCCTTTTTTAGGCTAGAATTTTTTCTTGCATCTAGCCTTGAAATTTATGATTTAGCCTTTTTCTCATTTTAAAAATAGCCTTTTTTCTTTTTCGCAACTTTTTTTGCGGATAGTGCGAAAAAAAATTTTTTATAATTAAAAAAAAAAAATAAAGCAAAACGGGTAGTTCATGGTCAGTGTTGCCATCTAAGCTTTTTTTTCTAGAATTTAACCTTGTTATTTTTGAGTTAGCCTCTACCTTTTTTCTTAGGCTTTTTTCATTTTCAAAAAAGCCTTAAATATGATTTTTTTTTATAAAAAAAAATTTTTCGACAAAAAATTTTTTTCGACAAAAAAAATTTTTTTTTTTAAATTATAAAAAAAATGTTTTTGCATTTTCACAAAAAAAAAAAAAATACAAAAAATTCGAATTAAAGCCAACACGTTTATCTATTCAACGCAATAGAAATCAAGTCGATATCTTGAAAATTAAGCAAGTTGTGACCAAAAAGGTAACCAGTTCTACTACTGCCTCTTTCCGGTTACATTTTACTAGAACTAATTACCTTTTTGGTCATAACTTGCTTAGTTTTCAAGATATTAATTTGATTTCTTTGGTGTTGGATAGATAAACGAATTTTTTTTGCGGATAGTGCGAAAAAATTTTTTTAATCGTTAAAAAAAAGAAGCAAGTTATGACCAAAAAGGAAAGCATGTTTAAAACGACCTTATTTTCTTTAGTTTTTGTCTTCTTGATTTTTTATAAAAATCATAAATATTATTTTGAATTTTAAACGATAGTTTTTTAACTTTTTTCGATAAATTTTTTTGTGAGTGATTTAGCTTTTTCTAGCCCTTTTTTAGGCAAATTTTGGCTTATTTTTTTTCTAGCTCCTGGCAAACGCTGATCGTGACCTAAAAAAATAAATGCTACAATAAAATGATAGAAAAATTAAATAGAGACAAAGTTGTTAAATTCATTTCGACCTCGTTTAGAAACGATCCAAAAAAAAAAATGAAGAGTGTGCCAGCATGATGTTGGGATCCTTTGTAAAATAAATGTTTTCTATTCCTTTGTAAAAAAAAAATTAATATAATTTTTTTAAAACAGAAAATTCCATTAAAGTTCTGGGGTAAAATCTGAATTCCTAAATTATGACTTTATACAGATAAATGAGCGATATGTAGTTATATACTCCTGTACTAATCACTTTTAAATAACTATGCCTTAGCGTACATTTTTGTAAATAAGAAATTCAATAAAATTAAAATTTAAAATTGTTTACGTTACATTATTCATGCTTTTTTCTTTGATTATTTATTTATTTCATTTAGTTAGTTTTGTAAATTTGTATATAAAATTTGTATATAAAATGTAGCAACACCTGCTTGCTTGCTTAGTTAAATTGAAAAAGAAAAATAAAAAAAAACCCGCTTTCCATTTGCTTTGCTAAAACCAACACTTTGTGTTCTTGTAAGTTAGTTCTTTTTTTGTTTTTTTTTTGTTTTTAATATGAAAAAAGATAAATTATATTTTTTTGTTCTTTTCTATTTTTACAGAATCACTTACCGATATATTGCCAACATATAGAGAGTGTATTACTTAGTAAAGATTTGAAATTTTATATAAAAAATACAAATCAAAAACCTGGTGTAATAATAATTAAGTGGCCTGGAAACGACAGCTGATTGTTTTTTTTTTTTGTATTTGTATTATAGTGAACTTTAAAGTCAGAATAAACAATTTACAATTTTGACCATGGTGTAATTATACAGGTGTGTGTATTAGGTAATTCGCCCCACAGCTGATTTGTTCCAAATTGTCAAAATTAATTTCCATTGACAGTCAAGTAATTTTAACTGACCTTTCAAACATTAACCCATTTTCGCCGTACCAAGTTTATGCTGTTCGATTTTCAAAAAATTTTATTTCGGGCCTATTTTTTTTTGCTAGTTAAGCAACTTTAAAACTTTGGAGTCGATAGATAGTTTTTCCAGTTTTTCCAGAAAATTGTGATAGTTATAATCACCAATGGCGGAATATGTAAAAAAAATTACAAATTTCTTACAGAGTTATGCTCTTATCCAAAAAAAGTTGACGTAGACTTTAAAGTAAAATTTATGAAAAATTTCGTTAACGTTGACTTTAAAGTTTACGTTAATTTTTTTTGGATAAGGGGGTAAATATACACGTTTTATTTATATATTATTTTTTTTTTATTATATTATTTATAAAAATAAAAACGTTTGTACTTGAAAAATTAAAATTTTTTTTTTTTTAATTTTGACAGCTTGGTAGAAAATAAATTCGCTTTAGTTATGATTTTTTTTAAATTACAACATGATTTTTGCCGTGTGTTAAAGCGATATTAAGGAGCATCTATAAAAAATGAATGCACTAGCGAATTCGCCCAACAGCTGTTTTATTCCAAATTGTCAAAATTTATTTCAATTTATAATTTGTATCAAAAAAATTAGTCCATTAAAAAAAAATAAGCTTTTCAAAGTCGCTGATGCCGCACTAAGAAATAAAAATTTCAACTAAAATTTTGATTTTTTTAACGGCTCAATAAAAAAACACGTATACGCTTATTTTGCTTATTATCAACTCCTTTAGTTTGGGCACATTACACATAATTTTAGTGTCACTCCACTAAAAAAGCTCAACTCAAAAAAGTAAAGAGGTATAAGCTTGCTCTTATACTGACTTAGAATGGGAAGAATCAAACTGGAAATTTGTGACATAATCTGTAACAAAAACCTGACGAGCTTGAGGTATTTAATATCACAAAGGTATACCCATCCACCTAAGCTCTCTTCCATTACTCGCCTCTTCCACCTAACCTATATTGTAAATGTCAAAGCTTAGTGAAAATTGATAGTCAATTCAAATTATACTCTCAACATAACTTTGGCGTCATGCTGTAGATTACAAAGAAAGATCGCAACGTTACTATCATCTACTTCACTTAATTTTATTTAGCTAAATAATTATTTTTGTATTTTTACTTATAAGCATTCAATACAACTACAGATGCAATAATGGTCCTTATGGTAAATGTGTGACTTTTTATTTAATTGTGCAATTTTAGTTAAATTTAGTTTTAAATTTAAGTTTTTCAATTATTTATTATTTAAGAAACAGTTTTCAATAAAAGTCGAGTAAGAAAAAAAAGAGAATTCAAACGAATTTTTGTGACTTATTAATCTCTACCCATCCAAATTCAATTAATTTTGCTAAAAAGTGGGCGTGGCAGGCAAAAGAGTATATGCCGACCTACCTAGCAGTGTAAATAGAGTAACAAATTTAAAAGAAATCTCTTTGAAAATAAAATTTTAAACGTAAAATTTTAAAAAAGTGGGCGTAAGTATGGTCGGTCTTTGCTTTGCTTATAAAGATTTTTATTATGGGCTGTAATAGTACCGCTTACACTAAATGCTTTTAATGTTAATTAATTAATTTCTTTAAACTATTTGAACAGGCATGTCATGCCACAAAAATTCGTCCCAGCATCTCTTTTTCCATACGCAATAGCATTTCTGTATGCATATTTCTAATAGGCACATAATCAGTCATTAAAAAAATAAGAAAATTTTTATCATTTTGAAACGATAAAAATTCCGGGCTTTGCAAAAGTTTAAGAAAATTTAACCTATTTTGAAGAGAGAAGTTTATGTACAAGCATACTTGAAATAGCTTTTACATTTATATTTTGATTAAGTGAAACCCCAAGGTTCACATATGTGTATGTCCTGTTTCTAAGCACATTAGCTTTGTATGGACATAAAAAAAATAATTTTTTAAGTTATTTTAAGACGAATTATCATGTACCGAAAATTTCATTGAAATCCGACAACTTTGAAATTCCTTGGAACTAAAAGGGATGGACCTACACTAATAAGAGAGGAATTATTTATTATGGAATAATCAGAGTCGGTTTTTCCTTAATAAAGTCTATAGATCTGACAGGTCTCGTAAACTAAAAAATGTTTTTATTAAAAGCTTTTCGCCCTTAACCAAAAAAAAAAAAAAAATTGAAATTTTTCATACATTTTATTTTAAAGTCTACGTTCAGTTTTCATTAAAAGCATTATAATTATGATTATGCCCAAAGCTAGTAAATATTTTGAATTAAAAAAAAATATTTTTCATTTCAAGTTACGTCAAAAACAATTTTTTTTTGAAAGCATTTCCACGTGACAAACATTATTGTTGAGAAAATTAATTAAATCTATTTCAAGGCCAAGTTTCACTTAAAAAAAAACACTCTCAAAATTCACTTATCAGCAGTAAAGAGGTCACTTTTTATAACAGCTGATCTTACTTAAACTTTTAATCAAACCGTCAAAGCTTTTGCTGATAAAATTGTTAAATCACCAAATAAATAAAGGGTGGTTAAATTTTAAGGGCCGATGTTGATTTTGAATAAAACACAAATTATTTAGGAAATTATTGTCATTTATTTTTATTATGATAGTATGGTATGGTTCAATTATGTATGAAATAAAATATCGACGGCACACCTCCATCCGATGGTCCAAATTTCCATTAAGCTGAGGCATAATTGAGGTTCTATGCCGTTAATGTGCCAAATTATCTCATCCTTTACCTCTTGAATTGTTGCTGGCTTATCGACGTACACCTTTTCTTTCAAATAACCCCAAAGAAAGAAGTCCAATGGTGTCAAATCACATGATCTTGACGGGCAATTGACATCGCCACCACGTGAGATAACACGGCCATTGTTTCGTTAGCTGTGTGGCAAGTGGCACCGTCCTATTGAAACCACATATCGTCCATAAAAAGTTCGTTATCATGTCACGATAGCGAACACCATTTACAGTAACTGCCTGACCGGCTTCATTTTGGAAAAAAATACGGCCCGATGATGCCGCCAGCCCATAAGCCTTACCAAGCAAGCACTCTTTGTGGGTGCATTGGTTTTTCGACAATCATTCTTGGATTATCATTCGCCCAATGCGGCAATTCTCACGCCTGAACAACGCTTGCAAATAGTGCAATTTTATTTCGAACGAGATTGCCGTTGTTCCCGATTTTCATAAGCGAATTTTGTTTAGCGATGAAGCGCACTTCTGGTTGAATGGCTACGTCAACAAACAAAACTGCCGCATTTGGAGTGAAGCTAATCCTTAAGTGTATGTCGAAACACCGTTACATCCAGAAAAACTGACTGTTTGGTGCGCTTTATGGGCTGGTGGAATCATTGGTCCGTACTTCTTCAAAAACGATGATGGCCAGAACGTTACAGTCAATGGTGATCGGTATAGAGCCATGATTACTAACTTTTTCATTCCTGAATTGAACAACCATGATGTCCAGGAGCTGTGGTTCCAACAAGACGGCGCAACATGTCACACAGCTCGTGCCACAATCGATTTATTGAAAGACACGTTTGGTGACCGCCTAATTTCACGTTTTGGAGCCAAGATCTTGTGATTTAACACCGCTAGACTACTTTCTGTGGGGCTATGTAAAGTCATTGGTCTATGCGGATAAGCCACAAACGCTTGACCATTTGGAAGACAACGTTCGCCGTGTTATTGCCGATATACGGCCACAAATGTTGGAAAAAGTCATCGAAAATTGGACGTCCAGATTGGACTATATCCGAGCCAGCCAGAAGTCATATTTAAAATGTAATGCCACAAGATTATCTTTCGGATAAATAAAATTCATGTCAATCGAGTAATCCATCGTTGTTTTATTGCAATTTAAAGTTCTATACGTCTATAAAAAACACCTTTTATTTATTGACGAATCCACTGAGGTGAAAATGATTTTCTTCGAAAATTGATTTTCATTTTCATAATAAGCCTGAAGAACTTTAACGCGTTGCTCGATTGTGTATCTTTCCATGATTCAAATTGAGTTAGTCTGAAATTGAGAAATGTCAAATGAAATGCAGAAAGAAACTTGCCGTTTAGGTTTAGTTCACATTCAACATCGGCCCTTAAAATTTAACCACCCTTTATTTAATGAGTTGCTATTTATGAGTTGTTTTTAAAAAGTGAATAACAATAGAATTTTGATTAAAAGGGTAATTTTTTTTAAACAAATTTCAATTAATTTTTATTTAAATTAAAAAAAGAAAAATATCCAAAACTACAGTACACCACAAAATTATATATTTTTTTTTTTAGTTTTCCCTAAAGCGACGAGTACTTTTTCTGATCTACGGATGTAAAAAAAATTTAAAAAATCTATTACGTCACTTTACCAAATGAAACCTTTTTAATTTAACATGATTAAAAAGAACCGAAACTCCTCAACAAATTTTCTTCTAAGTCAACTTATATACTTTGGCCCATAATCATAGTCAGAAAAAAAGTATATTTTAAGAGTAATTAAGTATATTTTGCTTTAATACGTATGGATTTTAGGTCTAATATAGACAAGTTAAAATGTATTTTTAGCGAAAAAGTCGATTTCAAATTTAAAATATACTAAAGTTGTTTTTAAATAATTTAGAAACAGAAAATCAAACAAACAAAAATATCCTGTCATAAATAAAAATTCCAAATAAATTATAAAAAAATTTTTTTTTATAAGAAAATTAAATTTTTTTTTGCATTTTGAATGCAATTCTCGAGAGGTTAAATCATGAAAAAACAAAAATTGAAAATATACAAACAAAGATTTACACCTTTTGATTTGGATGACGAGGAGTTTTTAAAAAAATTTTAATTACTTTTCAGTTTTTATTTTATTTTTAATGTCACTTTTTTATATTTTGCTGCATATGCTAGTTGAAATATTGGTGATACCCTGTTAAAGTTGATTTAACTTAAAACCTACTTTTGTTTGTTTATAAATAGTACTAAAATTTTTAGTAACAGCTTTTAATTTTTAGGTTGTTTTTAAAAAGAACCGACTTTATTGTTTGACTCTGATTTCAAAGTTACCAGAGAAATGTGATTTTTAATTAAAAAAAATTTTTTTTTAAATTAATTTTTTCCCTTTTTCACTTTGCAAATATCCCTTTTGAAGTGGTTTCTTCATATTACAAAATGACAAATCAAACGTCTACTGTCACCAATAGAATACTAAAAGAAAAACACCCTTTAATTTAAAACTGCACGTATTATTAAGCTTTTAAGTAAATATTTGTAAAATAACAATTGTTTACGTGCTGGTTGTTTTCTAGTTTTCTTCCATTTTAAGATTTCATCTTTATCAAAATTATTCTGTATTTTTGTGAAAAATAAAAGTTTTTATAGCAGATTAGCCTGAGTGTGACAATTCAGTCTGTTTATTTACTTAAACGAACACACAAGATAATTTGATTTATAACGATGGCTGCCAATTCCGCCGATAGTGTTTTTATTACTCGGTCCGAGGGTATTTCTGCTGAAGGTATACGTGATCAGTATGCTGATGGCAAAGCCGCTAAAGTTTGGGAAATTTTTATCGGTGATAAAAACTCTCGTACAGACAATTACAAGCAATTTTTGATTAAATTATTGAAAGCTAAAAATTGTAGGCGTATTTTGGATGTGGCATGCGGTACTGGGCAAGTATTTAAAATAAAATTATTATCGACTAAACCTAAAAAAAAGGCCTGGTTAGGTAAATGTGAACAAAAACTGCTAGCGTGCTTTTGTATATAAAACAAGATACGAGAATATACGAGCAGGTGTGTGCATTGTAAAAACAAAAAAAAACCAATTCGGCTTTAATTGAAGGCGTGGCAAAAAATATATTACGTCATAATGACGTAGCTGCTGCACGTAAATAGCCATAGAGTTTTGGAAATTCAAATCAAATAGTTCAGTTTGATAAAATGAAAAATTTTAGAAAAATTATTTACACTATAGCGTGACTTGAGCTCATATCTTAAAGTCCTTGTGCTAAACTTACCCATTTCATACTGACATGTTCTTTCAGCACATGATCTAACTTAAAATTTTTTTTTTATATTAAAATTTCGATACAATTTGCGCGATATCAAATGCAAGGATTTGATCTCTGTTTAAAAAAAAATTTTTTTGAAAGAGAAAAGTTATTAATTTAATTGTGCTTTTAAATTTATTTGCTTTAAAAGACACTGTGCGGCTAGTGCGATATAGAATATTTCGCGAGTGTAATTTGATAAATTAGTTATTTTTGCTTAAATTATAGAATTTCTATAGTCGCAAATAAATAAATAAAAATTATCACAATTTAAGTTGTTATTATAGGGTACCCAGCAAAAAAATATGGGGGTTTTGTAATTTATTTTTTAATATAAAAAGGCCTGAAAATTGTATCAGTTATATATATTTAAACCGACAGAAAAAACAATTGATTCTACGGTTCAAGTCTCAAAAGCGAATACAGATTCCCTTACAGTAGTGTATTTACGAATGCTGATTCAAAATATTAAAATTTTTTTTAAAGAGTTACGAGCAAGTTGTATTTTGCGTTACTGTGAATGAATTAACAGAGAATTGGAGTGGCCAGTATTAAAAAATTTTCCACAGTGTTTGTATTTTTTTGCGATTAATTAAAGTGGGCTGTTTACGATTTTTTACGAACATTCGAATCGAAAAAAAAAATGTATAACGATATTTTATCGAATTCGGTATTCAGTAACTTTCCGACAAAAATATTCGGTACGATAAAAGTGATTATTTGCAATGATTATTTATGTGCTGTTAACTTTGTCACAAACTTTAACGACGAAATTAACCGAAATCGAGAAAATATCGTTATACCTGTCTTTTTCGAATCGAATGTTCGTAATAAAAGTTACAAATTGTGGCTCTTTTTATACACTTTCTTGCAAAAAGTTACTGTCTTCTATAATTTTTTTTTTTTTTGCATGAGACGCCTGTTTTAGATGTCGATAAAGCTTCCAGCAGTATGCAGCCGTGTTCTTTCCATTAAACGCATATCTGCAGCAGACCTCTCGCTTTTATCTTCACTATTTTTTTTTAGGTTTTTAGGAAATCCATGTAAATAAGAATGTAAATGGTGCAGTTTTAGGCTTTTATTATAGTCTAGCCCCCTTATCAAAATATATTTAACGTAGACTTTAAAGTTAACGTTATCGAAATTTTTCATACAATTTTTCCATAAATTTTACTTTAAAGTCTACGTCAACTTTTTTTTGAATAAGAGCATAGAAGTTTTAAATTACTCCTAATTTATGATTCACAAGACAATTTTGAATCACTGTAACGAAACTTTCTCAGATTTGCTAATCAAGTTTGTAACACTCTTGTTGGCTACATGTTTAGTATTATACCCACTATCAGCCCAATTATGAATAAAAATTCCATTTTTAATATAGAAAGTTTTCTGATTTTCCCGAAAACCAAAATTTTCTTTGGGAAAAAAATTCCTAAAGAATATTTATGAATAAAAATTTTCCGGGAGAGTTAGTTTTTATTTGTCTCCCTTTTTTGGCACAGAATTTTTTTTTTTTTTTGCCAAAACATGTTTTTAATTGGGATGCCTCAGGTCTAAAATAAAAAATTATGTTTTCTTAACTTGCATTTCACAGTGTCGATTCGTGTATGTTATTGGAGGAAGGCTTTGAAGTGGTTTCTGTAGATGCTTCCGATAAAATGTTAAAATATGCCTTGAAGGAGCGCTGGGCTAAGCGCAAGGAAGCTGCTTTTGATAAGTGGAGTATGTAGAATGTGATTTGATTTTTATTTATGTTAATAAATTTATATTTTTCTTAAGTCATTGAGGAAGCCAATTGGTTAACTCTGTATGATGACATTAAGGATATTGTCAAGGATGGATTTGATGCTATTGTTTGTTTGGGAAATTCATTTGCCCATTTAATGGATTCATCGCCCGAGCAATTGTTACACAAACAAGCCGTTAGTAATTTTGAAAAGTGTTTAAAACCAGGTGGCATGCTTTTGATTGATCATCGTAATTATGATGATATTTTGAAGTCTGGTTGTACACCCGCCAAGAACATTTATTATAACGTAAGTAGAATATAGCTAAGTATGAGTGACGTGGTCGTCACGAAAACAGTATTAGGTGGCTTGTAGTATAACAACACTCGTTATAGAATTGCTTTAAAATGACATTGTCTCAACGACGCCTTATAGAATAAGCCTGCAATATGAATAAAGAACATAAATAAAAAGAATTGTAGACTTTTTTAAAATTAAAAAAAAAAAATATTTAAAAATGAAAAAGAGCTTTTTTAAGAAAATTTCCTTTAGAGAAATTTAAAAAGAAATTTATGATGATGACAGTAGGTTCTAGTTAAAAAAAAAACCTTGACATTTGAGCAACTGTTTACCTTTAGTTTTTGATTTAATTAATTCTGAATTTCTTTATTTTTTGAATTTTAATTTCAGACCAGCCACACAGCTGATATTAAGACATCCGTTTTGTATTATTGCGGCAAACCTGCTGTGGTCACTATGGATTACATGATTGCTGCAAATAACTTGAACAGTGAATTTCGTTTATCATATTATCCACATGAATTGAACAGATTCACAGAAATTCTTAAGGAAATTTTTGGTCCCAATGTGGAACACCAACTGTATGGGGATTTCAAGGATCTTGGTGTTGTAAAAAATCCTGCCTTTTATATACATCTAATACAAAAGGGCTTAAATTAAGATTTAGGAGGCTATGGTATAAGATAAATTCGAAAATTTGTAATTTGTAAAAAAAAAGTTTTGTTAAATAAAACCAAATTAGTATTTAGGTTTTTTTAAATATTTAAAATTTTTAATTTTCATTTCTATATATTCCTATGCTGGTATCAAAGAAAATTAAAGTAGATTTGAAATCGATATTTTGAACCATTTTTTATAATTTCTACTTGAAGTCGTTATTAGTGATTTTGAATATCAGCCTTAATCTTTCCCCTACTGTCTCCCTATTTACTTTTACTCTTCTATCTCTTTTGCTATCTGTGGCATCACAAAGGAACCACATCAGAGGCCCTCCATTGTTTTTCTTTATTCGGGGAGTCCTGTGAAACCTAACCTAATCTAACGTAAATATAAACTAGAATGCCTAATAAAGGCCTATGCTTACCCTGCAAGTTGATAAAAGCAACAGCATTTGTAGTAAATGAAAATTTTTAATCTGCATTTGACTTTTTTTAAATCGGCTTAAATTAAGTAACACAACTTACAAATAGAATCAGTAGTGCGATGCAGTAACTTTTATTACGAACATTCGTATCGAAAAAAAAAAATAGAATGATATTTTATCGGATTCGGTATTCAGTAAAATGTCCAACAAAAATATTTGATACGATAGAAATCGTTATTTGCAATGATTACTTATGTGCTGTTAACTTCCGCAAACTGCATTGTTTATATGAACTTTGCGACGTAGTTAACAGCACATAAATAATCATCGTAATTTTTGTCGGAAAGTTACTGAATACCGAATTCGATTAAATATCGTTATACTTTTTTTTCGATACGAATGTTCGTAATAAAAGCTACTGAATCGCACTACAGGAGCGGGAATTAGCCAAAAACTTGACCTAAGTCTAGGATTCATTAAGAATTAAAGATTTCTTCGGGTGATTTCCCCGATGGTTGTAGGGTCTGATGTCCTAAGTGACTTAAAGGGTTGCCAAATCGTGATATTCGATGTTGACCAACTTTAAATAAAATTTCATACAAAAAAACTAAAAACGATTGAGCGTTTTCTATCGATTTCAAATGCAACGATTTGACTTTGCTTCCAAATTAGACCGTAACAGTGTTTCTTCGTGTTCGTTACATAATCTATAGAGGTCGTTTCGACTGCCTGTGAATCTCGTAACCGGGTCAGTTCTAGTAAGTAATTTTTTTCTATTACGTAGCCAAAATGACATGAATGTTTTGGCTACACTGATATGCCTTGCCTCCAGCCAATATTGTGGCCTTTCTTTTTGCAGCCAGTCCCCTAATTTGAGCTTAGTATACTGAAAAATTTTTGTTCATTAATCTATTAAAGAATGACATTATTTTTCAACCAATTCATTAAACTTATGAAATATTCATTCATTTAAAGAAATGTTTAATAAAGTGAATAAAATGTTGTCATAAGTCTAAGGAAAAGTTGTCATTGGTTCTAGTGTAGAGCTCCAAGACAGACCGTAGAATGGTTATGGCATAATGAAACTACTAGCTACGCCTTTGCTAGCCAGTTCGTCTGCCTTCTCAGTGACTACCTAACCATTATGACCTGGTGAAGCCTGTTATTAGCTGCAAGTCTCTTCAATCTTATCTTAAAGGCTCTTAGTGTCGGTAGTGCCGCTCTGTTGTGAGTAATGTTAGTGTCTCTCTCAAGTTCTTTTCTTAGGCACAGCTCAATAAGCAGTAGTTTTAGTAAGATGGAGGCATCTGAAATCACCCAAAGAAGTTTCTGAATTTTTAAAGAATACTAGACTCTGGATTGATTTGTAACTTGGGAGAAGTGTCACAATAGGTCACAATAGGTGACTTGTATCCGCTCTTCATTCTAATTCTAATTCCAAGATGCTGGTGTCTAAATTCAATTAAAACTTTCGTTAATTCATTTTGTTTAAAAAGTGGACTTAAGCCTCTTTCAAAAATAACAGCTCAATTTATTCAAAATATTTAATTATTTTTTAAGCATTGACAGGCTTCATTAGCTAAATTAAATATTTCATTAATTCCACGAAATTCATTCATTCATTTAATGAACTAATTTCATTAAAATAATGAAATAATTCACATAATTTCATTTTATTTAATTATAACATTAAAAAATTTTAAACAAAAACGTTTCATTGGATTTATGGCACATTTTTCTGGCAGGGTCATGTTTAAGGCATTCGACAAGATTCTCTGTCTTCGTCTACTGTTTTCTTTTGAATATTTCTGCTGCCCCTAATTAATACCAACCCACATACACACTCATTTTCTTTAATTTAAATACATACACATACATTTTTTATTTCAATTAGATACTTAGTCCATCTAGTAAAAATATCGCTTTACATGATTCACAAATACAAGTAAAAGTGCATAAGTAACTAGTGTTTAAGCTAAAATAAACATTCAGGAAGATTTCTTGTTACAACTTAACCACCCATGTCGTCCTTTTCCCAACACATATTCATTTAAGTGTGTCTGTGTGTGCACAAATTACAATATACTAACACAATGACATTGTTATTGTTGCTGTTGCATTTAATACGCTATTAAATATTTGTTGAGTAAAGCTGTGAAAAATAATGCGATGATTGTTATTTCAATCACAAAATCCATATTCGTTTTTATATAATTCGAAAATAGTTTGTAGAAAATTCTTAATTTTGTGCGAAATGTTGGCATTTTGTATAAGTTATTGTTGTTGTAATTGAATTTCGTTTTAGTAAAATGAATATTTTAGACAGCACAACCCATCTGAACAAGTAGTTTTAAACTAATTTATTGAACTGACTAATTAAAGCAAAATACCTGACTTTGTTCAGCAAGAGGAACGTGCACTACTCTGAGTACGTGCTATACCCTACCCTAAGTTTTTCAAATATTCAAAACATGTCACCGTACCAGCTCTTAAGGTATGAGAATTGCTGCTTATTTTGATCTTTTCCAGTAATAGAGTTAAAGAACTCTTAGGGGAAAAGGAACTAGTTATAGAATATGTCACCGGACGAACTTTTAGGGTATTAGAACTGGGGCTTATTTAGATTTTCTTTAGTAATAGACTAAAGGTAGAAGTAACTAGTCACCGCCTAGCTTTTAAAGTATGAGGCCTGGCCTTTGCTTTAATCTTCTCAGAGGAAGAGGAACTAGTTTTATAACTAGTTTGAGAGTAGTGTGACCAAATGCCTTGTTCCCGTTCCTCATTCTAATTCTAGAACTAGTTTTGAAGGTATAAGAACCGGAGCTTGTTTTTATTTTCCTAAGTAAATTTGTTAAGGACTTCTTAGGGGAACAGAGAACTTATTACAGTACTAGTTCTTAAGCTGTCCTTATACGCTTTTTGTTTTGATCATTTTCAGTAACAGGATTCAGAAGACTGTCTAGCGGCAGAGCATTTAGAATTAGAATAATAAGCGGGTACAAGTCACCTGGTCCCTTCACTCTAATAGACCTATTGTCACACTACTCCCAAGTTACAAATCACTGCAGAGTCTAGCATTCATTAAGAATTTAGAAACTTCTTTGAGTGATTTGTCCGCCATGTCTGACGGTTGTGGGTAATGTTGTCTTAGGTAGCAAAAATGGGTCCAAATTAGAGCATTACAGTGACACAATATGTGTTCTGCAACTCTACATCTTCGCTACATAACCTGCTGAAGAGCAACTAGCCAGTATGTGAGTTTCCAGTCGTATTGTGCTAGACTCATTACAGAGTATAGTTTGCCAGCGTTTAGAGTATGGAAATTTAAAAAAAAATTTTAAAATAGTTCAAAGTAACTTCTGAGCATTAGGGCGGTAGGTTACAAATCTAAGCAGTCTCCCTTTTAAAATGCTATGTGTCCCATCCTACAATCTTTATAGGTTCGTTGGGAAGTTGCTAAAATCACTTAGAGCAACAGCACTGGGGTATATGGAAGTTTCAAAATAATCCAAAGTAACTTCCGAACGAACCATAGAATATTACGGGATGCAACTTATATCATTTTAAAGGGGAGACTATCTAGATTTGTAATCTAACACCCTAAATTTTAGAAGTTACTTTGAACTATTTTTAAAAAATTTCTGAAATTTTCATATACCCCAAAGCTGTTACTTTGAGGGATTTTTATCATTCCTCACTTTGCCGAGGTACCATTCCCGATTTTGCCCATAAAAAATACCAAAATCAAAAAGAAATTTAATCGGTAGGCTTTAACATTAATATTTTCGGAAAATTTTGTAGTTTTTATTTTATGATGCAAAACGGGAACTGCCAAAATCCTTGAGAACACTAGTACTGGAATATAAGGAAATTAAAAAAAAAAATTAAAAATAGTCTAAAGTAACTTCTGAGTATTTAAGCGGTAGATTACAAATCAAGACGACCTTCCCTTTAAAGTGATATGTGTCCCATCCCGTAATCTTTGTGAGAAGTCAATGTATTTATGCATATTTGTACCCATGCACTTAATTTCTCCTAAACATATTTATAAATATTGAATGACGTAAGACGTGTTGATAAATATGTCATAAATACTAAGAACATATTTAGAAATACTAAAAAACGTAATGGGTTACGTTAAAACTATGTGTTTAACTCAGCAGATTTATCATCACTATATTAGCGACAGTATGCTGCTTCGCTGACGAAGTAGCGATTTAAATGCTAGTTGTGAATAAAATCAAAAATGTTTCACCGATCACCCTTTTTCTTCGCAAATTATGGGTCAATATGCTTGGGTAAAAAATAGTACATTTTTTTCTTCTATTCTATTTTAAATATTTTGAATTGAAAATTATTTAGATGTGTTATTGTAGCGTTAACTTGAGTTCACATAATCGTGACTTCGGTTCTTATGAATAATTAACAAATTATACTTTAGGTGTTTTTATTTTTGTGTTTTCTTTTGTATTTTTCATAAATTTCGTTTCAAAAAAGGTACCACAACCACAAACAATATTTTGTTTTCTACACTTTTTAAATAGAAAATAAAAAAGAATAAAATAAATAAAGCTGATGTGAAAGGGTTACCCATAGTATGGAATGTCAAAATGAAGAAAGAGAACATGCTCGTAGCATAATAATATTATTTCGTAAACAAACAAAGCAAAATGAATAAAATTTTGATATTCAAATCTAATAAAATACAAATTTAAACAAAAAACACACGTAGACTTGCTTCCACTTGATATAATTACACTATGGAGTGGTCGACGAATGTCAGAGATGGAAACTATGGTTTTCTGAAAAAAACGCTTTAAATGAATACTTTGATTGGCATTAAAAGGTGCGATTTTTATAGTGGGCTGACAATTTTCATAGTCCTCGCATATCGTAAACAATTAGGCATGAAAAAGGCAGCCAAGAAAATAGTTGTCGGCTTTGGCCTTTACTAATACGTTTGTATGTAATTTAACGTCACATTTGAAAGAAATTTTGAGGGCTTTTCAGCATTTATTTATAACGAGTTTCAAATTATAAAAGGTCCACTGTCTTTGTTAAATTAGTGGGTAGTAAAGTAGCCTATAAATCTGTGGGTCCCAGTTTCGATTCGTGACTAGAACCTGGGTGTTTTCTGCAGACAAGCCAAGAAGCTTAGCGGTTTTGATTTATTCCGATTTGTAAAAAAATACAGTTAAAATAATGAAGTGCATAGAATAAACCCCTTATCCAAAAAACTTAACGTACACTTTAAAGTTAACGTTATCGAAGTTTTTCATAAATTTTGATTTAAAGTCTACTTAAAATTTTTTTCAATAAAAGCGTAAATATTAATTTTTTTTATTTATTTGTTGACATTAATTAATTAATTAAATATAAAATTATTGCACAATGAAAACAATTTCCAAAATTAAAATAATCTCCATGAGGTTGTACAAACTTACAAAATCATAGTAAAAATTGCAACAACATTTTACAACTCAAATTGTATTCAATTTTAATTTACACAAAATAATATGTAAGTAAACAGCCATATTCAGAAAAATATTTTATAATAATAATAAGGTAAAATTTCTTAAGTGGACTTAAGTACAAATTGCTTCAATAACTTTATTAATGGTCCAAAAGGAAGTATATTCCCACCAACAACTTTCCTAATTGCCGAAATCGTAATAATTTTATAAGAAAAAGTTTTAGGGCAGTTTTCCATATTGCCACACATGTATCAAATCTTATTTACTTTAAAAGTGTCATAATTCACAAATCAAGATTTTACAGGAAAGCCATTTAAAGTTTGCAATTTTCTGGCTTTCTCAGCTTAAAAATTGTTGAAATTCTATTAAAAAAATTTTTTTTTATACATTTTCATTACGAATTTTACATTTGCTAAAAAAAAATATTAATTATTTTCAAAATAATTTTTTTGACTTATGACACTTCTTAAGTAAACGAGCGATTTGTATTTATTTTTAAATATTTTTTTTAACTAAAAAACTCTTTTAGAAAAAATATGTATATCGCAAAGACAATTTATTTTTAATTTCATAAGTCAATTAAGGCGAATTCGTAAGAGGTACGTGGAAAACAACAGCAAAGCTGAATTAACTTTAACTCAAGGAAATTTTATACAAAGTGATTGCATACCGAAAATCATATTAAAAAGCGAATTCATTTTCTGTCAAAGTAATAAATTTTTTGTATTTGATGCTTTCAATTTCTAAATTTTTATTTATTGGTGCAGGATTTCTTAAAATAGACTAATTTTTCTTATTCAAATTATAAACTGAAATATATTTTTATAATTTGGAATATAAGAGTAAGTGGCGAATTCGCCTTGCTTAGATTCCCCTTGGTATTATTCAAGTTGCCGAAATTTTTAAAAGCGAACTTTTATGTGAATTTTTTTTTTTGAATATAATTTAGAGCTTTTGTGAGTTATATAATGACGATATGAACAAGATTACTAAACAAGCCTAACGTATTCACCTGCCACTTAATTCGCCTTATAAAGCGAATAGTTCTTACAATTTGCTATATTATAAATAGGCTATTTCTTTCCTATAAGCCTTTTATTAAATGTTTATGAATACGGGTTTTTTTAACATTTGTTTCATAACAGTTCTTATGAATACGGCTGAACCAAGTATTTACTGTTTCTTAAAGCAGATATTGCACGTTTTATATAGTAAATTTTATTTATAAATTTATATCATGGATGTTACGTTACGTTTGGTTACGTTTCGCAAAGAAATTAAATTGCAATTCCTTTGAGAAACATAAGCAGATTATAATATTTCTTAAATTAAATCATGCTCATAAAATAATTAAAAATTAAATGCATTTTGATCTATAAATGGATCATTTAAATTACATACGTAAATTAATAAATAAATTTTTAAATTGGGGTAATTTTAATTAATAAAGAATTATGGCAAATATCCTAAAGTGTCTTCTAGAGAAGCACTTACAGCACGCATGGATTGATAATTGTTGTGAAAATTCTCTGTTAGTATGATGTCGCGTGTTTTGGTCTTACCACTGTGCACTGATGCTGCACGGGTTATATTCTTCTCAATGTAGGTCAGTTGCTTGAGTAGATCATCGGCACTGCAAGATTTTTGCGAACACATGGTGTTAGTCGAGTAGTTGGGTATTGAGGCTGGATTTGCATCATTGCGAGGACCAATACTAAATGATTCTCGCTTACGATAGGTCTGCTTACGAGCAGCCAGCGAATAAGAACGAGAACTATTAACACTTTTAAGTTTTTTTGTACCAGACGAACATAAACTTTTGATATCAGTTGTTTGACTCAATTTGACATCCGCAAAAATAGCAGCCGCTTCAACACTCTTCTTGACACTCATCGCCTCATGAGGCTGTATGGGTTTATTGTTACCATTGATATTGAACAGTTCATAATCTACTCCCAGCTTGTCAGCAGACTTGCGAGTCGTCGAACGTGATCTTCGTTTCGAAACAGGCTTGGCATTAGAACGAGACTCTACACGTTTGCAATAGCATTTACTAACACTTAGACAGCTGTCAGTATCACACCAGGTTGTGTCCGAGTGAACATTGGCAGTCTCTTCATCAGCTGTATTGGGTTGTTCTTCCTCTTCTATTGAGCAGTAACACTTGTCATCCGATTTACAAGAGATTAAAGAATTGCGCATGACATTGTTAACAGGTTTTGCATGACGGCTCTCTTTTTTGTGGCGTAATTCCAGCTGGTTGGTACTAAAGCTGCAATAACAACGATCAGCCGAGGTGCAAGTGCAAGACTCTGAATCGTAGCTACATTCCGAACAGGAAACGTAACTGTAATAAAAGAACAGCATTCGTATTTGTATTTGTATTTACTTATAAAACATTTAAATTAAATAATTTTAAATGAAAAATTATGTTCGTAAGACTCTCGAACCTCTTTAGTACATACCCGCTGCTACTGTTCCGATTTAATCCATGAAATGCATGATCATGACGTAAAACCGATACATCTGAACCGCTGGTAGCTACACGATTACGTTGATGTTGGTGAGAATGATGTTGATGATGATGATGGCGATTACTGGGTTGAGAGGACATGGTTGTTGGTGATTCAATAATAAGCGGTAGCTCGGATTTTTGTTGATATTTCAAATCTTTCAATTCTTTATTACGTGAAGGTTTGGGTGGCTTTCCACGACATGAGCGAAATTGACCCAACTGAAAAACCTTCTTCAAACTTTTTGTGCCAAAAATTGGGGTTTTCGGTGTTTTCTATGCGAGAATTATTAATTAATAAGAATAGTTTTTATTAAATTCTTAACAGATTTCGCTATTTACTTGGGATCCGCTGGAATATAATTTACGCTTAAGTTTCTTTTTTCTTTGACGTCGCATTATGTTCTTTGACCTTTGAAATAACTCATCCTTGGTTAGAGTGACTGCTAGTTTAAGGAGGAATTCCTTATAAATTGGCTTTAGATCATTAAACGACATACCATCTGCATCAATAATCGTAGAGAGAATATCATCCAGTGAATGTAGATTTTCATGTAAACGAAATTCATTGAAAAGTTCACTGAACCCAAGTGGTGAACTAAAATAATAAAGTGATCATTTATTAAATAAATTTTCATAGCCACAACAAAACAAAAAAAAAATTTGAACTATTTTTATTATAACCTTAACTAAAAGCACCCTATAAAGTGTATATACTTTGGATCCTTACAGGCAGCGAAGTTGATTTAGCAAAATTCGTTTGTGATTTCGTTTTTCTGCTGCTATTTTAAATCCTATTAATTGTACTAAAAAACTTATTGAAATCAGAGGCTAAATCGTTCCTCTCGATATCGAGCAACTACAACCGAAATTTTCAAATTATTTAATGCAAAAAAACTAAAATTTCAATAAATTCTAGTCCACATAAAATAATACGAAGATTAAATCATACGATTTAAACCTACAAAACAATTATTTTTTTTTGTTAAAGTTTTTCAAAAAAATAAAAAAATTTTTCGGAAGAAAAAATTTCTGGCGAATATTTACAATTGGATTGAGTATTTAAAAACAGCATTTCTAAAAAAAAACTCCTCTACAGCAAACGAATTTAAATTCCCTTGAATATTACACGTGCTTGTAGTGATGTGTGGCTTGTGTAGCCCTCTTTACTTAAATCACGTGTGTTACCAATCCTAACTCAATAACAAATCTCATTTTTATTGGCAACTCTCTTTTAAAATTGCCAAAAAAGTTTAGTTCTCTTAAAATGATCATTGAAATCGGTCGGTCTAAATTTCTACCGCATTTAAGTGCATGTAAAAGTGTAATAAAGTGTTTAATTGTAGCAAAAATAATAAATTATTATTTTTTTATATAATTCAATAAGAAAATTTGTGAAAATAACTTAAAATATGTAATAATTTAATATTTCAATGAAAATGAGTTTCGGATATGCATACATACCCAAAATGAAAAGCATAAAAAGAAATTTGCAAAATTGTGTATTTTGTTATTGCATTGTTAGGCCTTGTTTGTTGTTTGTTTATTTTTTATTTTATTTTGGGTGACCGAATGGTCTCTCAATAGAGAAAAAATATGTGGTGTACGTGTGTGTAGATGTGGGAGCATGCAAATAAATGTATTGTTGCTTTAGCATTCTTAAGGAAAAGTAAAAACAGTGTCAAAGTCAAAGCAAAAATAAAATAATAATAATAAAGCAGAGCAAATAATTACAATTGTGTTTGTAATTACAAAGAAGTAAGAAAGAAGTATGTGATTTTAATATGAATCAGTGTTGGCAGAAATTAAAATATTTTAAAAGAAAACGGTTATCGGTTCGGTTAAAAAAAAATTAAATTAAATTAAATTAAACAACTTAAAATAAAAATTAAATTGTTATCAACAACTCTTGAAGGTGAGTTCATAAAATATGAAAATTAACAAGCTCTAATTATAGGGATTTACAATTAATTAGTATAGCTATTTTAATAAGCTTGATGTCTTATTTTATAAATTTATTTTTATATTCATATTTCGCTCCAAATTGTGTAGCTTCTTCAGGATATAATTATAAATATAGATCCATCCATTTGTGTGCGTTTTTAAAAATGATTTTTGTGATACTCACACAAATGCATTGATTGATATTAAATATTTTGATGTCTATCACCCAAATTAAAATCAAAGTGGTGTCGACTACTATAAAAATTATTGTTGCTTCGAAACTGATGACGGTGTTGACAACGCCAAATCGAATAAGGACTGTATATATTTTCTTAGTATATAAAATTCGGCGAATTAAATTTTTTTAAATCGCAAAAAAATTTTTATGTTCCTTATTCACTTTCGAGTTTTGTGACATATCTGGTAAGCAGTTTATTTACTTACCCACCACCACCTCCGTTTGAGCCATTAATTTTTCCCGAATTACGACGTGCTGCTCTGGATTTGTACCGTGTAAGGCCTCCTGTATTCAGGAAGCTACCGGATCTAGGAATTGCCACACGTGTAAATATATCACCAGTCTCTCCACTCCTTAGACCAGAATTCGTTGAAGCCATTGCTGCTGCCACTACAGCTGGGGCAATGCCATTGCCAATTAATTGTGAAGTTCTTTTTGTGTGGCCAGCATTATGTGAACGACGTGAACTTCTAAGTTTTTTTTCATCTCTATCAAAATATGACCAAGCAGGCGATTGAGAATCTGTACAGTTTGAGCTACTATGTACAGCTGAATGGAGTTTTCTAGTTGATTCTGTTGGTATACCGGTTGGTATTGGTGGAGCTCTTTTGGTCTTATGGGATTTTCTTTTTCTCTCCTCCGTTGAAGTTTCCACAGTTTCGTTAATGATATTGCTGCTGGAACTAAGTGAGCTGTTTGAAACACGTTTTTTGTGACTTGAACGAGAGGCCACTGATGCTCCCAAATTGCTGTTAGTCGTACTACGAAATGAATTCTTTCGACCACCAGCACCACCACCAAGTACAAGTTGTGAATGGGAGTGATAATTTGAACCGGTTACAGCTGAACTACTGGCAATACTTATACAGCTTACGCCATTTTGATTACGTGGCGTGCGACGTTTTGTACTTCGATGTGAATTCGAATTGACATGGGCCATTAGACTCTGATAGAGAGTGGCGGCAATAACTACAGCATCTTCAGTGCTTTTACAAATAAAACCATGACATTCCAAAGCTTTGGGCATACCAGGCGAGCGCATTACCACTGCAAAAATTGGGGCGTGCTGACTGTTGGCCAAACGTTTCAAATCCGAAGTGCTGAAAGTATAATAATGTTATTAGAAAATATGGTTTTCTCTAGCTGAGCAAACTTTAAAAGAAAAATATTCATTGTCGTTTTTTTAGTAAAAAGTGTAATGTTTTCGTCATGACAACGACACTTGTAATCTATGTATATAAATACATTGATTACCTTAAAGGTTGAAATAAAGTTGATTTATCAATATTCTCTGGAGAGGTTATGAGGGGTAGAAAGGCAGCAGTTCCATCTTCCTGTGAGATAGTAAATTTAACCGAGGACCACACTGCAATATTATGAAACGGCGTTGTTATTCTATCATTACTTGAATTGTTGTTGTTGCTACCGCTGTTCATCTTTACCCTCAGACCGGTGGCACAAATATCTAATACACCCGAATTTTGTTTCTTTAAAAAAGAAAAATTATAAATCATTTCTAAAAATCAGTTTACAGCTCACCTTATTATTTATTTCCCTTAAATAAAGCTCTCTTAAAGGTGCCTGTAATCCTTGTAAACTAGTAACTTTATCTTGAAGTGGCAGGGAACCCAAACAGGTCACAGAAAAACTACTCGTTGCATCTTTAGCTACATCTGTGAATAATTGCTCAATTTGAGCCTGTACGCTATTGCTTATACGTTGCACATCTTTTTTTGTACTGTCTGCTAGAATTTTAGCTGTTTCATTGGTTTCATGTAGGTAACTTGTAATGGAACGTGAACTCTCATCATTTGCACTTGCCAATTCACTACGTCCATACATAATAATAGAACGTGTACGATGAGAGCCATGTGGATCATCTAAGCGATTGTTGCGTGCGGAACGACTGCAAAGCAGATCAAGTTTAAATTATGAATTTAGTTTTTAAAATAAATTTAATAAAACTGCAATTTTTCAAGACTTAATTCCAACTATTGCTCTGGACAATACAGTCGTTAACCCCACTGTCTTTAAAAAAAGAAATTCTTATTATACTTTAGCTTCACTGCTTTCTACAGAGACCATTTGATATTTGAAAATTTAATTAATTAATTTATAAGCAATTGCCGGGAATTCGCTTATTCAGCGAATTTATTTATTTAAAAAAAAGAAATTTTTTTAATAAAAAAACAGTTAAAGGCTAAAAAATATTTAGGAAAAATGTTAATTCACTAGCTCTTTTTAGCCAGTCTCGCTAAGTTGGATTTCTTAAAGGTATAATTTAGTAAAAATTTATAATAAAATTTTTTCTTTGCGTTGCAAACAATCGCGTCAGTATATTGGAATCAATCGTCAACTTTGATCAGTACTTCAAAAAATCAGTCGCAATTATGAAAAACAGCGGTTACATTCTGAGTGGATTTAATTTAATTTAAAAATTATATTTGATAAAGAACGGATTAGAGTTCATGACTGTATCATTAGGTATACATACGAGTAGAGTTTGCATCATTAAAATATCAACTTCAATTATTTTATTAAAAAATAGCCACAAAAGTAGAGATGATTAGCTCAAAAGTAAATACAACCTTTTTTAAAAATTACAAATCTAGACGAACTCCCTTTGAAAATCATATATGTCTCATCTCGCAATCGCCAGTGCTGTTGCTCTGAGTGATTTTAGCAACGTCCCGACAAACCATTAAAGATTGTGGGATGAGACGCATATCATTTTAAAGGGGAGGCTGTCTAGATTTATAATCCATTGTGCAAATACTCAAAGATGTGCCTGAATGTGTTTTTGTATTTAAAACTAAAGAAAAATTGTGTATGGACAAAAATTTTGTTCAAAACAAGTGGATGAATTAAGTCTAATATGCTTATGTTAATAAAAAAAAATTTTTTTTTGTGCAGACAAAAATTTTGTACGGACAAAAATTTTGTGCGGAACAAGTAGTTGAATTCAGTCTGAGTACGTTTTTTTTTTAAACTAAGTTTTTGCTAGTAACAAGTAGGTGAATTCAGCCTGAATGTGCTTATGTTAATAAAGAAAAGAAAATATTTGTGCAGACAAAAATTTTGTGCGGACAAAAATTTTATTCAGAACAAGTGGTTGAATTCAACCTGAATGTTAAAAAATTTTTTTGTGTTTAAAAAAAATTTTTTTTGGAACAAAGGAGTGAATTCCACCCGAATGTGTTTTGCGTTTTTGAAACAAACAAAAAAATTTTACTTCAAGCTTTACAACACCGAAAGCTGTTTTTATTATAAAAAAAAAATTAAATAGAAAAGTTGTGAACTCTTTTAATACGAGTACGAACTCTTGTCAATTGTATTATTTGTTTGTTTTTTTCAACTTTCTTGTTGGTTTTTGATGTTAATATTGCAATCTCATTAAGTTACTTTTGTTTTTAAGACATTTTCAATAAAGCGTGTTTAAAACTCATCACGTGAATGCTTAAATCAAAGAAGATTTAAATAAACAAGTCACTGACTTGTGCCCCTTTGTTATAGACGTTTGCTACATAAAATTATGACCCATTAGTAAAAGAATAAAACAATAATTATCTATTGTCAGAGAAATACCGTTTACCGCTAGCTGACACAAAAATCCCATAAAATTTAAAATATTTCACAAACAAAAAAATATGAATGTAGCGAATACATTCGAATATCAGAAAACATTCAAAATTAAATGAGAAAGTGATCCTAACATATCGCTTATTTGCTGTAAAAGTGTCAAAACACAAAAAAAAATTAAATTAATTTTTCTGAATAAATTACTTTACGTTGTACAAAAAAATTAAATTTTTTTTCAAAAGAAAATACTAAAAACAACACAAAAAAATAAAAATTTTTGTGCAGACAAAAATTTGGTTCAGAACAAGTGGTTGAATTTAGAATGAATGCGTTTTTGTTTTTAAAACTAAAGAAAAATTTTGTATGAACAAAACTTTTGATAGTAACAAATATGTGAATTCAGCCTGAATGTGCTTATGTTAATAAAAAAAATTTGTGCAGACAAAACTTTTGTTCATAACAAGTTAATGAATTCAGCGTGAATATGCTTATGTTAAAACAAAAAAAAAAAAATTTGTGCAGACAAAAATTTTGTACGGACAAAAATTTTGTTCAGAACAAGTGGTTGAATTTAACCTGAATGTTAAAACTTTGTTTTTGTGTGAACAAAAATTTTATTTGGAACAAGAGAGTGAATTCTGCCCGAATGTGTTTGCGTTTTTGAAACAAAAAAAAATTTTTTTTTTTAGAGTTTCAATAAAATTTTAAACTTTAATGGCCAAATTCGTAAAAAAATATTTTTTTGTAGAGGGCTTATAAGGTAAATTTTATATAGGAAATATTTTTAATAAACTCTTATTATTACGCATTTGGCTGTAAAGATTTAAATAGTAAAATTGTTTTTTTATATTATGACACTTTTAAAGTAAATGAGCGATATGTTGTATTCACTTTATTAATTAATTTTAGAGCATCTGCATTTTAAAAGTTTGAGTTTTTCTATTTGTGTTACTTTTCAAATATAATTTATCAATGACCTAAATATTAGTGACAGAATTTAGAAATTGTGTGCATACACACTCATACATATGAATTATTAATTTTTAACAAATCTTTTTCAGAAAGTTGAATCAATATTTTAAATGACACCAATTTGTATTAGATTTGTTATTCAGCAACTTTGCTTTTAAGAATTTCTTTTGTTAACATGGAAAGCACTGTAGTAGTAGTAGTAGAGCTACACATGTTTTCTATTTTTCGAAATGATTTCAATTAACATACCTGTTGCCGTCAAACATTAAATCGATTTTCAATTTGTAGACTGAATTGCGGCTTACACTGGATGAAGATTCCTGATGATCACTTTCCAATAGGCGTATGCCAGACGAGTTACTACCATTTGTTTTGCGGGTGCGAACTGAATCCATTTTTGGCATAACAACAATTTGATTATCTGATTTGCATGTAACCATTCTTTTGGTATTTTAATGCACTTTTCTGTTGTGTAACTTTGCAAATGTTTTGTTTAACAATATTTTTCAATTCATGTCGAAGACATGAAGTTGTTAAATATTTTTAATTAATTATTTATTTACTCAATGAAGAATTCTATTATACCGCCAAGTTAGTTAATAATACTTTTTTTTAATTTGTTTTATTTTTGTTTTTTCACAACTTGTTAAAATCTCATGCCAACAAGTAATTTATTGTTAAATTTTACGTTTGTTGAGCACTGCAATAAAAGATAACAAAAAATAAATTAAAAGAAAAGAAAAACTTTTTCTAATTAATAGTAAGTACTCAATGGATGAATAGGTAGGCTGTTTGAAATCATATATGTGGTGTTTATGTGTATGTGTATGTTAAAAATGGATTTTTTGTTTATTTGTTTGTTTGTTTGCTATACACATTTTTGTTTCCAACAGATTGTTGTGCAATTTGACAGATTTACAGTCTATACTCCAAGGAAGGTCGCCATATGCTTTTGGACCAGCCACTCCTACTTCTACGCTTATTTTTCAACAATTTTCTTTAGCCACTGTTCAAAAAGATGTGTTCCGCTACTTAATATAAGCCTGAAATTATGCTTTGAAACATTTTATTTACCATTTTGCTTGGCCTCTGATAATAATGCCAGCAAAAACATGTCCCATTTATTTGGATATGTTTTTTAACAATTAAAATTCTATTTGTAAACGAACTTCTTTAAAAATTGGTAAATACGGTCTGTAAAGAACCGGGCCGGGTGCGGCCAGCCAAAAACATCTAAGAAGAATTGCCAAAAGCTTATCAACGCTTTGGCGGAAAGAAACACGGTTACCTTTATGTGGGTACAGGGTTATGAAGGGCAAATTGTCGGACTATTTAGCTATCATAGGTCCAGAGGCCTTCTGCAGGATGACTAACAACTTCACTAGTGCAAGGAGGAGAAACGAAGCTTACAAGACTGCTGGAGTGCCGAAGTGGCCATGCGCCAGTCAAGGGGACTTATTACCCTAAAGATTGTTTTAGACCTCCACAGAAATGTTATAAAACTCTATGTTGAGTTACTCACGGGCGATAGTAGACTTAACTAACACAGTAAAATCGGTGCGGTACAAGACGACTCCTGTCGTTACTGTCGGGAAACGTCGGAGAATACTTGTGTTCCTTTTGTTAAAAAATTTTTTTTTTGTCCGCACAAATATTTTTGTCCGCACAAATATTTTTGTCTGCAGTTTTTTTCCGCTCTAAATTTTTTTTCATATTGTATACAATATAAAAACAGAAACGAAAGTAACCTTATCACTTTGATGCTGATATTTTGTAGTCATTTTACTTTTAATTTTTTTTTTCTTGAATTTTACAGCAAGTGTTTAAAGTGTACTTTAACCAAATTAGCTTAAGCACTTGTTGTTGACGTGGGTATTTTCACTCATAATTCAAAGCAAATTTATTGATTTATTTGCTAAAAGATGCAAAACAAAAATTCTGTACGTAAACAAACACTTTCACTCCAAAATATACAAAAACGGATACACTTTATGTTTTATTATTTTAAATTAAAAAAACATTATTTATTAAAAAAAAAAAAAAAAAACTGTAACATATTTCTCTTTGCCATCAGTAATTCCGCCGTTATCTTTTTTACCATATTTGCTGCCATTTTAGAAACAATCGCTTTATAACTTTTGATTGACCAGTTCTTTTTATGAATAACCAAACTAAACAACCCAATTCTGCAATTGCTAAAAGAAACAAAAGCTTTCAATGAGTTGCTGGTGCGGTGCCTAGTAGATTTATAAGCAAAGTACATAGTTCACACTTATATCTATGTCTGCATGTATGTATGTGTAAAATAAATAATTGAAAAAATTGATTTACATAACGGAAATGAGCGTTATAGTTTTTTCAATATTAATTTCTGTTCGTTTGGCCGAGAATAAATGCAAAACTTAAACAAGAAAATTTTTTTTTTAACATTTAAATTACATTATTAACATGTACAAGTACATGACATGTATGTGTGCATGGCTGTGTGCAATTTATATTTAATAAAATAGAAATTAATGTGACTTAAGCTTATTTAATATTTAAAAGTTTATTAGTGGATTTTACTTTCTTTAAACTTCATATAAATAGCGCTGAATTAAAAATACGCACGTTGTTTCTTAACCACGAAGCACGCACAAATAAATGTCGATGAGCTGTACTCAAAGCCAAACGAGTAAACAACAATAAACCCAAGTCAAACACAAGCCCACTCACACTTGCATTCACTTAAGCACACACATCGTCTTTCATAAAAAAAAACCATGAAAAAAAATTAATTTCATCGACCAACAATAGACGAGTGAGTATTTAATTTACGCTGACTTACAAAACACAAATAGAAATAGAAGAGATACAAGAAATAAAAAAAAACCCGACTCAAACAGAAATAAACAAATTGTTGCAGATGGCTAACACTCGCAACAAACTAAATCTATTAAAACTTTGCTAAGTGAAGAATTTCTAATTCAAGTGTTTACATACAGTCGACTCTGGATAATGTCAATTTTAAGAAACTACAGAAAAAGTTCATTTAAAAAAAAGAGTCCTATTCATATCAGTAGTGCGATTCAATAACTTTTATTATGAACATTCGGATCGAAAAAACAAGTATAACGTTATTTTATCCTATTCCATATTCAGCAACTTTCCGATTGCAATGTGGAAATCTAATCTTTATTGTCTTTGATCGTTTACTTTTTGCACTTGTCTGGTAATACCCCGCTCTGTTTTATACACATAAATATCTTGCGATATATAAAGAGCTAGCGCAAGACATTTAGCTTTCGCATCTTAATACCTCTCCAGCTCTAAATGCTGCAGTTGCTTTGGGATTTGCAAAACTGGTTACTTGCACTTAAGTGGAAGTAAAATCTATATATAACCATGGACTATAATGAATTATGATTCACTTTAATTTTTATAAATGAAAATCAATAACAAAACCATTAAATTCGAAATGTGCTTTTAGTTTTTATGTAGAGCTGCCAGGAGCTAGAAAAAAATAAGCTAAAATTTGCCCTAAAAAAGGCTAGAAAAAAGTTAAAAATCTACAGCTTAAAATTCAAAATAAGAATTATGATTTTTATGAAAAATCCAGAATGACAAAAACTAAAGAAAATAAAGTCGTTTTAAACATGCTTTCCTTTTTGGTCATAGCTTGCTGTTTTTTTGAAAGAATGATACAAAAATTTGTACGAACTATCTGTAAAAAAAAAAAAATTCATATCAAAGCCAATATGTTTATCTATTCAAATCAAAAGAAATCAAGTCGATATATTGAAAACTTAGCAAGTTATGACCAAAAAGGTAACCAGTTCTAGTAAATAGTGAGTGAACTGGTTACATTTTTGGTTATAACTTGCTTTTTAAAAAATAAAAATGATAAAAAAATTTGTTCCCACTATCCGCAAAAAAAAAAGGCTAGAAAAGAAACTAGAGACTAAATCATAAATTTCAAGGCTAAATTCAAGAAAAAAAGGCAAAATCTAGTTAAAAAACAGCCAAAATGGCAATGCTAGTTGTGTGTTGCAAGTGAAATCAAAACGAGTGGAATTTTATCTCTACTAAAAATATTCTTTGAAAAATTTAATTTAATTTTTTTTTTATAAAAAAAAAATTGTAAACGTTAGTGACTTTAATAGAAAGTGAAATCAGTTCTGACTTTTTTCAATATTTTGAAAAAATAATAAAACAAAAAATTACATTCCACCAACATTTTTTCAGAAAATTTGGAAGTGGAATACAGAGCAGCTAAATACTTCGGATATTTCCATTTTCGAAAAAATTAATGCGAATTCGGAATATAGAACAGCACTGATAATTAAAAAAAAAAAATATTGATTTGGCTTAACACTTTTTCTCAAGAACTTGAAATAATGGTTGTACAAAATAAAAAAAAAAAATGTAAAAATTAATTAAAGCCGATAACATTTAAAATTTGTTCACATATTTCGTAATAAAATCCTTTAAAAAAAAAAATAAAAAAAAAAACTTATTCCTAGAATGTGGTGAAATACTAAAGCTACGGTCACATTAAACAAACATTTATCGAAATAAGCGTAACCACTACTTTTTGGCAAATATTTTTATAGTCTAACACAAATTGTATTTAAAATTTATTCCAAGTACATTGTATTTTAATAAAAACTAAACTAATCTAAGCGGATATTTCTTCTAAAGATATAAAAGCATATGTTTGAGTCAACCGTAGCTTAATGATTTTTGTAATTAGGCGACCATAGCGCTGTAACTGCACTACAGATCTTAATAATGATAGTAGCGCTTTAAAAAATATTTTTTTTTCCAATTGTTGCATAGTGCTATCAAGTGCCCACTGTATTTCCATTTCATTTCTGTTTTGTTTGGTTTTTTATTTCTTTTTTGTTTTAAATCAGGTGTTTGTTTATGTTTAAACTATTTTTAAACTGATGCTTTTTCTTATTTTTTTTTTTTTTTTTTTGCAAACATACACATAAATATATATGCTTATATGCACATACACATGTATGCATATATTTATTTATATGCTTTTCATAAAAGATTGACCGTGGCTTAGGTTTTCATATCTTTTTTTATTGTAAAACTATTTTGTGCTTTTCCTGTATCAACAATCAGCGGCACATACTCGTTTTGCAAATAATCGCTTCAACATTTTGTATTTCTGTAAACTATATGGTGTCGGTTGGTTCGAAACGTACAAGTGGTTTTATTCACGTTAGTTTATTAACTGAACTACTTAGTTGAATGATCACAACCAGAAAGACTGTTTTGGTAACAATTACAAAAGTTGTCTACAAAATTGCAACGTCCAGCAGCGAGTGCTAGTGTAAATTTAAGATGTGTTTGTTTGTTTTTTATGGTATTTCTTTTCTGCTTGTGGTATTTATACGTATGTATATGCATATATACATAAACAATGCTCATTTACTTCAAAAGTGTCATAAGTCAAAAATGTTTTTTTTTTATATTTTAAACTAAGCGTTGTTTTTTTTTTTTGGTGCGAATTGCAATTATATTTTTATTATTATCATAACATTCGACATCTAGCATTTTTTACGGAAATTTAAAAATTTTTTCATACAAAGAAACTAGCGCCCAGGCCCCCTAAAACAAACAAACATTTTTATTAAAAAAAAAAACAAATTTTCAGATATCGTTTTTGCTGTCAAGACAAACGTTCGAAAGAAGTTTTCGTTCGCTTTAGGGAAGCCGGCCGTCATCGTATGCACAAAACAGCAACTCTGCTAATTTTTCTTGCTTTTTATTAAAAAAAAAATATTTTAAACTTTTTTCAATTGCAATAAAATTAAAAAAATTTCCCTTAAGAATGCCAGTAATTTTTTCTTCTTTTTTTTAATGCTTTTCAGCTTTAAATTAAAATTTTTTTTAAATTAAAAAAAAAAAATTATAATTTTCGAATTATGACACTTTTAACGTAAATGAGCTTTATGTATGAATACAAGCAGTAAGATTACGGATGTAAGCACATCCATGCACATATAAATAGCGAGTGACCATATTGACTTTAAGTTAAAAAGGTGGTGATAAGCCTTTTAGAGGAAAAATTTTTTTTTTTTGGTTGGTTTCCTCTACCTTAATCAATGACTCAAATGGGGGCCAAGCACCAGCGGAAGCTATTGAGCTCTTTACTGTAAACGGCAGCCTTGCGCATGGCTTCGGTCTATCGTTTATTTTTGGTCATCAGCGGAAAAATACCCATAGAACTTCCAGTTCATGAAAGACGACTGCAAGACTACAAAAATAACAACATTACAGAAAGCCCATAAATAGTGTTATTGTACTTGAGGTCCCCTTTGTCAAAAGACCAGGACCACACACAACAATTTTAGTTGGGCAATTCTTGATTTTGTAGGAGAGAGAGAGGAAAAAAGAATGGAAAGGGGTACAAACTTGCTCATACTCTGCAATTTTCTTTTGTTCTCTCTTCATAACCTTTATAGAGATGTAAAAAAAGAAGCCAGATAGCTTGAAGGCTGGTTGAGTGACAATTTTAAAAGAGAATTGAGAAAAAATTGCCCAACAAAACTTATCCTATGTGGTCCTTAACTTTTAACAAGAGAGGCCTCAACCATTCAAAAAAAAAAAAAAAAACGACAAGCAATCACCTTGCTTACACCATGGTAAGTTGCCACCTTGTTTTAATTAAAATAAAAGTAAAAAAAATGTTTTTATTTCAATTTTAGCGCAAAAGGTCAACAAAAATTAATTCCTTTTCTATTTGTGTTACAATAATGTTGCTCGCTGAATGTTCATGTTGATTTCACATTTACTTCATTAATTGATAGTCTATTGTTAAGCAAATTTTCTGAAACAAATTTGTTTTGTTTAAATTTCGTTTTAAGTTCAACTTGTTTTTAGCTCTAAATACAAGTCAACAACAATATTGAAACTTTCTAAGAATCTACAAATGATTTCTCAGCTGTATTTAATTTTTTTTTTAATAAAAAGAAATTTGGTCAGCTTATTTACTTTTTTTTTTTAGTAAAACATTTCTGAAATGAATTTAGAGTGCATTTTCTAAACCAGAGGCCATGAATTAAAAAGTCAAGTTTGAAAAATATAAGAGTTTTGGTTAATAATAATTAAATCTACTTAAATGAGCAAATCTACTTTCATACGTATGTATGTATGTATGTATGCATGCATAGAAAATAAATTAAAAACAAAATTCGCATTTAATATTTTCCTTGTACATACAAGCATGGCCAGCAGTGATTCCAAATGAGTTACAATTGGGCTGTTGTGGGTGGCATTTTGTTTTAAATGTTAAATTAGTCTGTGGTCTATATTCACACGGACAGTAGAGCGTTGCACTCAGTGCCTTTGAGGGAAAATCAAAACTGGTATGAGACTAAATTGGTATAGGTGACAGGTCATGGTGGATATATAGGCAATGAGAAGGTAGAAGAATACGCAAGAAAAGGGGCGGCTAATAGATTCATTGGCCCAGCCCCATTTTACGGACAGTCTTAAAGCTCTATTAAGCTCAGTTTTAGGGAGTGACTGGAAAGATATTCGCAATAATACTGGCTAGAAACAAACGGTATCAGGTAAATGACATTTTTCTTTTTAATTAAAGCGTCTAGTTTATTAAGCTTGAGGTCGTATTATAATAATTTATTTTTATATCGCTATTCACTGCAACTTGCGTAGCTTATTCAGGATATTAATTATAAATAAGAAGCAAGTTGTAGAAAAATAGCGATCTCAAGCTTAATAAACAAGCCCTTTTAATTAAAAACAAAAACAAAAATTATTTATGTAACATTCAACTAAATTTTTGCATTTTTATGTAAATCAATTAATTTAATACATTATTCGTCATTTGTTTTACGCGTTGAATACAAATATTTTCTTGTTAAACGTGTCATAAACCATCAGCTTAACATCATCAGGCGCAGCTGCTACCTTGATTAACGTGCTTGTTTTCATTAGACTGAAATAAACAGTTTAAAGTTGACTTAAGTGCCAGATTAAATTAATTTAAAACACTTAAAGTTGACAAATGACTTGACTTGTTTATTCGCTTAAAAAACATTTTATTTTTATTAAAAAAAATCACGTTTTACTATGACGAATACACACACAAGCAGCAGGCTAAATTTAAATTCGTAAATTTCAAATATTTTTCAAAACGGTTAACTAGATGTGGAAATTTTTTTATGAAAATTACTTTAAAACTTCACAATTTTTCATGCAAATTTTCTTAAAATATTAGAATTAAAAACAGGAGAGGGAAGTAGTCACTTGGTCATGGCGGGAAATTACCTATTGTATTGTATTAATTAAGAATTCAAAGTCTTTTTAGAGTTATTTGGCCGCCATGTCAGACGGTAGTCTACATTTTCTTTAGAAAATATTTTAATTTTTTTGCTAGATATTTTTGGCCGGTCTTAGGGAGCGTATAAACCAATTTTTGAGAGAAATCAGTTTACAAATAGAGTTTTAATTGTTAAAAAAACCTATTTTAATAAACACAGCAACATAATTATCAGAGACGCCAACCAAAGTCTTATTGCATAAATCCAGCTTATATTCAATTCCAAAAAAGAATTTAATGTGGATTTTGTGTGATAAATTTAGAATTTATGAGTTTAATTTAACCTTAAAACCGCATTTATGTTAAGTCCACTCAGTCTCAAAATACTATTAGCTTTGATAACCTTGACTTTAACTAAAGATGTCTGGGAAACTAAAGGCAAGAATGTGTTGCCGTTAACTTATAATGTGAAACATAAAAGGTTGGCAAGTTTTCTTAAGCTTGAGGTCGAATTATAATTTTTTTAATGTCGATATTTCGCTCCAACTTTGAGTACTTTCTTCATTACTTTGCAGGCTCATCTTTTTCATATTATTTTTAGCTATATAAATGGCTTAACGGCCAGTTAGAACCACAAGTTTTCATTTGAATATTAAAAAAGAAAAGAAAAAAAAAATAGAACAAACTTTGGCATAGGTTACGTGAGATGCTGTATATTTAAGCCGAAATTTAACTTTTTTTGTTAGATATCAAAAATAATTATGCCCACAAACTAAAGTTCATCTTAAGTGAGTTTTATGGTTCGTTGTGTAAGCACACACATGCATACATGCATAGCGAAGAAGATATTAGTTGCATACCTTTGAATATTTACAATTATAATGTTACGTTTTTTTGTTGTTGTTGTTATAACTCGAGATATGTGTGTAGACAACTGTATCATTAAACATAACAACAAACACACTGTCTTCAAACTTAATTTTATAAACAAGCAAACAAGTATTAAAGCTATTTTGCTTACAGGTGCCGACAAAAATATACAAACACTTAGAAACTCATTCATAACTAAAAGATAGCAGCTCGTTGCAGCAAGCTGCCAGCTGGAATACTGATTAGCTTTAGCAGCTGGCGGGCATAGGGTTTATTCGTTGCAAATTACGTCATGCGTAATCGAAGAAAATTTCAATTTAAATAATTTTGAAAATTCCATCGATAATGCCAAAATTTGCTCCCTGATTTTTATTAAACAGCTGCATGAAGTACATACATACACTCACTTTAAAAAATTTTAATTTTTTTTCCGAACAAAATTAACAAAAGATTTTTAAATAATCCTGCAATTCTAATTTAGGTAAAATTTACATGTAGGCCTTTTTTCTAATTGTGACTACACAGTGTATTGTAACTACAGTTTTTAAATGAAAAAGAGTAAAAATAAAATATCTAAAATGTATTTTGGCACTTTTTTAAAATTCGAGTAAATAAGGGGTAAAATATTTACCGCTTTTTACTATTATTTCTAAATATGTACTTTTATGTAAATTGATGCAGCACATGAACATACTATTATTAACTTGTAAAACCCAAAAATAAATTTCAAGGGAGAAAAAAAGTACCAAAAGAGGGCAATAAGTTTGGACTTTATATATAATTAATTTTAGTGCTACTTTTTATATTATGTGAGAGCCTCGAATTGTGACAGTAGAATTAAACGGTACTGAACGAAATAGGAAATCATTAATTAAGGGACAAAATAGTATTTTTTATTAAATTTTATGATACTTTTCGATCTGGCAATGTAAACGAATGTAGAAGTACATGGTTGGGCTCAAACGGTCTTGAGCAAAGTGAAAAATAATTAAAGGGACAAATGGTACTTTTTATTGATTTTTTTGGTACTTTTTGATATTTTATTATTTACAAACCTAGAAGTGCAAGATTGGAATTAAACGAGCCTGAGCAAAGTCAAAAATCATTAAAGGGATAAAATGGTACTTTTTTTAATTTAATGGTACTTTTTGATTTTCTTATGAAAACGAACCTATAAGTACTTCATGGGACACATCATTTTAAAGGGGAGAGAAATTATACCCCAAAGCTGTTACTTTGAGAGATTTTTATCATTCCTCACTTTGCTGAGGTACCATTCCCGATTTTGCCCATGAAAATTACCAAAATCAAAAAGAAATTTAATCCGTAGGCTTTAAAATTTCTGGAAGTGTTACTTTCAGGGATTTTAGTGACTTCCGGACGAATATTATTCTAGATTTGGGACAGATATTATTATAGATTTGTAATCTATCGCCCAAATACTCAGAAATTACTTGGACTATTTAAAAAAAAATTTTTAATTTCCATATACCCCAGTGCTGTTGCTTTGGGGGATTTTTACCAATCCCCACTTTTATTCATAAGCTCTGTGCTAACGAGTTGCTAACTTTTTGTTATAATTATGGCTGTAAAACTAGTTATTAGTGACAAGCTGTAGTCCTACTCTGTACACCCACTGTATGTTGGTGTATTACGCATGGCTACCGCATAAAAAATTTTAAACATTTTGTGAAATCTGTTTTTATTTTTTTAAAATTGTTTTTGCTACTTTTTCTCTCGGCAATGTTGGTTGTTTTTCAGTTTCAGGTAAATTACCTTAAACATAAATTCACTATTATATTGTTTTATTATAAAATTCAACAAATAACCTGAAATAAAAATCATTCATTATTTTTTGCATTTAATTTTTCACTTTTTTTTTTTTAAATAATAAAAAAAAAACATGTATGTTGAAGAAATAAATTAAAAAATTAAGAAAAAAAACTTTAACCAAATTAGCGTATCTTTTTTTTCTATATAATTATCAGTTGTCTATTTATACAACATGTAACAACAACAAAATGTAACTGACTTTAGATACAAACAAAAATTGTTTTTACATTTTCTATTTAATTTCAAAATGATTTTAAGATAAGCTTTTATTAACCCTTAAATGTAATGAACTACTGGCTACATAATTTTTTTTTGTTATTAATTAAACAAAATAAATTAAATTGTTAATAAAGGAAAAAACACCGAAGTCGTGAACTTTACTTTTACAAATGTCACGTACCTACATAAGTAAGTATGTGGCCTTTGAGCCAATAAATAATAAAAGGTAATTTGCCAAAAGCAACTGGAGGCATCAGTATGTGTAACTTGTCAAGCTTAACCATTTTTTGGTATGAACAGCATATGCCAGCATAAAATAAAAATGTATTCCAAAAGAAAGAAATAAATAAAAAATGTTTTATTTACGTAAAAGCTCATTTTGTAAAATATTTAGTGCACACATACATTCACATATACAGTATGTACTCGTACTTGCTGTTGGCAAATTATGTTTTATTTTTATTGAATTTGTTTCTGTTGCTAAAAAAAAACTTATCTATCAATGAGAGGTAGAGAGGGAGAGAGAGAGCATCACAACACATCACATCCATATCAAATCAATAATTAACGGTTTTAAAACTGTTACACTTGTGTTACAGGTTTCTAACAGTGTTTGCCATTCTGCTATACAGCAGCATCATTAAATCTAAATCTATATTAAAAAGTTGATGAACTGGAATTGAAACTGTTGATTTGATTTGATTTGATTTATTACATTTTCCTTTTTGTTATACGTTTACTTAAAAAAGTTTATTTAGAACAACTTCCAATGAACTGTTTTCTATGCGATAATATTTATTTGCAATAAAATAGGTAATGAAATTGCCTACATACTCGTACATACAAACCGTGCTAATAAGAAAAAATCGCTTAAGTAGACTTGAGTAAAAATTGACTTTTATAACAATTAATTCTTTGGGATATGGCTCCCTGACCCTAACCCCTGCCACTCCAATATAATAATTTTTCTAAATAAATTTTTTTTTTTTCATCTGAAAATGACACGATGCCACTCATTGCTCTACATCACATGAGTTCAACCCCAACCCAAACCAAGTTTATATTTTTTCAAAGTGTTTCTGCACTTTCAGAACATTTTTGGAAGCTTGCAGTGGTAAAATCAGGGCTATGCGATCAAAATGTTAATGTGTTCGATTGGCCCCCTTACTAACCGGACCTTAACATCATTGCAAATGTTTAAGGATGACTTCTGGAAAGCAGTATACTACCAAAGAGGAACTTATTGAAAACATAAAAGTGACTTGGTCCATCATTTCGCACGTTTACACTAAATTATTGGATGATTCTACACCCATTCGAATTTACGAAACAATTTGCAAAAATGAAAAGGCTTTAAAATGTACAAATTTTCATAAAATGTAAATAAAATTAAACATATTTATTGAGAACCATACATAAACTGTTTTGTAATGCAGTGTTGTTAAGGGCAGATGTTGAATGTGAACAATACCTAAACGTCAAGTTTCTTTCTGCATTTCATTTGACATTTCTCAATTTCAGACTAACTCAATTCGAATTATGGGAAGATACACAATCGAGCTACGCGTTGTTATGAAAATGGGCATTCAAATCAAAATGCATATCGTGCACTTCGTGATTATTTCTTCTTCAGTGATGCGGCACATTTTCACCTCAGTGGGCTTGTCAATAAGCAGAATTACCGCATTTGGGCGAATGAGAATCCAAGAGTGATTGTCGAAAAACCAATGCACCCACAAAGGGTGACTGTTTGATGTGGTTTATGGCGGCATCATCTGGCCGTATTTTTTCTAAAATGAGGCCGGTTCGCTATCGTGAGATGATAATGAACTTTTTATGGCCCGAATTGGAAGATATGGATGTGGACGATATATCGTTTCAACAGAACGGTGCCATTTGCCACACACCAACCTTTATTCATATGGCGCAAATTTTAAGGGCATAATTTTTACTTGGTTTAAAAAAATTGTTAGAAAAACAAAATCAGTGTATATATTGAACCAAATTTTTTAGTGTTCTATAACAGCTAAGTTACCTTTAAATAGAAATAAAAACTAAGCTTATAACCTGTTGAAAAAATTGTGTTAGAGTGTTCTATTCATGTGGCGAGGGGTGTAATAACATTCTAAGCGGGTTTTGCTTATTTTAACAGCTATTGCTACGTATGAGCTGTTATTTTTAAAAATGCTAAAAGTCCACTTACAAACAAAAATAAATAAACAGCGTTAGTTTTAGTAAGATACTGGCTGACCCGGCAAACGTTGTTTTGCCTTCAAATTTTATTTATATAATTTTTTGTTTTCAATGTGAACTAAATTTTTAAAATATTTTATAAAAACCAGTCATTAGAATTTTCATTACAAGTTTATTTATTATTTTGTCTAGCAACTAATTAGCTTTTGACTAGACTTTAAATTAAAAATTGAATGACAAGTAAAGAACAGCTTATCTGACATTAAACTGAACGATATATAAATTATTAAGAACAAAGATTCTCAAACTGCTGAACGGTTTAAAAAGGGCAACGAGTATCATAGGCTATACAACATAACTCTACGCCCACTTTCACGCCCACTTTTCAATCATTTATCGCTTAACATTCAATTTGCCCTGAGGATTTTTTTTTAATTTGCTACATACATAAGATTTCCAACTGAGAAAGTGAAGAATCGCTTGAAATCGGTTAAGGTAATAAGACGCCTTAATGTTTTTTATAGGAAAAATTTATTAAATATAAAATAATTTCTAGGTCTATTAAGTTTTAATTTTTTTATTACCCAGCCAGTTATTCACTTATCAAATTTCAAGTCTTTTAAAAATGGATTTAGTAAACGGCCATAAATAAGACTCACAAAACTTCATTTTTAGCTTGAAAATCCTAATAAAAGAATTAATTTTTTCAACTAATTTCCATGAGACTAATGACATCATTTCATTGCTGCAATGAAATTATTTTATTAATTCAATGAATATTTTTTTAAATTAATGAAATAATTTCTTAGTCTAATGAATAGTATTTGTTGGCTTGAAAAATTATAAAAGTGTTCAATGGATTAATGAACAAAATTCTTTCAGTGAAGAAACTCTTAAGGTAAATTGTCGTAAATACTGATGGTATTTACACTGAGAGTATTTTGTATATACATCCTGTGAACTTTGTCATAATTTAAGTGAAAAATTCATTATTTTTTAATCAACGATGCGTTTCATTAATTTCATTATTTTAATGAAATTTACTCACATTTTTAAACTCCCATAGTTTATGAAATTTCATTCGCTCAGTGACATGTTTTATTAAACCAAAGAAATAATTCATGAATTCAATCAAATATTCATTAATTTAAATGAAATATTTTCATTAATTTTAATGAATTCTATGAAATAATTTTATTATTTCTTAAAATGTATTATATGAATTATTTTTAAAATTTCATTAATTTAATTATATTTACTCACATTTATTAATTCACATAATTTATGAAATATTTCATTCACTGAGTGAAAAATTCATTATTTTTCAGTCAGTGATATGTTTCATTAAACTAATGAAATAATTCATTATTTCAATGAAATATTCATTAATTGCAATGAAATATTTTCATTAATTTTACAAAACAATTTAAATATTTTGATGAAATAATTTCATTATTTCAATTAAATATTCGTTATTTTTAAATCAATGACTCGTTTTAGTAGTCATGAATTCAATTAATTATTCATAAATTGTTATAAAATAATTTCAATAATTCATTAAACAATTTTTTTTATTATTTTTTAACATTTATAAAACATTTCAATAATTCAATAAAAAATACATTAATTTTAATGAAATAATTTCATTAATTTTTTTGAAATAATTTCATTCATTTTAATGAAATAATTTCATTCATTTTAATGTAATAAGTTCATTAATTTTAATGAAATAAGTTCATCAATTTTAACGAAATAATTTCATTCAATTTAATGAAATACTTTTGTTCATTTTAATGAAATAATTTCGTTCATTTGCATGAAATATTTTCATTTCCTTTAATTTTAATGATATAATTTCATTAATTTTAATTAAATAATTTCATTAATTTTAATGAATTAATTCTTTTAATTTCATTTATTTTAATGAAAAATTTGATTAAATTATTTTCTAAATTCAATTAAAAATTCATTTTTTTACAGTCAGTGACTAGTTTTATTGCACTAATGAAACATTGCATGAATTCAATGAAATATTCATAAATTATTATGAAATAATTTCATTATTTTCTAAAAAAAATTTATGATTTTTTAACATTTATAAAACATTTCATTAATTCAATAAAAAATACATTCATTTTTATGAAATATTTTCACTAATTTTAGTGAAATAGTTTCATTAATTTTAATGAAAAAATTGCATGAAATAATTTTATTATTTCTTAAAATGTATGAAATATTTTCTAAATTCAATTATTATAAAAATTCATTATTGTTTAATCAGTGACTCGTTTTATTACACCAATGAAACATTGCATGAATTCAATGAAATATTCATTAATTGTTATGAAATAATTTCATCAATTTATTCAAATAATAAAATTACTTCATAAAAATTATGAACATTTTTCAAGGGACTTTTGCCACATTTTTCTTTGCTGTTAATTAAAAAACGTATTCCAAATGGCTTCTTTCTTACACACACTGTTATTAAGGAATTTTTAATAATTTTTTTTATAGTGTGAAATTTATAAAATAATTAACTTACTCGGTTATAGCATTTATTAAATATTTAAAAATCCATTAATATTAATGTTTGCATAAATTTTCTTTTAAATATTATTTGAGCATAAAATTAAAGTTTTCAATTGAAATTTTATTATAAATAATTTCTTTTTAAGAAATTGTGTAATTTATGTTTATTTATTTAAATTGTGCACTAAAATTTGATCCAGATAACCATGAGTGTCGTTTTAGTGTCGTCTTACATACTCGTGTATGAACTGAGTGACCAACCGAACCGTTTGAAATCAATATTGCAACTATAAAAATGAAAAATCATTTACTTTTTATGAAGCGACTGAAAAGAAAATTTCAACTTGTTTTCTTAACTCGCTACACATGTTTGCATTCAACATTCACTGTCAAAGTGACTACAACAGAGAAGCAAAGCAAGAAATGAAAAAAAAAGCATCGATGAGGTTTTTCTTACATTTGGAAAAACAAACTCAGCAAACTCATACAAATGGAAAATGCGTGTGTGTTTGTTTATTGATCAGGTTTACAGCAAAATATTTGAATGTCACAAATGTACTCGTATTTAGTTGACATGGTCAGCAAAACATTATATTGAGGTTAAAGCCAACATATAAAAATACAAGCAGACAAGCAGACATACGAGTAAATTCGTATGTATTCGTTTGTTTCCATTTCCATTTTCTGTAAAGCAAAATATAAAACAAAAGCACATCAGATTACATCTTAAGGACTATTAGCAACATTAGAAAAAATGTTGCCAAATAAAACTAAAAAAAAAACGTTAGAAAATACAAAAAAATAGCAGGTGGAATTAAGAAAAAAATAATTCAGTTTTAGCACAATTAAAAAATAATTATATGAGAGCTTTGGGGAAACTCCAAATAAGACAAATACTAGCGATTTGAAGACAGTATGTTGAGAAAGGTTGATACCATCTAAAGAAAGACCAGGATCACATACAGCAATTGTAGTTGAGCAATTCTTTATCAATTCTCTTTTAAAATTGCCGCTGCTTCTATACACAGTAATTTTGTTTAGGCAATTTTAGCAGTCTTATTCAGTCATTTATTCAGTCTTAAGCTACCTGTCTTCTTTTCTTACATCTTTAGAAGAGAAACGAAGAGAGAACAAAAAAGAATTGCTGAGTACAAGCAAGTATGTACCCTTTTACATTCTTCTTTCCTGCCTCTCCTACAAAATCAAGAATTGCCCAACTAAAATTGCTGTCTGTGGTCTTGGCTAAAGTTATTTGGCCCATACACAACAGCAACCTAAAGTAGCAATCAAGTATTTATACTAGTGGTTTGGTAGTGTTGTTGTATATGTATGTACGTTGGGCACATCTGATGGACATTCTCAGATATCTCAATGTTACGGAGTGGATCTAGCTCACTTTACGGCTACATAGTCTTGGCGAGTAGGTGGTTTAAAACGGAATCTTGCGATTTGAATTGAGGGCCTCTCTAAAAATATCCCAAAAAGTATTGAATAAAATGCTTGTTGCTCCCCCATGAAGTTTTTTTTTTTTTTTTTTCTCCTTATCATAGTTTGTACTCGTATTTAAAAATCGCTAGTGTTCACCAAAAAACCGCTAAATTGTTAATATTGATCTCAAGTTACCAGCAGCAGTAAAAAAAAAAGTGACAAAGAAAAAACATTAAATCACACAAGTGTAATTATAAATTCACACTGACTGATGTTTTATTATACAACGAATGTTATGCAGGCATTCATAATTAAATAAAAATTATTTACAAAGTAAAATTAAAAAAAAAAATAATAAACAAAATAAAAAAAAAACAGTTTAATAATTCTATACGAGTATAATACAATTGTACGTGTTATGCATTCATTTAATTATTAATTACACACATTTTCAATTATAAATTATTAAATATTTTTAATTATTTAAATTAAATTTTTATCGTTTGTTTCTTTTTTTTTTATGCAACCGACCGACCTCAGCCATTTTTGTTTGTTTTGTTTTTGTAACTAGAATTTGTGTTCCTCTTTGGCTGGGTAACTTTGTAAAGAATTGTGCTAAATTTGCATCCTCTGAATTTTGATCATCATCCAGTTTTCCACTGACACACTTTACTTTATTCACGTTTACATATTGCGGTCGATATACAGTTTGTCGCTAAGAAAAAATAGAAAAAACCAGTTAAAACCCAGTGTGTTTCTAGCCAAACAACTGACTGTCTCTTCAATAAATTTTTGCTATTTTATTTCTTTGTGCGTTCATCTTTGCGCATATTTGTCCCACTTGCTAACAGCAATAATACGAGAAACTAAAAAGACACAGAATTTTTTTTTTTAGTTTGTTATTGCCAGCTAATCCTCTGTCTTTGTTGGCTTAAAAATTATGCCATGACAAAAAAAAAATTAAATACAGAAAATTAGCCCTCAGGAATTTTTTTCAGAAAGAAAGGGAAAAGAAAAACATGCAGGCATGTTCTGAAAATCACATTTTGTCAGTGGGACTTGAAAGTGTTCCGTTTTCAAATCACTTGGTTATTTTCACGTGTATTATAGGGCAAACGTTATTTATTAATTTTGTTAAACAATAAAGATTTTATTTGCTCTTGTGTTTTCTTTTCTGTGATCAACCCGGCTGTTTTCTTGTGTTTAAAATCTCACCGAAAAACACAAAAGCAGAGCAGCTCAAAATCACATGTGTGATTTCAAAATCAGGTGATTTTCAGAACAGACCTGATAATAATAATTTTTTTCTTAATTAAAATTGCTATTTTATTAAGCTTGAGTTCTTATTTTTATTGAAATAAAAATAAATTTCTAAAATAAGACCTCAAGCTTAATAAAACAGCCATTTTAATTAAGAAGAATAAGATCAAATAAACTAACAAATAATTTTTTTTTATATCATAGCAAGACTATTCAGTCTTTAGGGAACTTTTTGGCAAAAATCAAAATTTTGCCCGAAAAAAAATTCCTTAAAATTGTTTTTTTTTATAATTGAACAGTTTTCCAGGGCCTGTTTTACAGTTAGAAAAAAATGTCCTTAAAATAAAAATAAGAAAACTTCCCTAGAACCTTAAATAAAATAAATAAGAAAAATTTTTATTTTATTTTCTATTTTTTGTCTTCCCTAATAAATAAATAAAATTACAGTTGTGATACACAATAGACACACACGTCTTCATGACGAGTCAGAGTGAACTTTTTCGTTTCAAGAGCATTTCTTAATTGATTTGTTTTAATGCTGCTTTATAAGTTATGATCGCTAACAAATATTTATTTTTTTTTGTAAGCTTTCAGCAACACATCATGTAAAAGAAATTGAATTGTCCCAATTTTCTTTGTTGTTTAATATGGGTCAATAGTGTTACCAACAAATGTGATCAAATGATTCTTGATGGCGTTGCTGTTTTAACTGAAACTTGTATTTGTAACAAAAAAAAAAAAAAAAAAAAAAAAAAACATTTGAAAAAGCATTTCAAGCTGAGTTTGTGCAACTAAAGTTGTATGCTTCCATTGTAAAATCAGTTTAATGCAAACGCTGATTGTTCATTGAATTTATGAAAAAATACTTATAACAGAGTACTGCAAGAGGGCTTGTTAGTAAGAGCTCATTGTCAAATTTAAACCCAAATTTTTTAAAATATTTTTAATGTTGGCTCTAAATGAATTTATTTCAGTTGCTAAAGTTAAATTTTTATTGTTATCAGCTTGTTCAGAGGAATATTTCAGTAGAACTCTTCATTTGATGGGTCTTTTTTAGAAAAAGAGCCAAAAAAATCTCCTTTATGTAAGACTTACAGGATTAAAATGTTCCACAAAAATATTCCTCTCAGTCTTTTGCTTAAGTTTGCTGAACACTTACTATAGCTAAAATGTAAGATTCGCAGGGTTTCCTAAGCCGTTAGGAAATTAACCCTAAAAACACATTTTAAGTTTTTATTTTCTGGTGTTAAAGTTAAATTTTTATCATGGGCTTGTTCACAGGCTTATACAAGTAGTAGAGTTTCAGGAGGAATATTTTTGTAGAATATTTTAACCCTCTTTAATCTTCATTTTACGGGTCTTTTTTGTACTTTTTTTAGAAAAAGAGCCAAAAAAAGTCTTCTTAGTTAAAGAGTTACTGGGTTAAAATGTTCCACAAAACTATTCCTCTTAGTGTTTAGCTTAATTCACGCTGGTTCTAAATCTAAAGCAAATAAGCAGCTCTCTAAGTTATAAAATTATAAATTAAAAAATAAAATAAAATAAAACCAAAATAAACTTGTTTAGCAGTTCTAGTTGATGGTTATTTCTGCCGTTAGCACAAAATGAAAAACAGGAATGAGTAGATACACAGACACAACTATAAATTAAGACTAAAGAAACACAAAATGTCCAATTATCCAAAATGAAAAAAATTTTATTTATTTTTTTTGCAAAAGTGGGTCAGTTAAACTCTCTGCTCAAAAAGAATTTTTGGTAGCAAAGAAGAAAGTCAATAAGTATTGGAGATTAATAATAAGCAAGTTGGTGTAAATTTTGATTGGAAAGTTTATTAAAGGTTTAATTTTTGGTAGGATGGTTGTATCAAGCTTAACGGCGACTTATAATTAATTATTTCTGCTACAACTTTGTGCAGCTGCTACAGCTTTTAAATTATTTTCAAACTAACAAATTTTTTTTTATTTTTTTTTTTTTAAATAAATAAATATTTTTTAAGCTTTTAGGTCTTTTTATATATTTCAATTATTATTAAATTAATTTCCAATATTTCGACACGTCTTCATATGTCTTTCTCAAGGAAAATAATTTTATAATGAAATAAAAAGTTTTTTTGAAATGTAAATAAAAATTATTATTTTTTTTTTTTTTTTTTTTTTGTGTGAGGTAGGGTTGAAAATTCTATCGCACTTACAGTGACCGTATACCTTGCGTCATGTGGTGTTACCACTAAAACATTCCCTCCTCCTTCCCGGCACAGCTCAAACTTCTGGGGTCCACCATATTTATAGTCAGCGTAATGCTGCTTACTTTTATTGATGCGCCTTGATGCATATTAACATCTCTCTTCTTTGTACGCAGGATGTATTCGGCACAACGTTCCAATGGTCAACGCATTCTGCCATTTTGTCTACTATGTTGGTATAAGTGAAATCTCCACTAGCTCAGAACTAGTCAGTTTTAAGTGTGTTTCAAGTTAGCTAACTATTTTATAAATAAAATACATTTTGCACTGCATTTTATATGCCGTTTATTTACAATTTCAAGTGAATACATTTAACAACATCTTTATCAGTTTATTTACATATAAAAATTAACTCAAAAGTCTAGGTTCAAAACGTATGAAATTGAAAAAACTTGATTAAAATTTCGTTCAATATCAAACGATAGCAAAGCCGAGGCTTTGGCTTTTGATGTATTGAATAAGACCCCAACTAAGAATTTAAATGCTTCTGCCAAAACGCATATGCCCGTAATCATCAAACTGTTCTCCACCACGTTTACCAAATCTCATGTGACCATAATCATCGAAACGTTTAGAGCGATCATCATCCTCGTATTCCCACAAAATCTCCATTAAATCTGCATTTAGAGGTATTTTTGGGTGTAATTTTTGTTGATAGTCTTTCGGTATCAACAGCATGGAATGCAGATTGCGCTTGGTTTTATAGCATTCTGCTGCAGAGGCAGTATTGCACTGAGTATTAAACTTACCGCTACCAAAATTTTGCTCACTTAAGCCATTCTCACGCACCAAATCATTTTTGGAGCTTTCCAAGTTTCTAGCCGAATTGAGTGGTAACGAAAGTGTACACAAAATAACAGTAAAATAAACTAAAAATACTCTTGGTTGCAGATGCATTTCTTAGCAGCTGGCGGTGGCTTGTTAATTTATAAAATATAAAATCTTAACTACGGTAAAGCCTTTAGCTAGCAAAAGCTTATATAGTCCTTGATAAATACTTTGCCACAGTGTTGGCATCATTATACAAAAAAAAAAAAGAAAAAAAAGAAAAGAAAGAAGATAAACAAATAATTTTCTTCTTTTTGTTTTTCCCTTATGCTTGTCAGGTTTCTAGTGTTTCTTTTAAAAAGGCTAAAACTGTCTTATAATTTAATTTTACTTAAAAAAAAGAAAAAAACACCTTGACGCGTGAAAACTCTGCTGAAGAGTAACAGCCTTAATTGACAGGTGACTTAGTGGCAAATTGAATGAAAATGTGTTTTCTTAGCATATTGTGGTTCTTATAAAAAAAAAAACAGAAAATTTGTTTCGTAGGCTTCATCATTTTTATCACTCTTGCTTTTTAACTTAGATTTTCAATAAAATTAAAATTTTTAAAATGAAATTTAAACAAAAATAATTTTTTTTTAATAATGAATTTAGCTTTTCTGCAATAAAAATGAACCCAAGTTGCTTAAAACAGTGTTGCCAAGTATCTTTTATTGCAGCAATTTCACCAAAGCTTACACAAGCTAACAACTTAAAGTGAACTTTTGTAGCACAGCTGCTGAAAACTTCAGTCCTCAAAAGCAAATTACGGCATTTAGTAATAATCGAAATTGTAAATGGAAATTTCGTTCGATACCTAAAAACGCAATTTGTTGTCTGTTTAGGACGCTGATTAATTTTTTTTTAATTATCTCTCCTTTCCGATTTAGGCCAGCGTCTATTAAATAGAAGAATTGGCATGACATGTATGAAATTTATTTGCAATGATTAAAAACTTAATCCGAAATTCCTTATTGAAAAATGCTTCCTTTAGTTTAAGGATTTCATGCAGCAAACGTCCGAGAAACATGTTTGAAAATTTAGTACCTTTTCCGTTTCCGTCTGGAGTTGAAGTTGGCCATGAAAAACTTATCAAAGTCTATATGGATCTTAGCATGTCCATATGTTCTATGCTGCCACCAGTCTACTGCAAACAGCCTAGTCGCACAGCTGGTGGAGCCGGTATAAATATATATAGCGACCTTTTTTGGAATATGCAGACTTCGTCTACAAAATTTAAAAAAATCTGTTCAAATAACAAAAAATTTGTGTACGTAATAAACAAACCCACACAAACAAAAAATTAATTTCATTTATATGCAACACAAAAAGTACATGATTTACAATTAGATTAAGTGACTGCACTAAGCCTCATGTTTGAAACTGCCGTAGAAACATGGGTTGTGCTGGCTAAAATATTTATAGTGGTTGTCTCAACTAACACCTCATGTTAATGCAGTTTTCTTCGCAGAATTAGATAAATGTCGGTTTGTGAATGAAAGCACAAGATAAGCAGAGTTTTGCACCGCTTAGATTTTTGCACTGCATGCAGCATGAGATAATAACTCGTGTGAATTTAGAAAGGAACTCAAACTAAATTATCAAAAATTATAAGTTTTAGCCAATATTGAGTTGAATTCAAATTTTATTGAATTTTACTGATTGATTAAAGACTGCTTTATCCAGCGTTGTCTTAATAAAAGAGTGAAAAAGGAAATGTGGCGAATTACTTATAATTATTAGTTTATGTTTGTTAAAACTCATACAGTTGACTCTTGATAATGTTAAACTTGTTACTTAGAAAATCTTTACTTATGGAACTGTTTCTGGGGATCCTATACAGTTTTGTTTTTGTAATTTGATGGATAAATTGAGAAAAATCAATTAGGTAATTTGATCCTTTGGTAATTTGATATTTTTTGTAAATTTATTGAACAGGCGGTATTTTAAGAAGAAAAAAAAAAAAACAAAATGATTTTTTTGGTTTCAGGTTGTTTTCTCAGTTATGTATCAAGTTCTATAATTTAAAGTTTGGCTTTTCTCTACTCCATAATTTGAACTCATTTGAATCAACCCACTAGTGATGGAGAAAGTGTTTGTTCGTTTAATATTTATTTTTTAGGCAGTTTGAGGTCTTTCTTTTTGAGAGATACTTTAAACTACATACATACTTATGTACATATATATACATCACAATTTTTTTTTTGTCCGGACAAAAATTTTGTTTGGTATGGGTGGGTAAATGCAGCTGAAATGGGTTTTTTGTTTTTAAAATTAAAAAGAAAAATCTATTTAGATAAAAACTTTGTTGGGCCAAAAATTTTGTTCGGACAAAAATTTTGTTCGAAACAAAAGTGTGAATTCAGCCTCAATGTGTTTGTGTGCTTAAAACAAACAAAAAAATCTGTTTAGAATAAAAGTTTGTTCGGACAAAAATTTAATTTATTTACCTTCCAAAAATCCCTTCTTAGTCGTCATACACAAGCCCATAGCTTTAGCCGTTTGGGCTGGGCGATGATGGTAAGTCAGTCAGTCAGTCAATCAGTTAGTCCGTCAGTCAGTCAATCAATCAGTAACCTTATTCTTTTATATGTATAGATAATATATGAATTCAGTTTGTGCTTTTAAACAAACAGAACAAAAAAAATTAAAATCGTTCGTCTAAATGTCTGTGCTTGCATGCTTTTATTATAAAAAAAATTTATAAATAAGCTCTCGTTCATATAAACTCTTGATTATTTGAAATTTTTCTTTGCACGTTTGAATTTTAAATTACTGAGAGTCTGCTGTATTTGAAACAGCCTTTTGCTGCAAAAAAAAGTTGACAGAACTTACTGCCTTAAGAACAGTTTGGATGTAAATGTGAACAAGTTCACTAGAACGCACACAAAATAGCTCTCTAGTTCTTAAGGTTATTGATGGACTTTCTTCAAGCTCTTAAAAGTTTTGATATCTGACCACATTGTCCGCATTCCAATCGATCGTCATAAACAAAAAAATAAACTAAAAAACTAAACACATACATGTACATTTACCCAATATATATATTGTGCGAATGTTTATTTTTTTTACTCACACACACACATGCACATATTTAAATACATTTGCAAATGCTTAAATGCATGTGAATGTGTGTTTATTGTAAACACATTTACTAGTTGACTGACTAGTTGGCCGAGTGGCTGACTGACTATTAATAAATGACCAAATTAACAACAACAACTACTTGTGTGTGTTTGTTTGCATGTACGTACTCGTAAGTACTCAGCTTAAATGGCTGTGTTCAAGCGTGTGTACAATGCACATACGAGTAGATTTCTGGATACGTAAGTTACCACATAATAGCCGGTTTAGTTGGTAAGCAGGGATGATAAATCAGAAAATTGAAAATAGTACTTTTTCGAAAACACAAATGTACCAAAATACAAGTTATACCCTACATAATTAAAAAAAAAATTATATTCTGAGGCCAAAACGTCTCATGCGTTACCAAACAAATTTTTTCATACAAAAACACTAAAATTTCGTTCGCTTTCAATCGGCAACGAATGTTACGACTTGGGGACTGGATATTAAGAGGTTGTTTAGTCAATTTAGTGATATTCATTTGTCTGTGTAGATGTTGTAATCAGCTTTCTGACGGCCTTGCACAATGTACAGCAAAGTAATGTAAATATATCAATCTGCCAGTTATTGCTGGCATTAAGTTGCTTGTGAAATTAAAATCAATTAATCCATTAATGGCGAAGTTGTAAGCCAACAACCAAGACTACTTATATATAATTTTTTAATTTTTTATAGATGATTTTTTGTGTCTTAACTAAATAATTCTATTTTTAAAGTATTTCATTTTATGTTTGTCATCTTTATTTTATATTATTTACACACAAAATTCTGTATAATTTTTTTATTATGTGAAGTAAGTATCTACTTATATGTCTATGTCGGTATATCTCTTGAAGTATTTTCTTAAGTATGTTTGTTTGTATGTTTATTAATAATAATAAAAAAAAACCCCACATTCATAGACAAGTTAAAGCTTAATAATTCTAATATGGACATACATATGTTTGTTTTGCATGAACTAAATAACTAAAATTATAAAATTTATGTGTGCCAGTTATGTATGTATAATATGTATGTACACACATGTGCAATGCATGCATGTATGTAAAAATATCGATAATAATAATAATTAAAAAAAATATATATAATAATTGTGTATATTAACAGATTATACAAAACCATATATTTTTATTGTTTTCTTGTTTAGCATTTTATAATAAGTAAGTAATTTTCTAGACTTATGCTACAAAAAAAGTTTAAAAAAAAAAATTTTTTTTTTTCGATTCGAGAAAAACGCTAGTATAAACCTAATAAGGCACAACACTGATTAAAAATTTTCTTTAAATTTTTAAAATCTGGTACATTGAAAATGAAAATATTTATCTAAAATTCTGTATGCCATTAATCATTTTTAGAAATACATAAATACATATCGCTCACTTGATTCAAAAGTGTCATAATTTAAAAATAAAATTTTTTTTTTCATTCAAAAAAAAAAAAAATTTATCTTCTTTTTTTTTTTAAATAAAATTAAAAAAAAATATTTCCCATAAGAAAGCGATCAAATTGGTACTTTGAAAAGCTGTTTTTTAAAATCATGACTTTAGACTTATAACACTATTGAAGTAAATCATTTTTAAATTGCCTAAATTCATATCGCTCACTTAATTCAAAAGTGTCATAACTCAAAAAAAAAGTTTTTATTCTGTAAAAATATTTTTGATCTTCTTTTCAAAATGAAATATTTCCTAATAATTATAGTAAATTATTCGATCTTATAAATTTATTATTATTAAATATTATTCAAGCTTAAGATCTCAATTGAAAAATTGTTTTTATTTTAATTTTCCAATATTTCGACTTTCTTTGTTTGTAGTGATGTGTGGCTTTCAAGTATGCTTGTGCAGCCCATTATTTTGAATGTCTTCTTAATTTTTATAAAAATAAATTTCCCTTAAGAAGGCCTTCGAAAGAAAATCGAAATATTGGAAAATTAAAATAAAAACAAATTTTTCATTGAGATCGTAAGCTTGAATAATATTTATTAATAAAAAATATTTCCTATAAGAAACCTATCAAATTATCAATTTATGACACCATTAATCCTTTTTAGAAATACATAAACACATATCGCTCATTCAAAAGTGTCATAGCTCAAAAAAATACATTTTACTAAAATTAAAAAAAAATTGTCTTCTTCTTTTTTTCTATTATTTACAATATATTTTTATAAATATGTCCCATAAGTGTGCCACCATCCAACTATCAACTTTAAAGGTTTTTTTTTATAAATTTTTGGTTTTTGATTTACACCAAATTTAAATTAAATCATTTTAAAATTACCTACATACAATCATAACAGTGTCATAACTCAAACAAAAAAAACAAATTTCTCTCAAAAAAAAAAATTAAAAATTTTTTATTAAAAAAAATACTTGCCAACTTTAAATGGCTGTTTTGTAAAATATTGATTTTTGACTTATGTCACTATTGAAATTAACGAGCAAAATGTAGGTATGAAGTACGTCGGTATACCTACATACAAACATATCGCTCACTTAATTCAAAAATGTCATAACTCAAACTAAAAAAAATTTTTTTTTCTCTAAAAAAATTAAAAACAAATTTCTTCTTTTTTTCACAATAAATTTTAAAAAAAAATGTCCATAAGAAAGCCAAAATAATTGTCAACTTTAAAGTTTTTTTTTTTGTAAAATATCGGTTTTTGACTTATGACACTATTGAAATTAGTGAGCAAAATGCAGGTATGTATGTATATGTGTATCTCTATTAAACAGAAGTACGCGTCGGTGTTTTTCAAAATTTTCCTACATACTACATGACATTCAAAAAATGTTTTCTTTTTTTTGTGTAACAATTAAATATCAATCTGAATTCTGAATTAAATTTACAATGATTCGAATTGATTTCGTTTTTAAGCAGCACTAAATGCCAAATTTGTTATCAAAACAAAAAAAAATTATGGCCTAATGATTTTATCTTCTGGGTTTGCCAAAACTGCTTGATGGCCCATTGTTATAGATGGCCTGAGCCCCGCCATTGCCATAAATGGCCCCATTGCCACCATTCGTTATTGAGGATGGCTTACGATGCGTTGTGGTTGACCCCAGGGAACGTGGATCTTCGGGACCATCATTTAAATCTAGTCCTGCCACCATTTGAGCAATTTCACGCTCTTTTTTTATATCGGGAGGATTGAATTGTAGACTAGCTAGGGAGCCATGACTGCGGCTGCGATGTTCCTGACGTATAGAGTAGCTAAATGCTCGTTCGTTTAGGTGGCCTTTACGTTTATATATGCCGGTACCACCTGGGGACTCTGCTCCAGAATTGCCAGAATCGTCTAGGCCATTGCCCATAGACGCCGCCAGTTTTCGGCTTGACATGGCCAGCGGTCTGGGTTCTCCCATCATCGATTGCACCATAATACTTTGGGGTGGCGGTGGTGGTCCCCCCATTACTGGAGCGTGATGGTAAGCGTAAATCGGTGGTACAATGGGCATGCCTACTGGTATGCCTGCGCTTCTCTTATCCTTCTTCTTGCTTTTCATTGAAGTTGATGGCTGTAGGGTGGCATACTGTTGTGGCAGCATTACGGGAACTTGCATTTGCATACCTAAGGGTTGTGGTGGCATGTTATGATGATGCAGCGGTAAGGGAGGACCGGGTGGAAAACCTCTATGACTTATTGTGTGATAATTTCTAGCCATAGGTGGTTGTGATGGGGGCAGGGCTCCATAAATTAAATTGCCAGCTGATGAGCCCGTGGGTATAACGTGACGTTGCAAAGCTGCCAAATGTATGGGTTTTGGTCGTATCAGAGTACCAGATAGACTTTGACTACCCGAAGATTTAGATGATTTCTTGTCCTTTTTCTTTTTACTGTGTTCGTCTTTAACAGGTGGAGGTGGTACATCAATTGGTTGACTAATTTGTCGTGAACGAATTGGACGACCTAAGGTTGATGTTGTGCCTGAGTACACATCATATGGATTTTCCATTACAATGCTGTCTAATTGATCATGTGACCCATTCCACACCTTGTGATTTGCATCTCCATTATATAATGAGCCATCACCATCATCGACTGCTTCATGAAGATCAGCACTGCTGCCATAAACTGAAGGAAAAGAAAATATGAAACCAGAATTTGTAATAAAATTTTTTTTAAGAAATAAATGGAAAAAACAAATAGGAAAAATGCTACTCTCATTGCCGTACGCTTTGTGTTTGTCCTTCTAAATATGCATTCAGCCACTTATTCGAATAGCACAACAAAAACAAAAAAAGATTATATTTCTACAAGTTTTTCGTTTAATAACAAATTGGGGTCCACAAACGACATCGTATCAATACACCAGCATCATACAAACAAACCTACAACCATACACTCATACTGTTGGCACAAACGTACTCAGATAAATCAAGTAGCCTTCACAGTTTCTATCATTTTTCAATTAGCAATGAAAATCTAAAATAAAAAAAAACAAATTAAATTCGGCCATGCCGAAATGAAAAAAAATTATACAACAAAAACGTGTTGAAATTCCACACAAGAATGATAAAAAAAAAACATTTAACTATAAATAGTTCTCGCAAAAATAGACAATCCTTATTCTTTTATTATTTCCCAAAGAATCCCCTTAAAGCAAGAAAATCATCTAATTGTGTTTTTAATGATTTTGAAGCAACAATTGAAAAAAAGAGAAAAAACTAACAGTCATGTTGGCAGTGTAAAGGAGAGAGTGAAATTTTTGAAACACTTTTTATAGAAACCACATTCGACCATAATCAATTCGCTCCATATAAAATTTTGTTTATGTTTACAGCACAAAATGAAAAAAAAAAAAAATAAGGCTTAGTGACAGAGGTTGTCCCAAGCATGACCCCTTCCTATTGGCGTTCGGAGAGCTTACATGAGGCTGTATGTCATAAGGCGGTTTTAAGTCTTATTTCATTGCCTTGGGTAACCACTTCAACCGTCCGTTTAAGGTTTATAAAATGTTCATCAAACTCATGTAAAACACTACGAAGAATATGTTTGTGGCACATTTTAGCCCTATAAGTCTTCAGGTAATAGGACGTATTTCACTTACATGCGAAAAACGGACAAAACAAAGTTATTAAAATAGAGGGTTAAAATATTCTTTACAATTGTTCCACATGCAATTTTACTATCAGTCCCTGAATACACTAATAATTAAAATTGAACTTTAAGGCCAGAAGTGAGACAAAATTTAAAATGTATCTAAGGGTTAAATTTTAATCCACTTAGGCAACCATATGAATCTTAAGGTAAATGAAATGTTAAGCAAACTTATGAGGAATTTTTTTGTGGAAAATTTTAACCTTGTGAGTCCTCAATTAAGGGAATTTTTTTTTGGCTGATATTTGAAAAAATTAAAAAAAAAGGCCTAGAGGTGGAAAAGTTTGAGGGTTAAATGTTTTACAAAAATATTTTTCATAAAATTCTTTTAAAAGTCTCTGAATACACTAAAAATTACATTTGAACTTTAAGGCCAGAAATGGAACAAAAAATGTGTCTAAGGGTTAATTTTTAATCCACTTAGGCAACCATATGAATCTTACACTTTAAGTAAATGAAATGTTAAGCAAACTTATGAGGAATACTTTTGTGAAACATTTTAACCCTCTAACGCTACATTTAAAAAGAAAAAAAAAAGTTAGAGGGTTAAAATGTTTCACAAAATTATTTCTCGTGAAATTCTACTAAAAAACTTTAAAAAGACCAATAATAAAAATTTAATTTTAAGGCCAGAAATAAAACAAAACTTAATTTGTGTTCAAGGGTTAATTGAAGTAAAAATGTTAAATAAAACGGGATTTCAAGGGGTGGCTTGTATGAGAGAATTGTTTTATATTAAATTTCATCATTATGACTCTTATTAAGGAAAGAGTCAAGAGTCGACTGTATTAGTCATGCCACACACTAAGAGTGTTTATGGCAAACTGGTGTAAAACGCTTTATTAATGCAACGCGACCTAAGAAATGTTTTGTACAGCTCATAAGTTCACTGTTTCAACTCTAAGCCTCGAATCAAGCCAATTAACTTATGCAGTGAAAGCTGTCCTACCTTACTGGCGGTCAACGTATAGAACTTTAAGTTGGCATTACTGTTCAAGATGGCGACTGATTTAACAGCTATCAAGTGATTTATTCTCAGTTTGGTTTGGCAATTCATCATGAATAGACTCACGCCTGAACAACGCATGCAAATGGGCACAAAACGAGATTGCCGTTGTTCCCGATTTTCATAAGCGAATTTTGTTCAGCGAAGAAGCGCACTTCTGGTTGAATGGCTAAGTTAACAAACAAAACTGCCGCATTTGGAGTGAAGCTAATCCTCAAGTGTATGTCGAAACACCGTTACATCCAGAAAAACTGACTGGCTGGTGGAATAATTGGTCCGTACTTCTTCAAAAACGATGATGGCCAGAACGTTACAGTCAATGGTGATCGGTATAGAGCCATGATTACTAACTTTTTCATTCCTGAATTGAACAACCATGATGACCAGGAGCTGTGGCTCCAACAAGACGGCGCAACATGTCACACAGCTCGTGCCACAATCGATTTATTGAAAGACACGTTTGGTGACCGCCGAATTTCACGTTTTGGACCTGTGAATTGGCCTCCAAGATCTTGTGATTTCTGTGGGGCTATGTAAAGTCATTTGTCTATGCGGATAAGCCACAAACGCTTGACCATTTGGAAGACAACATTCGCCGTGTTATTACCGATATACGGCCACAAATGTTGGAAAAAGTCATCGAAAATTATACGTCCAGATTGGACTACATCCGAGCCAGCCGTGGCGGTCATATACCAGAAATTATATTTAAAATGTAATGCCACAAGATTATCTTTCGGATAAATAAAATTCATGTCAATCGAATTATCCATCGTTATTTTATTGCAATTTAAAGTTCTATACGTCTATAAAAAACACCCTTTATATGTTCTAAGGCTACGTCAAGTAAAGCACAAAATCCTGCATTGGCTGGTCTTAATATTCCCTACACTGCAATATATTGTTCATATATCTAATGAATTTTTTCATTGGATTAATGAAACCAATGATACGTTTCATAAGATCAATGAAAACTTTCATTAAATATATTATATGTGTTCATTATACAGATGACTTCTAAAAAATTCCCAACCCCCGGTTAGGCACAAAAAAAATTTCTTTTAATTTTTGAACGCACCGTACTCAGATTTTGATAAATTTACTTTTTGCTTGAATTATTTTCTAATTTTATTTGACTCTGCCAGGATTCGAACTTAGGACACATGCAATTAAGAAGCTTTAACTCGCCACTCAAGCATTTCAGCCAAGAAGCTCAGCTGAATTTTAATGATTTAGATTTAGTTTTGTACTTGTTTTATTTGTAACAGAAAAAAGAAAACAATGAAATGATGAAATAATTAATGAAATATTTTTAATGAAATCGTTTCATTGGATTTATGAATCATAATTCTTTCAGTGTTTATTACACTACTTCAATGCCCCGTCATAATCCAAAAACCATAATTTTACAGAGGAGCCATTTCAAGTAGGTAATTTGCAGGTATAAAATTTTATAGCTTTTTATTTTTGGTGAATTTTGAAAAATTAAAAATTTCATAATTTTTGGAAAAAATAAATTTTAAATTTTTATAAAGTTTTTCTCAATTACTTGAAAAATAATAGCTGCACTAAAACATAATTAAAGCCTGTGAATTTAACATTTTTCGAGTTATTTTGTAACAAAATCGTGTACGTCCCTTCAAAGTTAAAAAAAATCACATATTAAAAAAAAATTATCCTTAAAATCTGAAATACTAATGAAACATGTTTCCTATTAAGTTTTTAAACAAAAAAAAAAAAAAAAAATATTTTAATACTTTTGAAAAATAATGGCGGTTCACAACTTTAAAAAAAATTTAATCGTGTTTAAAAAATTTTCAGTGCCAAGTCTCAGCTACATTAATTTTTTTATGTGTGTTCATTTCCTATAAACAAGTGAATACAACGAAAAAATTATTTAAGCTGAGAAAAACATTAACAACCTTAGTAAAGGATCGTAAATTGAGAGAAATTTTTTTTAAATTTTCTCTGAAAAGAAGAAACAAATGTGGGATGACCCGGCAAACGTTGTTGTGATTTTGAAAAATAATTAAAAAGAGAGGAAAAAAAAAACTTAATTGAGTTCTTCTGAACTTGTAAGAAAAAAATTAGACAAATCGGTCTAGCCGCTCTTCAATATAAGATAAATTTGAAAAGTGGGCGTAGAGAGGGGGCGTGGTAAATTTTTCTTTCATTAAAATCAAAGTTGGGTTATTCTGAATATATAAAAAAATTCTCCAATTTGAGAAAAATGTAAAAAGTAGGGGCAGTAACGGGCGTGGCAAATTTTTCTTTTCATTAAAATATAACTTGGATTTTGAAGAAAATATAAAATTTTTCTATATTCGATTTTACAATGTACAATGTCAAACACACGTACAGTCGAATTTTATATATTAGGTTTGATTATGATTATCATTGTGGTGATATGTGGCAACGTTGGCCATATGTTTTATATGAGCTTGTCGTGAATTCGACTACGACCACGACACTCGTAATAATAGGACTTAAGAAAAAATTAATTTAAAAAAAATATATTTTGAGTTATGACATTTTTGAAGTCCATGAGCGATATATTGTTAAAACAAACTGGCAGTGATTAATTGATAGATGCGGTTGTCCATATAAATAAAAATTACAAACCCCATGTGTGTCATGTATTACTGTTATATACCGTGTAGGGCTCACAAATAAATAATTAAAAGAAGAGCATGCGTGCGTGAAGTCTATGCAAGTTTGTATGTAATACGATTAAGTGAGCCTGAAATTTGCATCATATAAATTTTTTGCTTGTTTCCATTTTTACCAGGAAACATTTTATAAAACGTTTATTAGTTTTACATTGAAACGGAAGCTGATTTTGCAATAAATTTATGATTAAACGATTAATGATCAATTAATACAAATTAAAGAAAAATTTAAAAAAATGTTTGTTAAAGTTTTGTTTCGTGTGTTGAGGCTAAAAAAGGCTCTTTAAAGAAAAAAGCAATGAAATTTCAAAAAATTTTCAAATTTTGACTTTCTTTAAAAGAGCTGTTATATTTGATAGTGCTCTAAGTCCAATTTTTTTAAATAACCTGGCGGTAATTTTAAACATCATTTTACCAAAAATTTTAAAAAGTGGACTTGTACCACTTTCAAATTTAACAGCTCAATTGAGTTATTTTGAAATTGCAGTTTTTTTTTTACAGAATTTGAAAATGATTGAAAACAGACATTCCAACATCAGCAACTACGAGTATTTGCCTGTGTCTTTTCATTGTGCCAATTAGTTAATTTAAGTTTTTAGTTTTTTTTTTTTTTAATGAAATAAAATATTAAATAATGGAAAATTCTTGCAAATCTTTATTTCTCTATGTATGTGTACTTACATACATACATACAGTCATGTGTACGTGCAATTGCTTAAATCATTCGAGTGTCTAGTAACTGACCAGCATGCAATCGTTTCATTCACAGGCAGTTGAAGTATTTGCCCAGAATTACGTATTGTTTTCTTTAAAAAAAAATTTAACTTTTAGTTTTGAATTCTGTTGCGCATTGTTGAATTTGAAAGAAAAAATTATACTCTACGGAATGCCTGCATGTTCGACCAAACCTTTAATATGCATGTGTATGTGTGTGTGTTTTGAATTCAAATAGTGCTTTTAGGTATTTTAAGCCACTTCACCCCAAACTCACATTTATTTATATCTGAAGTTTATGTAAGATTTACTACACAAGCAGAATTTTTATAAATTCTAAACAGCATTTTAAAACAAAATAAAATAAATTATGAAAGAAAAGAGAAAACCAAATTGGGTAATTTTAAGCAAAAATATTTACTTATTGTAAAAAGGAAATAAATAAAAATGTAACAAAATTTTTCAAAAAAACTGAAAAAGCAATATGGTATTCTTCAATAATCATTTACGGTACGTTTTATTTACATTTTTAGTTTTATATTTTTTAAAATTTTTTTTAAAAGAAGCCTTAAAATTTCCATCCCTGAGTGAAGAAAACCAAACAAAAAAATTTCCATCTCTGAAGAAAAAAAAAACAAAATAAAGTTCCTTGTTTAAATCTTTTACTTCCAAAAACACAAAAGCCATTTGTGAAGCTTGCAGCTTAAGTCTTTTGATTGGAAATATAATAAAGGGTGTCCGAACAAGAACGCAAGATTTAAATTTGGCGCCATTCGAAGTGTCATTGTTTGACATTTGAACAATTGTTATTGGACAGCGAAGGGAATTCGTTAATTGGGTAGTGGAGAGACAACATGAAAATGCTGATTTTGCCGATAAAATCATCTTCAGTGACGAGGCCCATTTCCATCTTGATGGCTTCGTCAATAGGCAGAATTGTCGCATTTTCGGTGAAGAAAATCCTCGAGTGATTCACGAGAAGCAAATGCATCCTCAACGTGTCACTGTGTGGTGTGGTTTTTGGGCTGGAGGAATCATTGGACCTTTTTTTTATGAAAATGAGGCAGGTCAAACGCAAACAGTCAATGGTGTTCGGTATCGTGAAATGATAACCAGTTTTTTCTTGCCTAGAATTGAAGAAATGAATGTGGAGGGCTTATGGTTTCAAAAAGACGGCGCCACATGTCATATAGCTAGAGAAACAATTCAATTGCTGCATCAGTCATTTATTTAAAATTTAAATCTTGCGTTCTTGTTGGGACACCCTTTACAAGGCGAAAAATTTTTAAGTTTGTAGCTTGAGGCTTTTATTAAATGGAACTCAAGGTGTTTTATTTACATTCTGATTTTTCGTAACACAAAATTTTCTTAGTGCCCAATTAAAAACAAAATTTCCTTCCCTGACTGAAGAAAAACAAAACAAAGTTCCTGGTTTAAATCTTTTCTTACCAAAAACAGAAGAACTATTCGTAAAAGTCTTTTGATTGGAAATACAAGGCGAAAAATATTAAAGTTTGCAGCTTGAGTCTTTTCTTAATGCACAATTGAGTGATTATCAACTTATTTTATTTCTTGTCAAACGATATATTTGGTGCACTATTTGACAATAAGCAGTCAAGGAATATTTGCACTTGGGACCAAATAACTGTAAATAAAATAAGGGCTTAACAGTAAATACAAATTCAGAGCATAACAAAAAAAAAACAAAGTTACTTATCCTGGAGAGTGCCTATAAAAATTAATTTTATTTAGCAAACTTCTTTAATATTATAAACAATTAAATAAAAAAGGATTGTGGATGCATAAAATGAAATTTATGCTCTTGAGTTCACCCACAAGATTTTTTTTTTTTTTTTTTTTTTTTTAAACTACATAACACAAATCCGCGAAACTTCTTGGCTTGTCTTGAGAATCGGACCTACCTCCCTCAGATTGGTAGGTTAATGCTCTACCCACTAACTTACAGGGACAATTCAATGAAGTTACTTGAAGATTTCAAAAAAGAGTGAACGTAGAAATTGGTTGTAAACAAATTTTAAGAAAAAACTTTTAAAGTCTATACAAACACTTAAAATAAAAATTACCAAATCTGTAAAGGCTCTCAGATATTTACAAAAAGTGGGCGTGAAAATGGGCGTGGTCAATTTTCCCCCTTAAAATCCTATAGGGTATTACTACGAACATTAAAAAAAATTAGACTAATTGCTCCAGCCTTTCTGCCATTTTAAATAAATGACGAAAAAGTGGGAGTACAAGAGGGCGTGGTAAATTTTTCTTTAACTAAAAATCCAAGTTAAGCTAGAAAAATTAAGCAAGTCAGTGCTTACCAACGAACTACATTTAATTTATATAAATAAAAATTACTCCTCAAATGTGTTGCTAAGCGCAAAACTCTAGAACAACTCAATCAATTTGACTAATTGTGTTTGCTTATTTTTCGTAAAACCATAAGAAACGTTCTTATAGACAAAAACAGTTAAAAGTTGTAAGGAATTTAGTAAAAACAACACCTTACTTTGCTTTTGATAGGGGAGTCTATGAGTGTTAAATTTAATTAAATTAAATATACAAATTAAAACGGCTAACAGTTTTTAGGATTTAATGATGAACAAAAGCAACTCTCAGAGAAAACAATCTGCAGCTTTACGACCTGTTATTTAAGGTTTTTAAGTCTTCACTTGTAGTGCTTTGAATAAAAGCTATTGCAGAATTTCTACTTATAAAATTTTTCAATTAATTTTTAATTAATATATTTCTTTTGATTTGCTTTTGTTCTTATTTCTCTTTGTGTGTGTTTACAAAATGTATGAAATTTCATAAATGAGTGACAATATTGCTGAAAGCATTTGTGTTTCAAAGCGAGAGCATAAGAACAGTCGCTGCCAAAATAAAATAGATTCCATTTCATCACCGCTTTCATTAGCGAGTTTTATATGTTAATTTGTATGGCAAATATCGTTAAGCTCCAGTAAATTTTCATAAAAGACCCTCTAGATTAGTAGGTAGCGTAATAGCGTATTAATCTGGGGGTCGCAGGTCCGATTCCTCACTACACCCTGGGTGTTTTCTGCAGACAAGCCAAATAGGTTTAGAGGATTTGTGTTGTTTAAAAAAAAATTAAAAGAAAAATAAATGTTTTTTCATGAGAGTGCGTAACAACGAGAGTGAAAAGAAATTTTTCTTCCTTTACAGTGTGTAATAAAAATTTTCTTTTTGTGAGAAAATAAAACTGAAACAAAATTCCAAAATCTGTACAGCCTTTTAAGAGTTCATAATAAAATTTTGCAATAAAACTTGCTAAAGTTTCCTTTAAGTCAGTGATGAAATAAAAGAAAATTGTACGTTGATATGGTGGGCAGTTTTTAAAAGAAAACAAAAATTTAAATATGATTTTTAGGTTAAATGTTGACAAAAAAACAGCCTGGCTCTCAGCGTCAAGCCCTGATTCACTTAAATTTCAAATAGCAAAATATAATCAGAAGCTTTAGTAGCAACAGATTTTTGCTGTTTGAAATAAACAACAAATAAATTAAATAATGAATTCCTTATCCCAAAATAATTATATGAATAACTTCCGTAATGTTGACTTTAAGGCAAAGCATTAGAGCAGAGGTTTTTTTAAACCTCAGCAGAAATGATATAAAACTCTATGTTGAGCTACTCACGGTCGCCTGTACAATTAATTATTACATGAGTAGAATAAATAGATGCGTTGCAAAACGATTCCTGTAGTTTCTGTCTGGTAAAACAGTAAACGTTGGATTATATTCTCTGCTAGTGCCCAGCATTGGAAAAACACAGTATAAACTGCTTAGCTAGTGGGGCATTGATCCCAGAAGATCTAGGCATGATTAATCCTACAGCAATTACGAGTCTCGGATTGTAGTTAAGAACTGGATCTTAAAGGTCGCGATGCGCTTATAGCCCTTGATAATAATAATAATAAAGTCTAGGTAATGGCCATATTATGGTTGTAATTTTGTTTTTAGAACCTATTTGTGTTATTACCAAGGCGAATTCATATAAAGTGAAATCATGAAGCATCTCTGTTTTAAAAATTTTCTTAATTTGTCAAAAAAGACAGTCTTGGCTTATATAGGGTGTTTTTTATAGACGTATAGAACTTTAAGTTGGCATTACTGTTCAAGATGGCGACCGATTTAACAGCTGTCAAGGGATTTATTCTCAGTTTGGTTTGGCAATTCATCATGAATAGACTCACGCCTGAACAACGCATGCAAATGGGCACAAAACGAGATTGCCGTTGTTCCCGATTTTCATAAGCGAATTTTGTTTAGCGATGAAGCGCACTTCTGGTTGAATGGCTACGTCAACATACAAAACTGGAGTGAATCTAATCCTCAAGTGTATGTCGAAACACCGTTACATCCAGAAAAACTGACTATTTGGTGCGCTTTATGGGCTGGTGGAATCATTGGTCCGTACTTCTTCAAAAACGATGATGGCCAGAACGTTACAGTCAATGGTGATCGGTATAGAGCCATGATTACTAACTTTTTCATTCCTGAATTGAACAACCATGATGACCAGGAGCTGTGGTTCCAACAAGACGGCGCAACATGTCACACAGGTCGTGCCACAATCGATTTATTGAAAGACACGTTTGGTGACCGCCGAATTTCACGTTTTGGATCTGTGAATTGGCCTCCAAGATCTTGTGATTTAACACCGCTAGACTACTTTCTGTGGAGCTATTTAAAGTCATTGGTCTATGCGGATAAGCCACAAACGCTTGACCATTTGGAAGACAACATTCGCCGTGTTATTGCCGATATACGGCCGGAAAAAGTCATCGAAAATTGGACGTCCAGATTGGACTACATCCGAGCCAGCCGTGGCGGTCATATGCCAAAAATCATATTTAAAATGTAATGCCACAAGATTATCTTTCGGATAAATAAAATTCATGTCAATCGAATAATCCATCGTTATTTTATTGTAATTCAAAGCTCTATACGTCTATAAAAAACACCCTTTATACTCCGACCATATAAATGTAACAATTTTGACAAGTCAAGAAAGAACTTGAAGCGCACAGCTGCTTTCTTGATATCACCTTGTATGAATTCGCCTTGGTTATTATTTATTACAACTCTGTGTTCCTGCAGTTGATTAAAAACATACAAAAATGGCAGCTCAGAGGGAAAACCGTTGGTTAGCTTAGAGGACTACACTTTTAGAAGCCCTAAAAGTTTTTTCTTATAAAATTAATTTGACTGTAGCCAAAGGTATTAATTTCATTGCCACTTGGTTAATTGTGAAATATATCGCCCCACCATTCCTGATGTTTAATAATAAATCAAGAAAATTTTTTCTTAAATCGACTCAAGCGATTTTAGACAAAAATATCTCTTAAAAGTGTAGCTTTTTATTAAAATTTTTTAACTAAAATTTTAGCAAATAATAACGTTCAGTAAAGTGGGTTCGGCTGTAAAAAAAAAAAATTCAAAATTTTTTTTTACTCAATGAAACCTGATTTCCATATTTTTGTAGCAAATATTTTCGTGGTAAAATATTTTTGTTAAAAACTTATTTTTGTTTATGGTTAATAAAAACAAACAGCAACATATTGACGCAATTACAACAACAAAATAAAGACTCTTACTTATCCAAGGAATTCCAAAAGAGGTGGTTTATATGCACCTACATACATATTTAGTTATTTTATGGGGCTTAAGCAGTTGTTGTTTGGCTGATGTTGGCTGTTGTTGAATAAACAATGAATGGACAAAAAAAAAACAACAACAACAACAATTTGATAATGTCAAATATTTATTTGCAGCTGCTCAAACTTGAAAACAATGCAAAATAATATTAAATTATGTGTGCGTGTGTGTACTAGAAATACCAAAAGTAACCAGTTTATGATTTTATAGTCTTTTTCTAAAATGGGTCATGAAAACTATTAAAATATTTCAGAGCAATAGCATTGAATGTGCTTTTTTAAATATAAGCGAATACACTCTTTTACATGTGTGCAATTAAATAATTCAGTTTTAATTTAAGTAATTTTTTTTTAAAAAGTGGACTTAGACCACTTCTAAAAAATAACAGCCCATAAAATTCATAGTTTTCATACTAACACGAGAGCGACGTTGAATTTTCAATAAGCCGACTTTGTCACATACTCGTATGTAAATATTACTGTGCTTGCATTTTGACAACAACAATTACAATCAGGCGTACGTTGCACAGCTCATATGTTCTAGATACAAGCCTCAGTAGAGCGATTCTGTAACTTTTATTACGAACATTCGTATCGAAAAAAACAATTATCATGATATTTTATCGAATTTGGTATTCAGTAACTTTCCGACAAAGTTAACAGCACAAAGAACGCAAATACGAGTACTTTGAATTATTTAAAAAAAGAAAATATTTGAAAATTCCATATACCCCAGTGCTGTTGCTCTGAACCATTAAAGATTGTGGGAGACTGTCTAGATTTGTAATCTACCGCCGAAATACTCAAAAGTTGCTTTGAACTACTTAAATTTTTTTTTTTTTTTAATTTCCATAAACCCCAGCACTGTTGTTCTCAAGGATTTTGGCAGTTTCCGTTTTGCATCATAAAATAAAAACTACGAATGTTTCAGAAAGTTTAGAATCTACAGATTAAACACCTTTTTAATTTGGTACTTTTCTTAGGCAAAATCGGGAATTTGACCTCGGCAAAGTGGGGTATAAAAAATCCCTCTAAACAACAGCTCTGGGGTATATGGAAATTTAAAAAAAAATTTTTTAAATAGTCTAAAGTAACTTTTGAGCATTTGGGTGGTAGATTATAAATCTAGATGACCTCTCCTTTAAAATGATATATGTCTTCTCTCGATATCTTCTATGGTTCGTTCGGAAGTTAATTTAGATTATTTTGAAATTTTAATATACCCCAAAGCTGTTGCTCTAAGTGATTTTAGCAACTTCCCAACGAACCTATAAAGATTGTAGGATTGGACACACAGCATTTTAAAGAGGAGACTGTCTAGATTCATAAACTACCTACCAAATACTCAGAAGTTACTTTGGACTATTTTAAAATAAATTTTGAAATTCCTTAATTGCTAGTACTGTATAATGTCATACAGCATGCAGTGCGCCCATATAAATTTAGGTGATTTATATGAAAACCTGCTTTGGGTCCTAACAGTGCAGAGTCCAATAGAATTATCCCATTTTAATTAATTAAAAATTTCCATAAAGGTGGCCTGGGCCAAAATTACTTCTTTTACATGATTTTCTGTAACATATCGAACAAATGCAATTAAATGAGCATCTTTAGCCTCATCTACTTGTCTACTTGTTTAGCGAATTTTGAAGTATGCAGCTGATAGACTAGCTGATCTTAAAGATCTCCCGATATGAGCAATTCTCCCACCAACTGTATTATCAGCGAGCGGTATATATCGCAACATTTTTATAAAAGAGATTTTTGCAAGTTTTTTTTTTTTTTATATATAAAACAGAAATTGAAAACTTCACGACCCCTCTGTGGCTTGCGCTGCACAGTTTGGAGATTTTTTTTGCTGTTGTTAAAAATAAATTATTTAATTGAAGTTTCTGTGGTAGAAGACAAAATTTAATCACCAAGCAGATGCCCAAGATAATTAAATAAATAAAAACAAATCACAATAACATCAATGAAATTCCACATTTTTGAAGAAAAAGAAAAAAGAAAAAAAAAAATAATCGTGCATGTTCTGTATTCCACACGGATTTGAAAAAATGTGGAATTAAATTTTTTTCTTTTATATTAAAAGAAAAGTTTTTCGTTTTTTTAATTCTACCAATAATTTCGCACCCAAAATAAAGCAAAAACAAAATTGTATAAATTTTAAAATGGACCACAGAGTAGTTATCGTATGATTTGCAGAATTTTTCAATTCCGTATAAAATATTCCGATTCAGAATACAGAACAGCACTGTACTCGTATGTGAGCGCTTGTATTGTGAATAAAATTAAAAGGCTGTCTGTCGCAAGTGGTGAAATTTCTGTCACTGCAATTATTTGCTTCTAATCAAATCTCCACATTCGAAAAGTTTCTCTCGAAGTGATCATTCCGCTGATTGTAAGAAATGAAAAAAAAAATTAAGATAAAAATTGTGCAATATAAACTTGTTTTTGTTGGCAAAACAACAACAAAACTTCATAATATAAATAAATAAATTATAAAAAAATTTTCTTTTCTGCTTTTGCTGTTGTGAAGTTTTTTTTATTTATTAAATAAAAAAAAAAAAAAAAAAGTTTAAGCAAAACAAGAAAAAGCTTTGATGAGCTCTTTGAGCTAAAAAAAAAAAAAATTAATGAAGGCCTAGTGCTTGTTAAAGGAATGTCTGCTACGTAATGTAAACAATAACAAAAATAACAAAAGCAAGCGGACAATGGAGACAAGCAATGTTATTTAACAGCCCAGTCAATTGACCACTCAATTTAGTAGGTTTAACTGAAACGAATTTTATTTTTAAAATTTAAATGCTGAGACTTGAACTTCAAAGCGTTTTTTGTATTTTTTTAAAAACCTAAAACGTTTCAAATTATGTGGGAGTGCAAACAGATCATTAAAAACCTTAAAGAAATTTAGTCATAATCATAGACACACTAAAGTCGATTTTAAAGTCAGCTCTTAGTAAAAGTATACTATAATTATGGCTCATTTTGTTTAAGCAGTTTGTTTTCAAAGAACCTAAATCCCTGCACTTTGCCAGCCATTAATATTAACAGGGAGGTGAATAGGTAATTGCTTCCGCGCTCCTGGGCTTTATTATTTTCGGCTATTAAAATGCCGATAAGCTGACTTACGTTGACATGTGTGTGATTAGACTGACTGGAGACTAAGCTTCCAAGTCTAGTATTTTTTTAAAAAATTCACAGACTTCCTTGAGAGATTTGTGCACTACGAGTATATGTTGATTTTGCAAGAATAATATAAAACAGGATTATGCCTTCAGCAAGTCAATTCTCTGTTTACAAAGTTCAGCTGTCTAGCTACATGTCACACCTAGACCAAAATCACTAGAAAGAAGTTTTGCTCTCAAGCTAATTGCATATCAAGGGTGTTTCATTTAAAGCCACAATAAATCGATTGTTTCAGGCGATGTGAAAGTATTGTCCTCATGCAGGCCATCCAGAACTCTGTTGTCATGTCCCTGTAACGAATGCCATTCACAGTCACCTTAATTTCAAACTCATCTTCAAAACAGTAAAGCCTGAATAAAATCTGCACCAGATTGTAGGAGAGTCTTCTCAATTTTGTGTATTCACTTGGAAATGCGCTTCATCAGAGAATATCATTTTTGAAAAGTTGGCATTGACTTCACTTTGCTAAATTACCCATTGAACTAAATGCCGGGGTGTATATTTTATTTCAATCTTAAGCGGAACATGTCTTCTTTACAATCCAATAAAAAAATCTGATTTCTCTAAAAAAAATAATAGCCCGTTCAGCGATGTCACAAGAACACCTAAACGAACGAAAGAAAGGCAAAATTTATATTGCAAATAAAAACAAATTTTCGTAAATTGTTTTTGTGTTCGTTCGCTTAGGTTTTCTTGTGACAGCGCTCGACCTGCTAAGTGTTTTTATTTAAAAATTAAAAAAAAAAAAACTCTTACTGGGACAGCCTTTACACACATACAAGTCTAGATATGAATTTTGTGAACAGAGAAATGACTTTTCTTTTTCTTTTCTATTATTCTTGTTGAATATGTTGGTTGAATGTTAATTTTCCTATGAGTATTAGCAGAATATGAATACAGAAATGTTATTGTTTATGGAAGGAGGGATGTTAGAGAGGAATTTCCTTTAACTGAAATTAAATAATTTTTTCAGCGTTAGTTTTGCTTAAAAAAATGTTTCAAAGAAAAAATTTTTGCGTGAAATGTTTCATATACTCGTATACAGTTATGCTATTCCCAATCAGTAATTTTTGTTCTGAAATAATTTTTTTTTAAAAAATACTGTTTTTTAAACCAGAAAAATATTTTATTTGTTATAAAATAAAAGTAATTTTTATTTAATGTTTTTCAAAAAAAAAAGTCTTAAGTTTTTTTCTCTTCGGAATAAAATATGAGCTGTTATTTTTGAAAATGATATAAGTCCGCTTTAAAAAAAATATAAAATAGAATTTTATAGAAATAAATTTTTGGTAAGTTATAGACACCATCATACTTAAAATTACAGTCGATTAATTTTTATAGAAAAAGTGGACTTATACCTTTTTCAAAAATAACCGTGCATTTATTCTCTATATATTTTTGGAAGGTTATATAGGAAAACCTTCCAAAATATATAGAGAAAAAATGCACGGTTATTTTTGAAAGTGGTATAAGTCCATTTTTTTTTTGAATTGGTCACGCTCTTTTTGACATCCATTTTTTAAAGTAACAAGTTAGGGGGTCTCTTTTTTAATGACTAAAATTCGATTTTTCAACACATTTTTTTTTTGCCTGTAGCTGGCTGGGGAACAGCCCTGAATAATTAAATGCAACATTTTTTTGCGTGCAAACTCTTCGTCTGGAATTTTTCAAAGTGTTAAGCCACGGTTACATTACAAATATATTTGTCGAAATAAGCGTAACCACTACGTTTTGGCAAGTATTTTTATAGTCCAACATGACTTGTATTACAAGAAATTAATTCAAATAATCGTGCAAGTGCTGTATATCACACGAATTTGAAAAAATGTGGAATTAAATTTTTTTTTTTTTATTAAATGAAAACTTTTATGTTTTTTTAATTCTACCAATAATTTAGTACCCAAAATAAAGCAAAAACAAAATTTTAAAAATCTTAAAATGGACCACAGAGTATTTATGAAGTGCTGAATTTTTCAATTCCGAATAAAATATTCGGATTCGGAATACAGAACAGCACTGAAAATAAAAATGCAAAAATGCTGTATTTTAATAACAAATTAAACTAATCCAAACGCATATTTCTTCGAAATATATAAACGTATATGTAGATGACATAGTGCTTATGCTTATTTCGACAAATATTTGTTTAATGTGACCGTAGCTTAAGTAACAAAACTCATTTGAGTTGACTGCCCTAGGAACTTTTTGGCAGATTATGCAATTTTTCTCTTGGCTCTATCTCGCAAACCAATTGGAATTTTGTTTTCCTATCTTCGACACAATTTTAGCTATAGACTAGGAGCCAAAAAGATAAAACAAACTAATCTGAAAAAACTTCATCTAGTGGCTCAAAAATGCTAAAATTTCGAAAAAGTTTAATTGTTTTTCTAACATTTTTCACCCCTAGAGTTTGTAGTTTTTTAATTGGTTGTGGTTGCTGTTTTAAATTATTTATTTTATTTATTTTATTAAAACAAATATGTGTTATTTGATAACTGATTTTGCTTATTGTAGATTTTTAAAAAAAATTTTAAGAAACAAAAAAACGGTCAGATGGGTATATTTTGCTGTAGATTGTGTAGGGTCTTCAAAAAGTTTATTTCAAGGCCTACAAGGACAGACGAAGAACACTTAACAGCCTTTACAACCTCCAAAGATGCAGCAGCCAAATCGTAATATTCCTTGTCGACTGAAAGCAATCGAAATTTTAGTGTTTTTTGTATGAAAAAATTAGTTTGGTAACGCATGAGACGTTTTGGCCTCAGAATATAAAATTTTTTTGAATGGCAAATTAATATTATAGAAATTAAAAACTTCCATAACCCCATGCCATAGGTCTAGGGTATAAAAATCTATTTTGGTACATTTATGTTTTCGAAAAAGTACTATTTTCAATTTTCTGATTTATCATCCCTGCTTAACAACTAAACCGGCTATTATGTGGTAACTTACGTATCCAGAAATCTACTCGCTTGAACACAGACATTTAAACTGAGTACTTACGAGTACGTGCATGCAAACAAACATACACAAGTAGTTGGTCATTTATTAATAGTCAGCCAGCCACTCGGCCAACTAGTCAGTCAACTAGTAAATGTGTTTACGATAAACTTGCATTTAAGCATTTGCAAATGTATTTAAATGTGTGCATGTGTGTGTGTGAGTAAGTGAGTGGTTGTAACTAAATAACTGACTGACTGTTTGATTAAAAAAAAAATAAGCATTCGCACAATATAAATATTGGGTAAATGTACATGTATGTGTTTAGTTTTTTATTTTATTTTTTTTTTTTTTTTTTTTGTTTATGACGATCGATTGGAATGCGGACAATGTGGTCAGATATGAAGTTTTTTAAGCAGTTTTAAGTGGAAATAACCCACAGTTTGTAGTTTTAGTCAGGAAATTAATAATTTTTTTGGGTTATTGTATTTTTATTTATTTATTAAAATGTTTTTCTTTTACATTAACAATAAATATATTTTTTTTAAGAAAAACTTTATTAAAAATTATCTTGCTTTCGTCATTAGTTCAATAACTTTAATATTGTGCTGCACCAAAGGTAGGCCGATATATTCCACAATGAACGAGGGGTCGGTGAAAATAATACCGTTTTGCTAAAATCAAAATCGAAATAAATAAAACTCATTTTCTGTTTGTGTGTTTGTTTGCTTTACACCAACCATGCCCACTTTTCTACGATATTCACTAGCTACTGTTCAAGCAGCTGTGTACCCATACTTAATTTAAGCCTCAAGCTATGCTTTGCAAAATTTTATATAAAGTCCTAAAATGTACCGAAACCGGGTAAAAAGATCTAGTTGTGAATAAGCCAAAGTTGTTTAGCGATTTTAATAAATTATAGCTCATTTTACTTGGAACTTAAATGCTGTTATAAAAAAAGAAAGGCTTTTTTGTCTTTTACTATTTTAAATAATTTTTTTTAAGAAAAAGTTCGGTACGATATAAATCGCTATTTGCGAACAAACTTTGCAAACTTGGAATATTTTTGTCGTAAAGTTACTGAATACCGAATTCAATAAAATATCGTTATAATTGCTTATGCGATGCGAATGTTCGTAATAAAAGTTACTAAATCGCACTACAGGAATTTTCTTCAGTCTTAGTTTGTTTAATTTTTCTCAAATGTAAAAAAAAATATATAAAAAGGCTAAAGGTTAACTTATGAATTTCGAGGCTAAAGTAATAATAACAATAAAAATAAGCGCATTTTTATATAACCTTTTGCGACACTTTGTTTATATGAATTTGGTTAAAGCCATTTGCAATTAAAGTGGATTAACTGAGCTTATAGATATTTGGTAGCGTAAAGGCGCCTGCGAAAAAGTTTTGCAAGTAGCAAATGAGAAAAGAACTTCAAATGTGAGCACTAATACTGATTTCTTTTCTAACAAAAATGTTGCATATATTCTGCCATCCAAGAATATTTGCGTTCTATGGTCAAGAACATTTTTAAAGTTAAAATCTAAATTGCGTTCTGCATTTTCCATTTTTCAGGCGGAGATTCACGCCTTAGAGCTATGTGGTATCGGAATATATATTCTCTCAGACATTCGAGCAGCATTCCTTTCGATCAAGATTGGCTTGGGACTGCTATAAACTTCTCAATGCTTTGGCAGAGAGAAACACGGTTACCTTATTGTGGAAGGCGGGTCATGAAGGGCATGTGGGCAATGAAATGACAAACTATCTGGCTAAAAAAAAGGGCGCATACTCTCTTCATAAGTTCAAAGCCATTCTGCGGGGTGACCAATAACTTCACAAGTGCTCTTTTCCTTAAGGAGAAGAAACGAAGTCTACCAGACTGCTGAAGGGCCGAAGTGGGCATGCGGCAGTCAAAAAGACTCATCAACCCCGAGCGCATTAGGGCAGATGTTGTTTTAAACCTCTGCAGAAATGACATTTAACTTTACGTTGAGCTACTTAAGGGTCACTAACTATCACATGAGTAAAATCAGTCTGGTACAAGACGACTCCTGTCGTTGCTATCGGGAAGGGCAGGAAACGTCGGATTATATTCTCTGCGAGTGCCCAGCGGTAGCAAGACTCAGAATAAGCTGCTTAGGTAGTTAGGCATTGATCCCAGAAGATCTAGGCATGATTAGTCCTACAACAATTACGAGATTCGTAAGGAGTCTCGGATTGTAGTTAGGAGCTGGGCTACGGTTCACTTATAGTCCATAATAATAATAAATAAAATCACGTTCTGGGGTCTTAACATGTTGCATATAAAAGATGCAAAAATGTTACATGTTTTTCACTCAATTTATAAGTGAGGGTGAGTTACTGCTCTGTTTTACAAATGTGTCAATTAAGCGTATTATTTCATTTGTATTTATATGAAATGGGAAATTCAAGATATTCTTTATAAAAATCCTTTATTGCATACTTTTGAAGCAAAAATTTAGTTTTAATTTATTTTATGTCAACTGCTTATCAGTGATTTTTGAAATCGCTTTAAAAGCTTTTAGCCTATAAATCGCTAAATATACATTAACGTTAAATGTTACATAAAAACTTAGTTTTGCTCAATTGAAAAGGCATCACTTTGTGCAGTTTTAGGCAACCTGTTTAAGAAAAGAAAACGCCATAAATGTTTTACCAAGCAAAACTTCAGTTGTGTTTTTTGAACTTTTTAATGCTGAGAATAGAAAATCGGTGTTACAGCTCGAAATATTTTTGAGAGAAGCAAATAAAACTGAAGTTTTTAATAAAAACAAATTTAGTTCTCACTAGACTTAGTAGTTTTTTGTATATGTGTGTGTGTGTGTAAAAATGTAAAGTTACAAAACTTACAATTTTTAACAGATGTATAGCCCTCAGCTGCGCTACTGGTATTGTCAGCTACGCCGCCACCATTTATTAGATGACCGTTAGATTGACGTCCTACGCTATTAAGTGTTGTGATGCTGCCAGCACATGAGCGCCAACCGGGATGACTAGCTGATGGTGAGTGGTGGTGCTGTGGCTGTTGAAAGTGATGCTGATGGCTGCCATTCGAAAGATCAACGCTGGTTAAGTCGCCATTTGATTTGCTGCTGGCCATATTAAGTTTGAGCGTGCCATACACACTACCACCGCCGCCTGTACCAGCTGTGCTGCCGGTCTCCAACTGGCGAGCATATGAATTATCGGCATAGGCATGAAAACAGCATCTGACTAGAGCATTTGCGGCTGCTTCACGTTTGCATATGAACACATGACATTCCAAGACTTTTATGCCACTTGTGCGACGTAGAATTGCTGCAAAAATTGGTGGATGTTGGGCACGCGGCATGCGTGCAAATGGTGAGTCCAATGGAAGAAATTTCGGCTCTGGACTTGAGTTGCCGCGTTCTGGTATCAAAACTTGTCGCACAGCAGCACAATAATGCAAAGATTCAATGGGGAAGAAGCGTGTGATTTCTTTAAGATTTTCATCAACATTTTCCAAGAGAATACCATTCGACCAAACACTTAGCCAAGAATCTATGCCTTTGGCCCCCACAGCACCCTCTGAGGGATAAAGACTGCGCAAAGGTTCCTGTATGCCCTGCAGGCCATCTTTACTTTGCCGTGGCACTGCACTGCCCAAATAGAGTACACGACAGCGGCATATAGGGGTAGAGTCACTCATTTTGTGTTAAAAGAACTCGCCTTAAAACTATTTTTCTCTCTAATTTATGCACTTCCTTTTCAGAACACGTTTGTTGTTGTTTTTTTTTTTTTTTTTTAAATAAAGAAGTAGTAAAACGACTATTAAATAAAATGAAATTAAAGTGCAGGGAATGTTTAATCAATGAAAGAATATGAAAAGAGAAGCTATAAACACGAATTGGGTAAGAAGGAAAAGAAAAGAGTGGAAGAAAATAACTAGGCAGCAGCTAAAAATGAATGATACACGCTGATGTCGTAGAACAAAGCATATGCTGGCCAAGTCTATAACTTGTACGCTACGAAACGATCACGTGAAATTGACACGACGACACAACGGCAGCTCAACAATAATAAACGACGACAGACCAAACGACCGTAAATCTGTTGGCACCTCTACGAGTACGAGTTTTTTTTTATTTTTGTTTTTACTTGAATTTAGCAAGTTCGTTTCTACTTCGTATGTAGTTGTTGTTGTTGTTGTTGTTATTTTTCTTTAAATATTTCTATTTGTTTTTGTTTGTTGGTGTTGTTGTTGTTAGCAAAAAGGTTGTTTTTCTGGTTTTGCTTCATATTAGACATTCTAGGTTTCTTGAAAGCATAAAAACTAAAAAAAAAAATCGCTTTATTTTTCTATGAAATTCTTTTTTTTTTTTTTGTTATAAAATATATTTAATTTTTTTTTAATTTAGAAAAAAAAATTCTTTGTTTCTTGAATTTTTTTAACACACACAGACACGTTTGTTCTTACATTTTTGTTTTAATTAAAATTAAAATTTAAATTTGAGTTTAAATTAATAATTTCTTTGTTGTAATTTTTTATCAGCTTTTTTTTAACTTTAAATTAGAATAACATCATGATATAATAAATATGTGTGCGCATGTGTGTGTACATGTATGTACAAATACAACTACATACACACACATAAATATTTTAATTTATTTTTCTTTTGAATGAAAATAAAAAAAAATATTTTAATGTCACTTTTTTTATTTAAAAACTGTCTGTCTGTTTGTCTGTATGTACATAATGAACCTATTTTTGTTTAAGTTTCATGATTTCTCTGTAAACTTTTTTTTTGTTTTTTATGTTGTTTTTTTCTTTAAACATTAAAAGAAAGGACGGAGAAAACAATAATATAGAGACACACACAGACACACCCATACATACAAACATATTTAAATTTGCACTTTTCACTTTGTAAATCACATCACACAACAACGTCTCGTCGTCACCAATTCACATACCAAACCTAATCATGTATTAATTAATACACATACATACATACGTTCGCAGGTATTTTTATATTACACGAATGTTGTTCGTGTATACATGCACACACTAAATGTGTGCAAGTGTATGTGTTCACTGAGAAAAAAAAATTATTAAAAATTTTCTTTTGTATTCGAAAACTTCACTCACAACCGTGTTTATACTTGCATACATACATCTGAATAGAATAAATAAAATATCAAATAGTGTCAGATTTTTTTTTCTTATTTACTTCTGTGTATGTATGTGTGCGTATTTTTTTTATTCGTTTCGTTTATATTCGTTTATTCCATCCGTATTATCGTTGTTAACGCAGCACAGGTTCACTCAAGAATACTCTGGTGCATATTTGTATCTTAAAGAAACTCGTTGTTGTCTATCTACACTTTAGGCCTGACTTAATGAGTTGTTTAACCACTTCTTGCTTAACACCCTGCAAGCAATTCAATTAACATTTATACACTGTCATGCAAGTGTGCATTAAAATATGCAAGGGATTTTGTGTAAGAACAAAATCTGGGGAAAATCATTCATTTTCTTTCAATTTGGTATCTCTTCGTCTTCAGGGTTGCATTTATACTGAGCCAAATATGTGATCATTTTGACACCATCTCGTTTAAATTTTTTAAAATAATTTTTTAATTTTATAAATCGACAACGGTTGGTTTTTAGCTTAGAAAAAAAAAAACGTTGTCAAATAATAAGCACTGTCAAACTGACAACACATGTTGTCATTTCAACAACGGTATTATATAATTTCGACACCAAATGATGTCATTTTGACACCAAATGATGTCATTTTGACTCCAGATGGTGTCGACTTATCACCGGTATGGTGTCATTTCGGCACCAGCTTAGTTTCAATTATACATTAAAAAAAAATTTTTATTTAAAACAAATTTTTCTTAAAAAATTCATTAAAAATTTAAAATAAACAAAATCTTAAATTGTGTCTTGAAAATTTATACCTGCATATGCTAAATACAAATGAAATGGTACATCTTTTAAAAAAGTCCACTCATAAGTTCTGAATTAATTCCCAATTTAGTGATGGCTTTTAAAACTCTAGCCCATACAATTTTCTCAAGGAGTTTTTTTTTTATTTTAAATTATAAAAAAAAATTTTATACAAAAATAGAAAAAAGCCAAAATTTTTTGCTATAGGTCGGTAGCCCTTTAAGATTCAAACAAAGTGAGTTTTATTTTATTTTTTTTAAATCCATAAGCAACTTTTGATTTTATGCTCAAATAAGTGAAGCTACTTAATGGCTTTACAATCAGCCATCAGAAGTTGTTGGGTGTGGCACTTACCTCCTTGTCTTAAAGTCGCAGGTTCGATTCCTACCTAGACCCTAGTCTTAGGTGCTTGGCTGTACAAATAATTCTTTGGCAGAGGTATATATGACCTAAAATAAAAAAAAACAGATAATACGGGTATGTTGCCTTTGGTAAAAGCTTAAATTATGTAGTGGTTACCCTTTTTTCTCATATCTGTGCTGATAAGGAAAATCGCTTAATTCGATTTAAGTAAAAATTTCTTTTTTGTTAAAAAAAAACTTTTAGGAATTGAAAGTTATTTCTTATAACTTTAAAGTCGACGTTATGGAAATTTTTCATTTAATTTTTTCTACAATTTTACTTTAAAGTCTACAAAAAAAAATTTTTTTTGAACAAGAGCAATAGCATATAGTATACAATCACTTAATAAGACATAAGTGGTTTTTTCACTTAGCTAAAGGTGGGTTTCCATCTTTCTCTAAACCAAATTGCTTGCAGGGTACATTTTAACCAAAACGTTAAAACATCTTACGCTCTTTTTTTTTTATTAAACAGAGCTGCTCTTTTTATTTCGTGAGAGTCTTATAGTGTTACCACACTAAAAAAAATACAGGTAACAGATGCATAAGGTTAGGCAAAAATTACTTCATTTAAATTGCAAATTCGCTAATGAAAGATCAAGTTGATTTCTTGCAATTGTTATTTAAATTTTAAACTAAATAAATAATTTAAAGAAAAACATATCGCGCTCAATAAAAAAATATGATGTTAGAGCAGGTAATGCTAACATTTTGATGCGGTTTTTAAGGGAAACTTTTTAAAAATTTTACTGAAAAGAAAACTATATTTGAAATTGATTATTCAATAAGATAGTGAGAAAAAAATTATTTTTTTTAATAAAAAAAAACAAATTTTTGAGTTATGACAATGCAATTTGCAGTCACTTTTTTTTTAATTTTTTTTTTGTTTTTTTTACTTAAAACTTGTTTAAGCTGTCGCTAAAATATAGCATTTTCGAAATACAATTTTTCGACACAGAAAGTCCTACAGCCTTAAGTGGAATTAAAATTTATATTCCAAAAATTTTAAAATAAATAGTGGAACGTGTGTACTTCCTTTTTAGAGTCCAAGATTTCATTTCCAAAAATTATATTTTATAGCTATGAAATTTAAACTGTTACAGTATGGTTGTTGAATTGGATATTGGCCAAAATATTTTATTTATGAAAATCAAAACAACCACCTCTCGCTCTATTTCATGTTTCCTTTGTAATTTTTCATAACGATAACGGACTGACTGATTAAGAAAACACTTGTGAAGTGAGAGAACAAAATAATGTTTAACTCTAAAAAGGCAATCATTATTTTATTAACTCTTTAACAGTACATTTCGGGCGAAAAAAAAAAAATAAAAAAAAAAAATTAAATAAAAAGATTTAAATGAAAACAATTTAAATAGAAAAAATAATTAATAAATAAGCAATCTGTATAGTTAATTCCTTTTTTTTTTTGTTTTGTTTGTTTGTTTGTTCGCTATACAAATTTGTGTTTTGCAACAGATTTGTCTCTATACCCTAAAAAAGGTCGTCATATATTTTTAGACGGGTCACGCCCATTTTTACGCTCAGTTTTCAACGATTTTCACTCACCACTGTTCAAAAAGATGTGTGCCCGCACTTAATTTAAGCCTGAAGTTAAGCTTTGACATATTTTTTTTAACCTTTTGATTATCGCCTCTGATAATAAGTCTAGCAAAAACACAAGTAACTTTCACTGGATGGGTTTTACTTAATAATTAAAATTCTACTTGTAAAAAAATAAATTAAAATAAGTTTAATAAAATTAAATTTAAAAAATATTTATTCTTGACAAAATGCCATAATGTGGGCCCGGTACTTTCTTATAGTTTTTATTTTTTTTATTTTATTTCTTAATGTCGCTAGAACTGCAGCAGCAACACTAGATTAATAATCGAAAATACTCAACTTAAGAAATGTAGGGCATTACTAATTATATAGGCAATAAACTTTCAGCATTAATTTCTGCCTCATCAGAATCCTGACTGGGATCTCGTTTCATTATGCCAGTGCGGGGACGTTCAGCTGGTGGTCCGAGTGGATCTAAGTAATAAAAAATTTTGTCATCTCTGCTTGTAAATACTTTGATAAATATTTAATTTAAACCTGAAAAAGTGGCTTCGTAAGCACGCACATAATGCTCGCCATTAAAATTTGCCGTAATCGAATTCGATACTACAGCATCACCAGCAGCACTTGGCAAGCGGCTCATAACACTGTTTGTATTTTGATTATGAAAAGCTGTTAAAATATATAAGAAAAAAATCTTTTAATTTACTTTATATTTGTGATTGAGACGAGCTCACCCCTTTGGCGACTACTGCCTCGTCTACTTGAGGCTGCTGATGACAAACGTTGCTGCTGCAGACGTTGCTCATTTTCCCTTTCCATTTGTAACTTCTGTAAGCGGGCATATTCTAAAGAATATTTTTCATTTAACTCCAGCATACCCAGGCTTTTGGTCACTTGTTTCAAGGCCTTGACACAATTCAAATTATCCGGAAACATGTTGTTAATTTTCTCAAACAACCCTAAATATTGTTTGGGGGGCAAATAGGAATTTCGGAAGCAACTAGCTATGCGCAGCATTAAATTTGGATCATTGGGATCAGCCAAGACGGCTCTTTCATAAAAGTATAAAGTCTTCTCAATGGCCTGCAGCTTAATGTAATACGAGCCTATGGAACTGGCGATATTAATATCGCTGGGATTAATGCGATAGGCTTCATTATAATATTGATTGGCTTCTTGGTGATCATTTAACTGCTCATAGATGGAACCGACCTTTTCAAATAAACGCGAGTCTATCTGGCCAGCTGATAAGCCCAACACCTGCAAATATGCTTGCAGTGCTGTGGAGTTGTAAGTCAGACTAAAGCTGCCACCCCCTATAGTGGTGTTATTCAGTTTCTCTTGCAATTTAGCCAATTGATAATGCACATGACTGTGTTGTACAGATTGTGGCACCATTAATTGGGCCTTCAAGTTTTCATATTGTTCTGCAGCCAAGGCATAATCCTCCTTTTTCATTGCTACCAAGCCTAAATTGTAGTTCGCTTCAAAATTATCCGGTTGTATTTGTAATGCTTTTTCCAATTTACTGCTAGCTGCTGTATAATTTTCCTTTAAATAATCAATAATGCTGGCATTGACCAAGGCCATGGCGTTTGTATGTAAGGCACCAATTTCATTCATTTGTTGCACACAATTTGTGGCCATTTCCAAATTGCCCAGCTGTTTATAAATAGCAAAATAACAAACAACAATAAAGAAGTTTACGTTGGAATTGTACAAGTACCGCCTCGGCAAATTCACTTCTCAGCTGTTAGATCTGTGGCAATAAGGAAAAATTGCTTAGAAAGCTACGACAGTTTTTCTATATTATTTGTGGAATATATAGCTCCCCACTATACTTGAATCACAATAGTCAAAATATTGAGTTTGTTGCATTAACAAAACACTTTTACTTATAATAAGTCGACTCAAGCAGTTTTTCCTTATTAACACAAATATAACAAATAGTCGAATTTTATAACAGTTTGCTTTAAAAATGAATGTCCTTTTTTTATTATTTTCCGCTAATGAAAATAGGAAAGAAAGAGAGTGTATACTGGTCTGGGCGAATTAGTTAATTAATGAATTCATCTTGGCAAATAATTAATTCATTCGCCTTGACAATAAACTGACTAATGGATTCGATTAATTTGAATTTTCCTATTTTTTAAAAATTAAGGAATCATACATGATTATTGCAGGAACTTAAGCCTAATCAAATCATAAAACTTCAAATCGTAATTTTGTTAGTTAAGTTGCTTACTTTGATATAAATAAAAGTTAAATTGATTAAAGCGTTGGCTGTCATGGCTCCTTCACATTTTCGATCATACATTTGCAGTGTTTCAATTGCCTGATTGAAATCGTTATGACGTAAATAAACTAACGCTTTATTTAACTCCAATTCGCTAGCCAACCATGATAAATTTGATGTTTTAATGACCTCTATGCACCAGTTATAGCCTGCAAGTAAGTTTGTAGTAACAAAAATATATCGTCTTATGAACTCAAAAAAGGCAACTTGTAACAAAAATATATCGTTAGATGGAACGAAAAAAGCTCTTAAATAAAAAAATAAAAAATTAATGCAAATTTTCTGATTGATTATGAGACACCGTATAACAAAAATATTTCGCCATGTGAAATAAAAAATCCCATTACTTACAAAAAAATTTGATTAAAAATTTTAATTAATTAATTTTATGAAGCATATGAAATGAAAAAAAATTTAAATTATAAAAAGTTTAAATTCAACGTATAATAAAAATATATCGCCATATGAAATACAAAAAGTTTTATGTTAAAAACAAATTAAAAAAAATTTTTTAATTGATTATGAGCAACCGTATAACAAAAATTTTTCGCCATATGTTATGGAAAAAGTCTTAAACACTTGCCATATGAAATGAAAAATCTTATTAGTTAAAAAAAATTCAAATTCAACTTTTTGATTGATAATGAGACACGTTATAAAAAAAAGATATTGTCATATGAAATGAAAAAAGTTCTAAGTTACAAAAATTTTTAAATTAAATTTTTGATTGAATATAAGCCACCATATGAGGTGTTGTTATTGAAAGTGGCATAAGTCCACTTTTTATTTTAGTGTGATAGCATTAATTTTAATACAATGTAAGCACCATCTTACTAAAATTGCCGCTGGACTTAAATAACAGTTCATATAATAAAAAATATTGCGTCATATGAAATGAAAAAAGCCTTAAGTTGCCAAACAATTTAAAATCGATTTTTTCTATAAATTTTAACGCACCGCATAACAAAAATATGCATGTCGTCACATGAACTTATAAAAGCCTTAAGTTATAGAAAATGATAAATTCAATTATTTTAATGCTTTTTGATGCTTTGTAAAAAATTTTCGCTCCCACAATGCAAAAGTAACTTTTTTAAATTGAAGCTTACAGTGAAAAAAAATTAAATATTTTTTTTCTAATCTGTCATATTAAAAAAAGGTTTTTTGTTTGTCTTAACTAATTTTGTCATTAGTTCCATGAAAAATGAACTATTTTTCAACCATTCGTTAATTTAATGAAATAATTTCGTTAATTTAATGAAATTATTTCATTAATTTAAAGAAATAGTTTCGTTAATTTAATGAAATAATTTCGTTAATTTTAATTAAATAATTTTATTTAATTTAATTCACATAATTTGTGAAATATTTTATTGTGAAATCGTTTCATTATATTTATGCCGAATTTTTCTTTCAGCAGTATGTTGTTGTACAATATGTTTGTAAGCCAACTCTATTGTCTTTAAGCTTATTTTATTTTAGCTGCTAAGGACACTTACCATCATTGTAGTTTTCCTCGATAATGGGTGAAATTAAGTCCACAATCATGGTTATGGCACGTTTTTTAGCATTCTTACGTTGTTTAATATAAATTGCAAGCTCGTCAGTCTTTAGTAATTGCAATATGTAGCCATTGCGATCAGTGGGTCTTGATCCAGTCTTGGGTCGATGTAAATTTACCACATTATGAATACTGCTGGCATTTGCTGAACCCTGATTTCTATTTTCATTGATATCAAAACTGTGCACGGCATCATCAGTATTACCAGCACCACCACCACCACCACCACTACCACTGCCCCCACTATTAATTACCTCAATTTCCACATTGGATGAATGCTCGTAGTACTGCTCTTGTGACAGTGCGTCTTGTTTGTTTTGTTTTTGTTCATTAACTACCTGATGTTGCAGTTTAAGTAAACTGTTTTCATTATCCAAATCCTTCTCAGCCTCCATGGGTTGTATATCACATAGACTTCTAAAGGTGCTCTTTATTTTCTCCACATCACCCATTGCATAATAGCATAAAATCAAATGAATGCCGCTTTGTATATCGGCTCGTTCCGACATAATAAATTCAAGACTGGCTGCTGCATCTGCATACTGGCCCATGCGCACAAAAAGTATGCCAATATTTTGGGTGATTTTGAGGCGTAATTGCTTTAAATTATTGGGCACCGAATCCAAGGCCATGCGATACATTTTTATAGCTTTCGGATAAATGCCCATGCGATAGTAAATGTTGCCCATATTCAATTTTAATTGATTCACATGTGGAAACATTTTGTTTTTGGTCATGATGCTGTAAGTGTTAAGGGCTTCAATGTGCATACCATTTCGTTCGTATTGTTCAGCCAGATTAAAGAAAACCTTCAAATAAAACACTTATTTATTTCAAGACTGTCATAACTCCAAAAAAAACAAATTAGTTTAACAAATAAATATTTTTCTGGTTCTTCTTTAAAAAAAATATTAAAAATTTTCTCTTAAAAGACCTAGCAAAATTGTACTATTTTGACTTATGGCACTTTTAAAGTAACTGAGCCAAATATATTAGTATAAGTTAGCCAAATTTAACTTTAAATGTTACTGCTTTAAAATCATATTTTTTGACTTATGACACTTTTAAAAAAGTAAACGGGCGTTATGGGCTTTCAATTTATTTGGGATAATTTCCAAATCCAGTACTTACTTACCGCATAAGTTAAATCGAAATTGTGAAATATATTTTCACCGTGCTGATCTCTAAATCGATGTAGCGTGCGATCTAAAGAAAAAGCCTCTTTGGCTTTGTTTAGAGACTCTGCTAATGTTGCTTTTGGTTCAGCTGGTGAACTCTCTTCCAGACTATTATCCGCAGAAGTTAATTCCTGTTTTTCTAAAGAAATTGCTTTGGATGCTATAACAATTGATGATTCCAGCAATTTAATAATTTTGGCTTCAAGATTTTTGTATTTGATTTGGGGACTAAATTATTAAAGTGAACGTTAAGTTAGATTTAATTTTTAGGCAATTTAATTGATTTCATTACCTGACTTCTTTGGTGGCCACAATTGCTGCATTGGCTGATGATAACGTTTGTTGTTTAGCCTTTTCCACAAACAATTGATCGAAACGTTGTCCCGCAGATGCAGTATTATTGGCTGCATAGCCTACAGCTCTGACAGCGGTTGAGGGACGTGCTAATGCGGTTTTATCGCCTGCTAAACGGCTGCTTATTAAATTGCCACGCTAGTAATTACAAAAATATTATTTTGTATCAATTATTTTCATAAAAGAGTTAGGGACAAAACTCAACTCTATCTTAAGTGAAATTGTGAAATTATGGCTTAAAACTCTGTTTTAGTGCTTTTAATAAAAACATCAATAGCAGCGGTTGCAATTGCCACTTGAGTTTTAAACCTACTATGTGTTGATAACCTACCGAGAAAAGTAATGATGTTGGTGGACGACCGGCAGCTGTTGGTGGTGGGGGTGGCACCTGTTGACGATTTAAAACACCAGCTGAGTAAGAATTTTCAGCAGTATCTTTGGAAATTTTAGCACTCATTGCAAGAACGTTGATTAATATTTAAAGCTTAAGGCTGGTATACAAAATGACTAATAACGACTTCAAGTGGAAATTATGAGAAATTTTTCATACAAATTTGTCACAATATCGATCTACTTTAATATTCTTTGAACACAAACATAAGTTCTCAAAGCTACCAAATACGTTCTACAAAAAAAAAACTGTATGTGAGCACTGTGTAAAATTCAGTTGTGGTAAACGAACTTTTTAGTTGTAAAACTTCAACCTCTTAGTAATAAAGGGAGTCCCAGTATAAGTACACTTCTTCATTTCATGCTGCAATAAATCGATTGTCTCATGCTTTGTGTGGCAAGGTGGCCCCATCTTAATAAAACCACATGTCGTTCAGATTTATGCCGTTCAGTTAAGGCCACAAGAATTGAATTATTAAGTTCCTGTAACGAATGTAGTTCACAGTCAACGCAATTTCGGCTTTATTTTCGATAAAGATAAGCCCTGACAGTTGCTCCTTGTAAGTGCATTTGTTGCCTCAAGCCTCAAGCCATTCAGCTGGAAATACCTTTAATAGAAGATGACTCTGGCTTTGATTTGACTTTTTTCCATGACAATTCTAACGCTTTGTTTAAAAAAAAATTACACTAAATTTAAAAAGTGCACTTTTACTGAGACACCTATTATTTATCGGAATTGGAAAATTAATTTGTCACAAGTGTTTGTCTCAGTGCACCATGAGTCTCACTTGCTACAGCTGCGGTAAACTACGATATAACAAACCGGTTAATTAATAAAAGAATTTTATCATAAAGATAATTTCTCAAAGCACTAAACTTTTTTAGAACAGAAAAAGCACAAGTTTTATTCATGAAAATTTTTTTGTTGAATTATTTTTTTAATGGATTTTAAATTTTTGTTTTAATTTTTTTTTATTTCAATAAATTCACACGTTTTCACTCTCTCTCTCTGTGTGTGTGTGTGATAGTTTTTGTGCAGGCCAAATGGTTTCTATGGTTGTTTTTACTTCTTAACGAACTCAACTATTTCATTCACAATTTTAGTATTTTTTTTTTTGTGTGTGCCATTTTCTGTTGAAAATAACTAATTTCATTTTTGTATGTAATGCCACCAGTAATTATTTTTATTTGGCTTTTCTTTTCATTCAATTGCAACAATTCCATTGACAACTTAACTCTACCAGCGCCATTTGAGTTTTTGCTCTAGTAAAATTAATTTTCTGTATATTTTCTTTTATTTGATTTTATTTACATAGTCCGTTTTGTAATATTCAAATATTCACTTGATACTCGCGTTTGTTTTTGTTTTGGATTTTTAGTTGTTGCCGCTTTCATAAATTCTGTTGCCATAGAGAAGTTAAGCAATTCAAACGGAATTTATGTTATTCCTCCTTCTCTGTTTTCTTTTTGTACATTAAAGTAAATACAAGTTAATTAAATTAAATTAGTGGTGTTTGTAACATTTACAAGATATTCTAAATAATAAAAACGAGTTAAGCTCGGCCAAGGTGAATTGTTTAGTCCCTACACTACAAAGCAGCTCTTCTTCTTAATTTTTCGTCTTGTATAGGGATCACAAAGAGACTATGTGCCAAGAGGCAAGTGAGCACATCTCTGGCTTTTTTTTTTCCTATGCAACCTAAGCAGCCCATCTAGTTTTATGGAGTTCTAGTGTGGTGGAAAACACTAAGCACTACTACCTACCGATACCAATTTGAAAGATGCAAGACCACCTTGACTACAGCGATCATGAGATCAACCCCCAATAAGTCACTCTGTGGTTAATTGGCTGCCAGTTGATCTACAGGCTGTGAAATTAAGCATTAGCTATGTGCAATTGAAGCGAGACCCTCAATCTCCTTGACCATTTCTACAAATTAACTTCAAATTCACGATTTCGGGCGAAACGGGAATCTCAATATAATCTTCTTTTCTAAGAGAAGATCTAGATGTCTGCACCGATGGCGGATGAAACGGGAATCTCAATAGGATCTTCTTTTCTAAGAGAGGATCTAGATGTCTTCACCGATGGCTCTAAAAATAGTGTTGGAGTGGATGGTGGAGTCTATATTGAGGAGTATGGGATGATATCTATAGGAAAATCAGCAGACTGGCTGTGATTACATGTAGTATTTGGCAGGAGTATTCGCATTTATAATGACAGTCGAACTACAATTACATTTTTAGTTTGTGTCTATTCCACATGCGATCGGGTCCGAGAAAGCCGGACATGTTTAAGTAAGATGGCGGGACACTCAGTGGTCGCTTTCATTTGGGTTAGTGGACATGAGACCAGCGTGGGGAACTGTAGGGCGGATAATCTAGCAACATGGCCTGTAGCTTACTCCTAAAGACCGGATGAGGAGCATGTTTTTAGTAAAACACAGTTCAGATGGAGAGACGAACAAACGTGGCACACAGCGACGATGATCTGGCCTAAGATGGACATTAATCGTTGTAGGAGTCTACTGGAACTTCAGAGAGTCCAATAAAAAAATGTGGTTTTGGTGCAGTTTTGGTAATTATACAAAGAGAATGGGCTTACCAACGAATGACTACTGAAGAAGTTATCAAGACGAGGCAGAGGAGGTAAATGTGGAACACTTTCTGTGCCTCTGCGAAATCTCTTTTTAAAGGTCTTACTGTACTGTCGATTGTAATGATCGGCCTCATCAGGAACAGCAACTGGTTTAGGTGACGGACTTGTCTTCTTTTTCTTATTATTCTTTCCCCTACTTCCCCTACTATCTTCCTGCTTCATTTCACTCTGCCATCTCAATTACCATCCGTGTTTCCTCTTATATAGGTATCACAAAATGAGTATATCTCTGTTTGTTTTCCTATCAATTATTGTAAAGCTTCTCACTTTGTTATCACTAAATAATTTTTCGAATTCAATATTCGTTTCCCTTTTTCTATTTCTTTATTTTTAATATTTTGGTATTCATTTCTTGTCATGTTAATTGTCTCACCAGCAAATGTGGCTGCTGCTCTCCTCAACTCGAAGTCTGTTTTGTCTTTTTTTGTTTTTAGGTAAACTTGTAAACGGAAGGTGAACACTTTTAATAATTTCTGTCATTTTTGTCTGTGTTCATTTCTTAGGAAATTCATTTTCCTTGCAAATGCACTTACATGTATGTGTGTGGGTGGGTATGTAAATTTTTCACAAAACTCCCGCGTATTATCTTTTTGTGTAATTTTGTTCTTGTTTTGCTATTGCAAAAGGAATCACGCACTAATAAGAAATTCATGAGCGAACATTGTCTTCCACTCGAATTGCTTTTTAATTAAAATGCCAAACGAATTGAAAATGCAACTACAAAATTTCAAACCAGTTCCACGTCAGTTTTGTTCAATTTCTACGTAGATTTATGGAAAACAATGCAAGAATATTGCAATATTTCATTTACATTGTGTGTACGTTTGTATGTACCATCATAACAATTTAATTTTCTTGTTCTTGTTGTTGCACATGGCAAAAAAAAAAATAAAAAATTAATGCTAAAAATTCTAAATTGTTAATAGAGATTAATGATGAACAAGATGCTCGTGTGTTTGCCTAGAAAAATGTATGTGTTGGCAATAGTTTTCGCGAAATGTTCCATATGGTTACAGGTGGCCCAACTTCTTACTCCAACTATTAAAGAAACCTTTTTTTACAAGAATACTCGTATTATCTCATTGGAATCAGCATTTAAAAAGCACATAAATTAATTTTTTTGTTTTTTTAACCCTTTTGACTTTAGGAGCTTTTTAAAATTATGTATTTTCTTTATATTTAATAGAAATTATCTCAAGCTGAAATAAATTTATTTAAATTTGAAAATAAAAAATAATAAAAATTGTGATTTGACAGGACAAAGATTTTCATATTTTTACTCAGTAACTTAAAATCGATTCTAATTAAATACTTTTCCGAATTCGAGAATTTATTGAAATATCACGTCAATTCCTTATTGCATATTGTTGCATGTTTTTATATAAAAGCATATTTTGGCATATTTTTAATATTCACAATAGATAACCTGTAAAGCATTTCAAAAATAAAGAAAATCACATTTGGTGGCATTAATTTTCAGGGTTTACCGTTTGAATCGTTTACCTGGATCTAAAAAAAAAATTGTGAAAGTAATTTTCCGATTATTTAAACGTTAAAGTAAAATTTTTGAAAAAATCATATTAAAAAATGCGATAACGTTGACTTTAAAGTCTATGTAGTGCATGTTTTGTATTTTTAAGTGCATGTTTTATGCATGAAATTGCTTGCCCTGATAATTAAGCTTAACTAAAATTTAAATTTCTAATAAATGATCCCAAATATGATAATTGTTATTTCACTAGAATTTTTTTGTTTAGCTTTTGCAGATTCCTGTTTTAAAAAACAGAACTTTTCTTGTGAACTGGTTTTAATTGAAGTAAAAAAATACAATAAATAATATATCATTTTAAAGAGAAGACTGTCTAGATTTTTAATTTCCATATACTCCAGTACTGTTGTTCTTAAGAATTTTAGCCGTTTCCATTTTGCATCATAAAATAAAAATCACGCATGTTTCCGAAAATGTTAAAACATTTTAAGAAAGTTTAGAACCTACAGATTAAACTCCTTTTTTAATTTGGTACTTTTCTCAGGCAAAATCGAGAATGGTACTTAAGCAAATTGGGGCATAAAAAATCCCTTAAAACAACAGCTCTGGGGTATATGGAAATAAAAAAAATTTTTTTTAAATAGTCCAAAGTAACTTTTGAGTATTTGGGCAGTAGAGTACAAATCTAGACGACCTCTTCTTTAAAATGATACATGTCTTCTCTCGCAATCTTCTATGGTTCGTTCGGAAGTTATTTTGGATTATTTTGAAATTTTAATATACCCCAAAGCTGTTGCTCTAAGGGATTTTAGCAGCTTCCTAACGAACCTACAAAGATTGTAGGATAGGACACACAGCATTTTAAAAAGGAGACTGTCTAGATCTGTAATCTACCGCCCTTATGCTCAGAAGTTACTTTGAACTATTTTTAGACATTTTTTCGAAAATTTCCATATACCCCATTAATGTTCTTCTCAAGGATTTTGATATAAAATAAAAATTTTTTCGAAAAAAAAACATTTTTTACCAAAAATGAACTACCTGCTTTTGCTTTTTTTTTTTTAAATTATAAAAAAAAATGTTCGCACTATCCGCACAATAAAAATTGCGAAAAATAAAAAAGGCTATTTAAGGCTATTTTGAAAATGAAAAAAGCTAGAGGCTAAGTCATAAATTTCAAGGCTAAATCTAGCCCTAAAATGTCAACGCTGATTATCATCACGGGCTATAATCGCACCACGTTATTTAATATCGTTAATATTATTCAGACGGTTATTACTTGCTTCTTGTAAAAAGAAAAAAAAAATCACTTATGAAAAAGAGCGACAAAATAAGTAAAACTCCTGGAAATATTTTTATTTATATTAAATTAAAAAAAAAGAAACAGTTTTCTTTTATATTATATTATTTTAAACAAAATTTCTGTGGAATTTTTATGTTTATAAATTTTTTATTTCACACAATCCGAATTAAAATCTTAATTTATAAATTTTTTATCAATTAAAAAAAATTTAACCATTTACATTGCAATTATTTAATCTTTTATTTATTTTTTGAGTCTAAATTAATATTTTTGGTTTTTTTTTTTAATTTATTTACAAACATTTTTTTGATTTACAAATGACGCGCTAGGAACGCTAAATAATACGAAATAATTTTAAGAAAAAACAAAAAACAAAAACAAAATTTATTTTTTTTTACAAAACTAGTATGTACAAGATATGTACTTAATATACATAAATACAATCATACAATCCATTAACAATAATATTTAATATTAGCAGACAGATGACACTGACTGATGCAAGAAGGCATCATCACATCTCTACCATTTGCACAGATGTAAAATATAAAAACTACGAGTATTTGCTTTAATGCATATGATGTTGTAAATAGTGTGATTACGTATACTTTCTACATGCATATCGTTAGATGATTTCAAAAAAGCCCTAAATTACATAAAAACTTTATCGACTATGAGAAAATTAAATAAAATTTTTTTAAAAAACGCTAGTTTTTAATTGTGGGAGTGAAAAAAATACTTAGGAACATAAAAAGGTTGAATTTTACATTATATATAGCTTAGGACATTTTTAAATACATGTGACGATATATATATATTTTTGTTATATGGTACGTTATAATTACTAGAAAAAGTCGAGTTTGAATTTTTTGTTTTAAATTTAAAGCTTTTTTCATTTCGTATGGCGAAATATTTTTATTATGTCCACTTTTTAAAGAAGTGAGTCAGCGGTAATTTTAGTAAGATAGCATTTATATCCTACTAAAATTAACCTTAACACGTTTTTTAACAAAAAAGTGGACTTGTGCCGCTTTTAAAAATAACACCTCATATGAAGTCTCATGTACATTGAAAAATTTAAGATAAAATATTTTGTAACTTGGAGCTTTTTTCATTTCATATGACAATATCATTTTGTTATACGGTGGCTTATAAAGAATCAAAAAGTTAAATTTGAATTTTTAGTACCTTAAGGCTTTTTACAGTTCATATGGCGAAAAATTTTTTGTTATACGATATCTCATAATCAATAAAAAAAATTGATTTTAACTTTTTTTACATATAAGGCTTTTTTCATTTCATATGGTGATATATTTTTGTTATGCGCTGCTTCATAATTATTTAAAAATTTTAATTTACATTTGTTGTAACTTACAGCTTTTTTGGTTTTATGCGACGATATGATTTGAAAATATTTTTCAAATTCAGCTTCAGTGTAAGAAAGTTTCTATTTAATTTAAATTTGAATTTAAGGCCTTTTCAAATTCATATGACGATATGCTGTATACGAGTATACGCTTGCATTTATAATAGAAATAAAAAATTCATTCTGTTTTAAATTCAATAAAAGAAATGTAGTTGACGTAAGCAAATTTCCAGTCTATTGAATCTACAGCTATTCTATTCTACAGTTACAGACTTAGCCAAGTTACGTGGACAGTCAACATCACAGCCACGTAAAACAGCAATATGGTAGGATAACAACTGCATAGGAATAACAGTGAGAATACCTTGCAGGCAGTCAACAGTGCGTGGTATTTCTAAGCTGCGAGAACAGAAGGATTTGGTTTCTTCATCGCCTTCTTCACAAATAATAATGGGACAGCCTTTGCGTGAAGTGACTTGCTGCAAAGCATTCATACATTTCACATACACCGGATCACGTAAAACAATCATAAGCACAGGCATTGAATCGTCCACCAAGGCGAGTGGCCCATGCTTAAGCTCACCAGCCATAATTCCCTCACTGTGCATGTAAGTCAATTCTTTAACTTTCTGTTTAGACAAAAAATTTGATATGAAAATTTAGAAAAACACATTCAATCGCCCTGAAACTTACCAATGCCCCTTCCAAGCAGGTGGCAAAATTATAGCCACGACCCATAATCAGTAGGGATTTGTGTTGATATAAATTCTTGGCCAATTCTTGTACTTGAGAGTCCAGTTTCAAGACTTCTCTGATTTGATGCTCCAAATTCAGCAAAGCATCAATGATTTCCAAGCGCCTTTGATGCAAAGACAAACGATCCTCTGACATGACCAAAGCAAACATAACCAATGAAATAAATTGTGAGGTGTAAGCCTTTGTGGAGGCCACACCGATTTCGGGGCCAGCATTAATGTGCACACCACAATGAGATTCGCGACAAATGCTGCTGCCCACAGTGTTGGTAATGCCCACAATCAAAGCACCGCGTTGTTTACAATAACGCAAAGCCATCAAAGTGTCAGCGGTTTCACCAGATTGGGATATAAAGAAACATACATCATCTCTAAAAATGGGCGTATTGCGATCCAAAAAATCTGAAGCCAGTTCTACCATTACCGGCAATTCGGTAAGCTCCTCTAGCAATTGGCGCGTGGCCACAGCACTGTGGTAAGAGGTACCACAGCCAATCAACATTAAACGGCGACAACGTTTAATTTCCGGTATGTACTCCTTAATGCCACCCAATACCACAGACTTGGTATCGAAACGCACACGACCACGCATAGTATTCACTACCGATTCGGGTTGTTCGAAAATTTCTTTCAACATGAAATAATCATAATTGCCCTTCATTATTTGTTGTATTTCCATTTTAAGGGTGGTAATTTCACGAGCATGCGGATCATCAGTGCATTTCTTAAGACGATGAATACTTAAAGCTCCATCACGTACAGCGGCCACATCATCATCCTAAAAAAGATTTCAGTTTTAACATGTTAAAGTTGAAGTGAACAGCAACGACAGAAACATTTCACTCACCTCTAAATAAATGACACGATTCGTGTGCTCGATAACAGCCGAAGCATCCGAAGCAAAGAAATATTCAACTTCCTTATCCAGAGGCATAAATTCCGAGGTGCTTTCAGAACGTGGCAGCACTGATATATCACGATTTTGTAAATGTTTACGATGATCTTTTTTCATTATTTTTGTTTTGTTTCGTTTAATTTTACATGGTGATTTTATAGATACAAATATGGATGAAAATGTTGCAAAAGTGGTTTAGCGGCAGAGCATTTTTTGTTTAATTATATAAAAGGCATTTTTGTAAATTTTGCAATTTGATTAAGGGTGGATTTATATATATAAATATTTTTTTATATTTTTTTGAAGAAAGTAATTGATGTTTGAAATGAATGTAGAGCGATGTGTGATGTGACGTTATTAAAACCGTGTTACCCATTATCAAATTCATTTTAAGCAAGTGTGTGTGTGAGTTTTTTTTTTGAAACAATGAAACAAAATTATAAATTAGCATTGCGTTAGCATTTCAGATTTGCTAATCTACACACAAAAAAAAATTACTAAACAATTAAAAAAATTTATTTAAAAAATTTTTTATTAATAAAAATTTTTATTTATTTATTTTTTATTAATAAAAATTTTTATATACTTATTTTTTATTAATAAATATTTTTTATTAAAAAATTTGCAGCAAAAGAAATTTTTATTAAAAATTTTTTTTTTAATTTTTAATAAATTTTTTTTATTTTTTTTTTTTTAATTTTTAGAAAAATTTTTTTATTAAAAACATTATTTTCTTAATTTCTTTTTTAATTTCATTTATTTATTTTTGATTAATAAATAATTTTTATTAAAAAATTTGTATTAAAAGAAATTTTTATTAAAAAAAGTTGTCTTAAAAATTTTTTTTTTAATTATTCATAATAAAATTTTTTTCTAATTTTTCATAAATTTTTTTTAAAAATTTTTATTAAAAAAATTTTTTTTTAATATATTTATTAATTTTTTTTTTTTAATTTTATTTATTTAATTTTTTGAAAAAACATCTGTGTTAAAAAAGTTTTCATAAAGACAAATAAAAGTAGACTTAGACTCTGGCTAAAATTCATTACTGATCAATAAAAAGAAAACAAAACAATTGTTTTACAGCCAACTTCACTTCAAAATACACGATAAAAATTGGATTTCTGCAACGCTTAGTGCTAACGTCCAGATATTTCGTTATTGCCTCGTCAATTGAGGTACGAGTGTTTCACAGTAAATTAAGTTGAATGAAATAAAATAAAATAAAACAAAATGCACAAAGCAAGGCATTTCATCAGTAGGATTTAAGAAAATTTATGAGGATTTATTCAGAGAGTCAAAAATTTTAATTATCTTCCCAAACATCTGCGGCAACAACAACAGATATTCTTAAACACAACTTTCTTAAAGTAATATTTTTAGCAAGAAAATTTTGCAAATAAGCGCAACTTTAGCATCATTTAAATTTGATTTTCAGTGCTGGAAAAACATTACTACCTTGATCCAGCAGACTCTTAAGGCTACTTATATTGCGTGAAAAGTCCAAATTGGTACTTTTTATTAATTTTATGGTACTTTCTGAAGTTTCCTTTTTTTAGAATATTAACGAACTTGTAATTGTGAAACCAAAGCTAAACTTGGAAATGTATAAAAAAATGCTACTTTTTATTAATTTGACCGTTATTTTTGAAAGTGGTATAAGCCCACTTTTTTTAAAAAAAATTAAGCAGCAGTAAAATTTCGTATAATGATGTTTATATCTTTACAAAAAATTACAGCTAACTAATTAAAAAAAAGTGGACTTGTATCACTTTCAAAAATAACAGCTCATTAAATGACTTTTTGATTTTTTTTAAGACTAACAAATTTAGAAATTGAGAAAAATTATAAAAGATAATTGCAGGGCTTTTTATAAGGATCCCGGAGGTAAATATTTACTTTACAGGGTGGCAATTATACAAATTACATTAATTAACTTTTAATTTTCAGTAAATTTTTAAATAAAAATCTCTAGAAATTTTAATAAAATAGCTAAACAAAAAATATGAAGCGCACTATCGCTATCTAAAAAAATAATTAAGAACCGAACTTAAGCTTGAAGAATAAAACCATTTTTAGTATAAAAGAAAACATTAAATAGCCTTATAATTAATTAAGTCAGTTATTAGCCATCACCATGAAATTATTATTTACATTTTTTTCTATTGAAAAAAAAAAAAAAAAACAAAATCTGTCACCATAATGAGGGAAAATATATAAAAGAAAAACTTAAATAAAGAAAAGAAAAGAAAACTACCTTTTTCAGTTTGCTGTTTCTTATCATCTTAAAACATCATCGAAAGAGGAATTCAGTAAAAGAGTAGACAGGACAGTTGTTAGAGCACGGAATGATGGTGGTATTAATTTTAGTGTGAAGTGAATAACAGAGGTTGGTGGTTTTTGGTTGGTGGTGGTAGGGTGATATCAAATGAGGTGATAACAGTTATTGATTACGAATTGTAGTAGTAGTAGTGGTAGTGGTAGTAGTAGAGGCAGTTGATCATACACAGGAAAGGGTGACACCACATTTAGTGAGAATCACAGTCACGTTAACACATGAGACATGCGCCATCAATCAATCACACAAACATACAACAGATTCGGAAGTAGTAAGAAAAGGAGTTTTAAAAATAAAAAAAGAAAAAGAAAATTTAGTCAACTGCTTAAGGAAAAAATTTAAGCACAAAAATAGACATAAAAGGGATATTAAAAATAAAAATTCAGAGACCCAAAATTAAGAAAAAAACACATACAAAGTTAAAAAAAATAAAAAAATTGTATTTTAATCAGAGAAAAACTTAAATTTTTAGATTTTAAAATGCGCCTGTACATGTGAGGGTGTGAGAGTAAATGTGTATCGTTTGCGCTTACCTTTGCCATATAAAATGGGAATATGATCCGTGGCCAAACGAGTTTTGGTTTTAATACCCACTAACAAAGGAGAGCCTCTTCTGGAGGCCACACACTCGCCCGGAAAATATATTGATTTGATGGCAATGGCAAAAGCACCCTCCTGTTTTCGACAATTGTTTTTTTTTATATAAAATCAATTTATTTAGTTAAAATAAATTTTTTTAACCAACCAATTGTTGTATAGCCTGTTCCACCAGTTCTCTGAAGGAATATCCAGGATGCTTTTTCCACAAGTGATGCACCAACTTGGCAATAACTTCAGTATCAGTATCCGATTCAAATTCATAGTTCCTTTTCTCCAAAAAAGTTTTCACATCCTTGTAGTTGGTTATAATGCCATTGTGCACCACAACAAAACTGTTTTCCTCATCTGACCGTTGGGGATGAGAGTTTTTTTCACAGGGTACACCATGGGTAGCCCAACGGGTATGCGCAATACCCACATGAGTACTAATAGGCTCATCATATTCCTTGCCGCTAAAGCCTGCATGAATATTTTATTTTAAATAGAAAATCTTTTTGTTAGGTGGTTTTTGTATACATACTCTTGGCTATGGCATCTTCTAGAACTTTAACTTTGCCTACACTTTTAACCATAACAGTATCTTGGCCATTGGGCCCATCTATGGCCACACCTGTGGAATCATAGCCACGATATTCCAAACGTTTCAAGCCATTCACCAAAAGATCTAAAACCTCAGCACGTGATTTCGGTGTCAAATAGTTCAAGTAAGCAAAAATTCCTGCAATAAAATACAAATTTGATTAAGCAAATAATGTACAGTGGGGTGGTTAACAAAAATATTTATACAAAAAGTGTAATTTCTAATTTATTAAACTGCAGCTCTAATACAGGATCTACAACTTTTTGACTTCTCAGAAGAAGGTTTTTATGCTTGGGTTTGTAGAATAGGGTTAGGTTAGGTTAAGCAACCGATTTTTCTAGAAGCTTTTGCTAATGGTATTATTGAACATGTCAGGCGCTTGTGGGCTCTTCATAACCAGCTAATAAAATTAAAACTGTTATCGCTGGTATATCCCAGCAATAATTTTGTCGGTACCATAAGGTGGGTTGTTAGCTATCAGGAATCAGAGAAATGTTCTGAAACTGCAGCATATGCTTATTAAAGTCAGGAATTAGAGAAACCTGCAAGGCTGTGATATGTCGACAAAAAAAAGACGATTACGAAAATTGTTGGAAAAAGGCTATGCCGTAATTTTAAAAAAAATCTGAAAGCTCTGCAACTGACTGGCAGAGTAAGCAATCGCGGAAAACGACAGACTCAGACAGAAGAAGTGGCAAAAAAGGTGGTAGAATTAAAATCGGAAGCGGTCGCAGTGACCAGCATAGACTTATTGTGCTACAAATTCTTCTTAATGAATACTAGATTAAAAATTCAAGGACTTCTTTGGATGATTTGTCCGCTGTGACTTTAAAAACGGTTCCAAATTAGACCATTAAAGTGATCTAGTAATTGTTCTTCTGTCTTTAAATTACACAATTTGCGAGTTTTTTTAGGCTGCTTATCATATTTGTTCCAGTGTCTGGATACTCTGCAAAGACCAGTCATGAATCCCGTGACAGTCATTGTTCACCTTCTTCTGTTAGACAGAGCTCAATTGCATGTATTGCGGCCTGAAAAACGGAGTTCTCTTTACCAATATTGCCAAATAAGCTTTTCCTGAGATTATTACCAAATATTGCTGTTCCAACAGTGTTTGAGTCTGTTCTGTTTCTAATTTATCTTACCTGGGAATCTGGGGGCCTAAAGTTGTGCTTGCATTATATTTTGCTAGACAGTGATGGTTTAGTGTTACAAATTTTGTACTTGTTTTACAATTTCTCTGGAAAGAGATTTGAACGCACGAGAAGAACTCTCTCTGCCATGAACTCTAAGGCTTCTTTCGTGATTAATAGATGAATTTAAGAAAGATTTAGATTCAGTTGGTTAACTGAACAAGAAATCGCCAGAACTAACAGAATTCTGGAAGCAGTGGTAAAAAAGGTAGTAACGGACGATCTATCTTCATATTGCTCAGTATAACAGATGAAGCGCAATATAGGAAATATAAGGTTTGCTTGAGGAAACCTCAGAACATGTACTTAGTAACTGTTCGTTCTTAGAGTGTCATAGGGCAAGACTTTTGGAGGTGTGCTGTCACTAAAGAGGATAATTGGATCCTAAATCATGAATAGTGAAAAGTTCCTCTTGGTGGCAGAACATAATGCCTAATTTACAATAATAATATTAAAGCAGCTGAAATGGCTTCATAAGCCCTGACTTAAGAGAAGCAAGTACCAACAGCCATATACTACACATTCAGCCTTTTCCCCAACGTCATTTGTTTTACCTTCAATGTGCCATACGTGAGAGGGGCTTAATTGTACATTCTTTAGCTTTTTTAAACCCAACCAATTGTTTCCATGTGCAATAATTATATTTTCAGTTAAAAGCCATTAAGCCAACAACAAGCAAATTAAAAACAGTAACGATTCTTGTTTTTGTTTAACTCTTTGTTTGGTTTAACAGGTTTGAATGGTATTTCGTTAAGTGGCAAAGTGTGGTATGAGAGGTGATCTGCACATATTCTTCCATTATAATTTTAATATGCCCCCGCCCATATGTCTGTCTGTATCTGTGGCTGTATACGTTTGTGTGTGTATCTAAAGCTATTTTTAAAATACAATGAAATGCATTAAAGTAAATAAATTTAAAATTGTTATAACATAAAATACGTGTATGTGTGTGGATTGTTTTACAACAACAGAAGCAGCTGCAAATAGCCAACAACAAAATAATTTTAAATTCACGCTCTATTTTGTGTATTTTGGTGATTTTCTGCTGAACAAAGTTCAAAAAACTGAAATTTTTTCTTTGTTTTAGCATAAAGTTTTTTTTATTTCTCAAATTTTTCTCTTGCCACAATCCTACTCCCACGTAAGTTTGCACTTAAAAGCCGTCAGACAATCAAGTCTTTAAAAAAATTTTGATTTACAAAAAAAAAAAAAAAAAAAAGTTTTTCATACAAAATTTTAAAGCGTTTTGAAACTGAAAGCCGAAGGGAATATCCTTCAAAATAGCAGCATCAGTTTTACTATTAACTTAATTAATTGTACTGCGAACGAATTAAATCTGTGCTTATAGGGAAATAAATAAACACTTAAATCGACTTAAGTAAAAATTGCCGTGCTGTTCCAATAACTTTTTTATAGAGGTTCAGGAATGGCGAGATTCTAACGAAAATATTTAACACTATTTGCTAGAATCGAAAACTTTGGTTGTGACAAGTAAGAAATTTACTGCTATTAACAGCACGATAACCTTAAAAAATATCGCTTACAACAACCACACTCTTAAATTTTATGTTAAAAGTTAACGGCAAGTTTGCGTTGCCGTTAGCTTTTCAGAAATTTGTGCTTAAAGTCAAGGCGAATTTACATTTTGATTGCATCATGATCCATTTAGATTAAGAAATATTTGGAAGAAAAACTGAAAAATCTGAAATTCTCTTTTGTGTTTTCTTTCGCCTTCACTGGCAACATTCCATTGTTAGGATCAACAAAGAATATGCGAACAAAGGTTGTCGCCCTGTACTGAACACAAAAATAATGCTCTCTTCCCTGCCCGTAATTTGCCTACAAATGTTTTGCTTGTCTAAACGGGCCCATGGTTAAAGTCTAGGATTGAATTAATTAAAAACTTTTTATCTGCATGTGAAAAACATCATGCCACAACCCAAACTACACAAAATGTTGAAATTATCGAATTCGCTCATCATTTTCTTTTTTTGTGCATACAACTCCTGTATTTTTAATTATGATTGCGAGAGCGGTTATTCTTATTCTATCTGGAAAGTTAATTTTTCCTACTCAAATTGTAAATTAAAATAAATTTTGATAATTTGGAGTATAACACTTGCTGAACTAATTCGCCTTAATTCTGCCTTTAATTAGTTTATTAATAAAATTTATTGTTATTATCATCAAGGGCTCTAGCCGCAAGGAGAACTTTAAGATCTATTGTGCAGCCCAGTTCCTAACTATAATCTGAGATTCTTTACGAAACTCGTAATTGCTGTAGATCTTCTGGGCACTCACAGAGAACACGTTCCAACGTTTCCTTTCCTTTGACAGGAATCGTTCTGTACCACACTTATTTTACTCATATGATAATTAAGTCTACAAGGGCCCTTAAGTAGCTCAAGGTAGAGTTGAGCCTTAAAACAAGCCTTAATGCGTTTGGGGTTAATAAGTCTTTTTGACTGCCAATATTGACCAAAAGGAATAGCTTGACTGCTTAAGAAAATTAAAATTCCGTTGCCACAAGTGGCATTTGCTTAAAACATAGCTCTAAGACGTTGAGCTCCTATTGCCAACTGGAAGCTCTTTTTGCCATTATGGACCCATCAGTATGCCACAACTGTCGATTCTGGTCCAAGAATATAAGCTATGCGTTCACTGATGACCACATCGAAACGCTTGGAGAATATGTGTGTCTTATCCAGCCTATCAGAGACAGCAAAGCTTGAAGAATTCCACGCAGATTCTAGAATTTTCACAGGCTCAAATTTAATTTAAAGAAAATTTTTTTTTTTGCAGCTACAGCTGCACTATTTCTTCTTGCTCCTCTTCTCCTTTTTTCTTGAGGTCCTGCTAGCGCTATTCTTCATTCTTGCTCTCATGCAGGTATTACAAAGCAACCATATCAAAGAACCCTAGTAAGCCCCTTCTGCTTTTCTGTACAGCCTCACCTAAGCTAGCGTTCCTTTCTTTAAACTATTAACACACAATTTCACAGCATTTTATAGTTTAAATAATTTATTTTATTTTTTTTTTAGAAAAATGCATGTGAATCTATTCAAGTGAGCTACAGTGTATGTATGTTTGGCATTTAAAATATGATGTGTATTTAACCCTTTGAAGACCGAGTTTTTTTTGCAAATTCTTATTCAGAAATTGAACATTTCACAACTAAAATGATGTCAAAGTTTAAAAAGTTTTACTCCTTGTAGGAGAAAAATCCTGATAGATAAGTGTCAAAGAGTTAAGATACATTACAAGTTAGGTGCAGTCAGGTAAGATGAATGGGCTTTGCTAGTAAAATGAGAATATCGACTCTATGACCGTGCTGGCAATAATCATCACCCATCTCCCTATCAAATATGATTTCATATTAAAAACAAATTTAAAGCACAAAATTTATACATTTTATTTGGAAACGATTGAAGACCGAATCCTAACCACAAACACTCTACTTACCACACATAATGGCGCACTTCTTTTTCAATTATTTTTCTTTATAGATCAGTGTCTCTAGTTGAGTTGTACCTAAAAAATAAAAAATTATTTAGTCTAGTCAACAGTTTTACAAGCTTTAAGATATTCATTAGATTTAAAAAAAAAGCAAAATCAAATGATATTTGCTACGACTGTCCAAAAATCGTACATGGTTTTTTACATTTTAAGAATTTTATTGGATTTTATCAGCTGTTTTTGGTATTACTTTGTTCGTATGCAAAAATGCAGCCCTGATACGATGGAAAGTATAAAAGTTTAGAAAATTTTATAAAAATGGTGAGATCCATAGGACTATTAAATTTCTATGCGTAGTTTTTCATTTGATAAGTCGTTTTACTCAGTATTACAATGCAAAAGCCCCTTTGGTGACACTTTAAAGGTTAAATGTTTGGTACTGTTAAACAACACTGGTTTAATCTTGCAACGTTGTATGTGTGTCAGCACTTACTTGTTTGTTGTTGCTTGTGCTGTTTTGCTTTGAGCAGCATTATTAATTTCAGCATCAGCTTGTGCTTCTGCGTATGTATTCCAATGAAAAAATTGTGCATAAAATCAAAAATTGCTTATCGATTTTAATGAAATAAAAATTATTTTACTTGCATCTTATGAGGTTATAGCCTTTTAGTAAAAAAGGATTCCAATTTTGTTTTCCACTATTTTTAATAATTTTTTAAAAATTAATAAGTTATTTTTAAAAAAATATCGCCACAAGCTTTTAAGAACATTAAAGGATTTAACTTATAAGAAATTTCAATGTAAAATTTCGAATTTATTTTTTAATCAAATAAAACAAATTGCTTACGAGTAGGGATCTTATATGTCGTAACCCTTTTTTTCATTTAGAAGATCATGACGTAACACAGAAACCAGAGATAATTTTAAAAACCAAACCCGAAGTACTTTGACTAGAGTTTTCGCTTATACTAGTACAAAAATTAAAAGTCTCCACAGTCTGAATTTACATCTTGATTGCAAACAGTTTTTTTAAAGGTCCACTGAGAAAACAGTTAATAAATTAGGTGTCCAATTCTTTAATAGTGATAATAGAAAATCGGTTTTACAGCTCAAAATATTTTTAGTAGAACAAAATTTTGGTGTACATTATATAATTTTGGTTACTAAAACTACAAAAAATGATTATCTCAACTGAATTTTTGTTGGGAAACAAATTAAGTTCTCACAACCAAAGTTATTTTCTCTGTGTGTGATCTAACGTGCAACTTTAAGGTCACATTTCTCAATTTCAGCTCACATATTTATATGATATACAAATATCTCGAAGACGGTTGAAGATATTGAATCAAGAGTATTTGATCAAGATCAAAGAAAAAGCTTATTTTGCAAAATGATGCGAAATAAATCAGTTTTACAGTCTATCTAACTGTTTTGAAAAGAAAAACTCTAAAGAAGGCTGGCAGCAGGGCGGCTTTACAGGCGCTCAGTATCTTTGGGTTGAGATTGAAACAGCTGTGAGATTGCCTAACACTACTGAAAAGACTAGCATCTTAGAACAGGGTTCTGCACAATAGCTTTTAAAGGTTGCCGTGCAATTATAGCCCATGATGATAAGAACCCTGTGTTCGTTCACCTGCCGTGGGTGCCAGATCAAAGTAGTTTTGAAGCCATAAGAATAGTTTCATTAGCTCAAAATTATGCTGCGCCCTGTTTTTTAGCTCATATTTAAGTAGTGGCTGAAAAGCGACTCTCAACAATATTTATTCTAAGCAAGTGGTATTGGGTTAGCGAAAACCTTCATGCCATTGCACGCAAAGAAAAAATATGGTTGAATATGGTCACCTCAAACATAGTGTGTTCTTCACAAAAACATTATTATTAATTTGAAGCATCTAAACATAATTCTGATCGCGATAAACATGTTTCTAGTTATTTTTAACCATATTATGTTTAGTGTCTTAGATCAACCATATAATTATCATATTATGTTTAATAAAATTTTACTTGAAATCATAAATATGTTCATAGCAAACATAATAATGATAAAAATATGGTTGAATGTAAATTGTTTTCTATTTTGTCTCTTTCGCAACCATGTAAATAAAGTGAGTATAAAACGAAAACGTTCAAACTCAACTGATCTTTGTGGCTGAAGTGGTTGATTGGCGAGTTAATGTTTCTTAACTAAGTGTTCGCAAGTTTGAGCCCTGGTAGAGTCAACCAAAATTTAAAAAAGTAAATTTAAGCCCGATGTATTATGTAATAAATAAATACAATAAATTAATTGATAGTAAAGAAAAATCAATGGAATAAAAAAAAACTTTATGTATGAATTAAAAAAAAATTACAAAAAAATTTCTTGCCTTGACCGGGGGTTGAACTGCAACATCTGCATCTGAAAGCTATTTTTAATATCTTTGATTTAAAAATATATATGGTTAGAAGCAATTATAAATCTAACCATACTATGTTTTCACCAGAATATGGTTGCCTCAACCATATTTTTTTTTGCGTGTGTGTACTCACAAGAGAACCAAAGATTTACTAGGTCTTACTCTGGCAGAAATGCGCATTGTCACGGTATTCATGCAGAGTATTGACACATTTGCCCAATATGAGGATCAGCCTAAACGACAAAAACGAAAAGATAGCAAAACAATTACTATTTTATCTTTTAGGACGTTGCCCAAGAAAGTCTTTGAGTTCTTAATGAATACTTGACTTGAGGTAGTATTGGGCTAACAAGAGAGTTGTGTCACAATAGGTTTATTCTGGTCGCAGTGAGCAAATTTTTCATAACGTTTACTTCAAGTCTAGGTAATTTTTTAAAATTAGTTTTTTGCCTTAACAGAACAACCCACCATGTGTAGCCCACATGTAAACACTACATCAGTGTGTTACAAATCTCAAACAGTAAATGTAAGAAGTTGCATAAGTAGACAAGGTTTGTTAACGAATGGGAGAACAATAACCGATATTGCACGAATTATAGTTACAGGCTAGCTACTTTAAACAAAAGCACGACGTTTATATTGGCGATTGTTTCCACATATTTAACCTGTAGTTAGCCTAGTGTAAGGTCTTTGGAAATTACCTACAGCTAATTCGTATAGAACCGAAACCATTAACGCCTTTCACAAAGGAAAGCCGAAACATTGACAACACAACACGGCTAACCCAAGTCTATCCATCAAGCAGTGCAAGAACAAAATGTGAGCCAGTCTCAGTGCATCGAGTACTGGTCATTCGTAGGAACGAGCAGTTAAAGCCCGAGCTACCCGAAGGTGTCGCCCAACGAATCATTTAAGCCTTCATTTACGCATTTAAATTTATTTGTTTTAAAATTTATTTTTTGTCGGTCAGAAGCCGACCTTTGGTAAGAACCTGGGTAGACTAAGTCACAGCCCGACTGAAAAAATAAACTGGGTTACAACATTTTATTTTTTTATTTACTAATACCTGTAACGAGTTCAAGTACTGCTGGGTATTGTTTTTAAAGTAGATTTACAAATTTGTTGCGGTTTTAGTTTGCGAAATTGCTCTATTGAAATGCAGAGAAGCAGTCACACAATAAGTCAAAAGATCAGTTGAATATGAGTGTTGAGGTTTCTTACACTTTCATTATTTTTGGTCTTACTTTAGTATAAGAAATAAGACAAAAATATTAATTTATACAAAATATTCCAACAAAAAATTATTTTTTCGGCAATAAAACCAGTTAAATTAATGTTAAAACGAAAAAAAAAAATAACGACGTTGAAAACCAGAAAATCATTAAGTCGATCGGATCAGTTAATATCTCCTACTCCACATGATGTAACAAGGCCACAAGTCAAAAAACATGATTGTGAAACCATCTAAACTAAATCATGATTTATTAAGCTGTTCTGCTCAAAAGGGAACATTTAAAAAAAGAAAAAAAATTTACATTTTTTTTCATAATGCGATTAACACCCAAGCGCTATAAATATTTGTACACATTTTAGTTGGTTTTACGTAGTTTAGCTTTTTTTTTTTTTTTTTTTTTGTTATTCTTGAAAAAATAAACAAAAATGTTTTTATCTTAATTAAATGTGTTGACGTACAAAAAGGCACTATGTGGCAAATACACGAGTATAACCAAAGAAACTTGCGTTTGCTTATGTGTGTACCCTACAACTGTACATACCAGCCCAAACATTATTAATAAATAGTTTTTGAAATTTTTTTAAATAGTTTTTTTTTTTCTTAAGGGTTTTTAAAAGTGTAGATAGTACTTTCTGTAATTTTATTTCTTTATTACAATCACGCACAAACTCCAGCAAACGCTTAATTTTTTATGTTCATTGAAATCAGTTGTTGCATTCAAATTAATAATTATTTTTTTTTTTTTTTTTTGTTTAACTTTTAATTTAATGAGACTTTCATTTTACCGTTTATTGTAGTTTATTGTTGCTGTTGTTTTTCTTTACTTTTACGGGTAACTTCTAGTTTTATTTTGTTGTTACTGTTGTTATATATTTTATTTTTTGTGTACTTTTTTTTAAACTTTCAAATGAATGGAGGAGGGAGTCAAAATCAACTCAATTAGTTCACGTCTTAATTAAAACTGAGCTCAAATCAAATACGTACAAAATATACACTTCACTTTTATAGCAAAAGTTGGCTGGAGTCCGCCAAGTTAACAGCCAACACTCAGGCACTTGTTCACACACACAAGCGTTGTGAAGTTCTGCTGCAGATCGCGTTTCTTTGTAATTGCTTTAGCTGGTTAACTTGTCTTGCTTGCTTGCTGTTGTCTTGCAGTCAGGTTGCCTGAGTTTGGGTTTTATTAACCACCGACCACAAATAACTAAAAAAAACACGGGTTTAAGTTTCTCACGCACATGATATTTTACAAAAATCAAGAAAAGCTCTATTTTATAACTAAAAGAAAAAAAAACATATTTTTGAGTTATGGCACTTTTGAAGTAAACGCGTGATATTACAAGAATTCTATGCCGCCAGCACTCACAATGCCTACTCTGAAACACTCGGTTTATCCTTTAAAAAAATTAAAATGAAAGAAACTGTAATTAAAAATGTTAATACAAAAAATGAACAAAAATGTAATGAAATAAGAAAACAAAAATTTAAATAAAAAAATTTTAATTGAAAAATTTCAATAAAACAAATTTAATTAATAAAATTAATTAATTAAAAAAAATTAAATAGAAAAATTTTTAATAGATAAATTTTTAATAAAAAAATTTTAATGAAATAATTCTTTAGTTAATAAATTTAATTAATTAAATTAAAAAATTTAAACTAAAAAAGTTTCAAATTTATATAATTATTTATTTAGACTTTTATTTTTATATACAATTAATGATTATTAAGCTTTAGTCTTGTTTTTTATAAAATTATTTATTATTTTCAAGTAAAAAAAAAAAAATTTATAAAAACTAAAAACTAAAATGTCAATAAAAAAAGTTAAAATACAAAAGTTTTTAATTTATGCACTTGATTAATTAAATTAAAAAATATTTAAATTTAGAAAATTAAGCTAAAAAAATGCAAGTAAAAAAATTTTAATAAAAAAATTTTTAATTAAAAAATTTAAATGAAAAAAGTTTTAATTAACAAATTTTAATGAATAAAGTTTTAATTAAAAAAATTTTAATCAAAAAATTTTAACAAACTTAAACTAAAAAAGTTTGCATTTAAAAAATTAAATAAAAAATTGAATTGAAAAATTCCAAGTAAAAAATTTAAATAGAAAAATTTTTAATAAAAAAAAAAAAAAATTTTAATTAAAAAATTTAAATAGAAAATTTTTTAATTAAGCGATTTAAAAATTTCAATTAAAAAAATTAATCGAAAATATTTGTAATTAAAAAAGTTTTAATCCAAAAATTTTAACAAATTTAAACTATTAAAATTTGATTTAAAAAAAATTTTAAATTAAGAAAAATTAAATTAAAAAATTTTAAATAAAAAATTTAAATAGAAAAATTTTAATCAAAAAAAATTTTAATTATAAAATTTAAATAAAAAAATTTGTAATTAATCAAATTGAAAAAAAATTTAATCAAAAATTTTTGTAATTAAAAAAATTTAAACAGAAAAATTATTAATTAATTATTAAAATTTTATGCAAAAAGTTTCAATTAAAAAAAATTAAATAAAAAATTTTAATTATAAAATTTTAACAAATTTAAACTATAAAAATGTATATTAAAAAATTAAATAAAAAATTTTTAAAAAACAAAAACAAAAAATTAAATTAAAAAATTTCAAGTAAAATTTTTAATTAACAAAATATCAATGAAAAAAGTTTAAATAAAAAAAGTTATTATCAACAACATTTTAATTAACAAAATTTTAATAAAAAAATAATTATATGTTAATAAAAAAAAAATTTAATTTAAAAAAGTTGTCACAGTGGTAAAAAATTAACTAATTTAAATTTACCTTAAAAAATTTTCATCTTGCCTAGAAACTTAATTAATGTGAAAAATTTTTTAATATAAATTTTTTTTTATTAAATTTTTTTTACTTAAGATCTTTTATATAGCTTTTTCTTTTTACTTGAAATTTGTAATTAAAATTTTGAATTCATTTTTTTTACAATAGATCTTAAAGGTCGCGGTGCGATCAGAGCCCCAATTAATTTTTTGATGAAAACTCTTTTTACTAAATTTTTTTAATTAATTTTCTAATAAAATTTTTCCTTCTGTGCAGGCTGACTCATCTCGAATATTTTTTTATTGTCTGTGTACGATTGCAATCATTCGATTTAGAATTGAGGCATTGCACAACAAAACCGCAGGACAGGCTTTTAATAAACTTTTTTTTAAAAATTAAAAAAAAAAAAAAAACTGTTAAACCGTTAAGGAGAGAAGCAAGACAGTAAGTGGAATCTAGGTTTTCGTAATTTATGCAGAAGCAAACAAAATGTATTAATTGTTGGTATCGGGGGTTTTTCGTTTTAAGTTTTCAATTTTATTTTTGTTTTTATTGTAGTCTTGTGTGTCATGTATGTTGTGTAGATACTGGTTGCTTACTTACACATTTATATGAACATACACACACATACATACTTACACTACTTTATGTATATAAAATTATTATTGTATTTGGTGTTGTTGATAGTGAGCTTTTGGTAAGTAAAGTTTGTATGATAAACGATAAGAAACTACAGCGAAACGAACTGAAAATGTGTAATGCGGCAGTGAAAAAGCAAATAGCACATTTTTCCATTCAGGGCAGAAATGAAAGAAAAAAGTTTGCATACAATTTACAAGATCATTTTATATTTACATAAAAAAAAAATTTTTTTCTCTTTATAACTCTTAAAATAATTTTTTTTTAAAACATTCTAGTAAATCTTATTTATTTTTTTTAAATGCATTTAATAGCCAAACACACATGCAAACTGTAAACTTTAAATGTCATTTAAACAATTTTATTTAATTTTTTTGCTTAATAATAAAAACCACTTTGAAATCAATAATCCGGCTTCTAAAACGTTATCGGTACAGTTAATGCGGTTCTCTCAATGCAGCTCCAGCTGCAATCGTCATCAACTTCTTGTTCAACTGGTTTTTTGTTTGTTTTTAGTAGCAAAATAAGAAGTTGGCTTTTCAACAATTTGTTGTTGTTGTTGTTGTTGTTGTTGTCATTTATGTAGTTTAAATAAATACTAAAGCCGCATAAATACAAATGTAAATACGAATTTGGTTATATTGGGTTCCGCATTTTTGTTGTTGTCAAAGACAATTCCACTAGCAAATGGAACACTTTTTAATGCTCTAGAAAAGAATAATTGAATTGATTTAAATTAAAAAATGTTTGTTAAAATATAAAGCAATTTTTCTTATTTGAGATGTTATTTTTGAAAGTGGCATAAGTCCACTTTAAAAAAAATTTTTAGTAATTTTTTTTAGGTGGACTTATACCACTTTCAAAAATAACAGTCAATTTATCTAAATTATGTATGCAAGTGCTAAATATTATTTGAGAAGGAGTTATTAACAAGATTATGTTTAAATTTGTAGTTTAAACATTCCCTATGTGCCACCCAACGTTTATGAGCTTACCTATCTACAAGCAAACAAAAGCTTGTTTCGTACAAAAACAATGAACGAACATTTGCATTTGTTTTCAATAAACAAGTATGAAAGAAGTTATAGTGCGCTTGTAGAGTAATAGACCCTTGTTGCTCTGGATCTTAATAGGGAATCAATGTGTTGTGTTGGCACAACAAACTGAAATTCATTCTGATCGGTCGTTAAGTAGCGGAGTGCAAAACCCTTACTGCTGTTATTCAATTTTGATTTGGTTTTAGAGAAATTCATTTGAAAGTAAATTTTTTTTATCTTTCAAAATTAATCTTTTTAATCTAAAAGGGGAAAAAAATATCTAAGCAAATTGCGAAGCGTGATAGGTATTTCTTAAACAATTTTTGCTACTAAAAAATCACCTCCGAAAAAATCGCAATCTCAATTAGCATTATTGTTTAAAGGTCAATAACTTGAAAGTTAAATATCATAAAAAAAATATTACGTATTTGCTTTCATACCCCCTAATAAATTCTAGGATTTAATTTTTTTTTTCGCTGTACGCTGCATATGAAATGCCTCCCATAGCAAATTTAATTTCTTCTTCTTTAAATGCTGTTTTAAGGTACTTTTTTAATTTTTTTCTAGAACTGCAAATGAATGTGAATGTACGATGATGTATTACGTGTTCTATTTTTTTTATAATTTCTTTCTTGTGTCTTTTTTTTTAATTGTAATTTTTTTTTTGTTATCTTATCTTAATGAATGATTTTTAATTAAAATTATTTAAAATAATTTTTTTGAAATTCTAACATTTTTAATACAAAAATGTTTTCTTTTTAATTGTACCTAATGTATCATACCATAAACATAATCACACTAAGTCGATATTTTTTTTAAAATATCCTTGAAGTCGTTTTTTAACCTGCTAATTATAAAATGTAGGACAAAAAATAAATTTTTTATTTATTTGTATTTTTATTTTTAACTATTTTCTACTTTTATTGAAATGGCTAGTTTATTAAGCTTGAGGTCGGATTATAAATATTTATTTTTATATTGATATTTCGCTAAAAAAAATAATTATTTATAGTCCGATAACTTTTCGCTCGGTTATTTAATAAAATAAAATAAAAAAAAAATTTAATAAAAAAAGTTTTAAACTTAAAAAAATTTTTAAGTAAAAATAATTTTAATAAAATAATTTTACTTAAAAAGTTTTTTATTAAAAAAAATTTTATGAAAAATTTTATTTGTTAGTTTTATTTGACCTCATTCTTTTTAATTATTAAACTATTTTATTAAGCTTGAGGTCTTATTTTGAAAAAATTTATTTTTATATCGATATTTCGCTCCATTTTGTGTAGCTTCTTCAGAATATAATTATAAATTTATATCAATATAAAAATAAATATTTATAATCCAACCTCAAGCTTAATAACCTAGCCATTTCAATAAAAGTAGAAAATAATTCAAAATAAAAATACAAATAAATAAAAAAATTTATTTTTCGTCCTACATTTTATGATTAGCAGGTTAAAAAACGACTTGAAAGAAATTTAGAAAAAAAATTGTAAGTTTATAATTTATAATTATATATCCTGAAGAAGCTACTTATTTTTTAAAAAATAAATTTTTTAAAAATAAGACCTCAAGCTTAATAAAATAGTCATATTATTTAAAAAAAATTTCAATTAAAAAATTTAACTGAAACATTTAAGTTAAAAAACCTTTAATAAAAATTTTAATTAAAAACAATTAAATAAAAAAACTTCAAATAAAAAATATTCAAATGAAAAAATTAAAAAAAAAAATAATGAAAAATTTTTAATTAAAAAAATTTAACTACAAAAGTTAAATAAAAATTAATTATATTAGTTAAAATCTAAAGAACTCAACATTTGCATATAAAAGATGAAAAAATGGTACAAGTTTTGCAAACAATTTATAAGGGAGAGTGAGATACAACCTTTTTTTTACAACTGTGTCAACTACTTGTGTATACAATTAAGCCAATTATTTAATTTGTATGTATGTCACAACTTTCTGACAAATAATATTTTACCCTTTTATCAAAAAAACGTTATGGAAGTTTTTCATATAATTTTTATTACTTTAAAGTCGACGTAAATTACTTTTTGGATAATCTTTAAAAAGCCAATTTTTTTTAATTTAATTTCGTATTATTTTTCACTCTGTTCACTAACGTCACAGTAAATAAAAAAGTACCATTTCATCACGTTTATAATTTTTCAATTTCAAATTCTGGAGCATTTGAGCCCAGTGTCATTGTTGCAAGTTGGTTATAAAACAGTTCAACCTAAGTTGGAGTGGCAAGTTTAGCGTTTTATGTTAAGCCATCAAACCTAAATAAGAGCGCTGGCGGAGCAGCTCATCAACTTGTTTAATAAAACCCAATAAAGACAAACAAAAATAGAGTTCAAATCTCTAAAAATAGCAACAACTGCACTGCAAAACGGGCTGTCAAAATTCGATTTTCCAATTGGTCAGCGTTGCCGCCACCCTATTTTGTTATGCTTAATACATTTTGTATGTGCAGGAGAATTTTTGAAAGATAAAAAACTGTAGCCGCGTCAATTTAATTATGAGTGTAGTAAAACTGGCTCCGTACTGTTTGAGCCTAGTCGTTCATTATTATTAAAAACGAAAACATATCTTTAAAATCAATCAAAAATACCCTTTTCCCTCTAAATAATTTTGTATTTTGCTCACTAGCGTTTGAGGTCAGACTCGTAGTTGTAGGTTCGTTAAATAATAAAGAGCATTATCTTGTCCCATTAAATTTAAAATCTTTTACACTTATGCTATTAAACGGTTCCTGTAAACTGAACGCTCACAAGCAACTTGTGTTTAGGTACAACTTCGCACAAATCGGCATATAATTTAGTTTATTAAAGTAATTATAGCACTAGTTAAACAATTAATTAATTTATTAATTAATTATATTTAATTTTTATTAGTTTTTCAAATTTGTCATTAAAATAAGCAACTCATACTTGCGAGATGTGCACACAACACAGCCAACCATTTGCCCCAACATCTCTGATAGGCAGACCTTTCTGCTAGGGAACTTAAAATAGAACTTCTGGAGCCAAATGATATGGCACTCGATAGTAATCGAAATTACCATTTCAATAAAAATTTTGATCGATATCGAATTACTTCCATTTTTTGTTTTTGAATTTGAAATGGCCAATACGAAATGAAATATAAAAAAAAGTCAAACAGCCAGGCCTCCGATATAGAACGTTTTAGTTCGCTTTAATTACCAACATCGTTTTTTTTTTACGCTGAAAGAATAATTCATTTTTGTTTCAACCAAATGTAAGCGAACGATAACCCTCGATATTGTGGGACAGGCTGAAAACAATTAATTACTATTCTTTGAATTAATTAAAATCACTTCACTCAAGGACCCATAAGCTTGCATTAGAAAATGACCCATTTTAATGTTTTTTTTTTATTTAAATAATTTTTGGAAAATTAAAAATTTCTCAACTTTTATTCGTCATAACTTCTTCGATATCCTTGACTCTAGTGAGTCAATGTTAAAACAATGGAGACACGATTTGAATCAAATTTTGTTGTGGAATTTTGAAATTTCTTTATAATAAAATAGAAGCAAACATTTTTAAGTAAATCTCACGCATAGCACGTCACCTCTTGAATTTAGGAAACAACGATAAATGAGAGCCAATTAAAAGAAACAAAAACAAAGTGACTATTTAAAATCAACACTTTGGAAGCAGTTTTCAGCTGATACGTTTGCTTTACTTGAATAAAACGAATAATCAAATTTTGGATTTTATTTCTTAATAGATTTTTGATTTCGTTTTGAGTGAATTTTGGTCTCAATTAAAGTGAATACTGAGATCCAATTGCGGCGCATGATATCAAGCAACTTCTATTGAAATTTTAATTTTTATTAAAAAAAAAAAAAAAAAAAAAAAACTTTTGCATGGCCCTCGTATTTGCTTTTAACTCTGCTATTAGTTTAGTTTTAAGCATATGTTTTACTGCGGACAAAGATTATTTTTTAATTAGACAAAAAAAATTGATTTTGAAGTAGCTTTCATTATAAATAGAAACGATTTCTGGCAGAAGGCGTTCAGTTAAGGTTTTGTCTTTTCAAAGTTGTGGTCGTTCAGTTTAATTTAATAAAAGAAAAATGGGACAGAAATTTAAGGATGCCGGCGCCGCGGACTTAATTAAAATTTCGCTTGCAATTTTATTAATAAGCTTGTGGTTAGTGTGGCTGTGGTCCAGACGCAAAATTTCCCGGTAATTTTGGTCTGCCACTTATAGGATCACTTTTGATTCTTGGGAATTTCAAGGGTAAGTAAAGATTTTATGAGAAATAAAAATGATTGAGAAGCAACGCATGATTCTGAAACGTCCTTAGCTTTACCGTCAACTTTTACCAAATTGCTTGCACGTTACAAAAGTGGTAGCATATGTGTTTGGCTGGGGCTGCATCCAATAGTATTTTCAGCAGAACCTCAATATGCTGAATTAATTTTATCATTTACAGTACTTCTAAATAAAGTCCAACCTTTTTTTGTGCCCCTCGAAGAAGCACTCCAAGGTGGTATTTTAGCTAGTCCAGGTAAGGAATAAATTTACTTTGAGTGCCCACCTTAATTTATTTATGTGAAATTCTTTAGCATCCATTTGGCAGCATAATCGCAAGCTGATCAATCCCGCATTTAGTCACAAAGTGTTGCTCAGTTTTGTGCCGATTTTTCAAAAAGGCAAAAATATTCTTCTCTCTAAACTTGATAAGATGGTTGATAATGAGGAACACAAGATCTTTGATTTGATACAATTCGAAATTCTGTGAATTTCTGCGGGTAAGTTGAACTTTATTTGGGTAGAACTTTTTTTGATGGGTAAATTAAACTCATAGAACTCAAAACTTGTGTTTCAAAAAGCAAATAACGAAGAGTAGGACACGTCTGCTGGTCAAATTCAGTCAGATATGCTAAAAAAAATCTAAAATCCAAATCATAGCATTCGGTATCGAGCCAAATTTTAAAATATTTCGTACAAAAAATGTAAATTTTCAATCGTTTCGTCGAGTTTTAAGGCATTTTGTCAAACTAGGATTGACTGCAAAACATTTTAAGGGAATTAAAATTGTAAAATTATTAAAAAAAACTCTCTGACCCTCAAAATTAAAGCTGCGGCCCGCTTGCAGTTATATTGAGCTCAGTTGTAGAGAGTGTCTGGAAAGAGAATCGCAACAATACCGGTTGGAAACAAGGGGTGTTATGCCATTTAATTCAAGGAAGAGAACAAATGATTTACTTGGCTTGAGCCGATTCGAAACACTTGACAAATATGACAATCAGTCTAAATTACCTTCGGAGGTTATGTAACACAGATGAAGAGACGGCAAAGCTCATATTGCCTAACTGCAATGATCTAATTTGGACCCGTTTTCGCTACTTAGGGCATCATGGTGCACAGACCAACCAAGGAAGTATATGAATTTTTAATGATTACTAGATTTAGGGTCTATACTGGTCGCAGTAACCAGGGAATTAGTTACCGCTCCTCTTTCTAATTCTAAGTAGCTTAAGTCAATTTTAACTAATGCTTGATAGCTGTCGCTTTTAACACTGGACATTTTTGCCCTTTTACAGAAACAACCATGGGGAAAAAACTTCAACCAGATGATCCAGAGAAAAAAAAATTGTTATATAATTTTAATTTGTAAGTAAAAAAATAATTAAGTTAAAACTTGGAATCTGTCTTACGTTATAAATCGTCTGTTTCATTTGTTACTCAGCAAGGAAACCTTTGCAGAGATTCAATCAGGGGGGCTACTCTGTATTGCGATGCGAAAGCTACATATTTTGCATTTGCTCTTTGCTTATCGCAAGATATTTGTGTGTTTAAAACGACGTTGACATGCACTGACTCATTACAGAGCAGAATACTATCAGACAAATGCAAAAAGTACCGTTTTCTTTGCCATCACAGTACAAAGTAACCCCCGATCGTAGCACTACTTCGACATAAACTATGTGCCGACCTTTAATGGCATGTTAGAGGGCTTTTTTTTATTATAAAAAAACCAAAAAAATTATTTTTAATTTTTTATAAAATAGAAAAAAAAGCTTGACATCAAAATTAATTTTTTTTTTTTTTAACTTAACAAGATTTTAACAAAAATTAATAATTTTTGGCGCTTAATTCCATCTTTATTTCACATGATATTCTCATGGAAAATCGAAAAAAATTATTTGTTCAGCAGTGGATTACGCTCAAGGTTGTTAAATTGCGGTCAAAAAATTCGAATACTTATGGTATTTTGTTACAACAATTGACTAAATGAGTATTGAGTCAATAGCCAAGTTTCAAAAAATTCAAACAAGAACATGAGGAACTAACAAAGTAGGCAGTGAAAAAAAAAATTAACAAAATTTCCCAAACCACATTTTACAAACAAACAAAAATGTTCTATTGCATGAATCCCGTATTATATACAACCCAGGCTTACAGAATACACACTGATTTTAATCAAATAGAAAACATTTCGGGTCGTATTATTGATTTCGCACTGAAAGGAAAATTTAGCGGAAAGAAATATCGATCGATATGCAAATTGCTATTATTCATTTCCAAAAATTTATCTTGTTATTTTGAATTATTTCATTTAATTGTGAATTAAAATGTGGTCTATTGTGAATGAATTGTGTTAATATGTCAGGTGCTGCTGGATAAAGAAAAAAAATCAAAATAAACAAAAAGAAAATTAATTTTGAATAAATAAAACGAACCTACTTTCTAAAAATTAAACAAATTAAGGCAAAACACATTTTATTTTTGAGAAATTTTGTATTTTTTTCCTACATTTGTGATCTTTGCTTTTGCGGAATACCGCAGCTACGTAATGAATAATTGCAAATTTTGCTTCCGCACAAAAAATACTTTCCGCAATCGAGTAATGAAATGAATAATTAGACCCTTTCTTTAAGTCTTATGAGACTAAATGCTGTTTCAAAAGCAAAATTCGATTTTTGTGCTTTTCTATTTTAAAAATTAATTTTTTTTTTTCAAAATGAAAAAAATTTTTGAAAAACATTTATTCTTCATCACAAACACTAAAAATTCGCTGGAGCTAGAATTACAATTCCGAATTTAAAAGAAAACGAACCATTTTCAACTAGAGCTGATACTAGACAAATCACTTCCTTTATAAATATAATAGTGGATTAGACCAGGACCATATACAGCTATTTTAGTTGAACAATTCTTGATTTTGTAGGAGAGAAAGAAAAGAAGAATGGAAAGGGGTACAAACTTGTTCTCTATTCGTATCCTTTAAAGCTGTAAAAAAAGAAGTCAGGTAGCTTGAAGGCTAAAAGAATGAATCATTGAATAAGAATGCAAAAATTGCCGAAACAAAATTGCTGTTTATAGACACAGCGGCAATTTTAAAAGTGAATTAATAAATAATTGCCCTGCTAAAATTGCTGTGTGTGGTCCTGGTTTTAGTAAATCGAAAGGTTAATATACAAGATTCACCACAGCTGAATGTAACTAGTTATCCTTCTGACTATCTATTTTACACGTTTTAAATAATTATTTTCTTTTACTTTATTTTTCCTTTTCGATTGTTTCAAATAACAGCATCCACGAGAGAGTAATTTATCACATGATGATGTGTTCTTTTAACCTTCACCATTTGCATAGAGTGTACTTCAAATACTACAGAATTAAAAAACAGGCTTATAACTTTGTGCTTTATGTAAGTTCTAAAGTCAACTTTCAATTAAAAATTTTAGTTTTTTCAAGTTTAAAGTTGGATTATAATTACTTGATCACTTTTAATGAAAAAGATTTCGCTTAAATTTTTTAAAAAGGAGAAAAGCCTAAATAAACTTGCAAATAATTAAAAGCTTTAGTTTGCAAATTATTATTTGACTCTGGGTATTTTAATTTTATTTTTGTTTTTATTTTTTAATGCAGCTGGTGCAAGAAAAGTTGATAAGAATGAAGACTCAAAAAGAATGGAAAACAGAAACTGTAAAAGAAAACTCCGAAGATTCCGTGAAGAAATCTCCGAATATTTTTATAGATCAGGCCATAGAAAACTACCAGAAACAGAAATTTACTTTGCATGACATCATTGCAGAATCGAACACCATAGCAGCGGCGGTAAGTTTAGCTTGATGACAAATAAAATTAAACAAAATCCTATTAAAAAAAAATATTCATTTAGGCCTTGGAAACAACATCTAATGCCATATTCTCGGTACTCCTGATGTTGGCCATACATCCCACGGTACAGGAGCGGCTATACGAAGATATTCTAAATATTTATCCAGATAAAAACATGGAAGTGGACTATGAACACTTGGAACAATTGCCATATCTGGACATGATTATAAGTGAAACATTACGTATCGCACCTCCTGTACCTGTAATAGGACGTAATATTACAGAGGATACAAAACTATTTGAAGGTGTTGTTCTGCCAAAGGACTTACAGTTATTGGTGTCATTATATCACCTTCATCGCAATAAAGACTACTGGGGCCCAAATGCCAACAATTTCGATCCTGATAATTTTCTACCAGAAAACATCAAGGCTAGACATCCATACGCTTATATACCATTTTCAAAGGGTGTGCGCAATTGTATTGGTAAGTTTTCATATTTAGCTAAAGACATATCGTTGCCAGTTTGTTGCCTTATAGTCATAACTCTAAAAAAGTAGTTTGACAAAAATAAATTTTTTTAAATGATTTTATTCTGCTCAATATAAAGAAGCAAAAAAAAGTTTATTTTTAACAGTGTTGTTAATGCAGGTGTTTTTAGCATTAGCTTAAGAGCTTTTTCAAGCTGTCAAAGTGTAATATAACATTTTCTAGTTAAAGTTATTTTCTCCTCTCCAATGGTGCTAATTTTATATAAAAATTTATTTTTTTTAATAGGTTTTGCTGCTTCCGTAAAATTACACGCTTACCAATACAAGGCAGCTTTGGCAGCCGAATTGCTGCTAAAGTATTTTGGAACACTGGTTGTAAATTAAAAAATTAAATTTATTGAGTTATGACTATTATGCAATTAAGCAACATTACAGTAAAAATATCTAAAAAAAACAATTTAATTTATTTATTAGGTTGGCGCTATGCTTTAATGGCCATGAAACTCTTAATTGTGGGAATAGTACGAAATTACCGACTGACGACTTCAGCTAAATACGAAGATATCGAATTCATTTTCCAGGTCACTATGAAATATTTGAATGAACCAAGTTTTAAAATATATCGCAGGGAATAAAAACAATTTTTTTTTTAATATTTACTTAATTGTATAACAGTTATAACTCAATAAATGTAATTTTTGAATTAATTACAGGGAAGGAAAGAAAAAACGAACTAGAGTTTTGAAACAAAAGAAAAAATGCAATAGAATGTGGTCAGGGCAAACGTAGTTTGTTCTCCGCAAATACAAAATAGTTAAGTTGAATCATCTAGACACTTTTATGGTCACGATAAACATATTTTATAATTAGTTTTTTTTTATGTTATGCTAACCGCGATAGATATGGGTGGGATTGGACACCTAAAGGGGAGTTCGTTCAGATTTGTAATCGATCGCCCAAATATTCACAAGTTACTTTGGATTATTTTTAAAATTTTTGTGAAATTTCCATATACCCTAGTTTCTGTATCTGCAAAAAACCAAGAATTTATGGTATTAAAAGCGACGCAGAGAGTTATCAAGAATTCAATAAAATTTAGTAACGACGCCGCTGATTGTACTTTTGACTATTTTTCTTACGAATACACAAAAATTATTTTTTCAATTCATACTTAAAAACTCAAGTGCATTTAAGCAACAAAATAATTTTAAAAAAGCATGACATCATTTAACGTATCGCAGACTATGTGTTCCTCATTATCAACCATTTTGTGCAGTTTAGAGAGAAAAATATTTTTGCGTTTTTGAAAAGGCGGTACAAAACTGAGCAACACTTTGTGATCAGTTTACGATCGCGGTGTCAAAGAGTTTTAAGTGAATTAAAGAGACCACCTCAAGTAAAATAATTTTTTACCACGACTAGTTATACGACCTTTGAGGATAATGAAATTTTTTAAATTTCTTGAAATTCTGTTGTAGCTGCTACCAAATGACGACCCAAACAAAGTACTCAGTCCTTGCTAAGCATCTATGGATATGGCAACTGATTTACCATCAATTTACAACTATTTAATTTTTACTTAATAGAAAAATGTTTAATGGAGTCAAATGAGCCTATAACCGGTAGACCAAAATAAACGAAAAATTGGAAAGCAAACTTGCATAGAAGACATCTGGACCACAGTCACAACTAGCACAAACTGTTTCCAAAGCGTTAATTTCAAATTACCACTTTTTTTAATTGGCTTTCATTGCCGTGATTTATCGTTATTTCCTAAATTCAAGAGGTGCCATGCTACTCGTATGTGTGAGATGTCCTTAAAAATGGTTGGTTCTATTTTATTATAAAGAAATTCCGAAATTCCACAACAAACGAATGCTACCATGTGCGTTTGCTAGGGTTTCTTGTTTAAGGTTTTCAATAAAATATGACTCGTTTTGTTAAAAAATGATTTTTGTTTTAATTTTATTTTAAATAATATTTGGAAAATTAAAAATTTCTTAATTTTGCACAACAAACGTTTTCATTCATCATAACTTCTACCATATCTCTTTGAAACTATCGAGCCAATGTAAAAACAATGTCTCACGTAAGTTAATGCTGAGTTGCTCGATGTGTAGGGGAAAAATTGTAAGCAAACAAATTGAAGACACAATTTGCTTGTGTCCGTAACGTAGTTAGCAGGCACCGTTTAATAACACAATTATAAAAGTATAAAAGTATAAAAGTGTAAAAGTATAAAAGTGTAAAAGTATAAAAGTATAAAAGTGTAAAAGTGTAAAAGTGTAAAAGTATAAAAGTATGAAAGTACAAAGTGTAAAGGTGTAAAAGTATAAAAGTATAAAAGTGTAAAAGTATAAAAGTGTAAAAGTATAAAAGTGTAAAAGTATAAAAGTATGAAAATGTAAAACTGTAAAAGTATAAAAGTGTAAAAGTGTAAAAGTGTAAAAGTATAAAAGTATGAAAGTACAAAGTGTAAAGGTGTAAAAGTATAAAAGTGTAAAACAGACAGTATGATACTTTTTTTAATTTTATTGGTAGTCTTTTCGTTTTTCTAGAATTATAAAACTGTCCAGAAGAAAGTGAGGTGGTATTTGCAGATATAGTGTACATTTTCTTTTTGTCTTTTTTGCACAAACTCAAAATTCTTATTTTGTTTTGCTCGCGTATTTCTAAACAATTGAGACTTTTATTATTTACATTTCGTAAACATGAATTTTAAAACATGAACATTTGTGTTTGCTATCGCTTTTACATTAAATTTCATACTTGATAACAAAAACCGTAGATATAAGTATTTCCGGCATATGCATTTTCATTACGGAAATAACTTTTCAATTAATGTTTTTTTAAAACAAAAAAATTTTCATTTTGCTTATTTTCTTTTATTCGGAATATTAAAACACACAAAATTCTGTCTCTTACATACAAACCTCAAATATTACGCTGAGTTTTTCAAACCTCTAAAGTTTCATCTCTGGTTACTTAGTGCCTGAGACAGTAAACTGGGCTCAAAACCTCCAGAATTTACAGTTGAAAAATATTAAACATAATTAAGTGGTACTTTTTTATTTACTGTACAAGATGTAATTTTTTTTAAATACAATTTGTGAATATGTTGCAAGTTGTATTTAAAAAAAATATTAACAACATATTAAACATTAACCATAAAACATTAAGAAAAAGAAAAAAAATGTTTTTATTCCCTGCGATATATTTTAAAACTTGGTTCATTCAAATATTTCATAGTGACCTGGAAAATTAATTCGATATCTTCGTATTTAGCTGAAGTCGTCAGTCGGTAATTTCGTACTATTCCCACAATTAAGAGTTTCATGGCCATTAAAGCATAGCGCCAACCTAATAAATAAATTAAATTGTTTTTTTTAGATATTTTTACTGTAATGTTGCTTAATTGCATAATAGTTATAACTCAATAAATTTAATTTTTTAATTTACAACCAGTGTTACAAAATACTTTAGCAGCAATTCGGCTGCCAAAGCTGCCTTCTATTGGTAAGCGTGTAATTTTACAGAAGCAGCAAAACCAATAAAAAAAAATCAATTTTTATATAAAATTAGCACCATTGGAGAGGAGAAAATAACTTTAACTAGAAAATGTTATATTACACTTTGACAGCTTGAAAAAGCTCTTAAGCTAATGCTAAAAGCACTGCATTGACAACACTGATAAAAATAAACTTTTTTTTGCTTCTTTATATTGAGCAGAATAAAATCATTTAAAAAAATTTATTTTTGTCAAACTACTTTTTTTAGAGTTATGACTATAAGGCAACAAACTGGCAACGATATGTCTTTAGCTAAATATGAAAACTTACCAATACAATTGCGCACACCCTTTGAAAATGGTATATAAGCGTATGGATGTCTAGTCTTGATGTTTGCTGGTAGAAAATTATCAGGATCGAAATTGTTGGCGTTTGGACCCCAGTAGTCTTTATTGCGATGAAGGTGATAAATTGACAGCATCACGTCTAAATCCTTTGGCAGAACAACACCATCAAATAGCTTTGTATCCTCTGCAATATTACGTCCTATTAAAGGTATAGGAGGTGCGATACGTAATGTTTCACTTATAATCATGTCCAGATATGGCAATTGTTCTAAGTGTTCATAGTCCACTTCCATGTTTTTATCTGGATAAATATTTAGAATATCTTCGTATAGCCGCTCCTGTACCGTGGGATGTATGGCCAACATCAGGAGTACCGAGAATGTGCCATTAGCTGTTGTGTCCAAGGCCTAAATGAATATTTTTTTAATAGGATTTTGTTTAATTTTATTTGTCATCAAGCGAAACTTACCGCTGTCACTATGGTGTTGGATTCTGCACTGATATCATGCAAAGTAAATTTCTGTTTCTGGTAGTTTTCTATGGCCTGATCTATAAAAATATTCGGAGATTTCTTCACGGAATCTTCGGAGTTTTCTTTTACAGTTTCTGTTTTCCATTCTTTTTGAGTCTTCATTCTTATCAACTTTTCTTGCACCAGCTGCATTAAAAAATAAAAACAAAAATAAAATTAAAATACCCAGAGTCAAATAATAATTTGCAAACTAAAGCTTTTAATTATTTGCAAGTTTATTTAGGCTTTTCTCTTTTTTTAATCAAAAATTTAAGCGAAATCTTTTTCATTAAAAGTGATCAAGTAATTATAATCCAACTTTAAACTTGAAAAAACTAAAATTTTTAATTGAAAGTTGACTTTAGAACTTACAGAAAGCACAAAGTTATAAGCCTGTTTTTTGATAAAGTAGTATTTAATGTACAACTTATGCACATAGTGAAGGCCAATAAAGTTCATCATGATGTGAATAACTATTTGATGCGTGATTCTGTAATTTGAAGAAATCAAAAAAAGAAAAGAAATTAAATAAAAAAGCAAAATTTAAATGCGGCTGTGCCCAGTCTTATATACCCAAATATTCCTATTTTTCACTTTCCACATTATTCTTTAAAAAAATATTATATAATGGAAAGGCTAGTTTATTGAGCTTGAGGTCGTGGAACAAAATATCGATATAAAAATATTTTTTTCTATTACAACCTCAAGCTTAATAAACTAGCTGTTTGAATAAAGAAAAGATCAAGTAAGCTTAGAAAAAAAAATTATATAAAGATAAAAAGGTATTGACAAAAATTGATAAATCTAATTGTTGTTTGAGTACCAATTCTTTTATTAATCCTCAATTAATAATTAATTTCAATTCAAGAAACTAAAATAAACGAGTTCTAAGAAAAAATCTTCCTTTCTGAGAACCTTTTTTTTAAAGCCATAAAATGTTTGCAGGCACTCAATTTTTAAATTAATAAAGAAAGAAATTCTAAGAAAAATATCCAATAGGAATGCAAAATAAATAGAATTTTAGAATATTTGCAGATGTTTTTTAAACCAAACGTATTTAATATCAAATAAAGAAATTAAAATTCACGGCAAAAATCAAAAAATTCTCTTTTATTAACGCGTGCACAGATACACTCGAATGATCAGTTTCTATATTTGTCTGCTTTCAGTGTGTCTTGGTATTGTTATTCTCTTTGCTAAATTGGATGTGAGTGAGTATAGAGCAAATGAAAGTAACATTTTCCTATTATTTCCATTTGCTCAAACAATTAAAACAGATGTTTAGGCAAATACCACAAGTTATTTGTTGTACTCGTATGTTGCCAGCAATGATTTTTGTATTTTAAATTAAATTTTTGTTGACGCATACATTCATAGCCCGGCCGGCCACTAGCTTCGTTCGTATATTTTAGTATATTGTTTTTGTTTTCAATACGATTGCACGAACGAAGCCGTAATCTGATTGAAATTAAACATTCGAATTATAACTTACGACAGATTTGTTTAATTAAAAGAAAAAAAATTAATGATGAAGGTTTTACTTACAAATGAAAATTAAATATGAATGTGCGCTTCTCTGAATCATCTGGTTGAACTTTGTTCCCCATAGTTGTTGCTGTAAAGGGCCGAAAATATCTGGTGTTAAAAACGACACTAATCATGGATTAAATAAAATTTACTTAAGCTTCTTAGACTTTCAATAATTTTACCATTTTAATTCTCTCAAAATATTCACAGAGCATGTGCAGTCAATCCTAGTTTGACAAAATGCCTTAAAACTCGACGAAACGATTGAAAATTTACATTTTTTTTATGAAATATTTTAAAATTTGGCTCGATACCGAATGCTATGATTTGGATTTTAGATTTTTTTTAGCATATCTGACTGAATTTGACCAGCAGACGTGTCCTACTCTTCGTTATTTGCTTTTTGAAACACAAGTTTTGAGTGCTATGAGCGTAATTTACCCATCAAAAAAAGTTCTACCCAAATAAAGTTCAACTTACTCAGAGCAATTCCCAGAATTTCCAATTGTATTAAATCAAAGATCTTGTGTTCCTCATTATCAACCATCTTATCCAGTTTAGAGAGAAGAATATTTTTGCCTTTTTGAAAAACCGGCACAAAACTGAGCAACACTTTGTGACTAAATGCGGGATTGATCAGCTTGCGATTATGCTGCCAAGTGGATGCTAAAGAATTTCACATAAATAAATTAAGGTGGGCACTCCAAGTAAATTTATTCCTTACCTGGACTAGTTACAAGACCACCTTGGAATGCTTCATTAACGGGCATATAAAAAGATTTGGCCTTATTTAGATGCACTGAAGATGCTAAAATTGTTTCAAAATATTGAGGATCTGATGTAAATACCATTGGATACAGCCCCAGCCAAACGCATATGCTACCACTTTTGTAACGTTCAAACAATTTGGTAAAAGTTGACAGCAGAGCTGAGGGTATTGCAGCATCTTGCTTCGATTAACAATCATCTTAATTTTTTATAAAGCCTTTACTTACCTTTGCAATCCCTAATGACCAAAAGTGATCCTAAAAGGGGTAAACCAAAATGACCGGGATATTTTAAAGCAAACTTGTATAGGTTGCGTCTGGACCACAGCCACACTAACCACAAGCTTATTAATAAAATTGCAAGCGAAATTTTAATCAAGTCTGCGGCGCCGGCATCCTGTCCCATTTTTTTTTTTATTAAATTAAACTGAACGACCACAACTTTGAAAAGACAAAACCTTAACTGAACGCCTTCTGCCAGAAATCGTTTCTATTTATAATGAAAGCTACTTAAAAATCAATTTTTTTTGTCTAATTAAAAAATAATCTTTGTCCGGAATAAAACGCATACTTAAAACTAAACTAATAGCAGAGTTAAAAGCAAATACGAGGGCCAAGCAAAAGTTATTAAAAAAATTTTTTTTTTTTGTAAAAATTAAAATTTCAATAGAAGTTGCTTAATACCACGCGCCGCAGAGCTAAATCCAAAATGTATTAAGAAATAAAATCCAAAATTTGATTTTTCGTTTTATGTTATTCAAGTAAAGCAAACGTTTGCTTGACTTTTTTTTTATATGTGAGTATCGTTGACAAGTAACGATTTTAAAAAATTTTTCATTTCAAATTTAAAAACAAAAAATGGAAGTAATTCGATATCGATCAAAATTTTTATTGAAATGGTAATTTCGATAACTATCGAGTGCCAGAAGTTCTATTTTAAGTTCAATAGCAGAAAGGTCTGCCTATCAGAGATGTTGAGGCAAATGGTTGGCTGTGTTGTGTGCACATGTCGCAAGTATGAGCTGCTTATGTTAATGACAAATTTGAATAATTCTTAAAAATTAAAATTAATAAATCAATAATTAATAAGTTAATCAATTGTTTAACTAGTTCTATAATTACTTTAATAAACTAAATCAAATGCCGATTTGTGCGATGTGTGGTTAGAAGTTGTACCTAAACAAATTGCTTACACAATTCGCTTCTGAGCGTTATCTAGTTCACAGGCACCGTTTAATAGCTCAAGTATAAAAAATTTTAAATTTAATTTTAAAGTTAACGAACCTACAGCTTCAAGTTTGACCTCAAACTGTGATCTTAACATTTCGTCCGCTGACGATACATCTGCGAACTAAAATAATTTTGAATTTACCTAAAAACAACAATTGATAAGTCATAATTGGCAAAAAGACCAGTATTGCCTTGTGGGGCAAAAATGTTTTAAATTTCCTTTTTTCTGAAGAAGACAGCTGTGCAAAATTGGAATTATTACAAAATTGAATCAAAAGGTAGACATAGAAATTTGCACTGAATATCGTTTATAGGAAATGTTTTCTTTTTCACTAAAGCCAAGATTGGTATTGAGAATTCTCAATTCGCAAGAACTATTATGCTCTTCAAAGAAAACTGCTTATGTCTTTCTTTTCTTTAGTTCAGTGGCTTCCAAACTGTGCATCGCAACCCACGGGAGGTTCGGCGTAATAACTTAAATTTTTTAATTTATTTTTCATATACAAAAAAAATTTGCAAAACTCTCTTTTATAAAAATGTTGCGATATATACCGCTCGCTAATAATACAATTGGTAGAAGAATTGCTCATATCGGGAGATCTTTCAGATCAGCTGGTTTATCAGCTGCATACTTTAAAATTCGCTATACAAGTAGACAAGTAAATGAGGCTAAAGATGCTCATTTAATTGCATTTGTTCGATATGTTACAGAAAATCATGTAAGATATTTTGGGAAAGGCCACGTTTTTTTAATTAATTCAAATGGGATAATTCCATTGAACTCTGCACTCTCAAGATCCAAAGCAGGTCTTCGTTTAAATCACCTAAGCTTACATGGAGCCACTGCATGCTGCATGCCGCGATACAATACTGGCAATTAAGAAATTTCAAAACCTTTTTTAAAAATAATCCAAAGTAACTTGTGAATATTTGGGCGATCAATTACAAATCTGAACGAACTCCCCTTTAGGTGTCCCATCCCACCCATATCTATCGCGGTTAGCATAACATAAAAAAAATAATTATAAAATATGTTTATCGTGACCATAAAAGTGTCTAGATGCTTCAACTTAACTATTTTGTATTTGCGGAGAACAAACTACGTTTGCCCTGACCACATTCTATTTCATTTTTTCTTTTATTTCAAAACTCTAGTTCGTTTTTTCTTTTCTCTCTCTGTAATTAATTCAAAAATTACATTTATTGAGTTATAACTATTATGCAATTAAGGAAATATTTAAAAAAAAAATTGTTTTTATTCCCTGCGATATATTTTAAAATGTGGTTCATTCAAATATTTCATAGAGATTTCGTAAATGATTTTGATGTCTTCGTATTTAGCTGGAGTCGTCAGTCGGTAATTACGTATTATTCCCACAATTAAGAGTTTCATGGCCATTAAAGCATAGCGCCAACCTAATAAATAAATTAAATTGTTTTTTTTAGATATTTTTACTGTAATGTTGCTTAATTGCATAATAGTCATAACTCAATAAATTTAATTTTTTAATTTACAACCAGTGTTACAAAATACTTTAGCAGCAATTCGGCTGCCAAAGCTGATTTCTATTGGTAAGCGTGTAATTTTACAGAAGCAGCAAAACCAATAAAAAAAAAAATTTTTTTATATAAAATTAGCACCATTGGAGAGGAGAAAATAACTTTAACTAGAAAATGTTATATTACACTTTGACAGCTTGAAAAAGCTCTTAAGCTAATGCTAAAAGCACTGCATTAACAACACTGTTAAAAATAAACTTTTTTTTGCTTCTTTATATTGAGCAGAATAAAATCATTTAAAAAAATTTATTTTTGTCAAACTACTTTTTTAGAGTTATGACTATAAGGCAACAAACTGGCAACGATATGTCTTTAGCTAAATATGAAAACTTACCAATACAATTGCGCACACCCTTTGAAAATGGTATATAAGCGTATGGATGTCTAGTCTTGATGTTTGCTGGTAGAAAATTATCAGGATCGAAATTGTTGGCGTTTGGACCCCAGTAGTCTTTATTGCGATGAAGGTGATAAATTGACAGCATCACGTCTAAATCCTTTGGCAGAACAACACCATCAAATAGCTTTGTATCCTCTGCAATATTACGTCCTATTAAAGGTATAGGAGGTGCGATACGTAATGTTTCACTTATAATCATGTCCAGATATGGCAATTGTTCTAAGTGTTCATAGTCCACTTCCATGTTTTTATCTGGATAAATATTTAGAATATCTTCGTATAGCCGCTCCTGTACCGTGGGATGTGTGGCCAACATCAGGAGTACCGAGAATATGCCATTAGCTGTTGTTTCCAAAGACTAAATGAATTTTTTTAAATAAAATTTTATTTATTGCACAATACAATTTCTTGTTTTTCTTATTTCGCTATAGATCATTCAATTTCAGTTCTAAGAGGTACCATTAAAGTATATAAAAAGTACCATTTTGTCAGTTTCCTTATTTTTCTATTTACTCGTTAATGTTAAAAAATCACCAAAAAGTACTATTCAAATCAATAAAAAGTACCGTTGTTTCTTAATTATTTTTTAGTTTTTTCAAGAGCGTAAGACTCAAATCTCATAGTTGTTATGAAAAATTCAAAAAGTACCATTTTGTCAGTTTCATATTTTCTGGTACTTCTAGGTTCATTAATAATAAAATATCAAAAAGTACCATTAAAATGTATGAAAAGTACCATATTGTCTCTTTATAATTTTTCAATTTGACCTGAACGGTCAACGGTCCAGTCTCGTAATTCTAGGCTTGTTAATATTTAAAAAAGCAAAAAATATCATTGAAATTATTAAAAAAAGTACCATAATGTCCCTTTTACGATTTCTTATTTTGGTCATTACCATTTAATTATACTGTCATAATTCTAGGCTTGTACATAATATAAAAAACAGCACTTAAATTGTTTAAATATAAAGTACCAATCGTATTTCTCAAATTTGGTACTTTTTTCTCCTTGGAAAAATTTTTTTTTTATTAATTGATTTTTATTGGGTGTTATAAATTAATAATAAAATAACATTTTTATGTAATGCATTAATTTACATAAGCATTCATATTTAGAAGTAGTAGTAAAATGGGGCACATAATTTATCCCTTATTTGCTCGAATTTTAAAAAAGTGCCACTTAACATGGGAGTATTTAAGTTAAGAGTTTTAAAGTGATTAAAAAAACGTACCAACATTGGTTTTTTACAATTTTTATACCACAAATGTACAAATGTCAAAAAAGTACCAAATACCCAAATGCTTATTTTTAGTAGAATATTTTGGCTCTAACTGTAGTTGTTCCCTAGATATAAGATATTTAATTTTACCCATTTTTACCGAATTTCTTAAAATGCCTTCTTTTTCGTCCCACACCTTGTAATAGGAACCTGCTCACCAAATTTCAGTTAGTCAGTCAGTCATCATATGTATAGATAAAGCTAAACTTACCGCCGCTGCTATGGTGTTCGATTCCACAATGATGTCGTGCAAAGTAAATTTCTGTTTCTGGTAGTTTTCTATGGCCTGATCTATAAAAATATTCGGAGATTTCTTCACGGAATCTTCGGAGTTTTCTTTAACAGTTTCTGTTTTCCATTCTTTGTGAGTCTTCATTCTCATCAACTTTTCTTGCACCAGCTGCATTAAAAAATAGAAACAAAAATAAAATTAAAATACCCAGAGCCAAATAATAATTTGCAAACTAAAGCTTTTAATTATTTGCAAGTTTATTTAGGCTTTTCTCTTTTTTTAATAAAAAATTTAAGCGAAATCTTTTTCATTAAAAGTGATCAAGTAATTATAATCCAACTTAAACTTGAAAAAACTAAAATTTTTAATTGAAAGTTGACTTTAGAACTTACAGAAAGCATAATGTTATAAACCAGTTTTTTGATTCTGTAGAATTTAAAGTACAACCTATGCAAAGAGTGAAGGCCAATAGAGGTCAGCATGATGTGATAAATTACTTTATCCATGAGGCTGTAATTTGAAGCATTCAAAAAGGAAAAGAAAATGAAATAAATAAAATATAAGTAAAGAGATGTGTAAAATACAAAGTCACCGGCAAATACATTCGACAATGGGTAGTGAACCTTTTATATTTATCCTTCCCTTTAGTAAGGAAATAAAAACCATGTGCACTAAAATTAAAATCTGCACTTTGTTTTGTTTTTTTTTTAATCGGCTCTAGTTCTCTAGATGTTTTTTTTATTATTTTTTTTTTTTGACACAACACAAATCCATTAATCTTCATGGTTTGTCTGCGGAAAATACCCATGGGTCTAGATTGGAATCGAACCTGTGACCCCACGTTTGTGGGTTAGTACGCTGCTTACTAATCTATAGGCACACCCTGATTGAATCTGTGCTTCTACGACGTACTCATGGGGTCTAGCTTCCCCGCCGGCACGTTAATCAAAAATTAAACATGCGAATTATAACATACGACAGATTTCTTTCATTAAAAAATAAATAAATGAATGATGGTTTTACTTACAAATTAAAATTAAATAACAATGTGTGTTTCTGTGGATCATCTGCTTCCACTACTTTACCCATGATTGTTGCTGTAAAAGGTTGAAAATATCTTCTGTTAAAAGCGACATTAATCAAGGATCAAATAAAATTTACTTAAGCTTCTTAAACTTTCTATAATTTTACAATTTTAATTCACTTAAAATGTTGACAGAACATTTGCAGTCAATCCTAGTTTGTCAAAATGCCTTAAAACTCGACGAAACGATTGAAAATTTACATTTTTTTTATGAAACATTTTAAAATTTGGCTCGATACCGAATGCTATGATTTGGATTTTAGATTTTTTTTAACATTTCTGACTGAATTTGACCCTACTCTTCGTTATATACTTTTTGAAACACAAGTTTTGAGTTCTAGGAGCTTAATTTACTCATCAAAAAAAGTTCTACCCAAATAAAGTTCAACTTACCCGCAGAAATTCCCAGAATTTCGAATTGTATCAAATCAAAGATCTTGTGTTCCTCATTATCAACCATCTTATCCAGTTTAGAGAGAAGAATATTTTTGCCTTTTTGAAAAATCGGCACAAGACTGAGCAACACTTTGTGACTAAATGCGGGATTGATCAGCTTGCGATTATGCTGCCAAGTGGATGCTAAAGAATTTCACATAAATAAATTAAGGTGGGCACTCCAAGTAAATTTATTCCTTACCTGGACTAGTTACAAGACCACCTTGGAATGCTTCATTAAGGGGCATATAAAAAGGTTTGGGTTTATTTAGATGCACTGAAGATGATAAAATTGTTTCAACATATTGAGGATCTGATGTAAATACCATTGGATGCAGTCCCAGCCAAACGCATATGCTACCACTTTTGTAACGTTCAAACAATTTGGTAAAAGTTGACAGCAGAGCTGAGGGTATTGCAGCATCTTGCTTCGATTAACAATCATCTTAATTTTTTATAAAGCCTTTACTTACCTTTGCAATCCCTAATGACCAAAAGTGATCCTAAAAGGGGTAAACCAAAATGACCGGGATATTTTAAAGCAAACTTGTATAGGTTGCGTCTGGACCACAGCCACACTAACCACAAGCTTATTAATAAAATTGCAAGCGAAATTTTAATCAAGTCTGCGGCGCCGGCATCCTCAAATTTCTGTTCCATTTTTTTTTATTTTTTTTTATTAAATTAAACTGAACGACCACAACTTTGAAATGACAAAACCCTAACTGAATGCTTTCTGTTACAAATCGTTTCTATTTATAATGAAAGGTCATAAAAAAACAAATATTTTTTTTTTTTTTTTGTCTAATTAAAAAATAATCTTTGGCTGCAATAAAACTTGCTTAAAACTATGCTGGTAACCAAGTGAAATACAAATACGAGGGCCAAGTCATATTAAAATGAGGAAACATTTAAGCTTTCGTTTGTAATGATTCACTCAAAGCGACATCTAAAATTTATTAAGAAATAAAATCCAAACGTATCAGCTGAAAACTGTTTCCAAAGTGTTGACTTCAAATCGTCACTTTGTTTTTGTTTCTTTTAATTGGCTCTCAGTTTGACAGTCGTACAGCTTTAGAAAATATTCTTTGTAGACGTTTAAGCTTCGCATTATAAAAGGGGGGTGCAGCTGACAAAATGGAATGAAAATTTTATAACTTCTGTTTTGTGTACAACCCCCACCAATAAATCCTAAAACCCTTCTACGTTGATTGCAAATAAATAAAACGTAATTTAATTTTTACAGTCGTTTATACAATAATTCTTTTATTTATTTTAGTTTATTTACATTTTTAAACGCTAACAGCTTAATTTATAAATTTTTTTCTTTAAGAATATGACTTTTTAAACACTTTTTGCCTAATAAGTCTTAATTAGAACACAAAAAATATATAAAATCGTTAAATACACGTAATTAAAAAGTTTATAATTTGTAACTCACATAACGTGCATTTACTTCAAAAATGTCATAAATCAATAAAAAAAAGATTTTACAGTCTTAGTCTTTTTTTAAGAAAACTTTTTTTGCTTTTAATTTTATTTTTAAAAGAAAAAAAAAATTTTTTTTTTAGTTGTGACTCTTTTAGAGTATGTGAACTTTAAAAACGTCATAAATCAGAAAACAAGATTTTTGAAAAAATTTTTATAATTTTATTTTTTAAAGAAAAGCGTTTAAAAAATTATGTGAAAAATCTACTGATATTGAAAAAAAAAAATTAATTAGAAAAATCATTTTTAGAGTCTAAATAATTTTACATTAAATGAGTGATATACAAAATTTACATGTCATAAATTAAAAAAAAAAAAAAAAAAAAAAAAAATAAGAAATGAAATGGGAAAATTTTTGAAAAGAAAAGCGTTCAAAATATTTTTTTATAGTTTTTCTTAATATAAATAGTAATATTAAAAAAAAAAATTAATATTACATAAATATATTTAGCGCAAAAGTGTCATAAACCAAAAAAATAAGATTTTTCTGCATGAACATTTAAAATTTTATACTGGCGCTCTTAGCAAAACATTTTTTTAAAAAAAAATTTTAAGAAAAGCGTTTAAAATATTTTTTGTAATACATATAAAAAAAACATTAAAAAATAGAGTTATAACGTTTTTACAGTAAATGAGCTGTATACATAAATCTTATTTACCACAAAAGTGTCATACACCAAAAAAAAACAAGATTTTTCTGCATGAACATTTAAAATTTTAATCTGGCGCTCTTAGCAAAACATTTAAAAAAAATAATTAAAAAAAATTTTTTTTTTAGAAAATCATATAAAATATTTAAAAAAAAATAATAAAACAATTGAGCAGAAATTAAAAATAAAATTTTTTTTTGAGATATGACACTTTTGCAGTAAATGAACGATATACATCATAACGCTCATTTACTTTAAAATTGTTATAAAAATTAAAAAAAAAACCCTGTTTTACAACATGCACATTTTAAAATTTAAACTTGCTGGCACTCTTTAACAATTTGACGAAGAAAGAGCATGATGTCATGAAAATTTTCAAATTTTAGTAGTGTGAGTGAGAATTTGGATAAATAAATTATTTTTAATAGACAGCAGAAAAATCTCTAGATCGTTAAAGGGTTAGAGGAACAATTTTTTAAAGAAAAGCCTTTGAAAATATATTTTGAATACTTTTGTAGAGAAAAATATTAAAAAAAAAAAACATTTTTTGAATTAGGACACTTTTAAAATAAGTGAGCGTTTTATGTGTCATTTTAAGTTTAACTAATTATCTAGCTTTTTTCTAAAATTTAAAATTTTTAGTTATAAAAAAAAATACTTAAAAAAGGAAAGGGGGGTGGGTGATTATAAGCGACCTTAACGTTAACGTTAAACAGCAGTGTTAAGCGCCAACGCCAAGAATATAGTTTACAGTGACACTCAATTGAGCTGTAATTTGACTGGCAATGCTAATAGAAATATCTATCACAGCGTAGAAGTTAAGTACTTCTTAAGGACATTGTGAAAAATGTGATAGAAATTTTGTTTATGTGCGATTTTGTATCTCTCTCTTATAACATGAGTAGGTGTTAGTTTCTATCACATTTTTCTGGTAGGATTATTTTAAGGACAATAACCCTCTCTCATAATTATTTTTTTTTTTGCTATCGGTGACTGCAACAAGTTCTTCTTATTCATCTTCATTAAATTTACCCGTTTTGAGTTGAATTGTTAGAAGCACAATTTTCGTTTTTAGTTTATTAATAAAAAAAAAGATATAATTAAAACATTTAAATAAGTCTGTGGGCATAAGGAAAAACCGCTTATGTTATATTAAGTTATTTTAGAAGACTTTCTACCTTAGAAGCTCTAAGCTGATTACAGCCCTTTGTTTTTCTACGCCAGTAAGAATTGCTGGCAATTAGCAGGGCATCCAATTGAATTTCAAATATTTATTGCACAATCTTGCTATGAGGCTGTGGCGGTTAAGAGCCCTTAGGCTGATGAGGTGCTTTGGTTCACCCATTCCAATTTCATTTCAACATCAACCAATGCATTTGTGTGGGGGTTTTTTTTTGAAATGGATGGATGGGATGTGAGTTGCCCCGCTATAAATTCTTTATTAAAATCATTGGGGAGTGTTTCGCGAAAATCGGGAGTTAAATTTAAAAAAAAAAACGTATATAAAAATTATTTTTTATAGTCAAAATAGTTTAAAACCGTTTTTCTATTCAGATTTTCAAATTTTAATTTTTGAATATTTTTTTTTTGTTAATGAAAAATTCTTTATTCTTTACATAAGTCGTTTAGTCTATATTTATGTAAAGGTCTGTGTGTGTATGTGTGTGTATTTACAAAATAATATTGTCCTTCGTTTGTTGTGGAATCAATTGGCTTAACTTGAATTGAAATTTTGTTTATTTATTTTTTTCTTCTTTAGTTTATGACAAGAATACCAGCATAATATTCGTTTAGGTCTTTTCAGTTCCTTCTTTGGTTTTTATTTTGCGATAGCCTAAATTCTACAATTGTCAACCTCTGGAGAATAATTTGACTGGATTGCCTAGTGCTGCTGTTGCTGTTTACAGTGTTCTTGTTGTTATAGTGATTGTTCTGGTCGATGTTGTAATAATCCAACTCCAGCCAACTCATTTGCTTGACCTTTTACATTTTGTTATCCATAATAGAACTGTGAGTTGACAGCCACTCCGGTGGATAAAGTACGTGACGCTAAACCATCATTAACTGCCGCTGCACCGGCTGTCAATGACTGTTTATGTTGCAACGTTGTAGCCGTAGTTGTAGCCGGACTATCTATCTGTTTCAGACGTCTTAGTGTGGCATTCGCTAAATTTAAACCGCTACTGCTGGTTGTGTGCATGGCTATCATTGGTTGTTGCTGTTGATATTGCTGGCTAGTTGGTGGCGTGGCTATATTAGGCGGTCTCTGCAGGTTTTCGTTGCTCACTATACAACCGGGACGAAAGGTTGAGGCTAAAGTGTATTGTGCCAGCGAAGAAATTGGAACCATCGTGCCTAACAAATAAAACAAAATAATTAAATAAAAATAGAAAAAGAATTCAGAGTAATATATTAGCAGACCAGTAATTAGGGCAAAACAAAACCCTTTTACTAAAGTGTTGGGGAAATTTAACCGAATCTATTTTTTTTAATAAAGGCCATACGTTTTACGCTGCCAGACTTTAGTACACGAATTTTAACCAGTTCTAAGGCTGTTTTTGGTAAATGAGAGCAACATCAAAATCATATCGATATTTCCCAGACTTTAGCACACGAATTTTACCCTAGGGCTCTTTTTATAAATTGAGAGCAACACCAAATTCATTTCGATATTTGCTTTTTTTACGTTGCCAGACTTTAGCACACGAACATAATTTATGTTTTATTTTGGTTTACATTTAAATTTTGGCTTAATTTTTAAACTAAAAACTTAAAACCAGTGTTGCCAGTAGCTGAAATACGGCTAGTAAAAGCTAAATCATCAGAAATTAAACGTGGAAAAAAAGTTGAAAAGTTACAGCTTAAAACTCAAAATTTGTTTTATATTTTACTACAAGTATAATTATGAGGCTATTTTGTAAAACGAAAAAGTTTAGGAAAAAAGCTAGAGGCTAAATATGAGAAAAAAAGGCTAAAGTAGCTACAAAAATTTAACGTTTTAATAAATTTTTAATTTTTTCCAAACTTCTTGTTTCATTTATAAAAAGATGCCCAGCAAAGTCTTCAAATATCATTCATTATCCATCTATGACCTCTCAATTGTTTTTAGAGAAATGCAATAAACTTTTGTTTGTGCCTGTCACATATAGCTCGATTTAAAATATTATCAAATAGAGACAGTCTAGGCAGACACTGAACCTGCGACTTTCAGGTTTTTAGCATAAGAAACTACCCGATGTCATCCTTCAATACATTCCAGGTTATTATTATCATCACAAAATATCAAAAGTCATGCAAGCTGTAACATTTATTAAGCAGTTGAATGAACCCCTCCTGAATATTGGAATTGTTAAAGCATGCAGTTTAGCTAAATCTTCTAAAACTAGTTCGATAGTTAAAGTGAGGATTTTGTATAGTAAATAACCGGTTTTTGCCTAAAACTTTGGATGTAGATTTGGGTGGATAGTTAAGGTACACTAACCGTTATATAACTTTTCGTTATTTTTTTAAGTTAATGTCTAACCAAAAGCTTGATATTTGACTTATAAAATCCTTACTTTAACTATCGGTAACTTGCAATCATGGCCTCCCCTACTTAAAACGCGCCTGCTTAATAAAATTAAACCTTGAATTGCTAAAATATTCTAGTTTTAAGTAAAATTTTCTTAAAGATTTCAAAAAATATTTTATTAAATCTGTTACTGTGGGAAATGTTGGCATTTTCTAAAAATACTTACCGATAACATTACTGGCCGAACTAACAATTGAACCACTAGCACTGCCTAGTAAAATTGTGGGTGCTAGAATGGTACCAATTGTGGGTGAGCCCATGCTGCTACTCGTTGTAGGATTATATACCTGAGTTGAAATTCGTGGTGAAATACCCAAAATGTCGGGTGATTGTGTTGCTCCTCCACCCAGTATAGTTGAATTGCTTATTAAACTCGAGGCTACAGAGCCTTCGGTATTACTTTGACTCATTAAAATATTTGAGGGAGCCAATGGAGCATAAAGATTTTTAGGCGGGTTATAACTCAAATAGTTCTGTTCTTCAAACCATTAAAAGAAAATTAAATAAAATAAAATTTAAATTATTAGATAATAAAAAGAGTTAGACAAAGCAGCTCTAAAAGAATTTTAATCTACAAAAATTTTAAATCAAAAAAAAATTTAATCTAAAACTAATTTTAAATTAAAAAAATTTAAGCTCAAAACATTTAATCTAAAAAAATTTAAACTAAAAAAAATTTAAATTAAAAAAATTTAAGTTAAAAAATTTAAATTAAAAAAATTTAATTTAAAAAAATTTCAAAAATTAAAATTTTAAATTAAAAAAATTTTAAATTAAGAAAATTTAATTTAAAATAATTTCAAATTTAAAAAAGTTTATATTAAAAAAATTTAATCTAAAAAAATTTTAAATTAAAAAAATTTAATTTAAAATAATTTCAAATTAGAAAAATTTTAAATTAAAAAAATTTAATCTAAAAAAAATTTTAAATTAAAAAAATTTTATCTAAAAAATTTAATTTAAAAAAATTTCAAATTAAAAAAATTTTATCTAAAAAATTTAAATTAAAAAATTTAAATTTATATAATTATTATTTAAGACTTTTTATTTATATATAATTAATTAATTTGAGCTTAGTCTTGATACTTAAAAATGTTTTTGTTTTATTATTTATTATTTTCAATATTTCGCTTTCCTGTGGAAAGCTTCTTCAGGAAAATTATAATAATTAATATTTATAATAATTAATATTTATAATTTTCCTGAAGAAGCTTTCCACAGGAAAGCGAAATATTGAAAATAATAAATAATAAAACAAAAACATTTTTAAGTATCAAGACTAAGCTCAAATTAATTAATTATATTTAAAAAATTTAATTTAAAAAAATTTAATCTAAAAAAATTTTAATTTAAAAAAAGTAAGCTGACACTGAGACGCCAGCTGATTGAGCTGACTCCTATTAAAAGCTACCAAACATCAATGTGATCAATAGCGGACAAAAATTTTTTATTTCTTCTTGATATCAAAATAAATAGGCTTTTTGTAATGTTGTTATTTTTGTATTCTTGCAGTCACCTGGTTTACTTACACCATGATTCTGAAGCAGCTACACAAAATTTTAGCGAAATATCGACATAAAAATAAATAATTATAATCCGACCTCAAGCTTAAAAAACTCCAAGGCGAATTTACTAACCCTTTGACAAAGAGGAATTACTTACTTTTGCGTCGCCAAAGAATTAAATGCACTCATCGGTTTGTTCTTAGCTGTCAAAATTTACTTTAAACAAAAATAAATCCCTTTAAAATTTTGCGATAACTACCAAATTTATGAATTCGCTTTGATTTCGGTTTTGGAAGCGATTAGTTAAGGCCCCTAATCTCCCTCTTTTCATATCAAGCAACTTTTCTAAAAATTTTAGCATCATTCGCCTTAATCGAATGGTGGAATTATACTAGAAGTCGTATGGGCAATAGATATTATATATCTAAAGCGGCTAGTAGACGATCATGTGCAGCATGTCAGCACGGTATGATGAAATGCCATTATGTGTTAGTAATAGCGAAAAACTGCTCTTTGCTATGATCGTCTAATAGCCGCTTAACAATTGGTCAAAATTTTGCAGTTTTTTTTAAAATATTTAAAAAAATTAATTGGCTTTTTTGATTATTTTCGGTATGCAGTCGCATGAGTGCCTTGCGGCACTCCAATTAATTTGATGTTTAAAACAAAAAAATGAATAAAATTTTTTTATTGTATAGCTTTAGAATCAGTTGCATGTGCTTCCACACTGTTGAAAGTATAACACATTTTATTGCAGAAAGTCTGTTTTTTTATGCACCTCATGTCCACTAATGGGTTAAAAGCTAATAGCCTTAACAATAATTTTTTTAAGTAAATTTTTACTATTTTCAAACTTGTTTACAATTTTTACCACCAATAACAAACTTTTATCTTGTAAAGCACTCATTCTTTATTTGTTCATCGCTTTTCTTTCCACACACCTCTAATTTTGTTGTTGTTTAATTTATACCTACACAAAAACATAATTCTTAAAGGAGCCACCAAATAAAAAAGCATTAGAATTGAATGGCAAAGCCAAAATCTTAAAAAACACACAAATACAAATGTTGTTTGTAAATATATTTCAAGTCGTTTTGATTATTTTTGTGTTTATTTACTTGCCTCATTCTTTGACACACTTGGCACGGGCATTGCTGTTTTTAAATCGATATCAGCATCTAGCTCAGAAATTGTTTCATTAAAACCGTTTGGTATTGTAGTCTCTGCGAATTTCTCCATGCCCTCTGTGGCGCCTGCACCCACAATTACACCGATGCCTGCTTTGCCGGATGAATTTGAATGTGTATCGGGTGCAGTTTCATGACGTTTCAGCAAAATCACTCTAACTGCCACAGCAATTATACAAAGTATAACACCCAGTGAACCGACCGTCAGCAGGTAAACAAACAAACGCTCTTGATCGCCTGTAAATTAATTTTTAATTTTTTATAATAAAACTGAAATGGAAATAAAAATGTCACCCATTTACGCCTACTTTTAAATAAAAAAAAATTATTTTCTGTTTCTGTCAAATGAAAAAAATGTTTTCAATAAACCAAAAAAATAGTCGTTTTGCTGGCAGTTGCCAGCACTTTTCCCTTAGGAAAGAAATGAAGCTGATTTTATGCCCAAACAGCAAAAATCGAAAGCTTTAGAAATTTTTTTTATAAAAATTAAAATTTAAATGAATTTTAAATTTATTTTAATGCAATGAAAATTTCATGTTTTTTCAAAGGTTATGCTGGCTCTTCTCTGTTTCTCTACATTCAGTGGCATTTTTGTAAAATAATTTTAGTTTTATTTGTTTTTTTTTTTAAATACCTTCCAAACTAATATCGGCACTGTATGTCATGACAGGATTTACACCAGTCATATCACTGCCAAAACCTAAAGAAACATTGTAAGCTGCTCTATTAGCGCCTGTGGCAGCATTATAAGTCAAGTTGCTTGCTGTTGTTGTATTGCTGTTGCCTATTGCTGGCCCCGTTGTATTGCTATACAATTTTGGTATGGCTTCAGATTCTTTATAGAATAATTCATCATCATACAATTCATTGACATCACCCTCAAAGTCTTCTGGTTCATCAGCTTCAACTTCTGTTTCATAACGCTCCATGAGAACTTGTTTGGGTACTGAAAACATAAAATTTATCATTTGATTTTTCAAATAATTTAAATTCCTAAAAAAAAAACTTGGAAATTTACACAACTGCTTCTGTAATATATACATACATACATCATAGCGTCATGTAATTTCGAAAAGGCTTTGAGTTAAAAAGAACTTAAATTCGATTTGTAATTTCTAAAAATAAACATAACATTATTAAACTCAATTTTAAACTGACATTTTCATATCAAAACAGTTTTCTGTAATGTGACTTAGGACCTTTTTGAAATCATACTAAAATTTTAATTTTAAAAGAGTGTTTTTGCTTTCTTTATATAATTTTTTAAAGCATGTGACGATATGCTTTTCAAATACAAAAACTATACTGAAATTTTCATATTAAAATAGTTTTCTGCTTCTGCTATAAAAAGTTTTTGGTGTACTTAAGGCGTTTTTCAAATCATATGGTGATATGCTTTTCAATTAAAAGAAAATGTAAATGAAATTTATATGTCAAAAGAGTTTTTTTGCTTCTGCTGGAAAATTTTGTTAAAGTTCTTAAGGCATTTTTTAAATCATATTACGATATGCTCTTTAGCAAAAAAAAAAAAAAAATTAACTGAAATTTTCATATGAAAAGGCTATTGTTCCTGTTGTAAAATTGTTAAATGTGACTTTGAAATTCATATGACGATATGCGATATGCTGAACTAAAAAAAATTAAACTGAAATTTTCAAAAGAGTGTTTTGTTTCTCTAAAAAATTAAATTGAAATTTTCTTATCAAAAAAGTGTTTTTCTTTTCATGTAAAAATTTTTAAATGTGACTTAGGACATTTTTCAAATCATATGACGATATAGGATTAAACTAAAAAAATTTAACTGAAATTTTCATATCATAAGCATTTTTTGCTCTTCCTCTAAAATTTTGTAAATGTATCTTAGGTCTTTTTACAAATCATATGACGATATGTTCTTCAACTAAAAAATTTAACCGAAATTTTCATAGCAAAATTTGTAAATGTATCTTAGGGCCTTTTGTAAATCATATGACGATTTGTTCTTCAATTAAAAAAAAATTCACTAAAATTTTTAAATGAAGAGGCTTTTGTTCCTGCTGTAAATTTTTATATGTGACTTAAAGCCTTTTTGATATCATATGACGATATGCTCTTCAACTAAAAAAATTTTACTAAAATTTTCATATCAAATAAGTGTTTTTGCTTCTCAAGTAAAAATTTTTAAATGTAAATTAAGGCCTTTTGCAAATCATATGACGATATGTTCTTCAACTAAAAAAAATTCATTGAAATTTTATCATGAAGAGGCTGTAAAATTTTTATATGTGACTTAGGGCTTTTTTGCAATCATATGACGATATGCTCTTTACTCAACGGTCTAAATGAGCGTGTCATATCTCATTTTTAAATAAAAATCTTCATGTTTACTGAGCTTTAATAAACCATCAAAAACCAACATGTGTAAATCAAAAGTTACAATTTCTATAACAATTGTTAAACATCATGCTGCATAAGTTATAATTTACTCACCACAAGTGTAAACAACTTTCAGATACATTCGTGAATTGGGTTGACATGGTGTACCAAACGTATTGGCATCGGCAGCCAGATTGCAACGTCGTCGTCCATGACAAATTTGCATAACAGTTTCAGTAGCATAAGAAGCCAAACATGCTGAAAGATTCAATTATTAAATTAAATCGCATATGCGATTTGTGTGCCAAAAATAAAACAAAGAAAATCCCATGAAAAATTAAAAAATAAAAAAAGTAAAAAAAAAAAAACGCAGCATAGAAAGATTTCATTAAATTCAATCTTTACACGATGTTTGTTTGCTGTTCTATTGGTATTTGTGTTGGTATACAAAAGTGTATAACTCTTGTGTGAGTGAGTGAGTGTGTGAAGATATGCTGAGTGAGCTTTATGGGTTTCCTTTATTATCTTCTTGCGATAATCACTAAGCGTGTACTCGTATGTGTAACAACTGTGCCAATACCACAGCAATTGCAATTCAAACATATTTCTTGTTTTCATTTTGTGTATGATAGTGTGTGTGTCTGTGTATAAATTTCACATATGAAACTAGTATATTTTTACTTCATTTGTAGAAATACCCTGCAAGCAATTTTATAGTTCTTTACGATAAAAATGATTTTTACAGATTAAAATCAAAAGGAATTCATGCAAGGTAAACTCGTGGTTACAATTAAAACAAATATGGCCATTGGCCAATCGATAGCAACTGAAATCTTCATTTAAATGACAGTGAAATTTAAAAACGAACCCTTCAGACATGTAGACTAATGACTACTTCCAATGGACAATTCCCATATTAAAATCTAAATATTCAATAATGACTGTTTAAAAAGGGACTTGTCATAGGCAGAGTTTGCAAAGAAACAAAACGAAACAAATTCAAACGTTTCGTTTTGTTGTTTTTCAGAGTATTATTATGGAAACGTTTGCATTCGTTTCGTTTTTTCTTTTCCTTTGCGAACTCTGGTCATAAGTGACAGTAAAAAACTGAAAAATTTGAATAAACAGTGATGTTATATATAAATCTACTGTCCCCCAGCTTAAATTTAATTGCCTGTAGGGTATCACTACGCATGGTAGTATCTATAACCATCCCATTACAATCTTAATAACACATGTAGCTACATGATACATATGCAAATGACTTTAAATACGTGTAGGTGTATGTGTATGTATATGCATGTGCATAGGAGTGAGATTATATTTGCTTACTCTCTTCACGCACACCCTGCGGCTGTGGACATTGTATGCTTTCGTATTCAGTTCGTCCAAAACTGGCACTGTACACAGCAATACGTGAATAGGGATTACATTCCAGTTGGGCAATGTCGTTATAACAGGCCACTTTGCTGCGAAATTCATCTGTAAAATTAAAAAGAAATTTATGTATCTGGTTGCTAGAATATTCTTGCTGGTAGAACTAGTTCTTTACGGACAAAAATTTTTTACGTAAACGTGTGTGTCTGCATATTGATATTTTGTTTTTTTGAGAGAGAAAAACAGCTTGCCACTTGAATTGGTTTAATTTTATATTTTGTTCGTACAAGATTTAAATTTCAAAACAAAAAAAAAAAAATCCAAAGAAAACTTAGGCCAAAACAGTTGAACGGACAAATAGTTTCTTTAGAACAAGTGAGTGTATTCAGGAAAACAAAATGATTAAATTTTCGCAGAAAAAGTTATAAGCCTCATTCCCTCAACTCTTCGGTAAAAAATTTTTGTTCATACAAAAAAAAGTTTTTTCTTTATAAAATTACATATTTGAAAACATTTTTTTGAGGACAAATATTTGTCCATCACAACTGCTGTTGTTGTCTTGGCTCAATTTTGGCTTAAATGTTAAACAAAATATTGTTTTGAATAAAATTTTAAAATGGTTATTAATGAAGTGTTTGCACTACAATTTTAAATGAACTTGTGCGGTACAAATTTTTTTTGTTTAATTATTGTTCCCACAAAATTTTTTTAAAGGCTTTGAATTGTCTCTTTCAAACACACGTTTAAAAAGAAAACATTTTACGAACTAAATTTTTTTCCTGATTAAGTGGTTGGAATCAAAAATTCTTTCCGAGCAATATTTTAGTCCTCACAAATTTTTGGTATGTACTTTGATTTTTGAGTTACTTCAAACTTCTTTAAAAAAAAATGTGAATTGAGCCTTATTTTACAAAAAAAAAAAAATATTTGCTACCCGGAAAAAATTGTTGTTTGTGTAAAAGCTGTTTTTTATGCAGTTATAAATATTTATAAAAAATATTGTACGAGCAAAAACTTTTTTCCGTAACAAATGGGTTATTCAGGCTTAGTGTAATAGAAATTTTTTTTAGAAAATGTCGTAAGTTTCGTTTCACCATCTGTTCGGTAAAAAATGTTTGTCCGTATAAAAAAAAATTCAAATTTTTCTGCATAAAATACACATTAATTTTTTTGAGGGATAAAATATTTCTCCATGTTGTTATGGCGTTGTGTTTACTTAGAAAAAAATTTAAAATTTCTTCTGGCTGCCAAATGTTAAACAATATAATTTTTGTAATTACATTTTTAGTACTTGTTCGGTACAAATTTTTTTGCTAATTATTGTTCGCACAAAATTCTTTTATATGCTTTGAAGTATCTCTTACAAACACATGCTAAAAAAATATTGTGTGGAAAAATTTTTTTCCTGGAATAAGTGGTTTCAAATAAAAAATAAAAAAAAATATTGCCGTACAATATTTTTGTCCTCACAAATTTTTATTTTTTTATTTCTCATCTCTGTATGAGAGACACTTCAAACTACTAGTACAAAAAAAATTTGTATGGACAAAAATTATTTTGCAGAACTTATTTTACAAAACAAAAAAAATTTTTTAACTTATAAAATAAATGCGCTTTAAGCTGAATTTACTTACAAAAATTGTTTTATATGCAGCTTAAGCTTTTCTTATAAAAAAGTATTGTACGGTCAAAAAATATTTTCCGCAACGAGTGGCTGAATTCTGCCTGCTTTTAGAAATAAAAATGTTTATTCAGCTGCTACCTTTTCCGAACAATTTTTTTTACATGTAATTTGATCTTTAATCTCTGTAAGAGATATAAATAGTTACTAATAAAATATTTTTTCGGAACAAGTGTATTCACTTATTTTGCAAATAAAAAAATTATTTTGAAGAATTCACCCAACCGTTCTGGAAAAAAAATTTTTCTAAAAATTTTCTCAAAAAAAAATTGTTTTAATCTTTAGAAAAGGTCTCTCCTTTTGAGAGACCTTTCAAGCTCTTTATAAAAAAATATTGTACAGCCAAACATTATTTTCTAGGAAAAAGTGGGTCAATTTAGTCAATTTTCAAGAAAATTTTTGTTTGCACAACTGATTTTATTTATTATTATCTTACTTACATGGACGACATTTGTAAGCAATTTCAACTATTTTCCTTCTCTGCGGACAGGGATCTGTGCTAATAATACTAGACACTATGGTACTACTGCTGTGATAGCTACTTGAACCACTGGCATCACCAACTCCACTAGCACCCATCCGATAAAAATGTGGTCGCCCATTAAATTTGCAGTGTTTCTTTTTTTGGCATGCCTCCACAACTGTTTGCAACAGTGAGTACTTTGTTTTGGAATGAAAGAAACAAAAATAAAGAAGAATTATAATCAAAGTTAAGGAATAAATTGTTATTATTAGGGGGCCATAAAGCTGCAATAATAATAAATACTTCACTAAGATGCCACCCAAAGAGTTAGCGAAATATTGCAGAATTTATTAAATAAAATTAAAGAATGAATGTTGGATTAAATTTTGTACAACAAAAGAGAGAGTTAAAAGTTAAGGGGTACGTTGCTGGTAACAGTTCATACTCGTAAATGCTTTGTTTTGCAAAGCACAATAACAAAATGTACAGATTTGCTTTTTAATTCATTTTGCTCCATTTGCACTAAAATACCTTGAGCAAGCATCGTTGTGTATATTCGCTTGAAGGTATTATAAATAAACCAAAAACAAGAAATTTATGTAAAATTGGTAGATAAAATTAGGAGTTGCCAAATTTTTTTAAAGGTTTTGGTCATCTGGTAGCAAAGACTACGGCGTTTGCCAAGCAAAAAATTTTTTTAAATTAAAAAAGGACATGCACGACCTGAATATGCTCAGTATATTTGCACTATGCAAATTTGCTTTGAAAGTGTCGTGAATACTCCTAATACCGTAGAGCAAGTTAGACTATAATAAAATTGATTTGATTTTGTAAAACAAAACAAAAATCACTGATACAAATTGCAACAGTTTTGCTTAGTTTCTTGGCATTTTCGTGGCTAATACGTATACAGCACTTGGTAAGCCATTACTTTTATCTAGCTGCTTTAAGTAAAGCCTTAAAAGGCCCATACATACTCCAGGTCAATGCAATTTTGTTTGAAAAGTAAGGTAGCGCCTAGAGAGTTTGTTGCTTGAGCAATTAATTGCAGAAAATCATAATCATTTTGACAGTTGATTAAATATTTTAGCTTGTATTAAAATTGAGTGTGTATGGGCCGCATTAAAACTTCAAATGCATGCATAAAATAAAATAATTAACAGAATGCAAATAGTGCTCGCGGTTATCTCAAGCAAAGCGATTAATTTTTTTATATTTTTATTTTTTATATAGAATTAAACTTCTATATTTTTATGAACAATTTATTTTACGTATTTTTTTTTTTTGTCATTGTCATTGTTGCCATGCACTTGTTGAAATTTTATTTTATATTGGTTTAGAACTTTGAGTTGACATCACTGCTTTATTTGGCAACCCATTTAATAGCTGAAATTTTCTTTTTGTTCAGTTTTGTTTGATTTGGAATAGAGCAACGTTTGCAAATTGTTGAAAATTCTTTTTTCAAAATATGGCTTCTGTTTAACAACTTAATTCACAAAGCACGCTCTACAAAGAAACTGCTGATGAAAGAATAATTTCAAGTAATGAAACAATTAATTGGCCACTAAGATCGTGTGATCTAATTACTTTCTTTCTGGTTATGTAAAGTCAGTTGTCTACGTTGATAAACCGGAGAAAATTGAACACCTGAAAATCTATATTCGTTTACATATGCTGTCGTATTATGAAAATTGGGTCGCTATAGCGGCCACTGGGACAAAAATTATATTTACACATTAACGTCATTAACATTCTATCTAATAAACCCGTTTCATTGATATTAAAAATTTATTTTATTGTGAATTAAGTTTGTGTAATACCATATGATTATTTTATTAAGCTTGAGTCTTATTTTTTTTAAATTTATTTGATATAAAAATAAATTTTTTTAAAATAAGACCTCAAGCTTAATAAATTAGTCATATTATTTAAAAGAAAAAAGTCAAATAAAACTAACTTGTGTAATACCCTTGATTTCAGAAAAAAAAATTAATTAATCCTTGTTGTAGCTGCAAATTGGACGCTTGCTTGTTTGTATTTTAATTTAATGGTACTCATATTTGCTTGGGAATATTTATTGATTTAAAAACGCAAATAAAAAAGAATGCATTACCTGCAATGCATTTGGCCACATGCAGTTCTCTGGAGAACTAACGTCATTGTCAGTTTTTGTGGCAGTTGTTGAAGCATCAGATGCTGTGCTACCACTACTACTACTACTACTACTACTACTACTGCTACTAGTGATATTTGGCACTTCCGACATATAGGCAGCATTCGCATAATGATTTGCTGGTACTTTTTGTGTGGGCGAGCCAAATGTTGAGCCGCGCAGCAAGTGTTTGGCTTTAGTGCGAGTCTCTAAGCCATTACCATTGGCAGGACACAATTCCTCAATGCTTATGCCATCTAAAATAAATTAAAAATAGAATTTATTAAACTCGTTTTTTCACGATTCCTGCTTAAGAAAGTGTGGAATTACATTTTTTTATTTCTTATTTAATGAAAATTTTTAGGTTTTTTTTGTAACTCCACCAATAATTTCCAAAAAAAAAAAAAATTTCAAAATAAAGCACAAACTAATTTTAAATTGCTGAATTTTTCACTTTCGAATAAAATATTCAGATTCGCAGTACAAGAAATCACTAACCCCTTATTCAAAAAAATTTACGTTACACCTTAAAGCCAAAGTTATCAAAATTGTTCATATAATTTTTTCAAAAATTTTGTTATTTTTAATAAGGGAGTGAGTAATTAAAGTAATTTAAAAATTAAAAAAAAAATTAATATTAAAACACATTTTCTGAGTTATGACACTTTTGAAGTAAACGAGTATTATGGATGTATGAACTAATAATTTAATAAAAAAATATTTAATATTTATTTCTGACTTATGACACTTTTGCAATAAGCGAGTGTAACGGATGTATAAACTAGTTAAGTAATAAAAAAAATATTTAAAAAATAGTTTTCTAACTTATGACACTTTTGCAATAAGCGAGTGTAACGGATGTATAAACTAGTTAATTAATAAAAAAAATATTTAAAAAAAACATTTTCTGATTTATGACATATGTATTTTTTCAGTATTAATTAAATAGTTGTACTCACCTTTGGCTATGAATTTATTGTACTGGGCAAATTCGATGGATATACTCGTGCCGCGTGGACATGTAATTACAACTTGATCTGAGTCACAGGCGGCCTTTTGATATGTGCGCAGTGTGGCTGACAAAAGTGCTGTAGCGAACATCCGTTTTTTTTTTAATTCAATTGATATTTATGTGCGTGTGAGTGTGTATATATGTAGCATATTGCCATGACAATTAAATTTTTTTCGTATGTTCACAGGTGTTTGAGCATGAAAATATGTGACAGGATGTGTGCGTATTTTTGTATTATTTTATAAATGAAACATAATAATCCATGATCGCATAATACGGTCAATATTGTGCATAGTCAGCGTCGTCATGATGACCAGTACAGTTAAAAAGGCGCCATGGTAATAACAAAAAACATGGTCATCATCGTTATCAATGCCCACAAAAAAAAAAAAAATGGTGGTTTTATATTGAATGTTTGTTTGTTTGTTTGAACGAGGTCAATGCGTTGGTTGTTAAATATGAATGAGAGCGGTGGGCAAAATGCAAACAGAGAGCAAAGAAATGCATAAATATTCATTGTTTATTTGCATGTTTTATATTCATTTTTATTTTATTTATTTATTTTTTTTAATTTTTTTCATTTTATTTTGTGTTAATTTATCAACCCACAAATGACAGTTTGTTTATCATAGTCATTCGTTTGCAAAGCCCATCCCAACAGTTAAAGGATTTTTAAACAAAAATTTTACAAAAATACATTTTATAGAAGCATATGAGTGTATGTGTGTAGAGGTCACTCAATGTGGGTATACAACGATCAGGTTTACATCAGATGTAATTGAAATTCGGTGGGGAATAAAATAAAGTTTTTTTATTGGTGGCATGCACATTTTTGTGGTTTTCAAAATTGAAATTATTCATATCATTTTATATTATTTTTTTTTTTATAAAATGCACACACATATGTGTATGTACACCCACACAAACAGAAGAAAGCAAATTTGTTTGTATTTAACCAAACAGAAGCAACGTAAAACGCAAAACACCAAGCCAAACATGTACCACCAACAGCAGCAGCAGCAGCAACATCAAAAGCATCCATCAGTGTGTGTCAGTCAATAGAGTTGATGTGATAAATGTTAAATAATTAATGCAATAACGCACAACAAATACATGCACCAAAAGCATCAAACATGTCCCATCGATATAATAGATTGTCGTACATCAGCCAGGTTTTAATTGTCCATTATTTCCAGCCATTCATATGAAAAAGAATGTAAAGAAAAAAAGGAAATTAAATTATTTATTTACCCATAATGAGTGTAAAGCGCACACACAAGTCTACATAATCTATTTTTGGCATTTAGCGCATTTAGAACAAGTTAGCCATAGAGTTAAGGGTCTGGTCAGCTAAACGCGAATGAAAGCTTCTTTCTTATAACTAATTAAAAAAAAAAACAACACACGAAAATTTGTTTTAGTTTTCAATTTAATTATGGCAATAAACTTTCGTTGGCATTTAGCTGAGCAGGCCTGAACAGATATGAGCGTTTACTTCTTTAAAATTTGTTGTAAAATTGTGTCTAAATGACTGCTAACTAATTTTCTTTTTAAAAAGTGGACTTCTACCTATTTTAAAAATAACCGGTCATATAGACAACATAGTCCTAGAGTTTTGGCTGGTTCTTTTAAGTAGACTTGTATCACTTCGACAAATAACCGCTCAAATACTCGTAAACACTATGTTAATAAAACTGCTGCGGTATCTGTTTTTTACAAAAAGTGGACTTATACCTTTTTCAAAAATAACCGCTTATATCGCTCCCTTATCCACACAAATTCATTAAAATTTTAGTTTAAAAGTACGGCGAGGTCTGGTGCTTTTCTGTATTAAAAGTGGCTGAGCTGCTTTTGCTTTTTTTCACATTGTCAGACTTTGGCAAACGAACTTGAGTGTGTATGGAACCCACAAGTGCAATACCGTTTGAGTTGTGCTTAATTTACATTTACATTTTAGTGTAGCCGTTAGCCAAAAAAAAAAAATCAATTTTACTTAAAAATCTTCAATTAATTCAATTAAATCAATTTTTTTTTTCTAAATTATTTTCGTTACCAAATAATTTTTAACAAAAATTCTATCGTAAGAATTTTTTTGATAATTTTTTTTTTACAGAAATGTTAGAACAACAACCTGGAGTTACGGCAAGTGCGTACAATTATCACACTCATTTACAAAATGTGAATTTTTTTAAAGCCATATATAGCGAGACTTAAAGGATCTTTTGTGCAGGGTCTAGGCGGGAATCGTAGTTGCTACTCACAGATTGTTAGGTTAGTACACTACCCCCTAATCTGTGGCGCACCCTTGAATATATTCCAGTTTATTATTATCATCATAAAACATGACAGCATCGTGCACTCTTTTAGATCTATTAAGTAGCTTAAAGAACTAAAGCAATCGAAGGCTTCTCATAAATCTGGCAATTGTCCAACAATTAATTTCATCTAAATCTCCTGGGACCATTATCGCAGACTTAGAGAATGTGTTTCGATAAGTATTGCACTTTTAAATAGAAATAAGCCGAATCATCAAATAACACATCAAATTTATTGATACGATAATTGAGTCTAAAGCAATTCAGCGCATATTTTGAAGTCATATCTTCCTTCTCAACAGTCTAAAATGTCCGGTCAGCAGTTCAGCATAGAATTTGAAGTGATTTCTTTTTTCTCAATAGAATCGAAAATAGTAATTAGGTACCACAGTAATTTTATTTATGGTTTAATTGAGTATAAATTGTCCGGTCAGCAGTTCAGCGTAGAATTTGAGGTCATTTTAACTGAGGTTCAAAAATAATTAGACTGTTAAGTTAGAAATACGCACATACTCGTACATAAAAATTCATACACAGAAAAAAATATATTTGAAGTCAATTCATACTTTTAAAAATTAAAAAAAACATTGTCAAATTAATTAAATTTTTTAATCATACTAATTAAATATTTAAACAACATAATAATTCAGCTCCTTTAATTAAAAGTATGACATTAATATTATATATTTAATTGATGCAATTAAAATTGTCATTAATTAAAAATTATTTCGAAGTTTATCCGATAAAAAAAATAGACGAAGCATACATTAACACTGGGAGAACTTTGTCATTAATTTAATGAAAAATTGATAATTTTTCAGCCAATAGATTGAAACTTTGCAATATTTTAATGAAATAATTTTATTAATTCAATTAAATATTTCATCAAATTAATGAAATAATTTCATTAATTTAATTAATATATTTTATTATTTTTCAAAAACTGACACGTTTTATTAGACTAATGAAATTTTTAATTAATTCAATAAAAGCGTTCGTTGTTCAAAATAAGGAATTTAATTAATTGAAGGAAAATACTTGATTAATTTAATAAAAATATTTCATAATTTTTATAAAAATATTTCATTATTTTAGTGAAAGAGTTTCATTATTTTTATGAAAATATTTCATTATTTTAGTGAGAGTTTCATTATTTTTATGAAAATATTTCATTATTTCAGTGAAAGAATTTCATTAAATTAATTAAGTAATTTTATTAATTTAATAAAAATATTTCATTATTTTTATGAAAATATTTCAATATTTTAATGAAAGAATTTCATTATTTTAGTGAAAGAATTTCATTAAATTAATCATTATTTTAATAAAACAATTTCTAATTAAATAATTTCATTATTTTAATAAAAATTTTTCATTATTTTAATGAAATATTTCATTATTTTAGTAAAAGAATTTAATTAAATTAATTAAATAATTTAATTAATATATTTTATTATTATTCAACCAGTGACACGTTTCATTAGACTAATTAAATATTTCATTAATTCAATGCAAGCGTTCATTATTCTAAAGAGAAAATTTAATTATTTTTTAGAAAATATTTCATTAATTCACATAATTTTTAAAATATGTATTTAATTGAATTAATGAAACAATTTTTCAGAAATCGTTTCAAGTTGACTTATATCACATTTTTTTCCTTTCACTGTAATTAAAATTTACTCCAAACTAATTTCATAGCTGACGGATTTCTTACCCAAAGGATCTATGCGCAAAATAATTTCACCAGCTCCATCATCCATAATAAAGAACAACATTAAGGTGAGCCAAAACTTGGTTTGAGAAATTTCCACCAACATTTTTGTGTTCATACGCTCCCAACTATAAGCCAGATGGCAAGGGTTTTGCATTTGCTTTTTTACTAACACTTTCGTTAATGTCAATGCTATTATTGAGAAACTACACACAAAACACAAAACCCAATTTACTCGTAGTTTGCTGGAATAAAAATCTTGACGAGACATAATTTTTTATGAAAATTTGTTGGAGCGCATAAAATAAGGGTCGCAGTGATGATGATGGTGATGGCGATGTCAGTTTTTACAACGTATTTGAGTTGTTGTAACAGCATTGCCATCAATTTCCATTAATACAAGCACTTGAGTAATTTGTCCATAAAATCACATTTAAATTTAAACAAACACTAATCGTGTGTTATAACGAAATTATTACAAAATGTTTGCTTAAATAAGCTCAGCATTTAGTATAAAGTTTATAACGTTAATGGGTTAGATAGAGCTTTTTTCTTGAGTCATTATTTTTCTTATTAAATAATTTAATTATTTGGGTTTCATGTTATTTATTTTGTGTTTTATGGACGGGCACCAGTGAATTCGGTTGAATGAAATAACTCTTGAAAGAGGATTTTACGCTAACGGGGATTTGAACCAAGATTTAATTATTTTTATAACTTTAGCTTAAGCTTGAATTAATAGTCTTTAGTTAACCAAAAATTTTCTTTTAGTTTTTGTTATTGCAATTGTCTAAATCCAGGTAAGAAAGTTAACGTTCTGTGTGTTTTGATCTTAAGCTTGCATGTGTGTAGATTAAAACGAATCTGTAGAAGCTCAGCAGCTGCTTTATTCCAAATTGTCAAAACTTATTTCAATTTAGAATTTGATTTGGAAAAATTAAATTTTTAGAATCTCAAATCCTGCACCTATAAATGAAAATGTAAAAATTTTATGCATAAAATAAAAAAAAAAAATTTTGCTTTAACATTTTTCATAATTTGAAGTCGCTTTTGCTATGATTTTCAAGAAGAAGTCACGTTGAATAGATTCGCTTTGGTGTAGAAACTGTAAATCAAATCATAAACTTGTATTGGCCCGTCTTAGTTACAGTGCCGGATAAAAAACATTTTTGTTTAGTAAGCAGTTTTTCTATGGGCAATTTGCTTATTAAGCGTTTATTAAGCAAAAATATTTTTAATTGAACTTATAAAAACAAATTTAAATTGATTAATTTTAATTTGAATCGCTTTAAGCCGTTGATGAAAACTGAAAATATTTTTATTACACAAATTGGAGTTGCGATTCGGCTTAACACTAATCCAGGGTTGTGTAGCAGCCGTTAGTTTTTTTGTAATTTAGTTGTACAACAAACAATTTATCAAATAAATTCACATCATGTATTTTAATTCCATTTTATACAAAAGGACATGCATAAATACATATCATTACACACACGCACACCCACAAGCATAGCATAGCATATGCATTGAAATCCTTGTTTAACACTCTGTGGTACATTTATATATTATACGCGTTTAAGGACTTTATTGATGCATCGTAGAGCGTTGAATTGACCATAAGAAACATGACAAGCAAAACTAAATAAATTCAGAATTTTATCGCACAATTCTAGTTCCTGCAGACATTTTATTTAAAAATATTTGTTTCTTTTTTTCAAGTTTTTTGTTAAATAAATTTAAATTTTAAATTGTGTATGCGCGCACACGACCTTTATATTTCCGTTCTAATTTTGTACTGAAGATATAACAAACTTTCAGGTACAAAGCATCCACGAAACAGCTGCTCTCTCTCATTCTCTTAACATAAAGGGATGTTTTCTCTTGCATTCATACAGAAAGTGTTTTTATAACAAATAAGACACAAAATTAGTTAAAAGAAAAAAAAAACACTTTTCTAATACACATGCATGGTAAATAGGTGCCAATTAAATAAACTGTTTTCAGTATTTTTTTTTAATTGTCAAGCAAAAGGGCACAGCAAATGTGAAATTTAGTAGTTAGATTTTTTTTAAAGAAAAGCTGACCAATTTGTTACATTGAGAAAAAGTTTCAATTAAAATCTGAATAAAACAAACTCCTTGGCTAATTTCTTTTTAAATAAAAAAATTTAATATACAGTCGATTCTCGATAATATAAAATTCAAAGGGCCTTTTAAAATCTTTGAAGCAACAAACGTTTACCGCCATGGACGCATTGAAACTTAAATTTTTGTCCACAAACACTATTTTTTTTAGTTTCAAAAATACAAACTCTTTCAAACTGAATTCACGCATTTGCTCCAAAGAAATTTGTTTTGTCCGCACAAATTTTTTTTACTTTCAAAAAAAAACAAACACTTTTGGTTGGATTCACCAACTTGTTCCAAACAAAATTTTTGTCCGTACAAATTTTTTTTAGTTTCAAAAATATAAACACTTTCAGGTTAAATGCACCTTATATCTAACAAAATTTTTGTCCGCACAAATTTTTTGTTCACACAAATATTTTTAATTTTTAAAACATAAACCCATTCAATTTTTATCCGTTCAAAATATTCAGGCTGAATTCATATATTTGTTCGCATAAAAAATTTTTTTTTATTTAATTGTTGTCCACTCAAAATTTTTTTAGTTTCAAAAACACAAACACATTCTGGCTGAATTCATATACTTGTTCAGAACAAAATTTTCGTCCACACAAATGTTTTCAATGTTTTTTTTTTTTTTTTTTTTTTTAAACATAAACACATTCAATTCATCCACTTGTTTCGAACAAAGTTTATGTTCGCACAAAATTTGTTTAGTGTCAAAAATACAAACACTTTCAATCTAAATTCACCACCTTATACGAGTACCTAACAAAATTTTTCTACACTCAAATTTTTTTGTTGACACAAATATTCTTAAGTTTTAAAACATAAACTCATTCAAATTTTGTCCGTTCAAAATTTTTTAATTTCAAAAATGCAAACAAATTTAGGCTGAATTCATATACTTGTTCAGAACAAAATTTTAGTAACCACAAATTGTTTTTAATTACATTTTTAAAAACACAAGCACATTCAGGCTGAATTCAGCCTCTTGTTCTGAATAAAAAATTTTTGTTCGTATAAAAAAAAAATTTATATAATTTTTGTCCGTTCAAATTTTTTTTTTCAAAAGCAAAAATACATTTAGGCTGAATTCACCTACTTGTTATGAACAAAAAATTTTTGTTCGGATCAAAAAAAATTTTTTTTTAATTTAATTTTTGTCCATTAAAATTTTTTTTTTATGCAGAGCAAAATTTTTGTACCCAAAAATTTATTTTATTACATTTTTAAAAACACAAGCACATTCAGGCCGAAGTCATGCACTTGTTCAGAACAAAATGTTTATGGAAACAAGATTTTGGTCTGCTCAAAAGATGTTTTTTGTAAAGTGTCTCGCACAAAGAGACCTCAAACTGCATAAAAAATATGCTAAAGAAAAACATTTTCTAGAGAAAGAGTGAGTGAATTCAGCCTCACGTTAGCAGCTTAAATTGTAGGAGCTTGGAAAAGCCGAATTTTAAGTTATAGAACGTGGGAAAACGAGCTAATGTTTTTCGGTACGGGTATAAAACAAAGCGAGTGAAAAATAATTTTGTTTTTAAAAACCCCGCAAGTTATAACAATTCACGTTATAAAACAAATAGCCTAAATTATATTTTAATTAATTAAAGTTTTAATGAATAAAAATTGATTGTGAAAAGATTATTAAATTATGTGGATTTGGTTCAATTTATCGAAGAGATTTAAAATTAAAAAGCTTTTACTATCGAGAATCGACTGTTTTTTTTTTTTCTAGTTGGTTAAAATTGATTAGCTGGTAGCCTTTAAAAGAAATTTTAAATTGGATTATAATTTTCATGCCAATCAATTCTCTTCCTTCACTTGATGTGTTTTTTTCATTATCAAAAACAAAGCACTGAAATGTTCCTGTTGCCATTTCATTTGTAAAAGAGAGTTTAATGTGAACTTAATTTAAGCTCCACAAACAAATGCTCTTAAAACAATATTTATTTATTCTTTTCTTTTAACACTTATGTAGGTCAGTGTTCTATTTGTTTTGAATGTATATGTGTTCAAGGCGTTTTTATTTAAAATTATGTATAACATATACTTGGGCAATAAAAAAAATACGAGTACATCGTGTATCATGTAGGAATAACATACAGTAGGGGGTATCACTGCCATCAAACATGTGTGTTAGGCGCAAGGAGTGCTATCACAGCTTCATGTTAGGTTAGGGAAAATTTTTCCTTTTTTTTAATTTTTAAAATTTTTGGAAAATAATCGAAATAAAGAAAAGAGTTTTGGGTTTAAAAAAGAAGATCTCAAAATGTCATAGATAATATCTTAAGTCTCAGAAAGATATCCAACAGAAATGCAAAATAAAGCAAATTTAATTTAAAATTCTTATAAATATTTTTTTATATTTAAAAAAGAAATTAAAATTAATTAAACATTAAGATGTCTGTAGTCGTAATACTATTACACTCAAGAGGCACACACGTTTATATAAGACCAGCTGCCTGGTTTCGTGTTTGTGTGCACAAATCTTACGCACATTTTCATAACAAAAAAACAGATATTAAAGAAAATTTACAATTTTGGTTGTATTTTTTTTTATTTTTCTAGGCCGTTTGTTAGTCGATCATTTTCATTTTTTGCACAGATATTAAGACTGTGATTTGTGACAAAACTGCGATCCATAAATTTTTTTATACTTTTTGCAGTTTAGACAAAATACGCTAAAAACCCACTCAAAAACAAAAATAGTCACGGTTTTTGGTTCATACCTGAGCCATTAATAAGCCGATCCGTCTGAGTTGCAATATCAACTGACAAACAAAAACAACTAGCAGATTGATATGCGAAGCTTTTCTGTACGTTGTCTAGGATCTTCAGAAAGTTGATTTCAACGACTACACAGACTGACATCGCTTATTCAACTCCGCTTTCTACAAGTATCCAGAATGTGATTACTTTAAGTGCCCGCTAACCTATCAATTTGGGGGTCGCAGGTTCGATTCTTGTCTAGACCCTGGCAGCAAATGGCCATAGTCAGCCGTGTTCCTTAAAAAAATTTAATATTAGAATTAATTTCTAATATCAAATCATAAAAAAGTACAAGATGGGGCAAAATTCCCGTTACCATTTTGATTGCACGAAATCTTGATTATGTGACTTTTAGCTCAATTTCGCATTAACCATTGTGTTGTGTAGACGTTCAGAAATAGTGAGAATATTTATTGAAAATAATTGTTATTTTATTGCCACTAAGCGGAAGTTGCATCAAAAATATTCTAAGAGTCCTTCACAAAACCACAATTAATCCTTTACATAAGAGTTTTGTACAGTTTCGTAACATTGAAAATGTGGCTGTGGTGCGCGATAGTGTTGCAGAGTCTCCAGAAACATAAATTCGGAGACATGGTTCTTAGTTACACATTTCTGCACGCAGTTAAAAGAGAATTTTGAAAACTGATTTGAAAATGTTCTCGTACAAAATTAAATTGCTTCAAAAATTGCTACCCAGAAATCCTGATCAATCTCTGGTAAAATTAAAGATTTTTCGTCTAAATTGATAATAAGCGATGAAGCCCATTTTCTTCTGAGTGGCCACGTCATTAAACAGAGCAGTCGGTTTTGGGTGAAACAGAATAAACAATTAATCCATGAAACAACTGTATGATGCTGGAAACATTGTTGGTCCCTATTTTACTGTTACTGTTGTGCCTGAAATGGAAGAGCAAAAACTAAAGAGCATGTGGTTTGAGCAAGATGGGGCCAATTCAATTATTGAATGACGTTTTTCCACGAAAACTAATTTCGCAAAAAGGCAATTTAGCATGGCTAGTCAGATTTTCGGATTTAACAGCACCAGACCTTTTTCTAATGGGGTTTTTTAAAATCAAAAGTTTATGTGAATAAGCCCTAAAACGATTCAACATCTTAAAGTTAAGAAATTTAGCCTTAAATGTTGCAGGATGTCATGAAAAAGGTTTTAAAAAGAGCAAAAATGAGCACAGCGAATCGCAGTCACCATTTAGCCGATATAATTTTACAATCATAAAAAATCATAAAATATTTAAAGAAAAAATAAAATTTTTATGAAAACCAAACTTACTTATCTTTTCTTTGAACAAAGTTATGGGTAATCAAAATGGTAGCTGGACTTCTGTCCCACCCTATATGCGGTGTAGAAACTACTAACGGAATCACAAACTTCTTACTTACAGTGAAGGGTAGAATCAATTTGCCTTTATTAAGATTTTCACTATCACCTTGTATAGATTCGCCTTTAAATAAAAATCGCTGCCAAGGCGAATTTATACAGGATGAGTCATTAGCAAAATACCTACAACAAATGGCTTGTCTACAAAAAAAGCTTCTTAAGAAATGTTTTTATTTTAAACTGTTAAAATGTACTCTTTAAAGATACATAATCTTTAAAGCTTCTTTTTTTCTGTGTATAACAGTATAACTAAAATGTCTATATGTTATACAAACTTTTCAATAATTTTCCTTTAGGCTATAATTTTCCTTGAATTTTTTCTATGAATAAAATTTCCCTCTAAGATAAATAATTTAATATTTATTATGGTTCCACTGCTATAAACGCTAAGTAGATACTACAACCAAGCAGGTTAAAAATCCATGTATAAATAATGCTACAAATAACGAGTACAACAACCAAACTTTTAAGTTCACAGGAAAATCATGCTGCATAAGTAGAATCTATACCAAAATAATTCCGAAATAATTTTCTTTGAAATTATTAAAAATCGCTAAGGCGGCCATTGGTTTTTCTGACATAAATTCAACTTGGTTAAATGATTATTTGTCATTTTTTTTAATTTTTTTTCACCCAAATAATTATAAATTTTTATTGTGGTGCCACTGTTATACTCTGTATAACAGAGCGAAAACCATATACAACCACCAAAACAAAATATACCAAATATATTGCTTGTTGTGCCCAACTTTTAAGCACCAGTTACAAGATAATCTTACAGTTAGCTTTTCAGAAATGTTTGCTTAAAATCAAGTACTCTTATCCAAAAAAAGTTGACGTAGACTTTAAAGTAAAATTTATGAAATAATTATATATAAAAAATTTCGATAACGTTGACTTTAAAGTCTGCGTTAATTTTTTTGGATAAGGGGGAAGGAGATTTTGTAATTTTATTGCATCGTGGTTAAAGTCTACACTTGCAATAAGCAGAAACAATTTATCTATGGGATAACATTTTGCTTAGTTAAAGCATTTTATGTTATTTAAAGTTAAGGAGCTTTTTTGCATAATATTTATCAAAATCCTGTGTGAAAAGAAATAGAAAACAAACACAAAATTAACATGACATCCGAGTGGAAAAATGTTGCAGCAATAGTAGGCTAATGTATCTGGCAACAATTAATAGCAACATAAAGCTGCAGTCAAAATAAGCGTAACCACTAATTTATGGCAAATATTTGTATAGTCTGACATGACTTGTATTACATAAAATTAGTTCAAACAATAAGGTCTGGTAAAACCATAATTTATGCAGCCATATTATGAGTGTCATTGTCGTAGTCGAATTCACGACAAGCCCGTATAAAACCACATATCACTGTTTTCGTCACGACAACGACACTCATAATCAGTCCTATGAAGTTAACTATGAGTTACAGCTTAATTTTTTTGTTCAAATTAATTTGACGTTTCTTTTTTTCTGTATTTGACAAATTCAACCATGAAGAGGTACACAATTGAGCAGCACGTTGAAACCTTTTACGAAAATGGGCGTTCAAATGAAAATGCATTTTGGTGAACATAATTCACTAAATCTGTCTACAATCTAGAGAATTGGGTAAAAATTTCAGCAACCCAGTGATGTAGGAAATGTGAAAATTCCTCTACATGCTCATCCAGTTCGTTCTGCGGAAATCATTGCTGCTGTTCGCAATAGTGTGCAGAAGAGCCGTCAACCTCAACTCGTTGTCATGCCTAACAACTGAACATCTTACGAACATCACTGATGCGAATAAAGATTTGAGCATACGTATCTGGTCTTAAAGATCGCGCTGATATTATAGCCTATCATGACAAGTAACGAAACCGGTAGGTATTTTTTATGACTCTCAACTTTTAAACTTAAAAAAAAAATTATTTATTTTATTTAACAATTTTTTTTCAACAAATCTAAAATTATTACTGATACGAAAGCTAAAATTCCACTATCAGCATTATGTACCGATAATGTGAACGCACATAATTTGTATAAAAGGCACGAGGAAGGCAGAAAACGTACTATTAAAAAACATCAAAATTTTATTCTAAGCGGCGATAATGTATTTGGGTAATTGCAGCCGATAAAATTATGAAAAATTAACCGATTTCGATGATTATCACCAGAGTTGTCATTTTACCCTTTTTTCTCGGATTTTAGCCTCTAGCTTCTTTCGCAGCTTTTTTTCGTTTTCAAAGTAACTTTAAAAAGCCTTTTTTTTCCTTTTTCGCAATTTTTTTTTTAGGCTTAGTGCGAAAAATTTTTTTTTATAATTTTTTCAAAAAAACCTGCACTATCAGCAGAAACAAAATTTCGAATTAAGGCCAATACGTTTATCTATTCAACGCAATAGAAATCAAGGCGATATCTTAAAAACTAAGTAAGTTATGACCAAAAAGGTAACCAGTTCTACTACTGCCTCTTTCTGGCCACTTTTTAGTAGAACTGGTTACCTTTTTGGTCATAACTTGCTAAGTTTTCGATATATTGATTTGATTTCTTTTGCGTTGGATAGATAAACGTATTGGCCTTAATTCGAAATTTTGTTTTTGCGGTTAGTACGAAAATTTTTTTTATCAATTTTCAAAAAAAAAAAAAAGCAAAGGGTAAGGTCATTGTAATTTTATACAAAAAAAAATAAGAAAAAGAAAGAAATAATTCCACACATTAACTAATTCAAACTATCGAGCTCTTCACTTACATTTGAGAATATTCTTCTACAGATTACAAAGACCGGCACAAAAAAGACAAAGCCTGGCAAAATATTGCAGACATCAATAAAATAAAAAACTAAAGTCAATAATATTTAAAATTCTCAAAAAAAATGTAAACAAAAAATTGGAATAATTATGGTTTTGATAATTAGGCGGTCATAATACCTGAATTTTTTACCATTTGTTATGAAAATGTACCAAGTGTTTAAAAATGAGACTTTTGTTTAAAAACATGAATACATAACTTGACTTTACTTTACTTTAATATTGATTAAAGTTTTAATTGAATTTATTAAATATTTAATTGACTAAATTAAATGTTTAATTAAGTTGATTCAAATTTTAATTGAATTAATTACATATTTGATAAAAAATTTAACTAATATAATAGATTAATTAAATATTTAATTAATGTAATTAAAGTTTTCATTGAATTAATTAAATATTTAATCAATATAGTAAAAGTTTTGATTGAATTAATTAAATATTTCATTAATTTTTCAAAAGTTATAATTGAATTAATTATTATAAATATTTAATCAATGTGATAATTTTTTTATTGAATTCATTAAATATTTAGTAAATTTGATTAAATTTTTAATTGAATTAAATAAATATTTAATCTATATAGTAAAAGTTTTCATTGAACTAATTAAATATTTAATCAGTATGATAACGTTTTGATTGATTTAATTAAATATTTAATGAATTTGATAAAAGTTTTAATTGAATTAATTAAATAGTTAATCAATATGCTAAAAAATTTAATTGAATTAATTATATATTTAATCAATGTGATACATTTTTTTATTAAATTCATTAATTTTTTAATGAATTGAATTAAATTTTTTAATGGATTAATTTTTTTAATTGGATTAATTAAATATATAATCTATATAATTAAAGTTTTCATTGAATTAATTAAATATTTAATCAATGTAGTAAAAGTTTTAATTGAATTAATTAAATCAATAGAACAATTTTTTTAATAGAACTAACGAAATGATTAAGTTTAATTAAAGGAATTAAAATTTTAGTCAATAACGAAATTGGTTCTTTTAATTAAATTATTTAATTGACTTGGTTTTTTTTTTATCTTGATGTTGTACTTACCCAACTTTTCGCCACAAATTACATAAATCCATAGTTTTGCAAAGCACAAGAACATCAAACATCCATGCAACATCGTAAATGACCTCAACATCGCAAACACAGGAAAAGGCATTGTTTAATAAAACAAAAATAAAAACTTTCAGTTGAAACAATTTTTTTTTGTTTAAAGTCTAAAAGGACGTTCTGCTCTCTCTCTATCTCACTCTCTCGGTATTTTTATTTTAACTTTTTGGTTTATTTTTTTTTTAATTTTATTTAACATTGAACAAGAACAAGAACAAGACTGTTTTGGTTATCATCTTCGTCTTTATTGAAAACTAGTTAAATGCAATTCAGGTTATATAAGTAAAACATCAACTTTTACTTTTTTTATTTCTATTTAAATGAATTTTTGTTTTGTTTGTATTAAAGTTTACAAAAACTTTATCATTTTTGTTGTTACTTTTTTTCTGATGGGCTGAAATAGTGGTGAGAGTAAATTTAAGAAAATTGTTTTAAAATTTTTTTTATAAGTAAATAATCATAGTCAAACAGTAAAGTGGGCTCTCTTTCAAAAAAGCTCATGAAAATTTTGAAATTTTATTTAAAAGTAGCTGTTTTACCCGGTCTCGTGCGTTGCTTTACTTTATGAGTCAATTTTACAAAAAAATTTATACTCCTTGTACTGCTGAAAATTGAAAGTGGCCAATACAAATTTTGTTAAATTTTAGAAAAATCCTTTGGAAATTGAAAATTTTGAAAGCAAACAAAATAGACACAGAAGCAAACAAAGAGAAAATGAATTTTATTTATGTTGAAAAAGATGCTTGTTTTTTGCCAGCCAGTACATAAAATAATTATGAGGACATCTTTGCGCATGAAAGATATTTCTGTGGGGATATGAAAAACCGCTTATGTCTCATTAACGCATTTTAGAGAGCTTACAACTTTAAAATGTTTTTCTTATAAAAGTATTACGGTTCTAGCAAAGAGAATTGTTTTCATAGCCATCTCGTTACTTAAGTCGACTTGAGCAATTTTTCCTTATTAACACTAATTTAATTTATCTAACACTCACACAATATCTTCCCACACAATTTTTTAAAATTTTCTCTTTATAAGAACCTTCTTTATGTTTTGACGAAAAAATATGAAAACAAAAAATTAGTCTAGTTATTCTCGAACTTTGCTTTTGGCAACACATTTGCTGTTTAATTTTTTTTCACTGTTATAGTTGACTCTTGATAGTTTGAAACTCTCTGGATACATTCAATTGGTTTTTTTTGCTCCCTTGAAAAACTTTGGTGAAATTAAACAAAATTTGATCTCTTCCATAATTTTTGATTTCAATAAGATTTTTATATCGGCAACACTATGATTTCGATTTTTCGAGGGTCAACGCCCTTTAATTTAAATTATTTTAAAGTGAGTTATTAAAAACTCAATTAGCTAAAAACAAAAAATCTTTTCAGTGCCAGTGACAGATAGGTCGATTTGCTCTGGTAATGTGAAGCTGAATGCATTCACTCGTTCTGGAAAAAGTTTTTGTCTATAAAATATTTTTTTTTTGACTTAAGCTCTCTGTTTCTAAGAGACACTTTAAGCTGCATATAAAAAAATGTGTGTGCACAAAACTATTTTTAAAATGTGTTATTAACAAGAAAAAAACGAAATAAACTTTTTCATAAAATAATCGTAGACTGAATTTAAGCGATCGTCCTGCATAAAATGTTTGTTCATAAAATATTTTTTTCTACATATTTTTAGTTCTTTCTTTTTGAGAAACACTTTAAGCTCCATAAAAAATTTTGTGCGGACAAAAATTTTGTTCAGAACAGTGTCTTTACAAGAAAAAAAACTAACCAATTTTTTGAGTTAAAAATAGCAGATTGAGTTTAACTTCTGGTTCTGGAGAAAATTTTTGTCCATAGAATTTTTTTTTTTCATCAAAAAATCGTAAACTAAGTTTAAGCTAAGCTCTTGTTTTGGGAAAAATTTTTATTTTTTTTTTTTGCAAAACACTCTTTAAGCTCGATAAAAAAAATTTGTGCTGACAAAAATTTTGTTCAGAAAAGGGTCCTCTCAAGAAAAAACTAAACAATTTTTTTTTTGTTGAGTAAAAAATAGTAGGCAAAATTTAAGCTAAGCTTTCGTTCTGGAAAAAATTTTTAATCTTTTTTTTTCGCAAGAGACCTTTTAAGCTTCATATGAAAAATGTTGTGCGAACATTAAAGGAACCAACTTTTTTCAGTCAAAAATAGTACACATTTAGTCTAGCCATTCGTTCCGAACAAAATTTTTGTACGCACAAAAATTTGTTTATACATACATAGTTTGAGGTTTCTCTTTTTGTGAATAACATTAAAATACATACTTAAAAAAAATTGTGCTGACAAAAGTTTTGTTCGCAACAGTGTCACTGCAAAAAAAATCGTAGCTTAAACTCAGCTAAGTTTCCTTCTGGAAAATATTTTTGTTCGTAAAAAGTTTTTTTTTCAATTTTTCTTTTTCAGAAAGACACTAGCAAAAATTTTGTTTAAAATATGGTTATAGATAAGAAAAATAAAACGAAATAAATGTTTTCATCAAAAAAATCATAAACTAAATTTAAGCGCTCGTTCTGGAAAAAAGTTTTGTCCATAAAATATTTTTTTTTTTAATTTAATTTCACACTTTCTGAGAAATACCTTAAACTCCATATAAAAAACAAAATTTTGCCACTCACTGAATTCAGTAAAAAAATAAACTGAATTCACCCACTTGTTCCGAAAGTGGCATTTCTGATCGGTTACAAGAAAAAAAAGAGGAAAAAACTGCACTCAAAAATTGTTTTCATCAAAATAAGGGAATAATAATTGTGTGTTAATTTTTCAAGCCATTTTTTTAATTGCTTCAATTAAAAGCAAAATTTTAAATCTTAATGTACCATAGCTTGTGAATTTTTCTAAAATAGAGACTACGAACCTTTGAGTGTCCATGACTTTAAGGACTTTAGTTGTCCTCTAATAAATGATTTAAATAATTTTTAATTGTGAAAAAAACTCTCAAACTTAAATTTTTGCAGTTTGCAAATGATCAACTGATTTAATTGGGGGAGCACAAATCTGTACAAGCATTTCTTAGTGTACATTTTATGGAGAGCGTTAGGGGACCTTCTCAGACATCTTAATGCCACAAGGTTGATCTAGATAATTTCATTATTCCGTTGACTTGGTGAATATGCGTTTCAAAAGGGAATCCTGTGATTCTAATTGATGGCCAACCAACCAACTATAACAGCTTTAGGGAAAAAGGAACTAGTCACGGAATATGTCACTGCACTAGCTAGTCTTTGTTTTGATTTTATGTTGCACTAGACTAATCACTTTAACATTTTGATATTGGCCAACATGCAGGAAGTCAATTACCACTTTCAGCAGACTTTGTAACAGAATATTGAGGTAACTTAATCAGATTTATTTTGCGATTGGACCAGTGCTGGCTATGGTTCCCCCTAAACTCGTATAGCAAGTGATGCTTTTAAACTACTTTCACAATATTAAGCACATTGCCACTAGTTACGTGACAAGTACTTTTTTCACTAGCCATAATCTATTGCTTTTATGATCAAGATATTATTAACGCGTCGTGGGTGCAGTATTTCCCTCAGAGGAACATAATTTCTGAGTAGGACGATTGGCTACAACCAACTTAGGGGTACGTAGAACATTCTCATTTGAAAATTTCCTTCCATCTTTCAAGCGGAAATTTATTCTTTCCTTATATGTGCTATTGAATGTTTGAGGAGAAAACCTAGAAGAAAGACTTTGTACTTGAAGTCAAACAGTCACGCTGCACTGAGCTAAAATTAGTAATTATAAAGCACTGTGCTGGGAGCCTTATTGGCAACAAGCGGGTAGATTGCTTGACCAGCAGGGGGACCAGTTGAATGTTTATAGGACCAGTACTCTGAGTGCACTCAAGAAAAATTCATTATTTTTATTTATAGATAATGAAAAATTTCATTAGTCTAATGAAACGTTGTCATTGGTTAAAGGGTAATGAAATTTTTCAGCCCAACAAGAATGCACCCGTCATTGTGATCTTAGATAGCACGAGTAGGTTAGGTTAGGTTACACAGGGCGCCCAAATAAGCAAACAGAAGCAGGGCTCATTGGGGTCCTCTGATGTGGTCCCTTTGTGATACCTGTATTAGAGAAAGTGAAGAAGGACAGCAATAGAGATAGAAAAGTGAAAGGAAATAAATAGGAAAAAGTCTGTCACTTAAATAAATTACTACTCCTAATGAAGCCATAAATCATGTCGACCCTTATAGTCGACAGAGCAGTGAGACTCTGCAGGTAGCCCTCTTCAAAGTGGATCTTGCACGGCATAACGAAACCTCATGATATGTACTTAGTGACTGTCCGGTCTTAGGGTCTCGTGGGGCAAGGCTTCTGGGAGACTTCTTAATGACTCTCAGAGATGTGCTGCCAGTGAACAAAATTTAATGAGAAGCCTTAGTTATGGGCTATACAAACGATTATCTAGCCCGAGGTACATGTGTCCTAATTTACAATTTCTGCCAGAGAGTATACTTTGCTTTTTGACTATGACTATGGGGTTAATATGTATGCGTGACATGCGTGACACATATTAAATGCAATTTACAAGCATGTAACCGTTTGAGTGACTTTTAGTGGCTGCTGTTGCTGTTAATGTGATTTTTGTCAAGTTCTGTTACTCAATATGGAGCTTTTCTCAAAAAACATTTTTATTTTTGATTATTTTTCGCTTTTTGATTATAAATTTTAATTTAATTTAATTAATTTTTGTTTTTTTTTTCATTTCAATTTAGTTTTATTTTTATTTATAATTTTTTTAAACTTTTTTAATTAAAATGTTTAATTTTTTTATATATATTTTTTTTCTATTTTAGTTTTTTTCACTTAATTAAAATTTTTAATTCAATTTTATTAATTTTTTAATTAACTTTTTATTTAGTCTTATTTTTATCAGAATTTTTTTTTAGCTTTTTAATAAAAAATTTTAATTTAATTTAATTAATTAAATTTATTATTTTTTCTGATGTATTTTTAACCTTTAATTAATATTTTAAATTAAATTAAATTAATTTTTTTTATTTAGCCTTATTTTTATCATAATTTTTTTTTATTTTTTTTTTAGATTTTAATTAAAATTTTTAATATAATTTTATATAATTAATTAAATTTTTTAATTAATTTTATTACATATTTCTGTTGCATTTTATTTTTATTTTTTTTCTCTATAAATCCTTTTGTGAGTTTTTTTTTTTTAAATGTATTTAAGGGAGTTTAAATAAAAATCTCTTTTTTTATTTAATTATTTTTATGTGACTCTGTATTTCAATAACCAAGATTTTCGTTTACAATTTCACATTTTGTTTACGATTAGATTAAATCACTTTTGTTGTTGCCAATTTTTTTTTTTTCAATATTTTTACTCGTTTTAAGATTTTTATGTTTGTTTTTTTTTTGTCATGCATTTTTAAAGCTTAAACATTTTCCTTTAATTAGATTTTGTAAGTCGGTTATCTTCGTTACGTTTTGCAGTAAGTATGGCTGCATTTCGAACGTTGTCTGCAACAGAGTCACAGGTTCCTAAGCAACACTTTAACAAGACATTTGTTTTACATTTCCTAAAATTGTCTGAACAGCAAATCTTTTAAAAAGGGGATTGCACGGCTAAGGCACAGGTGACAAAGCTGTTGACCATAGAAACAAGTAAAAATTAAAGATTGTCGGCATTTCATTTATTAAATATGAAAAGTTTTTAAGTGAAGTGACGATTAAATATTTAATTAATTCAGCCACTGGTAGCCTTACTTAGCTGCACGTTCAGCTTCAAAAAATTATTTCTGATTTCCTTATTGAAAATATGTAGATGCTTGTGAATATAAATTGAAATAAATTAAACGTTACTTTTTAGTGGATCAACTGATTACAGCGCTACTGCTAGTATTCATGTCTTTAAAATAAAATTTTGCTTATTGTCTTTAAAATTAATTTAAATTAAATTATTTCCATATGCTTAAGCATTTTCCACTATATCGACCCACTGTGCATATACATTTTATTTAAAGCTATTAAGTTGGTTTTAGATTCGAATTTAAATTTCTTAACAAAATTCTAAATTTTCTTTTCATTTTATTGGATATCGAATGATATGGCCTAAGCCTCTGACATATTTTTGTTTTATGATCAAAAAGAGATCAACACTGGTAGTAAAAATGTAATAAGTTGACTTATTAAAAATTGTGGTCTTTATTAATTAAATTAAAATTTAATTCTGCAGGCAGTCATCTCGTCGTGTGATTAATATTTAATACTCATACGCTCTCATAACAAAACTCGGGTTTTTACTAAAGCAATGCACAGGCATACATGTAATAATTTATATTTGAAAGGCTTGTGCAGTCCTTTAGTTTTTACCATCATACGCTATCGTTAATATTCTCCATTAATTTCTTTTTCGGGAAAATTTAGATTTTTTCCTAAAAGTAGGGACAGATTATAAAAGGAGAAAGAGAAAAAAGAGAAAATTTTATTATTTGATATTAGAAACTAATTCTGAGATTAAATTTTTTAAAGAGCACGGGTGACAGGACTGGAGCCTGCAACCCCCAGATTAATAGTTTAGCGCGCTACCCACCAATCTATAATGTATTCAATTATCACAATGTTTGCGCTTCTTCTCTGCATAAGAACCTTTTGTATAGCTTAACTAAAATATGAGAAGTTGTTTCAATTGATTAAGTCCTTCTTGAACTCGGTTTTGAACTTAGCAACACTTTTAGTGAATAATTTTTATATAGATTTCACTACTCCTGACAATTTAAATACAGTGAATTGTTTCTCAGGTCCCTGGAAAAACTTGCACAAAACCAAGATAATTTTTTTCAGTGATTAATTTTTATTCTGTAGATTTTATTACTGCAGGTGACTCTTGATAGTTTAATTTTGTCTTAATTCAGTGAACTTTTTCTCTGGTTCTTGGAAAATCATGAACAAAATGAAGATAATTTGCTTTTAGTAAACACTTTTAGCGATTGATTTTTATTAAAATTTTATTTCTGTGAGGTGACTCTTGATAGTTTAAAACTCTCCAGAGACAGTGAAATGTTTGTCAGGTTTTAGGAAAATCATGAACAAAATGAAGATAATTTGCTTTTAGTAAACACTTTTAGCGACTGGTTTTTATTAAAATTTTATTTCTGTAGATTTTATTACTACAGGTGACTCTTGTTAGTTTTAAACTGTCTTAATGTAGTGAAATATTTCTCAGGTTTAGAACAAAATCCAGATAACAGCGATGCACTTTTATTAATAGAAATTTATTTTATTTAATCAAATATTTTTGTTGGTTTGATTTTTAGTTTTCGTATTTTAATTAAAAGCCATTTAATTTGTTTATATAATTTTATTTAGTTTTACATTTACTCTAGCGAGTCATTTACATACTTTCCTTTGTTTAAAAAAAGCTTTTGACAAAATCTTTATTTTCTTTTATTGTTTTTTTATTATTTACTGTTTTATGTGATTTTATTAAAGCAAAAATTATGTAAATTTTTTATTTAGTTATTCCACATTTTCTTTATTTAAAAAACTAAAAAAAAAAAATTAATTACATGATAAAATACACCGACTAATACACTAACCCAATTACAAATAATTGATTGGCTTCAAAATGGTTAATGAGGGTTTTTGGCTAAATCATAAAATGCCATTCATCCTTTTTTTCTTTTTAATCTATTACATTTACTTTTCTTGCAGATATGTAAAGGCTAGTTAACACGGTAAGGTGTAGGGGAAACGGAAATGTATTTCATAAATAAAGCAACACAACCACAGCTCGTATTGTTTTATTAAGCATTCCATTACTTTTAGCATAATCCTTTTGCATTTAATTAAATTCCTGTTTCTTTTTTTCACTACACTGTTGCTTGCCTTAAATTTATTTACTCAGTAGGTATTTCCATTGCAATATTCCTTTCATATAACGATCTGCTAACTCATACAAACATTAGCCCCTTAGCAGGCTGTGCTTTAACATATTGAAATTGCAAGAGATCACAGTACCCGTACCGCTACCATAAACACTTTTTTTCGAAAGTGGCGTGACTTATAGAAACTATTAAATTAGGCTGAAAGTGTTTTTTTTTATCAACACATTTCCATTTTAAAAGCAACAACAGTTAGATACGCCAATAACCATGACAAGTGTTTTTTTAACTTTTTTTCACTTAATTTTATTGCCTTAAAACGCACAGTAATAAATCGTTCATGGTATCGTTTTTTCGTAAGGTTACTTACTGCAGCACCGACTAACGTTGTACTGACACAATCCTTACAATTTAAACAAGAACTCGCACGCACATTATTTGTTTATCCTTATGGCAAAGGATGCCATAATAAAATATACAAAAAAGAGCATAAAGCGATTTAAAGTTAAGAGCATAAATTTTATTTAAAAAAAAAGCTTTTTTTCTATTAATTTTACAATTGCTCTCACTGGAACTAGAGCTTGACTCTTTACTCTTTACTAAAGTAAGAATAGCACAGCTAGTGTTGTTATCCCTGTTAAAGCACAACAAAAACCTTTAAAATAATTTTAATTTCACAGACATTTAATGTAAAATTCTTATTCAATGAATCTCCTGTTATTTAACATTTTAAGATTTTTTGTTTATTATTTTCATTGAATGAAAGTGTGTGTTTTATATTAATGGAACGTTTATTTGAAATTTCTTTTTTAAAGCACACACACACACATCAACTTTCTCTTTATCGTAGGAAATATTTAATATTAGAAAATACATAAATCAATACATAACACAGGCCAACAAAATTATTTTTAATTTTTTTTATTGTGGTAACTAAAATTTCATAGTCAATTTTCATAAATGAGTTATTATTATTTGAAAGTGGTATAAGTCCACTTTGGAAAAATGAGTCAGCAACCCGTTTCATAGAAAATTTTCCATAAATAAGCCAGATGTTAATTTTGAAAGTGGTTTAAGTCCACTTTAAAAAAAATGAGTCAGCAGCTCCTTTCATAGAAAATTTTCCTTAAATGAGCTGTTATTTTTGAAAGTGGTATAAGTAAACTTTAAAAAAAAAAATTCAGCAGATGTTAATTTTGAAAGTGGTTTAAGTCTATTTAAGAAAAATGAGTCAGCAGCTGTTATTTTTTAAAGTGGCCTAAGTCCACTTTGAAAAAAATTAGTCGACAGCTCTATTTATTGAAAATTGTCATTAAATGAGCTGTTATTTTTGAAAGTGGTTTAATTCCATTTTAAAAAAAATGAGTCAGCAGCTCTTTTCATAGAAAATTTTCCATTAATTTTGAAAGTGGTATAAGTTCATTTTTTTTAAATATGAGTTAGCGCTAATTTTACAAAAACAAAAACATAAGCTTTCTAAAATTACGGCTAATAAATTTTTTTTAATGGACTTTCAAAAATAACAGCTCATATATCACAGCAAGTGGCAGATGTCTGTATTTCATTTTTTAAATTGGCTCTGCTGTGAGAGATACTTAAAAGCTTAACATCACTACTAACATGTGTTATATTTTATAATAAAAGGAGCTTGTAAGCCATTTTAAGTATGCTTGTGCAGCGCTTTAATATCATTATCTACTAAATCAAATATATGATTATTATTTGAAAACAAATGCTGCTATTTATTAAAAATGAAAATTCGAAATTCTGCAACAAAATTTCCTTTACCTCGTACCTACATCGTTTTCAAATTGACAGATATCGTAGAAGTTGTAACAGAAAAAACTGGTTCTCATGCAAAATTTCAAAATTTTTAATTTTCAAAAAATTATTTAAATTAACAGTAAATAAAAAATCCATGATTTTTCAAGTCAGACAGAAGTCAAGTTATGCTAATTGAAATTTCGATTTTCTGGTAGGAAAAAATTTTTACACTTCCCAAAATTGCTTAGACCTTCTACTAAAAAGTGGCCGGAAAGAGGCAGTAGTAGAACTGGTTACCTTTTTGGTCATAACTTACTTAGTTTTTAAGATATCGCCTTGATTTCTATTGCATTGAATAGATAAACGTGTTGGCTTTAATTCGAAATTTTTTTTTTACGGATAGAGCGAAAAAAATTTTTTTCGCCAAAAATTACCATGGACTACCCCCTTTGCTTTTTTGGAAAAAATGATAAAAAAATTTTTCGCACTATCCGCAACAAAAAAAATTGCGAAAAAGAAAAAAGACTATTTAAGGCTATTTTGAAAGCGAAAAAAGGCTAGGGAAAAAGCTAGAGGCTAAAAAAAAGCTAAAATGGCAACGCCAGGTAAGAACACTGTTTCTAATAATACTCAATTTTCAGTAGTGTAATATGAGCTGCAAACGGGGTATGCCTGTAAATTGAAAATTTAAAAGCTTTTAACTAAAGCTTTTATTTTTACTTCGTCAAGCTTATTCGTATACCATTTTGAAGATATTGTGCCAGGACTAAACTTGTTTCTTTTTTTGCTTACTTAGCAAAGTCACTACATTTTTATCCTTTTTTTTTTGGTTTTCTTTTTTTCTGCCTGAGAGCTTTTACCAACTTTTTTATGAAACCGTTTTTGCAACTCTGTCAATAATGGTTTTTATGAAACAAATTGTCAAACTGTGATTGTATTAAGAATTATTTTGGATTTTTTTTAATAGTTGTTTTTTTTTAACTTCAAAATCTATAACTAAAAAAAAAAAATATTAAAATACAGGGTGGCCCAAATGAGACCAGCTGATGTGAAACACAAATAACTTTTTTATTTTTTAACATAATTTATTTTTTCTTTTTGCAGATTATAACTGAACTCTTGGAAATTTAAAATGAATACGTGCAGTCCACAACAACGCATTAAAATTATCGATTTTTATAATTCTTCGATCAATTTTTCTGACGCATCGAAATTATCGCCGTTTTTTTTTAACGTAAGATTGGCGCCCACATCTTCCATGATTACAAGTTTAGTTCGCCGTTTTGAGGAACTGGGTTCAGTTGCCGACCGTCCAGGAAGAGGTGTTCATCGAAATATTCGTACTGAAGACAACGTTTAAGCTGTGCAGCAGAGTGTTGCAAATGATCCATCTGTCTCAACTAGTCGCCGTTCCGGCCAATTGGGTATACCCAGAACAACATTACAGAGAATTTTAAACCTGGATCTTAAGATGTATCCATACATCAACTACAATACGCTCACTAGGTCTCATTTGGGCCACCCGTTATAAATTAAAATTTTTTTTAATTTAATGTAAAATTATTTGCCTAAAATTAAAGTAAAAAAAAATTTTTTTTTAATTTAATTCTTTTAGACTAAATAAATAAATAAATAAACTAATTAATTTTTAGTTTTTGACAAGAGCTCATTTATGTACCAGATAAACTTTTAGTTGCTTGCAACCTTTTACTCAATTTCTCATTTAACACAAGCGCCTTAAAGCTGCACACAGAGAGAATTAATGCATTCTCGGTGACAGGCGCAATCAGCATTACCAAAACAAATACAATTTTACGCTCTCTTTCTGTACCTTGTAATAGCACTGTTACATACGAGTACATGCAGGCATACACACGTAAATGGCACATGAGTTCACCAAGTAATGGCCACTTTGTTTTTGTAGTTCTTTACATTAAATTTATATTTAAATTAATTTAAGAAAAAATCATTTAATTGGATGGACGCTGCTTTAAAGGCTTTTTTTTTATTATTTTTTTTTTTTTTTTTTTTTTGTTTTGTTAAAGAAGTGACAGCAACAATGCCAGATAAAGCAGAACAAACAGTTGACGTTTTAAGGCCACCTTGTTTAAATCCTCCAACTTTTGCAATTCGCTGTGTACACACGTATTGGTGACATGTACAATATGCGCGCGTTTCATATTCAAGAAATTATGTGTCATTTTGGTGCCCAGCTATTAATGGCGCCTTCAGTTAAACGGGCTCATTGGATACGTTCAAATCGTGACATCGGGTGCTAACATTAATCTGTCGCACATACATCGTGTAGATAGAAAAAAAAATTTTAAAAAATGAAAATAAAGAAAAAATAATTTGAAATTGAAACGAAGAATATCTAATATGAAAAATTAATTTAAGTAAAAATAAAATAAAAAAAAAATAAAAAAGAAAAGCAAGAAAGAAAGAAATTATTTCTAAGCATTTGCTGTTGCAAAAAGAAGTGTTCTAATGGTCTAGTGGTTATGGTGGCTTATTTATTTGTTTTTGTTATTTTACACTATACAGTGCATGTGTGTAGGTGTGTGTGTGTGTGTATAGGTACATGGATAGATAACATTTTCATTTACAAGTAAATCAGTGCTTTTGATTTAGTTAAAACACTGTAACCATAGATGCTGTTGACATGTATCAAGGCCGACGTGAGTGGTAATCTAGTAAATGTGGTGTGCGCGGGTTTGTCACGACTTGACACTATTTTTTAAAATGCACACACATAACAAAAGCCAGTCTATTACAGATTCATATTCATTTTACTTAACACTACTTGCATGCCTCAGCGGCCACTGAATCCTTTTTCAAAAATCCTTTTAAAAAATTAATTTTTTTTTGTTTTCATACAAACAAAAATAAATAGAAATACAGTGTTTATGTGCAAATGTGTCTTACATTTATGCTTTCATATTTTATTGAAGGAAAAACAAATTTTTTTTCAGCGATCACTTTTTACAGCAGCATTTAAGTATGTCGTTCGGTCGCTGTAATGTTAGGGAATTTTATAAAGGACATAATACATTTCTCATCGACCCCAAAAGTGAACAAGTGCAAAAGTGTTGCATGTGTGTAAAATCTATTAAAAACTTGTAAGAGCAGCATATTTTACATCATCTGCAAGCGCAAGGTGGTGTAAGAATACAAGGTGGCTGCTGAAACAACAGCCGAATGTTTTTTTTTTTTTTTTTTTTTTTTTGGTGTTGCATGCTCATGTCGTTACTGTCAGAAGTTTTGTTTACACAAAAAAAAAACAAACCATAAACGAAAGTAAATAAAGTAAATTAAAGCGAGCAGCACAACAGTGCATCTACATTTGTTTTTAACAAATTGTAAACAAATGTTTTGACAGCCAAGAGATTAACTAAAAGCATGCTGCCCCACATCTAACAATATGTTTTTCGAAAACAGAACAAAAACTGGCCACCTTTGTTTTCCATTTCAATTACATTGTGGCTGACTTTCAAAGCGTCATAATGCAATTGTTTAGCCGTTTCACCAACACAAAGCTGCAAAACCACACAACACAAGGTGTTTTCGTTTTTATTTATTTACGTTATGTAACTGCAGAGCTTACCAGCTGTTTGTGTTATATTGGCCAATAATTTAAAATTTTACTTTGTCTATCAACACACAGGGCTATTTTAGACGATTAACTTTTTCTTAATTCTCTTTTAAAAGTGACATTGTGTCCACTTATATTTTTTCTTGTTTTATAATTTTAAAAGTCATGAATACAGAATTGCCGAGTGTGAGCTCCTTTTTCATCATCCCTTCTACAAAATCTAGAATTAAAATTGCCGTGTGTCTTAATTCTAAAGCTTATACAGAACATCTCTTCGCATCTTTTAAAGCTGTAAAAAAAGAAGACAGGTAGCTTGAATACTGATTGAATTTTAAAAGAGAATGAAGAAAAAGTTACTTAACTAAAATTTCCATATGTGGTGATGGTCTTAACAGACTAAAATTGCCAGTTATGCTCGTCAACTAAAATATTTTAATAAAAGCAATTACAGTAAACTCTTAATAAAATGAAACCCGGTTTCGGGTCACATGTATGGTATACAGAGGGCTGGAAAACAGTTGAAGGTGTTGGTTGGAGCTAGGGTATTTGGTCTAAGCCAAAAAAGAAGCTTATCTGTCAGTATGGGTCAAGAGAAATCAGTTTTTCAGGCCAAAATACATGCCATAGAGCTCTGCCTAAGAGAAGAACTAGAAAGAGGCACAAATAACAGTCACATCTATATTCACTCGGCCAGTAGAGCGCCATTACTGGCACTCAGTGCCTTTGAGATAAGATCAAAACTGGTCTGGGATTGCCTAAAACTTCTAAAAAGCCTAACAAGGTCCACTTGGTATAGGTGCGAAGTCATAGTGGATATTTAGGCAATGAGAAAGCAGACGAACTCGCAAAAAAAGGGGCGGATAATAGATTAATTGGCCCATTACCATTCTGTGGACAGTCTTAAAGCTCTATTAAGCTCATTTTTAGGGAGTGACTGGAAAGAGAATCCCAACAATACAGGCTGGAAGCAAACGGTATCAGGGTAGCGAAAACATTTATGCCAATCCGATCTCGAAAGATAACAGAGGAATTACTTAGCTTGACCCGGTCAGGAATTCGCATTGTCACGGGATTCATGACTGAACATTGCAGAGTATTGAAACACTTGGCGAATATGAAGATCAGTCAAAATGACCTCTGCAGGTTATGTAATGAAAATGAAGAGACAGCAGAACACATATTGTGTCACTGTAATGGTCTAATTTGGACCCGTTTTCGCTACTTAAGGCAACATTACGTACAACCTTCGGACATGGCGGAGTTTCTGAATTCTTAATGAATACTAGACTCTGGGATGATTTCGAATTTGAGAGTAGTGTCACAATAGGTCTATTTTGGTCGCTCCTCATCCTGATTCTGATTCTAATAAAATGAAACTCGTTCATTTGAAGCTCTGTGGCAATGAGTGTTACATTTCTTAAATCCCTTAAAAAAATTTTTAGTAAATTTAACAAATTCTAATTAAATTACGGCATCCGAATTAAATTTCGATTCATAGCTTATTTGAAATTATTTTAATTAACATTTTGAATTTATTAAAATTTTTTTAAGAAAATTTTTTTAAGAAAATTTTTAATAAAAAATTTTATTATGAAAAATAATTTTTTTTAATTTTTTTTATAAAATAAATTTTTAAAAAAAAAACTTTTTTTATGAAATGTGTTTATTAAATAAATTTTTTTTTAAATTTATTTTATAAGAAATTTTTGTATTTATTTTATTATTTATTAAAAACGTTCTTTTAATTAAAAAATTTTTTATGAAAAATTTTGTTTATTAAAATTTCTTTTAATTAAAAAATTTTGTTTATTAAAATTTCTTTTAATTAAAAAATTTTTTAAGAAAAATTTTGTTTATTAAATTTTTTTTTAGAAAAAAAATTTTTTTATTAAAATTTTTCTTATTAAAAATTTTTTTTATTAAAATTTTTTATTAATTTCTGTTTTGTTTTTTTAATTGAAATTTTTAAGCTGTACATGTATGTAATGTGTGTATACACACTCGTATTAACGAAAGCAAATGTACATGTAATTAATGTGTATGCGCGTCCACACAAAACCAGACAATCGGTCTGATATAAATGTGTGTATTTATGTGTGTGTTTTAAATGTCTTGTGCTTAATAGAACTACAAAGAAGGGAATTGTTAGATTTTTGCCTTTAATTTGAAATTTTTTATCTGAAATTAAATATTTATTTCAGTATTATGTTTGATTAAAAAAATGTTTTAGAAACATTTGAAATTAAATTTAATTTAATTTATTTTGTATTCTTAAAATTAAATTTTTTTTTTTATTAAAAATTGAGCTTTCAAAAATTTTAATTTTCTTAATTGAAATAAAATATTTATTTTAGGATAAACAAACAAATAAAAAAAATTGTTTTTTTTAAACTTTTAAAAAGAATGTGCAAGCTAAAACATATAAAAATTTGTCAGCTCAGCTTAGCCATATTTAACTTTTTTTTATAAAAATTTTCTTTAAAAAAATTATAAAAAATGGAGATTGTTTCCTTTATAGAAACAGCAACAATAACAATTTCAAAAATTTGAAAATAAACAAATTCGCTACAATGACAACAACACAGAGTATCAAAATTATTTTTAATAAATAAAAGCTGCACAAAAAAATATCGCCAAAAACAGCAATAACAAAATCGACATCGGCGTTGCCAAGGTGAATAGCAAAAGTAAGAATAAAGCAACATATCGCTCATTTACTTCAATATAGTCATAAGTCGAAAAGTATTGCCATTTTAAGTCTGGTTTTCTCAGAAAAAAAATTTTTTTTTTTTTTTGGACAAAAAGCGCATTTAAAATATTTTTTACGGCATTCAAATTAAGTTATTGCGAAAAAATTTAATTAAAAAAATTATTTTTTAATTAAATTTAACTATTAAAGTAAATGAGCAAATTGTAGGAATAGTTAGCATGCACATCACCATATGAATTGAAAAAGGCCTTAATTTAAAAAAAAAAATTCAAGTTCGAATTATCAATTTATTCCTTTAAAAAACGTTACAACCTAAAGAAAACTGAAATTTAAATTTCAAAAAAAATTTTGTAAATTTTATATAAACTTTCATAAGTGGAGGCCTAATGGTTTCCAATTACAATCGCAAGATTCCGTTTTAAACGTCAAACTTTCATATTCCTGTAAAATTTTTTGTTTAAATGTAACTAAAAGCTTTTATAAATTCATATGGCGATATGTGTATTAGGGGGCACTTGTAGCATTCCTACCCTACCATAATAATTAAAATTATAGCAAAACAAACTGTGAATACAATATGACAACAAGACATCATCGCGCTTGCAAAACAATCCAACAATTACCCCATCACAATCGCTATCAGATGATCTGCGTTTGGCTAACATTTTGGATATTTTTCATTTTTATGCTGAATCCTGTTTTACCAGAAGTTATTTATCGTGTGGATCCTCTGGGTAAATATTTTATTTGATTTTATTTTATCCTTTGCCTATTTACTCATTTACTACAAAGAGGTGGTGCATTTTACTCCATTCCACAGGAAATGATGTCAAAATGCATTGAGTTATTAAAAATATAATTCCTTCGCTTGTTATCTCATCACATATCAAGGCCAATTCCTTTCTTTTAAATTAAATTACATCAAGGCGAATTAATACAAGATGATTAATTAATTTTCTTGCAAATTGCAAAAATTTTTCAAGACAAACTTTTCTTTTTTTTTTAATGGATAAATTTTTCTGATTGAAATTGCAAATTTAAATAAATTTAAAATAATTCACTAGGACGACCGACCGCTTGTACAATTACTTCACGACACTATTTATATTTTAAAAAAATTCTAAGTATACGATCTACCGTAGGTCTCCTTTGACAAATTTGTTGTTTGCAAACACCATAATAAAGGCTACCAAATTACAAAACTCCGTAAGAAATCCAGCAACTTTATCTTTATCTAACAATTGTATTTGTATTGGTTGTTGTTGATTTTATTTATATTTGAGCGAATATATACAGCAATGTTTGCTCAAGGTATTTTGAGTGTAAATAAAGGAAGATGAAGCAAAAAGCGAATATGTACATTTTGTTGTTGTTGTGATTATATTACTTCGCTTTGTCACATTTTTTTAAATAAAATATTTTTAATTCTTAAAGAAATTTGTTTTATTTCTGAATGAAATTTATTTAATTTTTATTTTTTTTTCAGCCTTGTTGGCAGCCACACTCAGAACTTATCAACGAGCTGGCTGTGATTCAGAGCAATTGACACTCAATTGTCCACGCGGTACAAGCATATCAATTGAATTGGCTCAGTATGGTCGAGCAGGAGGTAAGAAATTAAAAATTAAATTTTTTTTAAAAAAGTTTTTAATATTATTTAATATTAATCAAGCTTCAGATCTTAATTTAATAAAAAAATTTTGATAAATAAAAAGTTTTTAATGAAAAAAAATTTGATAAAACTAATTTTTTTATTAAAAAAAATTTTAGAAAAAAATTTATGTACATTATAAATTTTTTAGTAAAAAAAAATTAATAAAAAAATTAATTTTATAAAAAAAAAAATTAAATAAGCAAAATTTTTTCATAAAAAAAATAAAACAAAAATTTATTTTATAAAAAAAATTTTGAATAAAAAAATAAAAAAAAAAAAAAAATTATTTTACAAACAAAATTTTTCATAAAAAAAGTAAAAAAAAAATAATTTTTTAAAAAAAAATTTTGAATAAAAAAATTTTTCATTAAAAAATTAAAATAAAATTAATTTTATTAAAGTTTTCATACAAAAATATTTTTATAAATAAAATGTTTATATAAAAAATTATAACAAAAATGTAATAAAAAAAATTAAAAAAAAATTTTTAATAAATAACAAAACTTTTTAATAAAAAATAAAATAATTTAAAAAATTTTCTTTAAAAAAAAACAAAAAAAAATTTAAAAAAAATTTTTTTAATTTAAGTGTATGAATTAAAAAAAAAAAAAGTATTTGTTTTTGTATTTTTCACTGCCCTAGTGAAGGCAGCGATTTCAAATTTAACTTATTTTGCCGTAGCCAGACTCTCGTTAATAGTTGAAGTAAAAGGGGTTTTCTGAAAATCTGCAATGTATACGATTTCCATAATTCATGTGAGATAAACAATGTAATGGGTGTTTCAGTAAGAGTAAGACTTTTTAGTGTCATCTTTTTTTGTGCAAGTGGCAACTCTGAAATCTTACAACTGTCACACATGTTTAGTACAATTACTAAAATTGGAACAATTTATCTTACATTCTCCGATGAAGCGTATTTCCAACTGAATGGCTTTGTGATGACAGAAATCTTGTGGCCTCAACTGGACGCATAGATCTGAGTGTCATGGGGTTTCCGTAAGATTACACCACCTGTCATACAGCTGGTGTAAAAATCGATTTATTGTAGCATGAAATGAAAACGGTTACTCTTACTGAGACAGACTAGAAAGCAATTGGAGCAGAGATTTACTGGAACTCCAAAGTGCCCGGCTGAGAAATGTGGTGGCGGTAGTAAAGGGCCACTGCAATTTTGGCAATCACGCTATTAGAATTGGTTTCTCATGAAATAACTTCTGTAGAAGTTGTAAAGACGAAGAGGAGGAAGAAACTGTATAACACCTTCTCTGTCGGTGTTCTGCTTTCGTACCTTTCTGGAAGTCATCAAAAAGTCTCCCCGAAATCTTGCTCTACTTGAAAATCAAGAAGAACATATTCTGAGGTTTCCTCCTGCAAACCACAGAATGTCTGGTCTACGTATTCGCTAACTGGTGATTTCTAAGATCTAAATGCCCGTTCAATCATTTTGTTAAAAGTCTGAGGTCTTTCTTATAGAGAGACAGTACCCTCTGCGATTTACTTTTGACTTTTCTAGATCCAGTACTCAGGAAAGATTAGTGGTTAGTGTTAGTTAATCTAAGCGAAGCAAAGTTAGCTTCCTGCCCACGCCTCTAATATTGAGTTGTACAAAAGATTCTTTGCATTACATTGCATATGGCCTATTTTTTTTAACTAAATGTTCCATAGGTTAAATAAACCATTCATGCCCCAAAGAAGTTTTAAAAAATCTTATTATTAACTTTTTCGGAAGCATGTATCCCCATACTTGCGTACTTACACTGTACACTCTGTAAAGTACCTGAAAAATATGCATACAAACCCGGTACCCGTACATGTGTCATTAGTATTCCATGCACATTGTATTGTGTTGTTGCACATGAATGTAATTCTTTGGTTTTACATTTTGTTTTTTTTTTTTTTTTTAGATTTGACTGACCACAGTTTATGCCCACCAATATCCCCAGGTCATATAGCCAATACAGATGATACTAGTGGTGGCAGCATCAGCAGTTCCAATACTGTTAGTGATGGTGTGAGTGTTATTGGCAGCAGTACTGGCACTCAACTGGAAGTTAATACTCGGGAATTGTGTACTGTAAGCGGATTGCAGGTAAGCAATATAAATTTAAAGTCTCTTGAAAGGATGCACATTCAACGAAGTTGTTTTTAGCAGTAAATTGAATATTTCCCAATTGTTTCTGATTAAACAAAAAAATAAAATAAAATTTCACACTAGAAAACATAAAAAAAATTAACAAGTTTCTGATCACTGATTGTGGTAGAGGGGCTTAAAAGAAGCCCACGTCCATCAGTTACATTAATTGATAATTGCACAAATTTACAACTTCAAGTCAACTGAAAGTATTTGAGAGCACTGATTTCTGCATTTTTTTAAATCGCTCTGGTGTCCGACATATTCTAGTATGACCTAAATGAAGGAGGTGACGCTACAAATATGAGTATTACTTAAAAACGTTTGGTTTTATATATTCAAAAAGAAAATCCGAAACTGCGCAACAAAATTTCCTATAAATCGTTCCTACATTATTTTTAAATCTGCTTAATAGTTTTAAAAATATCATAAAAGTTGTGAGGAAAATATATTTATTTAATGCAAAATTAAAGAAACTTTAAATTTCTAAAAATTATTTAAAATAGAAGGAGACAAAAGTTTCAATGGTTTTTTATTCAAACATATAGTTTTATGTTTTATGAGCCATATTTGATTAAAATCGCTAAGCAAATTTCGTTTTTATTCACAATTAACTCAAGCTATCCCACAGTAAAACATGCCATTTGTTTAGAAAGAAATGTTGCCACATGCGTTAGTTAGTGTTTTTTATTTTTTTTTTGCCGATTTTCATTGCAGTACGCACAAGACATATTTTTTGCAACAATCTTCAATAAAATCAAAATTTGCTTAGCGATTTTAATAAAATATGCCTCGTTTTTTCCTAGAACTCACGGGGCTATATGTTTGTTTATAAAATCAGAGAAGTTTTTGTTTAGTTTTATTTTAAATAATTTTTTTTTTAATTAGAAATTTCTAAATTTCACAAGTTCTAAGATATCTTTAAAACTACTTAGCGATATCAGATACGACTTAAAGAAAATTTTAAAGCGAAATTTCGTATTTTGTTTAGACTGAAATATAACAAGTCATTTTTAAATGTTATTTATGTCTTCTCTTAAGTTTATGAAATAAAGGTTCATCCCAGATAAAGAGTGATTTTTTTGCTATTATCTTTTTGGCAACACTAGTTTTGACAGCTCACGCACGTTTTGTATCTTGTGTCACTGTCAAACATCTTCAGTTTGGTCTATAATTTAATCATGAATCGTCTTACAAACGAACAACGCTTGCAAATTATTGAATTTTATTACCAAAATGCGTGCTCTGTTAAGAAAGTTCATCGCTCGCTTCTTCCATTTTATGGTCAGTTTAATCGACCTACTGAGGCTTCTATTCGGGCTATTGTAACAAAATTTCGCACCAAATTTACATTGTTGGACATTAAACCACCAACACGCTTACGTAGAGTGCGAACTGAAGAAAATATCGCAGCCGTATCGGCCAGTGTTGGTGATGACCGTGAATTATCGATTCGGCGCCGTTCGCAGCAATTGGGCCTCTGTTACTCCACTACGTGGAAAATTTTGCGGAAGGATTTGGGTGTGAAGCCTTATAAGATACAACTGGTGCAAGAATTGAAGCCAAACGACCTACCACAACGCCAAATTTTTGGTGAATGGGCTCTTGAAAAGTTAGATGAAGATCCACTTTTTTATCGAAGAATTGTGTTCAGCGACGAGGCTCATTTCTGGTTGAATGGATACGTGAACAAGCAAAACTGCCGTATTTGGAGTGAAGAGCAGCCAGAAGCATTGCAAGAGCTACCAATGCATCCACAAAAAACAACCGTTTGGTGCGGATTATGGGCTGGCGGCATCATTGGGCCGTATTTCTTCAAAGATGATGCGAATCACAACGTTACTGTGAATGGTGAGCGCTACCGTGCGATGATAACAAACTTTTTTTTGCCCAAAATGGAAGAGCTTGACTTGCATGACATGTGGTTTCAACAAGACGGTGCCACATGCCACACAGCACGCGAAGCAATGGACCAATTGAGAGGCGAGTTCGGTGAACAGTTTATTTCACGCTTGGGACCAGTCAATTGGCCGCCCAGATCGTGCGATTTAACGCCTCTAGACTATTTTTTGTGGGGCTATGTTAAGGCTAATGTCTATAGGGACAAGCCAGCTTTGATTGACGCACTGGAAGCCAACATTGCCAACATTATTCGTGAGATACCGGCCGAAATGTTGGAAAGAGTATGCCAAAATTGGACTAAGCGGATGGACCATTTGAGGCGCAGCCACGGCCAACATTTGCATGAAATAATCTTCAAACATTAAATTATATCGACCCAACTATCGATCCAAATAAATATTTCATGCATTTTTCTGAATTTTATGTGTTTTTTTTTTTTTAAATTTCCGATAGTTCTTATAAAATCACCTTTTATATTAGAGCAATTTAAAAAATGGAAAACAAAGTGCAGATTTAAAATTAGTGTTTCAAATACTTCCAGTTGCTCTGATCCAAAACTTTTGTTATTGTAACAAAGTATAACAGGTAATCAAATGGGTGGAATTGAAATTTTTTCTGATAGTTTGGTCCACGAAACTGAGAGCTTTTCATGGAAAACTTCTAGCCAGAAAATATTGTTTTAAAAAAATGTTTTATGAATAGAAAATATTCGTTTAGCAAATGTTATTCGAATAAAAAAAATTGATAAAGAATTATTAATTGAAATAAAAATAGTTGGCTGAAATAAATCATTTAAATATAAAAATATTCGTTTTGAAAATTTTGTTTGATTAGTAAAATATTCGAAAAACAATTTTATACAAAAAAAAAAATTCGGCTGAAAAATTTCACATAAAAAATCCTTAAAGAAATTTTATTCGCTTAAGAATTGTTGTTTGAAAGAAAATATTCGGCTAAAATAGGTTATTCGTATATAAAAATATGTGATTAGAAATTTTATTGGAATAAAAAATAATTGTTTAGAAAATTTTGTTTGAATATGCGATTAAAAAATGTTATTCGTTGATAAAATATTATACTATCAAAAAATTTTATTCTTTGGCTAAAGTAGCTCATTTAAATACAAAAATATTCGTTTTGAAAATTTTGTTTAAATAGTAAAATATTCGAAAAAAAAATTTTATAAAAAAAAAAATTCGGCTGAAAAATTTCACAAAAAAAATTTTTATTCGATTAAGCATTGTTGTTTTAAAAAAATATTCGTTTGGAAAATGTTGTTTGAATAAAAAAAATTAATTAAAAAATTGTATGAATAAAAACTATTCGATTCAGAATTATTAATTGAAAAGGAAATATTGGCTAAAGTAGCTCATTTAAATACAAAAATATTCGTTATGAAAATTTTGTTTAAATAGTAAAATATTCGAAAAAAAATTTTGACAAAAAAAAAATTCGGTTGAAAAATTTAAAAAAAAAATTTTTTTCTTAAAAATTTTTTAAAAATAATTTTATTCGATTAAGCATTGTTGTTTTAAAAAAATATTCGTTTGGAAAATGTTTGAATAAAAAAAATTAATTAAAAAATTGTATGCGAATAAAAACTATTCGATTCAGAATTATTAATTGAAAAGGAAATATTCGTTTAGAAAAATTTTTTTGAATAATAAAATATTCGAAAAAAGAAAATTTATACAAAAAAGAAATTCGGCTGTAAAATGTTTAATCCAAAAAAAAAATTTTTTTTAATTTTATTCGATTAAGTATTGGTGTTTGGAAAGAAAATATTCGATTAATAATAAAACATGTAAAAAGAATATATTCACTTGAAAAATGTTATTCGAATAAAAATTATTCGATTAAGAATTGATACTTGAAAGAAAATATTCGGCTAAAATAGGTTATTCGGATATAAAAATATTCGTTTAGAAAATGTTGTTTGAATAAAGAAATATTCGTTTAGCAAATGTTATTCGATTAAAGAAAAATATTCGTATAGAAATAAAGTCAATTGGAAAATGCTATTCCATAAAAATATGCCATTAAAAATGTTATTCGAATACAAATTATTCGAATAAAATATTTTCGATGGAAAATTTTATTAAAAAAATTAAATTTTCGATTAGAAAATGTTATGCTGGTACTAGTTAATTATGTAAAAATCTGATTTAGTTATTTTGTTGTTGTTATTAATAAAACCCTTAAAAGGAATGTATTCAACACATTTTCTATGATTCAATTTTTTTTTTTACTTTTATGACGCTCTGGTAACAGTCATCGACACACCTTTATCTGCATTGTGGCTCAATGTTTATTCATGTATTTGTATGTAGCTTGTGTGTGTGCTTGTATCCTTTGTAACACACAAAACGATGTTGGTGATGAAAGGACATCGACATCGCCAGCCAGCCTTAATAAGTTTTATTATAACTCAGCACTCAAAAGCACAAAAAAAAAAATAAATTGAACATTCAGTCACAAACTGTTTTACCCAGACTATAGCATTTTGAACAGGCATTTGGAAATGTTAAATTTAAAATCCTCAGAGGAAAGGGTAGCTTAGACTTTATCGCAACTCTAGAAAAGTGTTGCTTTCAATTATGGCTACGGTTCATGATATTAGTTGAGGTTGGGAAATATTTAAAAGATTCTTTGAATCTTTAAAGATTTTTTAAAAGGCTAGTTAATTCGTAGTGCTTTTGAGCAATGAATCTTGGCAGCAATTGTGTCTTTGCTGCAATAAATCGATTGTTTCAGGCACTGTGTGGCAGGTAACGCCATCTTGCTGAAACTACTTGTCATCCAGTTAATGCCACTAGAAATCTTTTATCATGTTGCTATAACGAAAACCGTTCACAGTCACCGTAGTTTCGGCCTCATCTTGAAAAAAGTAAGGCCTGACGAAAATCCTTCCGAGACAGTTGCTCGTTATGAGTGCATTTCTTTCTCATGAATTGCATGCTGATTTTCTAAGCCGTTAATGCGACAATTTTGTGTATTCACGAAGCCATTGAAATGGAAATGCGCTTCATTGCAGAATGCCTCTGACTTTACTTTGCTACACTACCCATTGAACGATTTGCCAGTGCGAATAATTTACTCTATACTTAATCAGAACATGTCTTCTTTACAATCCAATAAAAAAAATTGCAACTCTCGCAAAAAACGCTTGTTTTTATTTTAAAATTAAAAAGTACATTCTAACTGAGACACAATTAAAATAGCGAAGCCGATTTAGCCATGTCTGCCTGTCTGTTCATTAAAGCTCCCTATACAATGTACCAGTTTGTTTCTTGTTGTTGTTATCAAATTAATGTTGAAATTCAGCTTGATCGGTTGTTATAAATATGAAGGAATAGTAAGTGAAAACGCGCCACCACCGCGAATATTTTTATCATGTTTTTAAGTATTTTTTTTTTCGGCGATTTTTGTATTCCATACAAAAATTCCTTAAAAAAACCCTCTACACAATTTTTTTTAGAATAGGCAGTCGTAATTCCTAAACAAAATATTAAAATACCCAGCCCACAAATGACCAAAAAACCCCCCCAAATTCTGATTTTTCATTAATTTTTGTGGCGTTTTTTAGAGGGAATTTTTCTCCAACTATACATGTCAGTGCGTGTGTTCGTACGTACACTCATACTAACAACAGCAAGCAGAATTCCTTATAAATACATTGTGAATGTGCTTGTGTGTGTGTGTGTGTGTGTGTGCTTGGTAATTGTCTTATATCGGCTTGAAGCATGAATACAGAAATGTTATTAAATAAAGAAAATATTAAAAAAAAATCTTTTTTTTTTCTCTATTAATACGCGTTGTCTGTCTATCCAAATATAAAAAAAAATGAGAAACCCGTAACTGGAATTGTTATTAAATGTTCTACTTTTTACTTTTTTATTTAAACTTTTAGTACACTCTGTTACAAACTGTTGTCGATGCCTGCCAAAAGAAAAGACATTGTAAATTTTCTGCCAGCTTTAAACCTTTAGCGAATGGGGATCCATGCGCTGGAATACGGAAATTTGTTGAGATTGCATACAAATGTCGGCCATGTAAGTATTTTGAATTAAATAAATAAAAAACTTTAGTGCAAATCGATCAGTTACTTCAATACAGGCATAAATCAAAAAATAAGATTTTTCAAAAGGGCCATTTGAAGTATACAATTTGCTGGCACTCTGATAAGAAAACTTTTTTTTTATTTCTTCTGCACAAAGATAATATATTTTTTTTATATTTTTACAAAAAAACATTTTTTGAGTTATGACACTATTGCAGTAAAGTAGCCATATATTCTGCTATTATGCAAAATTTCAAACTAATTAGCTGTTTTTCGATTATCTATTAGAAATGTTGTTACCAGAAGCAAAGTTTTTAAAAGTTTGCTGTTGCCTTAAATTTTGTAGTTTTTTTTTTTATTCAATTAAAACGCACAAAAAAAAATATACTTGACCCACATTTAACTCGTTACCTGGCAAGCAGTACAAGAGTATCATATTATACCTTTTTTGATTTGAGTGCCATAGTTTTAGGCTAGTTAATAGTTAAAAATATAAAAAGTACCATTTTGGTACCTTTCTAAAATTTATCTCTTCTAAGTAACTTTTGAGTCTAGTGTCATAAATATATGTTCATAAAAACAAAAATATCAAAAAGTACTTTTTAATAAAAAGTACCACTTAAGGACTTTTATGGTTTTTCATTTTATTCAGAACCATTTAATTTAAGTTTCATAGTTCTGAGTTCATTAAGAACTATAAATTCAAAAAGTACAATTTTTATAAAAAGTACCATGCTTTTTCATAACCATTTGATTTCAGTGTCGTAGCTGGTTAATTTTAAGATAATTCAAAAAGTACTATTAAATAATTAAAAACGTACCATAATGACCCTTTTTATCACTGTATATTTTGTTCAAGATCAAAATCTAAGCTTGGAAGTAACAAAAAAAAAACATAGCAGTAGAAAACATTAATATAAAATTAACAATCGTAGGTTTTTTTGGCCCTTAAAAAATTTTTTTTTAAATATGTAGATTTTTATTGGGTGCTGCATTTACGGGAAAAATAAAAAAAAAAGTTTAAGTGCAAATCTGTTCTAGTTGCGGTTTTAACCTTTTTATTCCAAATGTACAAATAAAAAAAAAAAGTATCAAATCACCATCCGTTAAATTTTTTTATAATAGTTTTTCGGGTTCTATCCTTTTTACCTTTTCACCCCAAAATTGTACAAATAACAAAAAAATACCAAGCACTTTTCCGGTTACATTAAAAAAAAAAAGCAATTTATTTTATGGATTTTATATCGATTCGGTTTCACCTTCTTTATCTGAATCAGTTAATTTTTATTTTAGAAATACAGTTTGCTTTTCAAATTTATATCCGTATTAGTTACGGTATTACCCTTTTTACCCCAAAAATTTACATATAAAAAAAAGTACCAAAAAGATATTAAATACCCATCCGTTTATGATTTTAAGAAAACAGTTTCTTTTAAGAATTTTATATCCATCCGGTTTTATGTAACTTTTCCGGTTACATTTAAAAAAACAGTTTGTTTTATGGATTTTATATCAATTCGGTTTCACCTTTTTTATCTGAAAATAGTACAAAAACCAAAAAAAAAAAAAATACTAAAAACCCATCAGTTTATTTTTTTTTTTTTTAGAAATACAGTTTGCTTTTTAAATTTATATCCGTATTAGTTACGGTATTACCCTTTTTACCCCAAAAATGTACATATAACAAAAAAGTACCAAAAAGATATTAAATACCCATCCGTTTAAGTTTTTAAGAAAACAGTTTGTTTTAAAAATTTTATATCCAGCCGGTTTTATTTTTTTTTTTTTTTTTTTTTTTTTGTGGAAAACCGGTTTGTTTTTTTTTAAATTTTATTTATATCCATCTGTACTAGTTCCGGTTTTACTCGTTTTACCACAAAAAAAAAGAGAGTAGCAAACACTTTTTCTTTTTTATATTTATAGAAAAACAGTTTGCTTGATGAATTTTAGCTCCACCTGTATTAACTCCGTACCGATTTTACCCTTTTTTACCCATTTGACAAAAATGCCTTCATATTCATTTCATGCAGTGCTAGCGGAGTTTATGCATCGAATTTCAAGGCTGTAGTTTATACCGTTGGAACTAGACTGGCCAGTAACGTTGGTTTGTTATAAATGTTTGATTGGCGTTTACTATGAAGATCTACAGTTACTTTTTGCTATACAAGCCTTCAAACAAATTAACCCACGCTAATGTATGCATGTGTAGTTGAGTTCATTAATTTTTTTTGAATGGGAAGAAGTCCATCTTTCCTCTCACAAAAAAAATTATTTAAAGTTTTTATTTTGGAGGGGTAGGGAGAAATGAGCCTTTCACACCCCAACTCTGTCTATTTCAGCTTGAACTGTGTAGGGCATGTTATGTATGTATCTCTGACTAGCTGTGTGTGTGTGTGTATATATGCTGGTACATAAAAATTTGCTAAACCACTTCGTGTCATAAACTTGTTTTTATACTAAACTGAGCTGTGTGTAGGTATTTTAATATTACAAATTTATGTAATCTAGACTGCATTTACACCAACTTGCACACCTAAAGAGAGGGTGCAAAAATATTTAATAAAAATAGGAAAAGAAAACTAGTCTACACACAACTTAACACAGTGAGTTTCACATTTAAAAAAAACGGATAACAAATTTAGTACCTCTAAAGGACAAACTGAGGTTCGTGGAAGAGAACCCTAACTTTTTTCGGCTTAACCTCAAAAAAGAAAAGACAAACAAAAATCGAATTACTTAAAAATTAAAAAAGATTTTTCAAGCAAAGATTACATTGCCCAACAAATTTCCACTTTGTACAATTTTCCTAAAATATTACTGTCACATTTGATGTATGTTGGTGTGATTCTTTCAAAAATCACTGTGACACTCGATATCGAATTCTAGCCTTTTTGTTTAAGAAAAATGTTTCCATTGAAAAAGAGTTGGCCTCTGTATCAGCTCTAGTTTTACAGATTTTTCAAACTACCTGCCCTTAAGGTGACCCTGCACGCTAAGTCATTTTAAAGTTTCTACGAAGAGAAGACGTTCCAAATAATTTTTGTGTTATTTGATGGCGAATACATTTCTTCAAATTAACATCAATCCTGGGCAGTTTTATTAGTTTGAAGTGAAATCATGGGCAGCCAAATAATGTAGACTAAAATTGTGTTGTGTCTTTGCAACAATAGGCATTTGGAAAAAGATCCGCTCTTCCCATCAGTATACCTATGATATGGCGGAAGGCAAAGAGCCTCATCCTGATATGGTCTCCTGCTCAGAGGTTTGTAAAACACTCTGATCAGCCTTCAGTACCAGTACTATTGACATCATCAGCCTGTCTTGAACCTGATAACGTAGAAATTTGAAAAGAAAGACAAGAATCTGAATTTGATTTCACACTTAGTCAAAGAAAAATTGAAAGCAGGTAGAGTTTGTTAAATATACACACAGAAAACAACTTCAAAATTCAGTGGTGATAATCAATTTCTTTAGTTGTAGTAACCAGAATTTCATAGTAAGAACCAAAATTTAGTTGTACTTAAAATATTTTGAGTAGTTAGACCGATTTTCTATTGTTACGCTTAAAAAATTGGAAACAAATTTAGTTCTCACAACCGAAATTCTTCTCCCAGTGTATGAAGCCACTTGAACAGCAAGCCTGGGACTCAAAATTTTCTGGAAAATCATAAATCATTAATTTTTTTACAATTAGTTAACGGTAATATAAGCATCCAACTACACTATTTACATACTCATTTGAAACGATTTCCTGAAACCTTTGAAGGCTGCAGTAAAGAGCAAGCAAAAGCTTTCCCCAAGATATTCATTCAATAGAAGAACTTTACCTATGATGGCTGAATACTGTTGGAATTTTGCGTCTCATGCAAGAAAATCAAATGAAAAGCAGTTGTTTCCTCAACACACAATAACTGTATCCAAGAAAGAGTTATAAATTTTAGACTGTCTCTAAATTAAAAACTAAAGCTTCTTCTTAACTGGCTCCTTACAACCTATTTAGGTCTTCAGCCGAGAGAGGAATAGTAATGTGCGTCTCCAATTTGTGAAGTAAGATCGGTGAGATGTTGTTGAAAATTTTTTTAGCTGGAGCATCTTTGTTCATGCACACAACATGACCTAATCAGTGCAATCTTTGCACCTTCACGCGCTTTACCAAAGCAATGTCAACATACAGCCCATACGATCCCGATAATCCCCGCTAATATAAATTGATTCCTATAGCTTACGAAGAATTTTCCTCTCGAATACGCCAAGTATAGCTTCATCTGCTTGCGCAAGTACCCAAGACCAGTAGTGTGATTCAGTAACTTTTATTACCAACATTCGTATCGAAAAAACAAGTAGAGGGTGATTAAATTTTAAGGGCCGATGTTGATTTTGAATAAAACACAAATTATTTAGGAAATTATTGTCATTTCTTTTTATTACGATAATATGATGTGGTTCAATAATTGAGGTTCTATGCCGTCAATGTGCGTGGCTTATCGATGTACACCTTTTCTTTCAAATAACCCCAAAGAAAGAAGACCAACGCTGTCAAATCACATGATTTTGGGGGCCAATTGACATCGCTACCAAGTGAGATAACACGGCCATTGAGCTTGTCGCGCAAAAGAGCCATTATTTCCTTAGCTGTGTGGCAAGTGGTACCGGCATGTTGAAATCATAAATCGTCCACATCGATATCTTCCTATTCGGGCCATAAAAAGTTCGTTATCATCTCACAATAGCGAACACCATTCACAGTAACTGCCTGACCGGCCTCATTTTGGAAAAAATACGGCCCGATGATGCCGCCAGCCCATAAACCGCACCAAACAGTCACTTTTAGTGGGTGCCTTGGTTTTTCGACAATCATTCTTGGATTATCATTCGCCCAAATGTGGCAATGACGAATCCACTGAGGTGAAAATGTGCCTCATCACTGAAGATGATTTTCTTCGATATGCATTTTGACTTGAACGCCCATTTTCATAATAAGCCTGAATAACTTTAACGGATTGCTCGATTGTGTAACTTTCCATGGTTCAAATTGAGTTAGTCTCAAATTGAGAAATGTCAAATGAAATGCAGAAAAAAACTTGAAGTTTAGTTGTGGTTCACATTCAACATCGGCCCTTAAAATTTAACCACCCTTAAGTAGGTACGATAGAAATTATTATTTTCGATGATTATTCGTCGGAAACTTCTAATATTTTTCTCGGAAAGTTACTGAATACCGAATTCGATAAAATATTGTTATACTTGTTTTTATGATTATGTTTTTTTTTTTAATAATATAAGTCCACTTTAAAAAGACTGACTAATTTTTTTTTTTAATTAGACTTGTGGCACTTTCATATACGAGAGCCACTTGATAACTCGCTGACTGTTTGAATTTGCTTAGCACTTTAAATGCCATACTGCTGGTGGCAACCACCATCTTTTAGTAAACTACAGTTTAATGCTGAGCAAGCTGCGTCAGTTGGCTTGTGGCTTGTGTTTGCCAGTCATTAAAAGCAGACAACCTTGTGAATTTTAACAAAAATGGTAAAAGGTGAATTTCTAGAACTAGCATATTCTCCAGATTGAGCCTCTCGCCACTAATTTATTTTTTCTGCGCCAAAGACAAAAGTCACTTAGTTAACAAACAGCCCTCGCATAACAGCTCTTTTGTAGATTTTCTTCTACCAGCCGCAGTTTGTTTTAATCAAAAATCAGTAAACTACTTTGTTGTCATTTCGAAACCACTGTGAGTGATTTTTTTCTTCAAAGCTTTCACTATTGGGGTTGCTTAAATCATTTCACTGGAGATAAAAACCCGTTATTATTTTTATTCTTTAAACTTAATTAGAAATGTAAAAAATAGACAAACACACTCTCAAAAATTTGTTTATTTTTTTTTTTTTTTGAGTTTTTAGCTGAAATACGATGAAAAGACGACGACGTTTTGTATTTATAAGTCTGTAAGACCAGTAACCTCTAATTAGTGATAACTCATTGAATTTGTTTAAAATAAAACAGTAATAAAATTTAAATGGAAAATGATTCTTTGAATAAAATTTTAATTTGTTGCCTTACTATCATTATCGATTATTTAATAAAAAAAGGAATAGCGCAGCGAGCCAGCAGCTACATGTGTATGTGTGTGTGTGTGTGTGTATTTACTAGACTAGATTTATTTATGAAAAATAATAATTTATTTGAAAGTTTCTCGTTCCAAGCATTTTACATCCCTCTTCATCTCTAGTCATTTCCCTTTGTTGTTGCTTTTCCTTTCATCTGGACAATTTTTCTGTTACATATTCCTTTTTCGTTCACTTTATGAAAAAATTAAAAAAATTTTATAAAAATTATTTTCAAATTGACGAAAATTTTTAATTGATTGAAATTCATAAAAAAAAACCTTTTGATTATTGAGCGCTGAATAAAGCAATTTCCTTAATAAGTCCTTATTAAACAAAACAATTTTTTTATGATTTTTTTTAATTCAATGAAAAACATAATTGTCTTCTTTAAATAGTTAATTGTTTCAATTAAAAATCTTCATTAATATGATAATTTTTTTATTAAATTATTTTACTAGCTGACCCGGCAAACGTTGTTTTGCCTTCAAATTTTATTTATATTGGCCTATAATCATAGTCAGACTAAAGTCAGTATCTTTTTAAAATCGATTTTAAATTCAGTAAATTCTTATGAACAAAAGTCAGCTCTTAATAAAAGCCCACTTTTTGTGATTACCAAATTGGTTTAATTGTTCTCCGTTTTGGGATAAATTTAAAAAGTGGGCGTAATAATGGGCGTGGTCTATTTTAATTTTCATAAAAATTTAAGTTGGGTTTTGATAAAAATATTTATAACATTTTTGTATATTCGATCTTCTTACTCTAAGAAATCGTACTCACAGAGTAAAGGACCGGGCAAGACCGGATAAAAACAGGTAGTATATAAATAAGCCACATACGAACTACAGCGGGACCTGCCGGACGCACTTATTATGCTAAACCTTCCAAGGTGGAACCCAAAGGCATACACTAAATATCAATTAAATCAGTCCAGCCGCTTAAGAAGAGTAAAATATCAAACACACGTACCGTCCAATTTTATATATTAAGATAATAATGTTTAGCTGTGTAATTAATTTCTTTTTAACTTTAACTTTAACATTTAAAGTGCTTTGGAAATATAAATTTTTTTCCTTTTATAATTTTCTTGTTACATTTTATTCTCTAAATTATTTTTTTTTTTTAATTCTTTTCATTTACAGATGAATTTCGTTCCAAAGTTGCCTGCGAAAATGATAATTTGCCACTTGTATGCAATCCTTATTCAAGAATTGCCATCTACAGTGCCTCCTTTGGTTTCATAGAACATGAAAGTGTGCAATGCCCGCATAATAATACACAAAATGCTCTGGATACAACAGCTAGACAGAGTAAGTATGTCTATATGACATAAGCATAACATAAGATGTGTCACCCCCATTTAAGTAATTTAAACAGTTGCTAAATTACGATGACTAGAAAACCATGCGCTAATTTTATTTAATCAGTCTGTAAACTAAACTTAAGGCCCCTTATGACAGGCCAAAAATTAAAGCGGAAATACTGAAACAAAAAAAGTTCAAGCAAAAATAAAACAAAATTTTAAAAATGTAAATCTGGCTTTAAGTCATATTAGATCTCTTTTTGCAAGTTTTCATTCTAAATCTTGTATTTTTTATAAAAGTTCAGTAAACTTATGTAAAACCCTATAAGAAATAGTTTTGCAAAACATTTTAACCCTATAACTCTTCAATTAAAGAAACTTTTTTGACTCCTTCTAAAAGACCCATAATTTTCAGAGTTAGAAGGTTGATTGGTTGCTTGGTTTACGGCAAGACTCTATTTTGAACTACCTTCTCGCCAAAACTTATGTAGCCGTAAAGTGAGCTAGAATCCACCCCGTGGTATTTAGATAACTGAGAAGGTCACCTAACCTTAGTCCCGATATCTCAGGTAGTTCGGCCATCAGATGTGCACCGAGAAATCTGTGTCTAGAAGCCATAAGAGACGGGCACATGCATAAAAGATGAAAGACTGTGACCGGCAGCTACGACAGTTTTCGTTGAAGGGCAGTCCCAGGCTGCTGGAAACGTCCCTTCTATTTCTGCTCACTAGCTCAACAGAGCTAGGGGGGGCCATAATTGACACGTAACCTTTTTCCGCCTTTTCCCGGTAGAAATCAAAAATACCACTTCTGATACTACCAAGCGCTACCAGGAGTGTCACTAATATAGAAGCCTCCATGTTAGAGCACGCCTTAGCCAATTCATCCGCCTGCTCGTTACCAATAAAATCAAGAATACGTCAGCCTGAAGTCACAGCCTTAAATTGACGCACTAAAGCAGAGGATATAACATTCGATTGAAGTGCCAGGAGAGCCAATTGGCTATCTATAAAGATGCCTATAGCTCCCCTGTAACTCCTATCGTGCAGAGACTCGCATAACTCCTTGATGGCCAGTAACCCTGCCTGGAAAACGCTAGAGCTATACGGAAGTCGAAATGAGAGTCGCATATCACAGTTCACAGCCTACACCGCATATCAGCTTAGATCCGTCAGTGTATACTCTAGTGTCATACCCATTTTCCACTCCCACCTGGAAGGAAAAACCACCTTGTAAAACCTATCAAAATCCATATGGAGAGCTATGTACTCGGTAGAGACCCTAAGATCCGGAGTTAAAATGTTTACAAAAATATTCTTTGGAACGAAAATTTAACTTAAAAAAAATAAATGAAAACTTAAAACGAGTTTAAGGGTTAATTTGTTAACAACCAAGGTCACCATGTCAAACTTATATTTTAGGTTTATAAATTATTCAGAAAACTGAATGAAAAATATTTTTGTGGAACAAAAGAAAAACAATTTTTAGCTCCTTCTTAAGGAAGGACAAACATGACCCATAATTTAAAGAGTTAGAGGGTTAAAATGTTTTATGAAAATATTGCTTGTAAGGTTCCACTATAAGTCTCTCAATACATTAATAATGAAAATTTACCTTTAAATTTAGAAATAACCCAAAATGAGTTTGAGGGTTAAGTTTAAAGCGACGTAGCTGACCATCTGAATCTTCCATTTTAGGCTTACAAAATGTTCAGTAAACCACTGTATTACACTGTAAAACACTACGAGGAATATTTGTGTAAAACATATTAGCCCTTTAGCTCCTCAATTAAAGGGACTTTTTTGGCTCTTTTTGAAGAAGGTACAAAAACGTCTTTTAAGCTGTGAAGATAGAAAATTAAAATGTTTTACAAAAATAGACTTCTTCTATTATAAATCTCTGAACACACCACACCATTAATGAAAATTTAACTTTAACGTTAGAAATAAATCAAAATTTAAAATGTGTTTAAGGGTTAATCTTTCATTTTAGGTTTACGAAAACTTCAGAAAAATTTATGTAAAACATTATGAATATTATTCTTATGAAATAGTTTAACCCTGTAACGCTTCTTTAAAAGTGATTTTTTGTGTTTCTTTCAAAAGAATTACAAAAAAGACTTATAGTTATAAGAGTTAGAGGGTTAAAATGTTTTACAAAAATATTCCTGGTGAAATTTAAGTCTTGGAAGTTATTAGTAATAAAAATTTGACTTTAACTGTAGAACTGAGGCCAAACTTGAAATGTGTTTAAGGGTTAATTCGTATTAATTTAGAGTTGAATTGACAATGTTAAACAAAACTAGATTTCAGGATTTTTTTTTTTTTTTTTTTTTTTGTGTAGAGTGTAATCAAACACTAAGTTACAAAAGAAGAGATCCAACAAACTTTTAAGTATTTTTGTAGTTTTTTTATTTTTTTATTTGATTTTAATTTTTCCTATTTAGCCTGTTTGGTTTCTTATGCCACAGAGACGGTTATGCAAATTTGTCATGGTAGAAGACGTTGCTCTATAACTGCAGATGCTGGCACTTTTGGTAGACCCTGCAAAAACGATATACTCATGCATTTAAAGGTCGTTTATACATGCAGTAAGTACTCACACTAAATATTAACAAGTTTTTAAATCGTCCTTTTCAAATAAAGTATGTAGGTATGCTTGAATGAGCAAATTGTAATGAAATGTAAAGAACACGTAAAATAAAATGAAGCATATGAAATTCATGTTAACAAATATTGTAAAAACATTTAACTATTTTGTCTGTTATGCTTTAAATGTTTTAGTACCCCGGAAAGTGTTAAAGGATCGCTATGAAACTGTAGCCGAACCGGATGAACCACAAAAAATTGAAGTAGACTTAAATCATGATGAACTATACGATGAGGACCAATTTTACAAGGAAGGCGAGGCAATACCACCTGCTCCTAAGCTTCAAGGAGCTATACCACATTCCGAATTTCCCTATGATTTCAATATGCATTCTGCAAGTGATCATGCCACCACTCAAATGCCCACCATACTCTCACGCAATGACAATTCTTTGGAAGGTTTGTAAATCATTATTTTAAAAATGTTCCGCTGCTAAAAATTTCATTTAAATTTATAAAGCCTAATTGTCGCAATGATACCGAGCAATTTCTAAAGAAATTTTTAAGTTATTTCCCACAAAAGACTAAAATTCCTACAAGTGAGGGTTCGCTCTTAGACTTTACAAAATTGTTGTTACAAACGAGTATGTTTTATGTAAAAAATTAACATTTGATTGAGTGATTTGTTTAAGTGATTCACATTCGAGTTAGTTAGGCTTACTGAAAACAAAGCAATTTTAAGACATTGAGGTAAAAACTAACAATTGACTGAATTTCTAAAAATAACACTCAGCTCTGTCAACTTCTGAAATTGAAATTTTTATTAAAAAAAAAACAAAAAACAAAAAACATTACAACTTACACTCGAATTTAGTGTTATCGATGAGGAAAAAAGCACTAACTTGAAAAAAAAAACCAGTAACTTCAAAACTGTGTGAGCGGCGAGTAAAAAAGCACTAACTTAAGAAAGTTGTTAACGAAGAGGAAAAAAAGCACCTAAAAGAATTTAAAAAATTTTACAGTAAGAAAGAAAAAAACAAATAAAATTTATGAGCGGCGAGTAAAAAAACACTAACTTATTATAAAAAAATTGTTAACGAAGAGGAAAAAAAAGCACTTAAAAGGATTTTAAAAATTTGTCAGTGACTGGGAAAGAAAGCACCAACTTGAAAAATTTTATCACCTATGATGAGGAAAAAAACACTAACTTGAAAAATTTGTCACTAATTAGGAGGAAAAAAAGCACTAACTTGAAAAATTTTACAGCAATAAGGAAAAAAAAACAATAACTTGAAAAATGTATGAGTGGCGAGTAAAAAAAGCACTTAAAAGAATTTAAAAAAATTTGTCAGTGACTAGGAAAAAAGCACATTTTTATGCTACCAATGATGAGGAAAAAAAGCACTAATTTTAAAAATTTTACAGTAATAAAAAAAAACCAAAAACTTGAAAAATTTGTCCCTGATTATGAGGAAAAAAAGCTCCAACTCGGAAAATGGGCCAACGGGAATGAAAAAACAGCAATAACTAAAAAATGTGTCATTTATGAGGAAAACTAAATTCTAAAATTTGTCAGCAATAAGAAAAAAAGTCAAAAAACACTAACTTGTCGAAAATGTTAGCTTAAAAATTTTTAAAACACTAAAAAAAGAAAATGTTAAACGCACTAAGTGGACAACACTGGTAATACTACAACTGCTTAATTAATCAGTAAATTTTATTTTAATGCTTTTATTACGGTTTTGGGTGCTTTTTAAAGTATTTGAAAGTTTTTGACTTAGTATGTTTGTTTCTTTAGCGTTGACAAATTTTTCAAGATATTATAATGTTTCAGCGTATGCAAAATTTATGAAGTTAGTGCTTTTTTGTAGTGACATTTTTAGTGCTTTTTTAAATTCTAAAGTTGACAACATAGGCTGGTATTATGACAAATTTTTTAATATCGATTTTTTGTTGTTGTTTATTGTGTTGTTTAAAGTAATTGTTTACAGTGTTGTCACATTTCAGTTTCTTATCAGATTGGAATGATTTTTTTTTAATAATAAAAAATTAAGTGACTTTTTTTTGTCAATAATTTGCTATTAGAGTTTTTAAAAATGAAATTCTTTTAGTTTTTAATTGTTGAAAATTGTAATAAGTCCCAGCACTCAAAATTAAAAAAAAAATCATATTCAGAATATATTTAGATAATCAAGCAAGAGTATTGAAAAGTTAGCGCAAAAGAATTCAAATTTAAATCAACTTGATATCAAAAAATTAAATTACTTAAAAATATAATGCAAAACGCTTAAACCCCGCATACCCGCATACGCATGCATATTGTCACATGTGCTATTCCTTTTTCAATTAACAAAAACCCTGCAAATAAACTGATATCAAACTCAATTCCTTATTGTCTTGTACATCTGCCTCTTCACAGATGATCATAATGAGGATGAATACGACTATAATTTTCTTAATAAGATAAACGTTAATCATATTGGTATCAGCAACGAACGGGAAGACGTGGAAGATGTTGATGGTAATGTGGAATTAACAAAATTAAATTAAATAAATTTTTAGTTGATGACTAATTGAATTAGATTCTTCACTAAATGCCACAATTTCCACATTAAGAAACAATTCAAGTTTTAATAATTCGCAAACTACTGAAGATGGTGGTGAGAGCAACAGTGCTGGTGATGTTGAGGGCGAGGGTGAGGGAGGTGAAGTGTCAATGTTTCCCTATTACATTTATTTGAAAAGATGTCAAACGGAGGATGACTGGGGTACAATTGGCTTGAACTGCACTAATGATGACATCATTATAGAGCGTTTTGTCGTCTCAGGGTTTCTTGTCAATTGGATGAAAGCTTTTATATACATTAAAAGTGAGTTAGTTGGTTTTTCTTATCTAACTTATCACTCGGGCACTGAATTGTCTAACAAAATCATCATTCCAGAAAAAATAAATCATTTGCTTCCTACTTAAGTTACTAAATAAATTAAAAAAAAATTGTTTTTCTTCATAAAAATAAAAAAAATGAAAAAGTAAAAATAAATTTTACAATTCATAGCAAAAATTAATAAGGCATGTGCTGAATTTTGGCCAATTTTCGCTTAGCTTGCGTGCCTGCATATGGATTATGTGTGAGTGTCACAAAGAAACACTTGAGGCCTACTTCTGCAAAACCGAAAAAAACCTATCGTTCGCTTTTACAGAAATAAGCAATTAAATTAAGCTGTTATATTTGAAAATGGCTTAAGTTCACTTAAAAAAAGAGCCAGTGGTAATTTTAGTACGATATGACACCATCTTACTAAAATTATCGCCAACAAATTTTTTATTTTTTTTTGTTAAAGTAGACTTATACCACTTTCAAAACGAACAGCTAAAATATAACAACAACACTTATAACCAACTGACAAAAAGTATCTTTTATTAATTTGTAATATAACAGACTTGTAGAAAAATTTTGCACAGTGGGTCGATGTGGTTTAAAATGCACAAGCATGTGGAATTAACTTAAGCTAATTTTTGTGACGAAATAATATCTTCTGCTGAATGTTATTTTAAAATTTTGTGTACAGCTTCTGCAGATTTTTTTAAGCAACACAAATCCGAGCAGCCAATTGAGTTGTTTGTTGAGAGCAGCTAAAGAGGCAGCCAACGAATTTGCGGCCCTCCAGATTTATAGATTAGTAAACTACGCAGCGAATTTATGGGGACAACCTGTTTGTTTTCTGGGATCTATATATTTTAGTGGTAATAAGGGAAAATCGCTTATGTCTTACAAGTAATTTTAGAGGACTTAGTAGCCCTAAAACTTTTGCTGAGCCAGAATAATAAAGTTTATTCACTCTTATCATCAGCGTTGCTATTTTGGCCTTTTTTTAAACCTAGATTTAGCTCTTTTTCTCGAATTTAGCCTCTAGCTTTTTCCCTAGCCCTTTTTCGTTTTCAAAATAGCTTTAAAGAGTTTTTTTTTCTTTTTAGCAATTTTTTTTGCGGATATTGCGAAAAAAAATTTTTATCAATTTTTCAAAAAAAAAAAAAACAAAGGGGGTAGTTCATGGTAATTTTGAGCGAAAAAATTTTTTTTTGCTCTATCCCCAAAAAAAAATTTCGAATTAAAGCCACTACGTTTATCTATTCAACGCAATAGAAATCAAGGCGATATCTTTAAGACTAAGTAAGTTATGACCAAAAAGTTAACCAGTTCTACTACTGCCTCTTTCCGGCCACTTTTTAGTAGAACTGGTTACCTTTTTGGTCATAACTTGCTAAGTTTTCGATATATCGATTTAATTCGAAATTTATTTTTTGCGGATAGAGCGAAAAAAAATTTTTATCATTTCGTAAAAAAAAAATTTTTATTTTCTTTAGTTTTTGTGATTGTATGTTTTCTTCTTGATTTTTTATAAAAATTATAATTTTTAACTTTTTTTCTAGCTTTTTTGTGTGAGTGATTTAGCTTTTTCTAGCCTTTTTTAGGCAAACTTAGCTTTTTTTCTAGCTCCTGGCAACGCTGAATAATTTTTTTTATATATATCGATTTAATTCAATCGATAACATGAACAAATATTTATTTCAAAAAATTCCCACTAAATTTCCCATAAAATTTTTCTACTTTTTTTTTAAATTTTTTCACTTAATTTTTGCAGGGGAATTGTTTTTCTTTGGGGGCTACAATAGTCATGGGTACATCCCACAGCAGCTGATATTCCAACAAATTTACGATCAGCCGAATCATAAATATTCCCCAGTTATTTTTTCCCAAAAAAATTATGGTTTTTGTAGAAGAAATTCCCTAAATTACACAAATTTTAATGTTAAAAAAAGGGAAAAGCTCCCGTCAAATTTTTATTCATAATTGGGTTGAATAAGTCTTGGGCTTTAAGTCCACATTCTTCTTTGGACGGATAATTTATGCACTGATGTTAAAGACTTTACTCAAAAGCAATAATATTTATGAAAGCATTTCGCTGAATGTTGATTGAGCCATTTTAAATTCATAATCTCTTGCTACTTCTTTTTAGCATCCTCCCTCTAAAAAAAAACTCTAGCTTAACTAACCAAATGTAAATAGGAAAAGGCTCTATAATGTTTTTTAAATCTAATGATTCTAAACAACTTAATTTTTTAAATTATTCGCTTAGAAAGCATGAGGCAACTCCAAGGGGTTAGTTGTTAGTTAGTCCTGCTCTGCAAAAACAATATATTCCTACAATTCTAAGCATTAAGCCTAATTACGAGTATCGCTGTCGTAGTTGAATTTACGACCACAACACTCATAATTAGGCCTCGTGTTTTACTGGACTTCTTTATTTTGAATTTAAAAATTTAAACACACTCAGCTTGCTCTTCTTATTTATAACAATTAATGTGAGCTCTGACAGCTTTTAAAAATTTCATGAGAAATTTACGATAGTACATAAAATTAATTTAAAGGATTTAAAATGAAAATTTAAAATTTTTTCTTTTTTTTATTATTTTTTATTAAAAAAATTTTAAATAATTTTTTTTTTTAATTTTTTTCATTAAAAAAAATTTTAAATAACTTTTTTTTGTTTTAGTTATTAATTTTTTTGTTTAATAATAAAAAAAATTATATAATTTTTTTTTTTGCTTTAAAAAAAATTTTTTTATAATAAAAAATTTTATTTAAATTTTTTTTGATAAAAAAAAGAAAAATTTAAGCGGTTGTAAAACTTTTAATTAATTCATCAATTGCCAACGTTTTCCTTTTGGTTTTAGCTTAAACAACAAAAGACTGTTGTTGCTAAAGGTTTTTTTTAATATAAAAGCGCACTAAAATGTTTGAGATTAATGAATAGACTATTTTGCTTCAATGTGGCAGCACTGGCCTTTTTTTGTGATTTGCAAAATCACTTTTCGTTATTTTTTTTCCCACCTTACTAACTTTTTTTTTATTTCTTTTATTTTTTTTGCAGAAAACCAAGAACAGTTTTATCTTTATTTGATAATATCTGTGGCTGCCGGCATGCTTCTGTGCCTGACCTTAGTAATTGGTCGCCTAACTCTGCTGCGCAAGCGTTCTTGCCGTAAAACTAGTATATCGAGCTGTAGCAATAATGAGAAAAACAACAGCGATAAAATGGGCATGGCAGATGATAATAAATTTCAGCATAAGCCGACGGTGGCCCATGAAACCGAGCTAAGTGGCTCTTTTGCTGATGGTATATCCGATATTGATGCTGACATTGAGGTGACCAGTCCGATGTCAGCACAAAGTCTTTCTACAAGAAATGAGGTAATAATTTTAATACGAATTTCAAATTATTTCAAAGCGCTGATTTTAAAGGTCAAAATAATTTGGTCGGTAAAGGCTTGTTAAGCAAATTTTCTAGGGAATTTGTTTAAAAATTTTCAAATTGTCTTCCGTGTCTGAGACACATCCTAATAAATGTTTATCACCTAAATAAAGTGAGTGATACCTGAAAACGGCCTTTTTTTTAAAACAAATTATCGAAATTCCACAATTAAATTTTACTTAAGGCGTAGTTAGGATCTGGGCTGCACAATAGATCATAATATTATAATAAGGCGTACTTACATCATTTTTAAATTGACTACAGTTTCAAATTGTGCTAAAAAAAATTTTATTTTATAAAAATTTTTAATTCTCACAAAATTATTTAAAATAGCAGGAGCTCAAAATCCCAGACGTTTTTGCTAGAAGCTTACAGCCTCATAATATTCAAACAAAATGAGCCATATTTTATTTAAATCGCTGTACAACTTTTGATTTTATAACGTTTTTCTGGACATTTAGCTGAAATTCCACAGCTGCAATAGAAAACATTTTGAAAGAGTTGCCACATTTTTTTGTTTTCATTATGACTGCGGCAACCGTCACACTCTCAGAACAAATAAATTTTATTAATTTTAAAATAAAATAAAAAATTTTCAACTAAAGTTTACTTCGTGAAGCGAGAGCTTTAAAAAAATAAATTTTCCTAAAATATTTTTTTTGAATTTTATTTCTCTCTGATTAATTTTTAAACGAATTTTATGATTTGCATTTTTTAGACCTACATGGCCCATAATCCAATAACAAATTCAACATGCGGCCCATTGGGTGAACATTCACGTACAAGTTATAGCACAGCGACAGCATTGCTTGTGCCTTCCACTTCCCAACACAATAGTTTAATAATGCCTTCAGGATTCAACAACAACAACAACAAGAGCAATAACAACAGTGGTAATCCAGGCTGTTCATTGATGGTTGGCAGTAGGCAAACAACACCGCCACCACCAGGCTCACTTTACACCAGCATGGGAGTGTGTTCACCATCTGTTAGTGGAGCCATGACAATGGGTAAGTAAATGGAAGCAAAAGGTAATTGACCCTGGTTGCCCCGAACTTTACTTTTCAAGTTTTTTTTGAAACAAAATTAGCAATTAAATCGACTCTTTTAAAAAAGTTTCTGAGTTGGTTGGTTGGTTTAAAATCATTTCATTTGAAGCACCTACAACCCACTTGGGGGTGTAATATATTTAAAAAATCCCCCTAAAACGGTCTCTCTAATATCTCAGATAGGCTGTCCATAAAATGTACCCTGAGAAATTTGTGTCTGAAAGCCAGAATTTGACAAATTGCTAGGGGCCCAAAAACTGCGACAGCTTACTTTGAAAGGCTGGAAATATCCTTTCCGTTCCGGCTCAACAGCTGAAGGCAGGTTTTACTATCATAGCGAGGCCATATTTAACTTTTAACATCTCGAGACATTGCCTGCCGGTGGTATCTGCTTTAATTTGGTTGTATTCAAGATACTACTAAGCGTTAAAGTGACGTTCATTGACGTGTTTTTTAATCTGTTACCATGAAATATTGAAATAAAGTAAACTATGGGGTATCCCATAGTTTCCTTTCTTCGCTTGTGTCTTGCTGAAACCACATGTTGTTCAGATCCCTGCCCTTTAGTTGAGGCTACCAGAACTCCATTATCAAGTTCCTTTAACAAATGGCATTCACAGTCAAATTCGTCCTCATCTTCAATATATTATAGTAAGAACTGACCGAAATCCGCACTAGACAGCTGCGTTTACTTCTCATGGCTTTTAGGAGGATTTTTGAGCTTTAAATTCGACAATTTTGTGTATTCAAGAAGCCATTTGCATGAAAATGTGCTTCATCAGAGAAGAAGACTTTTTTTTAAAAAAACTGCTCTACTTATTGAACAAATCGCAACATGTCTTCTTTATAATTCCATAAAAAAAAATCTCAATCTTCTCAAGAAACTATGATTTTTTTTTATTTAGAAATGAAAAAGTGCACTCTTAGTGGGATACCTTTTACTAAACAAAAAACCTTATTTGTATGTCTTTTTAAGGAGGACCTCATGTGCTGGCACCCCCATTTTTAAGTACAACCACAAATCAAACAATGGGTCCATCATATTTAAGCGGAACGATTATGGTACCCGGCCATCATCATTCACATTCTGGCACTTTGCGCAGACAAATAGTACCCACAAGTGTGGGCATAATGACTACACATCCCTCCTCTTTAATGGGCAGTAATAATGTGGGAGTGCCCACATCGTCTAATGTCTATTACGAGAGCATTATGCCACGACATCTTAATCGTGGCTTGTCAGCCGATAACACAACGCAATACTTCTATGGATGACATTCGCTAAATCGCAAAGCCTCTTTACCAATTGCAATTGCTGGCAGGGCACAAGTTAATTTAAACATGATGCCCTTAACAGCCACCATGGGTTCATTGACAGCAGCACCGTCCCCAGCTGCATGTATCAGTCGTACTGGTACACCAATTGCCAATACATCACTTAAAGGTACAATCATACCAGAGCTACCATCTATAACTGTTACTTCCTCACCGAATATGAATGCGTCACAAGGAATGCTCAACCGCGACGAAGACCAACAAAGTACTCAAAATCAAAATTCTCTCCAACAACCGTCTACGCCACCACAAAATCACAGCGTATCTAATACCGGAAGTTTTCAAGAGAAGCCAAATTTAAACTACGATAGAAATAATTGTTTTTAAATTTAAATTTTATTTTCGTTTTTATTTTGTTTTGTTTTTCGTTTTGTATATAAAACTTGAATATTTAAATAAGAGTAAAAAAAAACCACAAAAGGAACTTTATTAGTCTACAAATGTATGTTTGTATTAAGCAAATATGTACTTACATTGAGTAAAATATTTATATTTACGCATGGAATTGTAAATTAACTACGTATATTTATAATGTTAGCCTCTAGTGTAAGACTTTTTTCAGAGAAAGTTAGTGAATTTATAATAAAATTAACGGTTTAAAAAATCAAAACAAACAAACACACACACAATTATAAACATACAATTGATTTTTTTTTATTATTATTATTAATAATAAATACAATGTATTCAATAAAGTATTAAACAAAATTTTAAATCAGCTCTGTCTTAACGTTTTTTTAATACTGAAACCACGGAATGGAGTGTCTCATATCATAACGACAGCACTGTTGGTTTTAAAGTTAAAGGGGCTAGAATCTTAAGAAGATTCTCTCACTTGACATGTAAAACTTATAGTCTGCATACTCTTGTAGAGCCGTCTGTCTGTATGCGGTTCATATTCCTTGACTTTTCGTTCGCTTGGAATATCTCACATACCACAACGATATCGCTGTTTGTTTTAGGATTGAGGACACAGTAAGCTGGTAGATTTAAGGCTGCATTTTGGAGGAAATTCTAAAGTCTAGCTCAAACTCTGCATGGCTTATTGTATCAGGATCATTTTCTTTTACTTTCTGTAATTTTTTTTTACTTTTTAGAGTCTTTCACACCACAATGAAACCGCTGTTTACTTTAAAAATAAGGAGACAGCAGGCTTGTAACCGTAAGACTAAATTTTGAAGCCAGTAGTTTCACGGGATACATGAAAATTCTAAAGTTTATCTGTAACTCTGCACGTCTTGCTATATTAAAATCATCTTCTCTTACTTTTCGTAGCCTGGTAGTGTCCCACACCGCTGTTTCTTTTAATTTTAATGGGACAGCAGATACATTACAGCCTGAAGAAAATTTTTTTTACCTCACTTTGGAGAAGGCGCTCTCCTTGGGTATACGAGTATGACAATTAAGGAATCAAATTCGTCCAAGTCGAAATTCTAATTTGAAAATTTAGATAGAACTCACTTGATATCAAAATGCGGCAATTTTGTGTCTAGGGTCTATCTACAGTGCAAATTTGATTATTGTACAGACTAAACTGAGGCCTTTTGCTTTCATTTCCATCATACAATTATGTCGCATATGCAAATGACCCAAAGAAATAACAAACGAAAAACGCAGCGAATATCGGTAAAAATGTTACAGGTTAACCTCAAAAACATTTTTGTTGTTAATTTTTCTTTAGATAAACAATCATGCTTTGAATTTAACACTAAATCCCGCTACGATGATGCCACATAGTTAAAAAAAAAAGTATTGAAAGCAGAATATTTTTCTTTGAGCCATTTTTTGCTCTTCTTTCTTTTAGTCTTTTCACTTTTTAGGGTTTTCTTAACACTCTCTGACATTCTGCAAACGCTGTTCATATTTTCAGTAACTCTTCTACAGCTGGCACAAAGGGACCACATCCAAAGGCCCTTAGTAGCATTTTTTCATCTATTTAATCTAAGGCTATCGCTATCCTTTTACATTCACAACAAAAGACCCAAGTGAGTTGCCTGGGCTTATCTCCCTAACCCTAAGCTGCTTTCAGTTATAAAGAAAAGTAGCTTAAGAGAGAATATTTTTTTTATGTTTTTATTTTATGACTAAAATGATCAACTACAAAATTAGAAAATAATTATCAAAATTTCTATGAATTTTCCCACAACTGTTGTTTGTTTTGATAAGGCAACACTTTGTGGGCAAAAGATACGATGGCCCAAGCAGGTTGTTGCACATCCAAGTCACAAAATAAGTGGCATTGATTATCACGGCTGCCTGTTAGAGGCCGGGCCACAAATGCAAATATTGACTTGTTAATGTCACGTTCTAAACACTTTTCGTATTCCAAAACGGTAAAGAAACGATTATCAGGATCTGTGGCGATGTAAGAAATATTTCTGGAAATGTAGTGGCGCCTAAAGAACAGTTGCCTTTTATTATCGGTTAAGGTAATGCCGTTTTGTGATACCTTAAAATGAACTTTGACAGGAGTTGGTAAATTCGGTTGAGCATACATTTCATGAACAGCTTTACGTATGGCCTCATCACCAGTTAATGATTCTACATTCATGCTGAACAAATACAAAACATTGCAGGCCGCCCCTTGATCAAACAGTTTCTTTTGGTTTTGCATAAGCTCGTCTTCGGCCGGTGAAAGCATTAAGTCACGAGTTGGTAGTATAAGTTTGGTGGGCAGAGACAGCTGATTGATGCAGTGTTCGTATACCAAGGCTGAGAGTGAGGTAAAGGTGGGTTCATTAGTGTTGCCTTTCAAACGTACACCACAGGTGGTGGGTTCCAATAGAAAATGACGCACAAGTGCATCACTATTTTCAGTTTGTGTAACACCTTGGGGCGGCTTAGCCACTTTCAGTACTAAACCGTAAGCATTTTTATAGGTTGTGGATTTACGTATAAGAAATGTGCCGGGCGGTGCTTGACGCAGTAAAACTGTAGCTTCTTCTCGTGTCATAAAGGGTTTATACCAAAATTCTGAAGAATCTCTAGCAAATTTTACTAAATTTGCTGCCACCTCGTAAGCCTTTTCTATATTTTTATTTGAAAGCAAATTAATGTTGTCAGTTGTAGCTGCAACCATCATGCACTCATCTTCAGTTAAATTGTTGTTGGGTACAGGAAAAGCCGGTGTTTCAGAGCGTTTAAATTCCTCTCCAGACACCGGCTCGATTGGACAAAGTTGCTTGTCACTGTGATCCAGTTCATCTGGCAAATCAATTGACTCTACATGTTTAACAATTTCCCGGCATAGATTCTCCTTGCCAGCTGCTGAGGCTTCAATTGGCTTCATCTTTAACGAGCGTTTATTTAATTTCTCTTGCAGATCATCTAAATCCTTTTTTATGGTAGCATTTTGTGCTGCTTTAAGAAAATAATTTTCCCTACTTTTAGACTCTGCCTGGCGTTCCCTTAACATTTCTTCGAATTCTTTGCGTGTAGGTGGTTTTCTTAAAACTGATCTTGAGGGTGATATGCTGGGTCGACCAAATCTTCTGGTCATACAGTGTTTAGCAGGTAATAAATCAACTTTTTTAATTGGTTTCGGATATTCTGTTAAATCTGCACAATTGGTTAGACTGGGAGTTGAATCTGCTGAGGCTGTACATACAAGATTGTATGCCAAGGACTCTTGCATTTTTACACTTTTTAAATCACTTCTCTTGAAACCATTTGGTAAGTTACCATAACTGAAAGGCTGGGCGTTTGCCCTGGCATGATAAGGAATTTCATTTTCACTATCCTCCGTTTCAGATGACATTTCGTATTGTAAATTTTTCTTATCACTTGCGCTCAAAACAATTTCAGTCATTTTTCCGTTTTAAAAATAGTACGCTGCTGCGCCTAGATCATCAACGCCTCTCAAGATGTACTAAATTAATTGGAGCACACGTTCATGTTTGCCATCTGCTTTTTTTTAATTTTCTTTAAATTTTTTTTTTATCAATTTTGCCACTGCCATTATTAGCTGAGCGTAAAATAAAATAAAAATCAAGTAAATCAAGTGACGTGCTGAATTTTATTCACCAGAGTAGGCAAATTGCATACACACCCTTGTGTGTATGAGTGTATTTACAATCACGTTAATATTTTTAAATTCCAATACGCAACCTCACATTGAATTAGTAAAAAAAAAAAATTAAAAAAACAAAAGAAAAACAAGTCAACATTAAACGATTTTTTAATTAAAAAATTATTTTTGGATTCAATTTATTTGAACAAAAAAATCAATTTTGTTTAGTTTTCAAATTAAAATGAATATCGAACACACACATACATATTCACACCTGCATGTTAGCCGCTTTACATCAAGGCGAATTCGTCTTGCTTTACATATTTAAAAAAAAAAACTTGCTGGTTTTGAAAGTTTTGTTTTGTTTTTTGGTTTAAAATACACAATTACGTCATTATTTATAAAAAAAATTATACATTTTTGTTTACGAAGGGCTTTTTAAAGCAATTTCTCTTAGAAAATGTTCTTAATAAATCAAGCCCTTAATTGTGTGCGTTAAAAAAATCTAATTGTGTGTGAAATCTATTTTGAATAGACAGCATGATTACGCAATAAGTGTTTACGTATAATCTAACAAAACACAAAAGAAAGCATTTAAATAAAGTCTAAAAAACTAATTTATCTCACAAAAGTGGTGGTACAGTAGACTCTTGATAGCACAAGTATGCAAGGTTTTGGCCCGGAGCAAGCGAAAACTGAAAAAAAAGATAACAGCTTAATCATAAATTTCTAAGCGAAATGCTAAAACTAGTCTTAAAAAGGCTAAAATGGCAACGTTGTCTCTAACTATAGATAATTTTAATGTTTGTTCATTAAAATGGCTTGTTTATTAACCTTGAGGTCGTACTATATAAATTTATGATTATATCGATATTTCCGATCCTCTAAATACTTTTTTTGTGGTTTTTGGTGTACACAATATGAGCTGTTATATTTGAAAGTGGTATAAGTCAACTTGTTAAAAAAATGAGGTAGTTTTAGTCAGATGGTGTCTACATCTTATTTCTATTTTTATTTATTTCCTTTTTATTTAATGGACTTATACCACTTTTAAAAATAACCGCTCATATTTTCACTTCTAACTAAAATTTAAGACGACTTTTAGAGGGAATTTTTTCTCTATTTATTAAATTAAAAATCTCAAGTAAGCTTTTACAGCTATTTATTTGTTTTAATTAAAAGTTTCTTCTTTTTTTTTAAATTTCTAAGCTTTTATGCCATAATCTCCTTTTTTTCTTTTCTGGTAATTTTTATATAATTTTTGTTTTTAATATTTTTTTTACATTTTTTAAAATGAACTCTCAATTAATTAAACTTTTTCTTTGGTCCTCTCGATTTTAAATTAACGAGCATCCACTGTATTTCCCTACATGGCTGCACAAAAAAATGATTAAATAAAAAAACTACACTGATCAATGCGCAGGTTCTCTCAGTGTTTACAATAAAATCAGCTGTTAAAGTTCTACGTCACAGCATAGTTTTTTTTAAAGCAAAAATTTATTTATTTTCGTTAATAAAAAAAAAATTTTTTTTTAATTAAAAATTAAATTTTAATTTAAAAATTAACATAGACATTATGACTATTTTATTAATATTATTCAAAAAATATTATAATTATATCCTGAAGAAGCTACACAAATTAGATCGAAATATCGATATAAAAATTAATTTTTGAAAAATAAGACCTCAAGCTTAATAAAATAGTCATATTAATTAAAAGAAAAAGGTCAAATAAAACTAACTAATAAATAATTAATGTAGACTTTAAAATAGCTTTTAATTAAAACAAAAATTTATTTATTTTCCTTTATAAAAAAATAGTTATTTTTTTCAAACTGAGAATTGAATTTTAATTATTTTGCCCAAAAAAATTAACGTAAACTTTCAAGTAAAATTTATAAACTAATAAACGTTGACGTTATTTTCCTTTTTATATCAATATTTCGCTTCAACTTTGCGCAGTTTCTTTCAGTACTCGGCAGTTGGGCGAATTGGATAACCATCACGTCGCCTAACTGCAAAAATCGTTACGGCACTCGGTAGTGTTGGAAATTTCACTAAAATTTTAAAGGAAATTTCGATCGATATCGCATGCCGTGATTTCTTTGGTCTGTAGGGCGATTCAGTAACTTTTATTACGAATATACGTATCGAAAAAATAAGTATAACGATATTTTATCAAAGTCGGCTTAATATTCGGTACTATAGAAATCGTTATTTGCGATGATTATTCGTCTCAAGCTTTGAATAATTTTGTCGGAAAGTTACTTGTCTGCAGAAAACACCCAAGGTGTAGGCAGGGTTCGAACCTGTGATCCCCAGATCGATAGATTAGTACTCTACCTACTAGTCTACGGGGGCACCCAACACCAAATGTTGTTTACTTCTTGTGTCCTCAAAATACATAGAGTGTGTGTGATTGAATTCCTCCTTTTTATTTGACCCATACGAAAGGTTGTTTTTTTCATTCAGTGTTTGTTGTACTAAATGCTTTGCCCTGTTAAGTCTGCCATGACTTCTACAGTAGTCATTTAGATGGTAAACCCATTCTCCTGGCATACATATGAGGTGCTTAAATTTTGACTTCCTACTGAAGTATGCGGATTCGGATCAAAGAGCATTAATGAGTATTTTAGATCTTTTATTTTTTGTAAAAAAATATGTGGGCTGTTATATTTGAAAGTGGTATAAGTCTACTTGGTAAAAAAAATGAGTTACCGGTAGTTTTAGTCAGATGGTGTCTACATTTTATTTCTTTAATATTTTTTTGTTTTTTTTTTCTTTTTTTTTTTTGTTTTAGGGACTTATACCCCTTTGAAAAATAATCGCTCATATTTTCACTTGTAAATAAAATTTAAGACTATTTTCTTAAAAGGAATTTTTTCTCTATTTATTAAATTAAAATTTAATTTATTTAGTTGGTACTCAACCCCTTACGTCCCTTAGTAAGCTTTTACAGCTTTTTATTTGTTGCTTCTATTTTCTTAAAATTTCCTTTTATTTCTTTTAAACTATTTTCTGGTAATTTTTATTTATTTTCACCACTTAAACATAAATTTTTGGTCCCCACAATTTTTAAACAAAAATACGAGTAGAAATTAAAGAATATTTTACAAATCTAGTGTAACAAATAGAAGAACAAAAACAAAAATCCCATTTAAAAGTTGTATGACAAGAAATGTTTTCAAGTTTGCCTTTGGAAACTCATTAGTTTTTTTGACTCGTCAAGCCGCCAAGTATTTGTTTAACAAAATTTTGTAACTCCAACGGATCTTTATTATTAAAATCATCGATTACCAATTGCATTTGATCTTTGAGGCCATCTGATATTGATGTAGTGATGCGATCCTTAAACAGATTTGTTATGGGACTTAAAATGACGCCTGTCAAATGTCTTATGAAACGCGTTTGATCCAATTGTACTTCAATATTTCTGAAATTAAATTTTTAAAAAAATACAAAAATTAACCAGGGGAAATTAAATATGCTATTCTACAATACAAAAGGATGCTGGGTCCAGGCAGAGACCTGTACCGTTGAGGAATTGCCTTTAGAAAAATTCCTCAACAAAAATGCAACAGGGTAGCTTAACAAGGCGTCAATTAAGGTAACCTCTGGCTTGAAAAACTTTCTGAGGCCTGCAATTTTTATTACTAAAATGATTTCGATGAAATAATGCCAGACTTGTGCAGCCCTTTAGTAGGTATTTATTTTTACTAATTATAAATTAAATCAATAAAAATTAAAAGCTAATCCCACAATGTCGAAGTTTATCGTGGCATTACATTTAAAAAAAAAATTATAGTCAGAAACAAATAGGCTTTTATTAAGAGCTGACTTTTGTTCATAAGAATTATATAAATTTAAAATCGTTTTTAAAAAGATACCGACTTTATTGCGGTAGCTTTAATCAGTAAAGTTTTTCATAAAATTTTGTTTTTTTTCAGTTTTCATTTCTTATTTTTTTTTTTTTTTCTTTAGAAAATTTTATAGAATCTGAGGAAATTTTTTATCAAATAATAAAAAACATATGGAATACTTATTGTAAATTGAAAAAATGAAGTTTAATAGCCCGTCCCATGATGTCGAACGTTATCGTTCGCTTACATTTCCAACGAAAACACCTATTTTATCTGTGTAGCTTTTAATAGAATTTAATAATTTGTTTTTATTATAAGAAAATGGCAATGTTCGCAATCATTAATAAATTCCATTTATGGTGTAGTGGGGGCTACATAAAAAATTGAGGAGAATGGAATTTGCCTTAAGCTATAATAAAGCAACTTCGCTTATGAAAACTCAATTTGTCATCAGTCAAAAATTCAGTGATAATCAAATTTTTTATTTGCAAAAATTAAAACCCAAAATTTTATTCTCTCAATAATATTTTAGTCTGTGTTACCGCCTTTTTATATATACAACTGAATTTTTTGACTGACAACAAATGCATTTCTCATCCATAATTATTATACGTACCTGAATTGAATTACACGAAAGTCGTATAGTTTCATTTTAAATGAAACAATTTCAATGGCCAATTCAGCATAAATAACAACATCTTCCAGAGTTCCAATTACTTTGCCGTACCCCTCTAAGGCCATAAGTTTTAACAAAAAATTGTACTCAATCTGAATTTAAAAAAAAAGAAAATCGATTACTCGTTTAATAAAACATGGTCATAACTCTAGAAATTTAATTTTTCAATTAATAATTCATATATTTTCTTTACATAAATAAAACAAAAAAATTATCTTAATATTTTTTTTAGCCAGAAAACAATATAAAAAATTTCTTAAAATTTCATATTTAAAAAAAATGTTTTTGAGACATCACAGTTGCGCACACACTTGTTGTGCAATTAATCGTTAAGCATCTCAATTTATTCGTTACTAAATTACTTATTTCACAAGCCTAAAGAATTTTAAATGCCGGTGACTAACCTGTGAAGTTTTTAAATTCAAATAAAAACGTATCAAAAAGGATTTGTCTTGATAGGTCATGTAAGCTGGTCCATGTCTCTGTATACCAGCCACATTGTACACAATACCATTTGTAAGGTAAAGCCCAGCATCATAAGTTAGAAAAAGAGGATTCTGTTTGACCAAAGAAAAAAGAAATTAATTAATGTTTAAGATTTCGTTTTTTTTTTTTTTTTTTTTTTTTTTTTTTTGATTAAATAATTTGAATGGGCTGCTTACCACAGATAGATTTTGCTTGATGTCCGGTAATTGCAAATGCTCTATTTGCAGTTTTTGTAAATGGTCTAGCACTAAAGGTATGACAGTATCAACTTCCTCATTTATTATTGACCAGCCCACCTCGGCCTCATCTTTGCTATCTCTACGCGTTCTAAGATTTATACTGGTATCACCTTTAGCATTTTCTAGTAGTCTCGATTGCTTGTTAAGCACATTGTTAAGCCAACTTTAGAAATAACAAAAATAATTAAGTAATAATTAAAAAAAAAAACGTAATAATAACAAAAATAATTAAAGAAACACTGAATTGAATTGAGTTATCAGCACAATTGTGAATAAGAATTCCCTTTTTTGATTTAGTAAATAATTTCCCAAATAAAAAAAAATCTCCGTTAATATTCATAACTAAAGCCCAGTATATCCTAAACAAATTTTGCTTTAAATCTTTCAAGTTGCCAACATTTTTCCAGTACAATTTTCACAAGAATTCTTTTATTTTAAAGCCGGTTTTTAACTTTTAGTGTAAAAAGTCTACAACCACCATTTATTAAATTTAGTCATGATATTCCTGTAGTGCGATTCAGTAACTTTTATTCAGAACATTCGTATCGAAAAACAAATAAATATAATGATATTTTATTAAATTCGGTATTCAGTAACTTTCCGACAAAAATTTTAAAAGGGACATTGTGGTGATTTTTATTGATTTTAATAGTGTCTGAGCAAATTGAAAAATTATTAAGGGTACTTTTTATTGATTTTAATGGTACCTACAAATTGGGAGTTTGAGGACAAGCGCTCCCGTGCAAAGTGAAAAATCATTAAGGAGATCAATGGCACTTTTTATTGATTTTAATGGTATTTTTTTTTTTTTGATTATTTAATGTTGAGGTCAAAGTGAAAAACTCATTAAAGGGAAAAATCGTACTTTTTACTTTTTAATATTAACGAACCTAGAAGTACAAGCTAAAACGATTTGAAGCAAATTGGGAAAAATGTATATGGGACAAAATAGTACTTTTTATTAATTTTTATATCGTACTTTTTGATTTTTTAATATTAACAACCCCAGAATTACGAAACTCGACTAAAGAGGTTGAGGTCAAAGTGAAAAAATCATTAAAGGGAAAATGTTACTGTTTAGTTTTTTAATATTAACGAACCTAGAAGTACAAGATTGAGCTAAAACGATTTGAAGCAAATTCAAAAAGTACAAATGGAACAAAATGGTACTTTTTATTTTTGAATTTTTAGTACTAACTAATCTAGATCTATGAGATTAAGCTCAAATACTTCTGGGCAGAGTTAAAAATCATTAGGGAAAAAAAGGGTACTTTTTAATGGTACTTTTGATTTTTTTTTTTATATTGACAAATCTAGAACTATTAGGAGTCAAACGGTGCTGATTAAACAGAAATCTTTTATATACTTTAATGGTTGTTTTTGATTTTATTTGTATTAAGAAACCTAGAACTGAAATAAAAAATTTAATTCGCTGACAAAGTAGCGGGTTAAGTGCTAGTAATTTATAAAATTAAAATAATTTTCTTTCAAGTTTTCAAAAAAGTAAATTCAAATTGTACATTGAAACAAAAATTTATCATTTATAAAATTGGTTTTCCAGCCATACTTGATTAAGTTAAGGCCTTGTATAGATATAATAAGTACAGGCAAAATGAATTTAATAATTAATTAATTCAGCTCAAATACACGGATAAATTACATTTTTATAAAAATTAAAAAAACATGTCTTTTTCAATTAATTTGTAAATTAAATTACTCTACAATTTCATTGCACTCACCTGAGTTTGTTTTTCGCCGCAATCACATTCAACAGCAAAATAAACGTTAAAACAATTAACAATTTGTTAATAAACATTTCAAATGCTATAAAATAAATATATAACAACAACACGCCTATAGTAGTTCACCAATAAGGTTGTAATTAAAACTATAAAAAAAACCAAATATTAAGTCAATAAAATGTTTACAGACAAATTCATAACAAAAAACATTTTTGTTTAAAAAACGCTAAATAAATAATTTTTATATAAAACTTTTTCTTAATGGCCACTTATTAAACAGAAATTTTATTTTTATTAATTAGGTGGTTACAATTTTACACTAAAATTTAAAAGTTTTAAAAAAGAAATTAGAAAAACAAAAAAAAAAATTTTTTAATTCTTTCTAAATTCAGGTTTAAAAATTTTGGGTCACATTAAAGTCAGTATCTTTTTAAAAACGACTTTAAATTCATATAATTTTTATGAACAAAAGTGAGCTCTTAATAAAAGCCTACTTTTTGTGTATATGTTTATGGCCCTTTGGTTTTGAATTATAAAATTTAGAAACTTAAATTTTTTTTTTAATTGTTAAACATAAAAGGAGAGAAAATTCTGCAGCATTTTAAGCGATTTAAATAAGGGTGTGCCAGTAAAAAAGATTTTTTTTCATTGCAAAATAAAAATAAGTATTTTTGTAAAAAAGTTGTGATTTTTTTAATGGATTGTACAGCAGATATGTTCCGGTTAAGTATGGAATTAAATATTCGGGCCGGCAATTCGTTCAATGGATAATGGAGCAATGTCAAGTCAATGTTAATTTTTCAAAAAGAAATCATCTTCATAGATGAAGCGCATGTCCATCTGAATGGCTGCGTGAATACAGAAAATTATCGAATTTGGAACATCAGAAAATCCTCCATCAAAAACAAATGCATCCACAACGATCAACTGTCTCGTGCAGATTTTGTTCAGGCTTTACTTTTTTAAAGATGACTACAAATATGCAGTCACTGTGAAGTACGTTCGTTATAGGAGCTCTTGTGGTCTTAACTGAACAATCCATGTTCGATTTATTGCAGTATGAAATGTAAAAGTGCACTATTATTGGGACACCCTTTATAACTCATTTTATTGAAAGGTTATAAACAAGTGGTTGAGTTTTGCCTTTTTTTCTATTTTAAATAATTTTTTTTTTTTAATTTAAAATTTTTTATAAAAAATTAATTTGTTTGTCACATCTGTGCTACGATATCTTGGAAATTATTGAGTCCATTTAAAATCTTGTAAGAATGAAATTTCAATAATCACATAGTACCTATTATTTTAAGTCCTTTAAAAAATATCTAATCACATATAATGTGTCACTTTATTTATTGAGGTTATAACGGTATACTTTGGGAGGCAGAATCAATTTGAAACAAATTAATTGAAATTAGCAGCTCAACCTACTTATAGCCTAAAACTGCACAAAGTGATACCCTTTTTATGGTTTCAACAGAACAAAAATGCAACATTTTTATAAGTTTATCACTTTTAACAACTGATAGATAAACAGCTGACACAAACAAGTTTTGCGCCTAAAATAAAATATAAATTAATTTTTGGATTTTAATGAAGAATATCTTGACGGAGAAAATGTTGAATCTCCTTTTTCATATAAATACAATTTAAATAATTTTTTTTAGGGCAGTATCTCACCCTCACTTATAAATTGAATGCAAAACATGTACCATTTAGAGAACAGAACGTGATATTGATTTTAACTATTTTGACAATAGACCGTAAACATTCTTGGATGGTAGATTAGAAAAGAAAACGCCATTAGACACAGTTTTCAGTTGCTGTGCTACAAATTTCTTGGGTAATTTTAAAACACAGACTTCTTATCTCCTACTGGAAAGCATGAAAATCCTCGGAATTTTGTGGCAAACCAGAAATATTTTTTTTTTTTATTAAATTCAAATCCTTTTTATTTATTTATTTAAATCAGTAAACTTAAGTCATGGAATTTTTTAGTTTTTTTTTTTTTTTTATTAAATTAACTTGTCATTATTCATGTGAAAAAAAAAACGTTTATGTGTGTATGTGATACTTGTATGTATCAAACATTATTCAAGACGATTTAACGTCATTATTACTTAATTAATAACACATACATAACGTTACATGAATTCGAAAAAGCTTTAAGTTTTCTCAAAAGGCAAATTTGAGTTTTTTTTTCTAAAATTATGATTCTCTAAATCAATTTAAAAATTTTTTTAAGCCAACAATTAAAAACAAAAATTTTTTAATTTAAGCTTAAGCTATAAAATTTTGAATATACACACTTTTGGGCTCCCTCCCACTTTTACGCCTACTCTAAAACAATTTATAAGAATTCGAGACCACAAACTAAAAGAGAAAATAAGAATAAGTAAAATACAGCTGGTATTTTATATTATTATACAGAAATCTTTTTTAAAGTACTTCAGGACATTTTGCAATGTGTGTTTTCCACACCCACTTTTCAACGGTTTAGTATTTATTTTGTTATTTTCCAAAGGATTTATTAGCACTTTGATGCTCATACTGTAAAGGACCCTGCTAGAGCGGGTAAAAAGAATTATGACCTGTTTCACAATTAAAAAAAACATTTTCTTTGACCTGCTAATCAAAAGGAAATTGAAAAACTTACTACCATGCGAACGTAAAAGCCGTAAAAGCTTTTATACAAAAGCCGATTTCACTATGAAGAACACTGCGAAAACCCTTGATAAAAAAAATTTTTTGAAATAATTCAGTTGCACATGCTCATAAACAGTTTGATCATTAAAAAAAAATTATTACAAAAAGGATACACAGTGAATTTGTGAAACCCAATTTGGTTCGAATATGAGAGGCTGACTTTCTTTAGTTTAAAGTTTCTATGAAAAAGCCTTTCATATTTAAGCGGGTTTTTTTTTTTTTTTTAAATTTTTTTATTTAACTTAAAGCTTTTAAGAATTTAAATTATTCTAAAATATACACTGTCGTTTTTACAATTTTGTTTAATGCGTTTGCATTAGTAGTGAACCCCTTATAGAAGTTTATCAATAGGAAATTGGGATTTAAAACAGTTGGTTGCTGGTGGTGGGGGGTAGGCGTAGGCAAAACTTGTATTAAAAAAAAACAAGCACAATAATTCAATATCACTTTTATATTTTTAAATTTGTTATTAGTAACCATTTAAAGAGTAGCAAATTAAATTAAAAAAAAAAGTGTGAAACATTGTCATGTCACTTGACTAAATATTTGTTTCGTGTGTTAGTTTGTCTTCTATTTTTATAATTTGAAATTAACATACATACATTTTATTAAGTTGCTGTTGTTTTGTATAAATTTTTTTCCAAAATAATTTTTATAAGCTTGAGGGAGGGGAGGGTAGAATTTTATATAAATTAAAATTAAAAAATTTACATTTTGAAACTTTTTATTACTTTTTTAAATTCATTGGTGTATATACAGATATTTGAAGCCCGTAGGAAATATTCATGTATGTGTGTGTATGTAGCAGGTAAGCATATTTATTAAAAAAAAAAACTATCAGTATGCAACTAGAAAGAGTTTATACTAAAATATTAGTCACATATTTTTTATTTTATTTTATTTTATTTTATCTTATTTTATTTTATTTTATTTTATTTTATTTTATTTTAATTTTATTTTATTTTATTTTATTTTATTTTATTTTATTTTATTTTATTTTATTTTATTTTATTTTATTTTATTTTATTTTATTTTATTTTATTTTATTTTATTTTATTTTATTTTATTTTATTTTATTTTATTTTATTTTATTTTATTTTATTTTATTTTATTTTATTTTATTTTAATTTTATTTTATTTTATTTTATTTTATTTTATTTTATTTTATTTTATTTTATTTTATTTTATTTTATTTTATTTTATTTTATTTTATTTTATTTTATTTTATTTTATTTTATTTTATTTTAATTTTATTTTATTTTATTTTATTTTATTTTATTTTATTTTATTTTATTTTATTTTATTTTATTTTATTTTATTTTATTTTATTTTATTTTATTTTATTTTATTTTATTTTATTTTATTTTATTTTATTTTATTTTATTTTATTTTATTTTATTTTATTTTATTTTATTTTATTTTATTTTATTTTATTTTATTTTATTTTATTTTATTTTATTTTATTTTATTTTATTTTATTTTATTTTATTTTATTAAATATTATATTTCACTGTATTTCATTTTATGCACGTAAGTATTATTGATGACAAAATTAATTTGTATTATTCACTTTAATTAAAAATGTGAGTTAATTTTTAATTTGTATTTAATAAGCTATAATTGTTTATTTTCCTTTTTTTATGATTTAAATATTGCAAACGCCGTTGATTTGTTGTCTATTTGTTTGCGCAATATCTCAACTACTGAATACAATATGTTGGCTCGCTCGTAAACATTTGTAAGCCGCAATTGTTTTTTTTTTTTAGAATACGAATCTACAGATATAAAAGTATGTGTGTGTCTTTATATTGATGTATGTTTGTTGATAGTTTTGAGGCGGCTCTATGTACTCGTATGTACGTGCTTAGCAGAAAATTTAAATACTCATTGCAGCAGCTACAATACGTGATACACATAAGCTCTCATCCAGACTCAGACTTGAACTTAAAAACTCTTGTAAAAATTGCAAATGGAAATAACATGTGTGATAATGATATTGAAGTCCGACTTTTTTAATAATTCTGTCAAGCACAAAATTGTGCTTTCCAAAGTATGTATTTTGAAACGCTGATTTCAAGCCTAAACTTCGTTTTTTTAATGGCTTTAACTTCTAAAATTCAAAAGGTGATGCGTCTATTGACAATTTCTTAAAAACAGTTACTACTATTTACTAAAGGTCTGCACAAGCATACTTGAAAGCCGCACATCACTACAAACATGTGTAAAATTTTATATTAAAAAGAGCTTGTAAGCCATTTAAAATATGCTTGCGCAGCCCTTTACTAATTACTTCAAGCAATGTTTACCTAAAATTTATTAAGCAAAATAAAAAAAATTTTAATATTCCAAAAAATTATTTAAAATAGAAGGCGATAAAAAAATTCAACGTTTTTATGGCAGCATATAACCTCATGAGTTCCAAATAAAATGAGCTCTCTTTTATCAAAATCGTTAAACAACTTTTGATTTTATTCAAAATTAAGTAAATCTTTCACACAGTTAAGCTACGGTCACATTATACAAATAGTCGGCGAAATAACCACTACTTTTTAATTAAAATAATATAATAACCTATTTATTTATTAATTCTCTTAAATTATAATTATAAGGTAAGAGGAAAAAAAAAGGGGAGCAATGGCATCTAAGGCCTTCAATTCAAAAATACCCATTAAATGATGGGTTCTAGGGATAAAATGTTCCACAAAAATATTTTTCACATTTTATTTAGGCAGGGGGAAGATTTATTATGGAAATTTGAAAAAAGCATGGAGCGAAACGTAATGTACTTTTTATTGGTCCCCTCTACTACAATGAGGTGGTCTGAAACTTATTAGGCCTCATTGTGAGTGTCGTTGTATTGACGAAATCGGTGATATGTGGCAACGCCAACCATATGTTTTATATTAGCTTGTCGTAAATACGACTATGACAACAACCTGATTATTTTCCATTGAATCTTATGTTGTCGTCTTTGAACGGCATTTAAATGCTTATGGCAGAGATGTAAACTCAAGTGAAGAAAATGAAAAAAATCGTTGGAAATAAAAATCGAAAAGCTTTCATATTCAATATTTTTTTTATTTAATTAAATTTAAAATTTTTTTGATTTCTGAGAACTAAGAAATATTTCTTTTTTTAATTCAATTATTGTTTTTATGGTTTTTTGCCAAATATTTAATTGAAAGAGCAGTTGCTACAAGTAAACTCACATTCCTTTAAATTTTTGTGGGAACAACACCGCGTATATATTCTTCAAAAGTTCTATTATCTTTCATTTCGGGGTGCAGTTCATTAATCAGTTGCGGGAGTATTGGGTTATCCAACATGCTATTGTGATTTCCTTCGATTATTTTCAATGCGACTTTGGCACTAGTGAAACGTGACAGACAATAGTCTTCTTCAATGTCCTGTAGAGCAGCTATAGATGGCCGTATGAGGGTAATGGGAGTTTTCATTTCTTCAATATTTTCCAAATCAAAATGAGCTGCCATCTTTATACGTAGAAACATTGCATTCAGCAGAGTAACTGAGTACTCTTCACTGTAAAGATTTTGTGTGGCAACATATTCTTTAAATTTGTTAAGCTTTCCTTCAATTGTAGGAGTTTTATGAAACTCCAAGCCCATAGAGTCTCTATTTTTCTCGGGAAAGATGAGACTTGTTATGATTGAAAGCAACAAATCGTACAAATCCACGTCGGCAAAATTTTCATTTAACTGAAGTCTGGTAAGTTTTGTTAGAAAGTGTGGAGCACCATCAATGAGTAACAGCTGCCCATGATAACCAGCCTTTTCCAGCAGTGCCCCCAATTGTAAGGCAACATACGAACCAAATGAGTAACCGATTATGTAAAAAGGTTCTGCAATTTTTAAAACAGATTTTATATGTTCGTATGAAGCTTCGGCCAGATCTTTTATAGTTTCCATTTGGGCAAAATTATGAAGTTGCAAAATGGTTGCATTACTATTTAATTGACTGCCAATATTGCACCACGCTTCACCGGCAGTGCCTTCCAAGCCGGGTATGATGATAGTGGGAGGCATACCTAATTTCGAAGTTTCAGCTGAGTTGTTTAGTTCATATAAGATTTGGGTACAACGGGATTCATCACCCAAATTGCGCAACAACATGGCCACACCCTGATCACTTTTCTCAGAGACAAACATCATTTTGGCTACAGCAGTACTCTCACTTTCACGTAGGTCGGAGAACTCTTGTAATTTTTGAAATGTTAAGGAACGCAAGTCTTGCGGTGTCAGAAATAGTTCAAAGTCACGCTCTAAAGCTTGTTTAATTTCCACAGCCATCAAGGAGTCCATGCCCATCTCAGACAGACTTGTGTCCAGCGATATAGACTTAAGGTCACGTATGCCCATTATGTTCATAACAGTTTCAATAATGTTTTCGCTACCTGACCCACCGACCCGTTTTTCAGCCACCACCATACTGGAAACAATGGCATCTGGTACAGACAGAAGATTGTCTAATTCTTGTAAACAAGAAGAGATGCGTTGCTGCAAAGTGCCTCCAATTTCCATGTCTATTTTGTCTTCAGCCATATCGGCCACTAAACCAACTTCACCAACAGCACCCCATTGTATGGCCTTACCAGGATAACCATTTAAAACACGATCTTCCACTATTCTCTCCATTATAGAATTGGCCATGCCATAATTTGTTTGACCGGCATTGCCACGACCACAAGATACACTCGAGAAGACTACAAAGTGCTGCAGCTTAGGGCATTTCTTGCGTGATAACTCATCCAAATATTTGGTGGCCAAGGCTTTGGGAGAAAAACTTTCCAAAAACTTGTCTTTTGTCAAATTTGCAAAGGCGCCATCACGTAAAACAACAGCTAAATTGAAAATACCTCCCACAGGAGCCATTTCATTAGCCTCTGCTAAGAGTTTTTCGCAGCCCTCATATGTGGTGATATCAGCAGTGCTTACCTTGATAGAGCAACCATACGATTTCCATAAGCTACAAAAAATACGTTGATTGCGAGACTGACACATGAAAAGATGCTGTTTGAATACTCACGAGATGCGATAAGTTTGATAATCTTTAGTTATTCCTCTACTAGAACTGAGAAGAATTTGCTTTGCACCACGTATGGCCAGCCAATCGGCAAATTCTAGACCAAAACCTCCTAGTCCTCCAGGTATTACATAACTTAAATTTTCTTTGAAATATATTTGCTTTATGGCATTTATTGGAATCGTACACAACGATTCTGGATTCTCGCGCACTTGTATTAGAACCTTTCCTATATGCTTGCCACCCACAAGATAACGGAAGGCCTGCTCTATTTGAGGAGCCGGAAACACTGTGGTAGGTAAAGGTTTTATAATGCCCTTTTCCAAATCACTTTTCATAAACTGAACTATTGCCTGTGAATCGCAGAGGTAGTTGAGCTAAAAACAGAAGAAATAAACAGGGAAAAAGCTACTCACTTCGATTTCCTCATCTGCTGCGTCCATTAAACGATCAGCCAAAACTGGATGGAAGGTTATTTCTTTAAGGAAACAACTCATGCCGAGCTTACTATCATTGGCCATGTCAAACTTGCCAATCTCTAGGAAATGACCGCATGTAGCCAAGCAACGAATGGATGCCAGTAGCTTATCTTCAGAAAGTGAATTCAAAACAAAATCCACTCCCCGCCCCTGGGTTTCATATTGAATCATTTGCTCAAATGAAGTGTCACGAGAGTTGCCAATGTGTGATTCTGGAAATGGAAAAACAATTTAAGTTTAAAATGTTCTTTTCAAGGAATTAAAGAAGCTCAAACACAACCTTTCAATTGGGGAAACGTTTCCAGCAGGAATTTCTTTTTTTGAGGTGTACTACAGGTCGTGTATACTTCCAAATTGTAAGCCAAAGCTATACGTATAGCAGCCAGGCCCACGCCTCCAGTGCCGGCATGTATGAGTATACTCTTGCCTTTGCGTATATCTGAACAGAAGAAGAAAGCATAGTAGACCGTTACGTAGACAACAGGCACTGTGGCAGCTTCTTTTAGAGACCACGTTGGAGGTACATCGAAAGTAATTTTGGTTTGCTTATCCACATATGAACCCACACCACCCTTATAAACCATGCTCATTATACGACGTCCAGTTTTGATTTCCACGCCTGAATACTCAAAACCCAAAACGCAGCTATTATCACGCCTGTTGGCGCTAATCAAATCAACAGCCAAACGACCCGTAGCCAACATCACATCACGGAAATTAACTGACGAATACACGACCCGAACTTCGCATTCTGCAGGATCCAAAGGCCCTTCGAACCAGCGAAAAGAGGACAAATCACCATGCTGCAACACATTGCCATACACATGATCTAATCTAGCAATCGGTTGCTCGTCTAACTTAAGCTGAAGATGACGGTAAGTACCCCATTTACCCTAAAAATAATTTATTAAAAAAATTTTAAATAAAATCTGCATTCAGTGGACTTACATTTTTGTAAACGTTTATAGCCAGGTTAAGAGCATACTGCTGAGCATAGAGTGGCTCATTGAGTGAGAATGAAGGAGCCTTTAAATCACTTATGAAGAAACCAGTAACCAACCGACCATCCTCCTCTTTACGTAGACAGTTTACTAGACCAATAAGTCCATTTAGTTTTTCATTGAAAGCATACACAACTACGGGAGTTTTATTTGCTATGGCTTGTTGCACTTTGGCTAACCATTCAAACTCTTTATCCTTTTCACTAACTTCCACCAGCAAGGGCTCCAGATCGAATTTCTTATTAATTTTTTGCAATAATAAAATACTTTCGTTGCTGTCCTGCAGAGGCATTAAGGCAACTATTTTAAAGTTGTCTGGCAACACTAAATTCTTAACGTCTAAAGTCTGCTCACACACAACTAAATATCCATCATCTACCAAAGCTGTTCTATAGGAATTAATAACGTCATCATTTAACTGGTTACCTAAACTGCCCACAATAATAAAGTGGCAACTGGATTGTGCCGAAATTTTGCCGTTCATAACTTGAATTACGGATGGCATAGCCTCGGCTAAAGTTTGACTTGAAAGAAATACATATTCCCCAGTTATGACCGGTAAGTCTTCTACAGCATTTAAAAAATTTGTAAGTACAGGCAGCTGATGATGAGTATCAACTTCCACAATTTTAAATTTTAATGTGGGATTATTTTCACAGGCCAATTGAATGCATATGCGTGCAGCATCAGCAACACTAACAACGGGTGCCGGGAAATGTGGTAAGAATTTATAGGTTTCTAAAACTGGCACGGCTGGAGGTTTCCTACGCTGCACCTGACTAGCACGTAAGCCAATTAATTCAACGCCGCCAGCCACGATTTTTTGCATATCTCGATCGACGTAAACATCAAATATTTTATTCTCGACATCCATTGAGGTCAATAAACTCATGTGATGCAAACCATTAATACGCAAAGATCGAATTTTTGTGGGCAAGTGCAGGCATCTGGAATCTGTTCCAATTATATAGATCTGCATCATGGCATCCATAAATGTTACCCAATTATATTTCCACTCAACTTTTCCATACAGGCCATCACTTCTGGCTTGCTGTACCGATTGAAAACTGTCTTTGTAATGATAACCACGCAATTTCAGTTCTTTGTAAAAGTCCTTCTTTGAAACCATGGGAAAGTCTGAGCTCTCCTTAAAGTCATATATCTTTGGAACAGTAGGATTTTCAACTTCGAAAATCCTACCGGTAACCACCAAAGCACCTGATTCAGTGATCTAAAGAAAAACAAAAAAAAACGAGAAATTCTTATTTGTGGAATGAAATTGACTTTAATCAAGGTCTGAAGTGTAATCTAAGCAATCTGACCCCTGTTGGATTCATATGCTGTACTTAGCCAATATGCTAAGCCAAAGTTGCATCTCAAGCTCGCACTCACCTCAAAATTTCCCGTGCCATAATGAATCATCACAGTCAATTCTATGGTGGATTTTGAAGTTATATTTGTGGCTCTCAGAAACTTAACATCTTCAAATTGAATAGGCACATCCACATAACTTGGTCCATGATACATCAGAGAAAAGGTTTCCCACACATACTGCAGATAGCAGGTAGCTGGCACTAATATTTTCCCATCAATTATATGGCCCGACAAAAATTCTTCATCATCGCTGCCCAAATTCACTGTGTAAGCACGTTCTCCACTTGATTTAGTTTTCATGTTCTCATACTTGGTAACAAACCAGTTCTCTTCATGTTCCCAGCGTATCAAAGAACTAATGCCGGGTGTGCCGCTAGAAACTGGAAATTCTATTTTTGGGTAAAGGTTTTGTACCGGAAAGCTGATACCGTTTGTGAACAGTCTGAAAAAAAGGAAATTAATCTGCCCTTCATGCATTAACGAGTGCCATTGTGGTGTTCATATTTATCAAGCATATAGCCTGCGTTTCCACAACGACACTCATAATCAAGTCATAAAACTTACTTGCCGAGAGCTGTTAAAAAGAAAATTTCATTGTTTTTATTTCCACGGTGGGTAAGTGGTATATGCACACCATTAGGCATGGAACGCTTTAAAATTGCTTGCAATAGACCATGAGGAGCAATTTCTATGGTTAAAGCATTATTGGGCAACAAAGCGAATGTTTCTTCAAAGAGTACACTGCTGAGCAAATTATTGGCATGATATTCTGCAGAGCATAAATTGCGTCCCGGTTGTTCCCATTCCGATTTTGGCACACTAGAACTAAGCCATTTTGCTGATCTGGGCTTGGGCTCTGGAATAGTTTGCTGTAAATATTTTAGCAATTCTGGTCCCATATGCGCAATATAACGAGAATGGTAGGCTATATTAGAGCTGGGCACTTCTTTGGCAAAAATTTTTTTGGCTTTACATTCCTGCACAAACTTGGCAACATCAGCCGCTGGACCCGAAATGGTGCATGAATCTGCACTATTATGACAGGCCACCTCAATGGCAGGTGGCACTATATTCACCATTGTCTTGTATCCCAAACCAATAGCTGCCATAGATCCTTTAATTTTATCAATTTCTAAGCTCACTTTGCCGCGATAGTAAGAAGCCAAAATCATTTGTTCGAGAGTAAAACCACCATCAGCATAACCACAACCTAGTTCGCCCACAGAATGTCCAATAATATAATCGGGACTTAAATTAAGGCTTCGCAAAACATCCACCAAACCGATCTGAATCGCTGCAATACCCACAAATGAATGTAAAATGTTATCAAATACTTGTGGATCATCCGAGGTTAAAATATATTTGAGATCCAGGCCCTTGGCTGAAAGAGTTTTATGACACTGTTCAATGGATTGGCGAAATCTGGGTATAATCATTAAGGATTTTCCCATTTGAGACCACTGCGAGCCCATACCACTGAACACCCACACAATAGGGCGCTTAATACCGGTATAATGCTGCACATCCCTAGCTGCTATGGTGGCCGGTTGTAGGCCATTCTTACAACAAATACCAAAACCACGGAAAATCATGCTAGACAAATCATCGTTTTGTATGTTGTACAAAAGTGCTAAAAATTCCGAGTCCAAGGGATTCTTTGCAATAGCATCTAGTAAAATGCTTACTGACTCCTCATTTCTACCAGCCCAAGTAACCAAACGGGGTATATCATCTTCGGGCACACCCTGATTTACTTTTTGTTTATTTAGACCCTTCAGCAAGGCATGAGCATTGGCGCCACCAAATCCAAACGAATTAACGCCGATGTAGGGTTTTCCCAAGTCCATGGGATCATTTACAACTACCAAACGGCCTTCAGCCAAAGCAGATATTTCCTGCTTGATTTCGGTAAAATTAATATTGGGAGGAATTTTTCCCTTTTCAAAAGCGAGACAAGCTTTTATCAGGGAATTTATGCCGGAGGCGGCTTCAGCATGTCCCACATTTGATTTCACAGAACCCACCAACAAAGGAGAGTTTCTCTGGCTGCAAAGCACATTATCAATGGCTCGACACTCTTCTGGATCTCCCACTACGGTACCAGTACTATGGGCTTCCAAGAAGCCCAAGTCCTCTGGACTTACATCAATCTCTTGGTAAAATTCTCTCAGCAGCCTTTCTTGCAATTTTCCAGAAGGATATGTTATACCCTCAGGCTTAAATCCATCACAATTAGTTTTCGAGTAAATAACCGAAGCATAAACACGCTTAGCATCACGTTTCCGCTGCAAAAATATACAATTAATAGACTCCGAACGAGTGTAACCACAAGCATCTTTATCAAATGGTCGACAGATACCATCGGCTGCCAGAACACCCAGTCTAAAAAAGTTTTATTCATTTTAAATGTTATTTTACTGCCCAGGAACAACAATTTTGCCAACTAACCTTGCAAACTGCAGTGTGACAAATGGATGTAAGGACAAATTTGCCCCTCCTATTATGGCAGCATCAATTTCGCCATTCCGCAAAGCTGTAAAAGCATTATCCAAAGCATACATTGAACTTGAGCAAGCAGTATCCACCAAATAAGAAGGACCTTGCAAACCGAGAGCATAAGATATCCGATTAGGCAACATGGCACGACTGCAGCCGGTAATACCAAAACCACCCGAAGATACCTTTTCATAAAACCAAGTTTTCTCAGATTCTGAAATGCACGCACCAATGTAGACACCGGTTTTTGTGCCACGCAATGACTTTGGATTGATGCCCGCATCAATAACCGCCTCATAGGCAGTTTCTAACAATATACGAGTCTGCGGATCCATAGTGTGGGCTTGCTTAAAATGCACACCAAAGAAAGTAGCATCAAATTTTTCCAAATCATAGATTTTTCCAGAACGCTTAGGAATTTCTGGATTAAAATGACGCCACCTGCGTTCATCACTATCTACCATATCAATCTGAAATAAATTTTCGAAACAATAAAATTGCAAAATTCAACAACTTTTAACGCTTGCAATTATTTTGCAAGAACTAGTTGCTTCTTTAAGGCACATAAGCCTTGAATACTGAAGATAACAACTAGAAAATGTCAAGAAGCAACAAGCAAACTCTTAGGTTACATGTTAAGCAAGAATCGCTAGAATCGCAGTAAATGAAGTTAAGAATTTCGCAGAATAATAGAATAGTTGGTAGCAATAGAATCGAAGCAAAAAGTAGCAAATAACGTTAAAAATTTTACAAAAAAGCAGAATCGACATTTTCAGCATGACAAACTTTTCAATTTCTAAAAGCCACTCAAGCTCTAATGAGAGCTGACCAATTTTATTAAACTTTAATAGCAACATTTCATTTCTTCCAAATAAAAACGATTAAATCAAAATTAAATTTTTCTTTGCTTTTGGTTCTGTTTGAAAATTAATAGCTGACAACCCTGAGGACAAACACACACTTACTCACCTTATTAAAGAGATTGTGTTCATATTCCGCTACATTATGACAATTTGGAAATTTACCCGCTATACCTGAAATCACTATTTCATCACCTTCAGTGTCGGGAAATATTCTGGAATATTTTTTAAACTTTTTTTCACTATCCAATGATGCAACATTCGCTTGCGGTGTTATCTTAACCGTCGACATGATTAACTTTTTAATAATTTTTTTTTATAGCGTTAATTTTTTATTTTTTTTAAGTTTTAAATGTTTTCACTTGTAATCGCAATTTAAAATAAAGGAAACTATATCCCGTAGAATTAAACGAATTGCCCACCAAATTGCAATTGATTTTGGCTTTAAATTTTGGTCACTTTTATAATATGTTTCCAACTCATTTAAAATTCAAACAAATGTCGATACTTGTGAAACACATTTTAATTACAATTAACACCAACAAACTGTAAATAAATATCATTCATCACACTGTTTAATTAGGAATAAATAACTAAAAAAAGTAGACACATGCCTGCATATTGTTCGTACATATCAGAACAGAGAAATGCAATCAAATCGATATGTTACCTTATTTCGAGTATCGTTGTAAAATATATAGCTTTGCTTTATGGTTTACGTTACGAGAACGACAATCGTAATCAGCATTAGAGATGCAACATCATGCAATCTGTGCTAAGTCTCTCTTAAAATGTGACAATATGCGACATATGCACCCGAATAAGAAAACCAGAAGCTGGGCTCACTTGGGTCCTCTGATGTGATCCCTTTGTGATACCTGTACAGAACGAAGTAAAGAAGGATAGCACTAGAGGTAGAAGAGTGAAAGGAAACTAAATAAATAAGAAGAAAGATAGAGAATGTGAGTCCGTCATTTAAACCAACCGCTACTTCTAACAAAGCCAAAGTAGAGCTTGCGTAGCTCCTTCGGAACAGAACACCAGTAGAGAAGGTGTTATACAGTTTCTTCCTCTTCCTCGTCTTTACAACTTCTAAAGTAGTCGTTTGATGACAAACTCATTCTCCTAGCAGGGTTGCCAAAATTGCAGTGGCCTGTTACTACAGCCACCACATTTCTCAACCGGGTTCTTTGGAGCGATTGTTATCTAACCTAGGCTACACACAGAAAATAACTTCGGTTGTGATAACTAAATTTGTTTCAAATCAAAAATTATGTTGTGATAATCGAATATTTTAATTCTGACAATAGAAATTCAGTCTTACAGCTCGAAATATTTTTATTAGAACTAATTTTTGGGCTGTATTATCGAATTCTGGTTGCTACAACTGAAAAATTTGAATATCACAAATGAATTATTGATTGGAAATAAATTTACTTCTCACAACCGAAGTTGTTTTCTATGTGTAGATCATCCTCGCCGTATTACACATCCGTTCGTCTCTCCATCTGGACAACAGGACAAAAATAACTGCCAATTTTCATAAGCATATTATATTGTACAAGAATTTTCTTTTTATTTTTTATTATTGTTTAGGTCAAAGCCAGGTTTTAACTTTGGCCATTTATATATTTTAGCAATAATAATCCTGATTTAATTGACTGATTACCTTTTTTTACGTTTTTTTTCGATTAATACAACTTTTCTTTAAAGAAAATATTTCAAAATTGGCTGTTAATAGCGTGTACAACCACCGTGTAAGAAAATGCTAAATACACCACATACAACAACCAAATTCTTGCAAAATGAAACAATCAAGGCGAATTTAAAAGAAAGTAAGTTTTTTAGATTCAAATTATAAATTTAATTACATTTTAACAATTTGGAAGATAACAGCCGTTGAGCGAATTCTCTAATACAAATTCGCCTTGAGTATCACATAAAAAACTAACTACAAGATCATAGATCAAAAACCATATATTTCTTCTTTATCTAACATGCTGCATAAGGCGAATCTCTACACAGTGATTGCATACCGAATATCTTAAAAAAACAAATTCATATTCTTTCAAATTATCAAGGAAATTAAAAACACTTTCTTTTCATAATTTATAAAATTACAATAATTTTCTTTCACAATGGGCTTTTATTAAGATAAATCAATTTAAATATCCTGAAGAAGCTACGCCAGTTGGAGCGAAATATCGTTATAAAAATAAATTTATAAAATAAAACCTCAAGCTTAATAAAATAGCCATTTTAATTAAAAAAAGGTCAAATAAACTAGCAAATAAATAATTTTGATTTGCTTTGTTTTTTTTCATTAATTGTGGAATATATCGCTTCACCATCTCTGAAACGCAATAAGGAATGTATTTAGTTGTAGTGCGTCAGCAAGTCAATTTTAACTTAAGTCCAGTTCAGCGATTTTTCCTTATTAGCACAGTTATACTCAAGTGGAAAATATTTTTTTTTTTTAAGAAACTGGCAGCTAAATTAAATAAGCCTAACTAACTAAAGCTCACTACAAAAGTGTTATAACTCCAAAAACATTTTTTTTTTTTTGTTAATTTTTTCTCAATATCTTATTTTATATTTTTAAAAACTTAAAAATATTTTTTTTTTGCTTTTCAGAAAAATTATTTTTGAAATTTTTACCCAATTTAATTGCCAAACTTTAAAAGGCATTTTTGCAAAATCTTCATATTTGATTTATAACGGTATTGAAGTAAATGAGTTTATACATTTAAATATTAGATTTTGCTTAATTTGAATAAAATTTGTTTTCTAGCTTAAATTATTTTGGGTATTTAGTAGGTAAATTAAAAAAAAAACGAAATCGTTTCATTAAAAGTACAGTGGACTTTGTTATAATTAAATAAATGAATAAAATAAATAAACAATTTTTTTTTTATATTTTATCCATCGAATGATTTTTATGTATGCACTGGACACAACAAAAAAACTACAAATATTTAAATACAAAATATTCTTTGGAAAACTGTTATGCACGAAAATAAAACTTTCTGTTTTTTCTGGTTCACTTCAAGTAATTTAATACATTATGTTAAATTTCTTCAGTCTTCAATTATTTTCTTTAAAAAAAAAACTAATTTTTCGTATTTAATATTGTATTTACAAACACACTTACAAAAACAAACACATTAACTACTAGCACAGATCTATAGTGCAGCTAATTATATATGTATGTATGTATGTATGCCCTGTCAATAAAACTATTGTTTTATACCCTTCACTGTAAGTAAGAAGTTCTGTAAGAAGTAAGTGTGTGATTCTGTTTGTAATTTCTATACCGTATAGGTATAGAAATAGAGGAGTCCATTAAGCGATGTCCGTCCGTCTAATTGCATGTGTAGTCGTTGAAATCAACTTTCTAAAGTCGCTAGACAACGTACAGAAAAGTTTAGCATATTAATCTATCAGTTGTTTCTACCTTTCAGTTGCTATTGAAATTCAGTTCGATTAGTTCATAAATGCTAAAGCTATGAGTCAAAAACCGTGACTACCTCTATTTTTTACCACTTTTATGAGTCGCTTTTTTACGTATTTTGTCTGAAATACCTAATAAAACAAAAATTATGGCATGCAGTTTTATCAAAAATAATTTTCAAGCTATCTGTGCCAAAAATCAGAAAGATCGGTTCACAAATGTCCAAGATTTTAGATTTTCATTATTGCTGCTCTGAATTTTTTTAAGCATTTTGTCTCAATTGCAAAGTCTGCAAAAGAACGTAGTAGGCAGTTTTTTATTAATTTCTATTTTGTTTTTTTTTTTATGGAAATTTTTAAGCTGCACACAAACATATCTAATTGAAAACCAACATACTCATATTTGTAAGTTAAGGGCGTTCGTGATAACATGAAACCAGGCAATCGGTCTTATACAAAAGTGTGCTTGGTTGTGTGTTCTTCATATGATTTGTGGGTAATAGAAGTGGGAAGCAAAAATCTTCTTACAGTAAAAAATTGCTTATACAAAAATTGTTAAGAAAATTAAAAGAGATCACGCCCATTACCATGCCCACTTTTTACATTTTTCTCAAATCGGAGAACTTTTACACAAATTTGTGTAATTTTTTTATTACATGTTCGTTATAGCCAACTTATATTTTTCTTCTCTTTTCAATTATTTTTCAATATAAATAAAATTTAAAGGTAAAACAACGTTTGCCGGGTCAGCTAGTTTCAATACAGTTTGTAATATGAAAAGAGACACTTCGATCACTTTACGAAAGAAATAATTGATGATGATGGAAACGTCAGGCAACATAGCCTTGCACTGTGTGATAACATATTTGCCTGCGAGTGTAAGACATTTAATCGTTTTACTCGCTCGAATAGAAAATTCATAAAAGTATTTTTGAAAAAAAAATTTTCAGATTATTCAGATGCACCAGAATTTAAACTTTGCATATTTTACAATTTTAAGCGCATGTTTTATGAGCATATTTTCGTTTACATGAAATTCCTTGCTTAGATCTGCTGGGCACTCGCAGAGAACACATTCCGACGTTTCTTGTCCTATCCGACAGATACAATAGAAATCGTTTTGTATCACAACGGTTTCATTCATGTGATAATTAAGTCTACAGTGGCCCTTAAGTAGCTCAATGTAGAGTTTTATGTCATTTCTGCTGAGGTTTAAAACAACCTCTGCCCTAATGCGCTCGAGGTTAATGAATCTCTTTAACTGATTTTTATAATTAAATGATTATTTTTTTCATTTGTTGCTTAGTGTAATTTTAATTGTAGTTACAAAATAAAAACTTTGTATTCATGCTTGTTGCAAATTTGGTGCTAAAATAAAAGTAATTTTTTTTATTTTATAATTTTAGTTTCAGTTTTAAATTTAATTTGAGCTCTGTTTTATTTAAATTTTAATGTGATTTTAAGTTTAATTTTTTGCTTCAATTTGGTTTAATTTTAATTTAACACAAAAGGAAAAATAATCTTTTTTTTTTTTGTTTTTAACAAGATGCCTTCCTTGACTTAATAGAAGTTTCAGTATCGAACAAAGATTAATTCAACAGAATTGAGAAGTGACATTTATCTCGCTTTTTAATTTCTCATGTTTGAAATTAAAATCAAAAGAACTAATTCAATTGAAGTGAACTTGGACAGTGCTGGTTTGCGATGCTTTCTGAAATCTAAAAGTTGACAACGCGGCTTCTGTATCATCAGTTTGAATTTAGGGGGAAGAGATTTACGGAAAACACCTGGCAATATGTGCAGCTGAAAAGGATTTTTAAATTAATTTTTTTAGTATGCAAGCCCTGCAAAGATATTTTACTACTGCACAAATATTAATACAGTAGTTGCTACGGATGCCATAATAATAAAAACAAAAAAAATCTTAGTTGGATTCCCTTAGTTCAGCATAGTACAGCAAGTGCGAAAAGTTGCTTTAATAACACTGTGCGTCACACAAAAATGTTTTTTTTTTTTTTTTTTTTTTTTAATTACAAAATTGTAATTCACTTGTAATACTAATTATTACCGATACTGTATGTGTTCTTTGTATTCAAGTGTTGCAAATTTTAATTAAAATGTCTTAAATTCAAATGAAGGTTTAATACCGACACACATACAAGCATTAGGGCTGGCCTAATTTCTGAGCTTTGTAACTTTCAATTCAAAGTATCTAATTCAAGGCTAAAACGACGAAAGTCAAACAACGAAAGCCGTTTCAGATAATTGAGCTGTTATATTCTAAAGTGGTATAAGTCCACTTTATGAAAGGAATAAGATATAGACTTAACTTTTTTTAAGTGATTTGTAAATAAAATAAAGAGCTTTCAGAGAATCAACTGAGGCTGTATGACAATAATGTGTGAAACGTAATATCGACCAAATGCATCTATCCGATGGTACATATTTTCAATGACTCTGAGACATAATTGAAGGTCAATGTGGTTAATGTGCCAAATTAGCTCATAATTTAGCTCTTAAGTCGCTTTTGACACTTTTTCTTTAAATATCCTTAAAGAAAGAAGTCCACCGTTGTCAAATCACATGATTGTGGCGGCCAATTAACATCGCCACGACCATTGGATTTCTCGCGCCAAAAAGCCATTTTTTTTTTTTTGGATGTGTGGCAAATGACACCATACTGTTGGCACCACATATCATACAGATCTATATCCTCAATTTCTTGGGAAAGCGAAAACCATTAACGGTAACTGTTAGGCCGACCGCATGCACCTATACACCCGGTTTGTTACAATTCTCCCGATGGTGAGCACATTTGGTAGATTATGCTGATCCAAAAATTCACGAATTTCAGAAATGGATTTTATTTGAAAGCTCATTGTCGTAAAAGGCTCAATTATAGTGAATTTGTGAAAACACTGAAACAAAGAAATTTTAAATTAATTTGGGCAAAAAACTTGACGTTAAGGTCAACATCGTGCATTATGGTTGGACTATCCTTTTCTAACATTATTTTTTCTTGGCTTGTCTGCAGAAAACATCTAGGATCTAGACAGCAATCGAAAATGCGACCCTATTAAATAATCTATGGAAACATCCCCGAGTTTTTTTATTTTTGTAAAATTTCATAAAAAGTCTCTTAGAAATCTTGACCCTGAGGACAGACAGTTACAAAGTAAAAGTTATCTAAGTAAGAGTATACTCATTTCATTTCGAAAATAAGTCCTGCGTTATCTTCTTTCTGTAAAGCATGCCGTTCACAGTCAAATGCAATTTCGGCCTCATTTTCAAAAAAGTAAGTCTTGACCAAAATCCGCAGAAGACAGTTGCTGGTCGTTATTCGCTAATTTTTTTTCTATTCACCAAACCATTCAGATGGCCTGACTTTTTCGAAAAATTGCCATTTTTTAATACTCGTAATAAAAATTTGTGACAGCTGAAAAATTTTAGAGTTGCCACCTTCACTGGAAAAAAATTACACTAAATTTAAAAAGTGCACTCTTACTGAGACACCCATTACATGTTCTGAAGCAAACCACAGCAGCAGCTTAGTGTGACCCTAGTATTTCCTAACTTGCTCACATTTTGGAAGAAAAAAATTATTTTTATTAAAATACAAAAGCACACATTTTAAGCAAAAATAACGCTTTATAACCTTTAAAATATTTTCTGAGTACCACCCTAATGTAATTAATTTCACATGTCCCTAAACATACAACATTACAATATATTATAAAAAATTAATGAATGAAAAAGAATTTATTGCACATTTCAACTGCGATATAAAAACCGAAATATTTGTAGTTCTCCTTTAGTTCAAAGCAAAATTTTGTGGCATTACAAGTGACATTATTTTAAGGCAAACAAGAAAAGAAATAAATCAATAAGTCAAGTAATAAAAATTCATTTCAAAATGCCGGTTAAAGTGAACGTCCTGGAGGACCAAGATGGAATAGTTATAACCGGAATGTCTGGTCAATATCCCAAGTGCAAAAATGTTAAAGAGTTTGAATACAATTTGTATAACAAGGTTGGCTTTATTATTTCTAATTTTAAAATAATTTTATTTATGAAACACAAAAAAGAAATCAAAGTTTTTTTAAATAACAACATTCTAAGCACCGATTATGGGGACTGTATAAAAAAAAACGTACACGTGTGTCGGAGTTTTCAAATGGGGGCTAAAAAATTTTCTCTTTTTTTTATACCCTTCACAAAAAGTGAAAAGTTTGTCATTACGTGTGTAGCGGAGTCCATTTAGCGATGTCCGTCTGTCCGTGTGTATGTTGAAATCAACTTTTTGAAGTCCTTAAATAACCTACAGAAACGTTTATTATGTCAATTTGTTGAAAGTTTCTATTGTCGGCTTGTTATAGAAATTCAGCTTCATTGGTTTATAAATGGCTGAGCTATGAGCTCTGAAGTGCTACTACCTCTATATTTTTACCATTTTTGGAGCTTGGACAAAATAACTTTATATGCAGTTTTATCAAATATAACAGCAAAAAATATTTGTGCAAAAAAATTTGAATAATCGGTCCAGAAATGCCCAAGGAATATCAGAAATGCAACCGAAACTTTAGATTTTCTTAAATTTTTGCTTGGTTTTTTTGGAGAGAAGAATTTTTTTAAATTTCCATATAACCCAGAGCTGTTGGTTTGAGGGATTTTTACCATTCCCCACTTTACCGAGGTACCATTTCCGGTTTTTCCCATGAAAATTACCAAAATCAAAAAGGAATTTAATCTGTAGGCTCTAAAATTTCAAAAAAATATTTTTTAAATAGTCCAAAGTAACTTCCGAGTACTTGGGCGGTAGATTAGAAATCTAGACGATCTCCTCTTTAGAATGATATAAGTCCCATTCCGTAATGTTCTTTGGTTCGTCCGGAAATCACTAAAATTCTTGAGAGCAACACTACTGGAAATTTCGAAAAAAAATTTTAAATAGTTGAAAGTAAATTCTGAGTATTTGGGCGGTAGATTACAAATCAAGACGACCTTCCCTTGAAAGTGATATGTGTCCCATCCCGTAATCTTTGTGAGAAGTCAACGTATTTATGCATATTTTTCTCCTAAACATACTTAGAAATATTTAATGACGTAAGATGTAATTGATAATATGTCATAAAAATTAAAAACGTAATGGGTTACGTTAAAACATATTTAACTCGGCAGATTTATTTTCAATCACTTGGATTATAAATTAAATAGCGAGTTAAAGTTACATAAAAAAAATGTGTCTAAAACTTTTAATTTTGCTAGATTGACATGGTTGATGATTATGAGACACGTTGGGTGCATAAATATCCTGGTGTTCCAAGAAATCAAGGAAAAATTCCCTACCTGTCTAAGTTTGATGCCACTTTTTTTGGAGTCACCCAAGCTCAAGCCGATCATATGGATGTACAGATGCGCATTATTATTGAGGAAGCCTATAAAGCAGTTATGGATGCCGGTGTTAATCCCACAACTTTAAGAAACTCCAATACCGGAGTATACGTAGCGACATGCGCTTCGGAATCTGATAGTTTTCTATCGCATTGTGAAAATTCACCTCATGGACTTGGATTATTAGGGTATGTTAATGCTTTAAAAAGAGGCATACATTTCAGCTGTTATTTTTAAAAATGGTATAAGTCGACTTTATACAAAAAAACATAATAGACATAAATTTTACTTAAGTTACCACTAACTTTTTTTTTTTTAAGTGTATCTATGTAAAAGTGTATAAAATACTTTTGAAGAAATTCAGAAAAATATATCTCTTTAACAAGCCCTTATTAAACAAAAATACTTTTTATGAATTTTTCTGTTGTTGAATCATTTAATCCTTGGACTGCATTCAATCACTCGTTCTCAACTACTCTTTCCGAAAAATTATATTTCCTATATTCAATTTGAACTTAATCTTGATGAGAGAGACCATAATTTTATATAAAAAAATTTTGTGAGTACAAAAATTTTGTCCAAACAAACATATAAACTATTAAGATTAATTCACCCACTCGTTCTGGAGAAAAATTTAAGCTACAAAAATGAATTCACCACTTGATCCGAACAATTATACATTTTCCCCCTCATACAAAAAAATTAACGTTATCGAAATTTTTTATATAAATTTTTCATAAATTATACTTTAAAGTCTACGTCAACTTTTTTTGGATAAGAGCATTTGTCTTTACAAAAAAAAAAAAATTTTTGTACGTACAAAAATTTTGTGCGAACAAAAATATAAACTATAAGAATGCAGTCACTTACTCCAACTATTATATAATGAATACGCCCACCTGTTCCGAACAAAAATTTTTGTTCGCACAAAAAAAAATTTTATGTAGTTTGATATTTCTATATAAGAGTCTCTCTCTCTCTCTGTCTCTCTTAAATTCCATACGAAAAATTTTTGTTCGAACAAAAATTATGTTTTTTTAATAATTTTCTTAAATTTAAATATTTTTTTTCTTAAAACGTTAATATAATTTATTTTATTGCTTGTTATTAGTCTCATACATATGTATGTGTGTATGTGTGCACATAAATTAATTCATTGTTTTTTCTTTTATTCACCAGTTCAAGTAAGTCTTTGTTGGCCAATCGTATTTCATTTGTATTGGGACTTAATGGGCCATCATTAATTTGTGACACCGCATGTTCCAGTTCAATATATGCTTTGGACTTGGCTTATCAGCACTTGAAGAATGGAACTGTAGATGCAGCCATTGTGGGCGGAACAAACATCGTAATATGTCCTTATATAACAGCAAAATTTGCAAAACTTGGAGTTCTTTCTTTATCAGGAAAATGTCGACCATTTGATGAGGATGCCAATGGTTATGTACGTTCAGAAGCCATCAGTTGCATTTTTCTACAAAGACGAGCAAACGCTAAACGAATTTATGCAACACTTGTACATTCCGCTACCAATTGTGATGGTTACAAAGCTGAAGGATTGACGTATCCCTCTGGAAACATGCAACTGAAATTGTTGCAAACATTTTATGATGACATTAAATTTGATGTGAATGATTTGGGTTATATGGAAGCTCACAGCACTGCCACTGTTGTAGGAGACCCTGAGGAGTGCAGAGCCATAGATCAGGCAATAGGTAAAAAACGTAGTAGCCCTTTGCTTATTGGTTCAGTTAAATCAAATTGCGGTCATACGGAAGGCTCTTCAGGCATAGTTTCTTTAACAAAAGTGTTATTAACGTTTAATAACAATTGCATTCCTCCCAACATAAATTTCTCCAAGCCACGCAAGGCCATTGAGGGCTTAAATGAAGGCAGGCTTGCTGTAGTAACAGAGAGAATGGTGTTAAATAAGCCATTTATATGCATTAATTCCTTTGGCTTTGGTGGTGCTAATGCGCATGCTCTCTTTAAACAAGATACAAGCGAAAGATCAGTACCTTCATATGGAGACTTGAATGAGTTACCTTATCTTTTTACCTGGTCAAGCCGTACCGAGGCTAATATTAAAGCTTTATTTGAATATGTGGGCTCACAACCTCTCAATTTGGAGCATTTGGCCTTGATGCGTTCTTCTCAATTTGGTGGCATTAAAGGTATGATGTATAGGGGTTATAGTATTTTAAAACCCAGCAATAGCTTGCAGGTAGCCAAGCCTATAACCATGTCTATGGAAGTACAACATAATGAAGGTGTAAAGCGTCCCATTGTGTGGGTATTGTCAGGCATGGGCTCACAATGGGCTGGCATGGGCAAAGATCTTATGAAAATAAAAGTTTGTGCAGATTCTATCTTGAAATGTCATACAGCTTTGAAAAGCAAAGGTGTGGATCTCATCAACATATTAACAACTGACGAGCCAGACACATATCAGAATATCCTTAACTCTTTTGTGGGAATTACTGCCATACAAATAGCCTTGATTGATCTGCTACAAGCGATAGAAATGAAACCCGACTTTATTATAGGCCACTCGCTTGGTGAAGTCAGTTGCGGTTATGCGGACAATTGTTTGACTGCTGAGCAAACCATATTGGCCTCTTACTATCGTGGCAAAATAAGTATTGAATTGGAAAAAATTCATGGTTCCATGGCTGCGGTGGGCTTAAGCTTTAAAGATATAAAAACTATACTACCACCAAGTATTGATGTAGCCTGCCACAACAGCAATGACTCGTGTACCATATCAGGTCCTGGCGAGCATGTATCTGATTTCATTGAAAATCTTAAAGCTAAAAATATCTTTGCCAAAGAAGTGAATTGTTCAAATATTGCCTATCACAGCCGATATATAAAACATTTTGGTCCGGAACTTATGAAATATTTAAAAGAACTTATGCCTCAGCCAAAGCCACGCTCTAACAGATGGATAAGTACCAGTTTTCCAGCTGATAAATGGCAATTTAATGAAACTAAATTCTGTTCTCCTGAATACCATGTAAACAATATGATTTCCAGTGTACTTTTTGAAGAGAATTCCATGTATTTGCCCAAGAATTCTTTGACAATTGAATTAGCACCACATGCTCTCATTCAAAGTATATTAAAAAGTTGTAATCCTGATGGCATACATGTTGGTTTAACCAGACGCAATGCCAAGGATAATATCTTTAATTTACTTAATGCTCTTGGCAAGTAAGTAAAATATGTTTCACAAAATAAAATTCTATTCAAAATGGGTATCCTATTCAAAAAAAAACGTTCCAACGTTTCACAAAAATATTCCTCATAGTCTTTTACACAATTTTGGTGAACATTCTATGTAGCTTTCGGTTAAAAATTAACCCTTAAATGGATTTTAAGTTTTGTCGCATTTCTAAGTTAAAGTTAAATTTTCATAATTGGTGGTGTATTCAGAGTCTCAGAGTAAAATTTCACGAAAAATATTTTTGTTGTATTTAACCATCTAACTGCACATTACTCGTATATGGGTTTTCTTTGTCCTTTCTTAAAAGATGCTTTAAAATTGTAATTGAAGGTTAGAGAGTTAAAATATTGCACAAAAATATTCTTCATACAGTTTTAAATAAAATTGATGAACACTCTGTTAATCGAAAAGGCAAGATTCACATAATTACAAATTAACCCTTAAATACATTTTAAATTTTAAGCTTTGATTTAACACAGCTATTAAAGTTAAATTTTCATTATAAGTCTATTCAAAAAATCAACAAATATTTTGTAGAACATTTTAACCCTACAATTCTGAAACTTTTTTCAAAAGGAGCCCAAAAAATCCCCTTAATTGAAGAGTTCCACAAAAATATTTTTTGTACTGTTTTACATAAATTTGTAGAACATTTTATTAACCTTAAATACAAACTAATATACATATAATGAATTCACTCAGCTGTTCCGAACAAAATTATTGACCGCACAAAAAAAATTGTTTATGTAGTTTTAGGTTTCTTCTTATTAAATAGGCGTTAAACTGAATATAAAAAAATCTGTGCAAACAAAAAATTTTTTACGAACAATAATTTTGAGCGAACAAAAATGTAAGCTATAAGGATAAATTCGCCCCTTCTCATCCCGCATAAAAATATTAACTATAATGAAATCACCCACTTGTTCCGAACAAAATAATTGACCGCACAAAAAAATTTTGTTTTAAGTCTTCTTCTTATTAAACAGACCTAAAGATGTGTATAAAAAATATTTTGTACAAAAAAAATTTTTGCGAACAGAAATACAAACTATAAGAATGTAGTAGCCCACTCGTTACGTAGAAAAATATAAGCTTTTATTTAATGGATTCGCCCACCTGTTCCGAACAAAACTTTTGTGTGCACAAAAAAATTTGTCTTTACAAAAAAAAAATTTTTAGTAGTTCAAAGTTTCTCTTTATGAAAATTTTGTGCAAAAAAAAAATTTTTTGTACGTACAAAAATTTTGTGCGAACAAAAATATAAGCTATTAGGAAAAATTCACCGCGCATAAAAATATTACTCATAACTATAATGAAATCACCCACTTGTTCTGAACAAAATTATTGTCAGCACAAAAAAATTGTTTATGTAGTTTTTGTGTGTCTTCTTATTAAACTTTTGTGTGCACAAAAAAATTTGTTATGTAGTTCGAGGCTTCTATAAGAGAGTTTCTCTCTTAAATTTTTGTTCGGACATCTATTACAAATTAACCCTTAAACACACTCTAACTGCAAAGTTAAGGGTTCATTGTTAATGTGTTCAGAAACCTACAGTAGATTTCCACACAAAATATTTTTGTAGAACATTTTAACCCTCTATTTTAGCAACTTAGCGGTCTTTTTTGTTCTTTTTTAAATATAAGTGAAAAAACGTCCCCTTTATTGAAGAGTTTAATTGTCTATTTTTATATTTCAGATTATATATTCATGGACTTGAATTGAATTTTGATAAATTGTATCCCTCAATTCAATGGCCTGTAAACAGAGGCACACCCACCATAAGTGATTTAGTAGAGTTTGATCATACAAGCGATTATGCAGTGAATTTCTATGAAGATGAGTGCGTTAAGACCGGAAATAAAATAATCACTATTTCAACTAGCTCGGAACACAAATACTTGCTAGGCCATGAAATAGATGGCAGACCTTTAGTTCCAGCAACATTTTATTTAGAAAGCGTTTGGAAAACGTTTGCTTTAATGCATGGAATTCTTGATTTTGAATCTTTTGATGTTGAATTCGAAAATGTGCTTTTCTTACGAGCCACCACACTCTCCACTAATGCTGAGATAAACCTGCAAGTATCAATACAAAAGGCAACTGGAGCCTTTGAGGTTTGTTTTTTATTACAAATATTTTGTATGTTGATTTTCTGTTCGTTTGTTTTTAAGCTTTACAAATTTTTTTTGTTTTCGAATGGATTTTTGGTACATACAACTGTTATATATCAGGAAAAATCATCATATGATTTCCTACCAGCCACGCCTTATTTAAAATAGAACAATTAAGTTGGTAAAATTTCTCTTTTCCAAAGGATTTTTTTGAAATTTCATACAAAAGCAAGCAATGTTTCTATATAATTTTCTAACTGCCATGCCCACTTTTTTACAAAGTAATTTAAAAATTCCAGTCTATTTTTTTAGATGTTTTCTCTATAATTTTATATAATTTCTATACACCTACAAATGTAGAAATATACCTTTTTGCTTGCTTGCCACGCCCACTTTTCACCACAACAATTTATATGGTTATTTTTGCAGTTAAATTTTTTTGAAATTTCTATACTCCTACAATGAATGCAATGAAAAAAAGAGCTTCCATATTTCAGGGGGAGGTAAACGGCTTAGAGGTATGTGCTAGGGAATGTTTACGAAGGGCCAGTCAGGAAGTTCTATTCTGGGCCTGCTATACACTTCTCAATGCCTGTGGCAGAGAGAAACACGGTTACCTTATTGTGGGTGCGGGGGAATGTGAGCAGTGATATGGCGAAATATATTTCTAAAAAGGGGGGCGAATACTTTTTTCATAGGCCCAGAGCCATTCTGCGTCTTCTACTCAAGGAGGAGAATCAAAGTCTACAAGACTGCTGGAGGGCCGAAATGGTCATGGGGCAGTCAAAAAGACTCATCAATCCCGAGCGCATTAGGGCTCAGAAGAAATGAAATTAAACTCTATTTTGAGCTACTTAAGGGCCATTGTAGACTTAACTATCACATGAGTAAAATCGGTGTGGTACAAGATGACTCCTGTCTTTTCTGTCGGGAAGGAAAGAAAACGTCGGATTATATTTTCTGCGAGTGCCCAGCGGTGGCAAGACTCAGAGCAAGCTGCTTAGGTAGTGGGGCATTGGTGGCATTAATCCTGCAACAGTTACGACATTTGTTGGGCTGCACATTAGATCTTAAAGGTCGCGGTGTGATCATACTCCTACAACTTGCCCTTTGTAATTTTTCTACTTGCCACGCTTACGGAAATAATGTTTAGCGATCTTTTTTTATGATTTTAGATTATGGAATCCAAGACTTTAGTTGCTAGCGGTTTCATTTGCAAGATAACTGAAAAATTCCAACCCCTGAATATGAGCTTGAATGCTAATAAAAGCCAAGTACACTTAACGAATAAGGATTTTTATAAAGAATTAAAATTGCGTGGTTATCATTATCATGGAGATTTTAAGGCAGTTCAATTAGCTTGTAGCGATGGTTCGCAGGGTAAAATCAAATGGAGCAATAATTGGGTAGCTTTTATGGATTCTATGCTGCAGTTAATTATTTTGCAAACTGATTCACGTAATTTAGCTTTGCCGGTAAAGCTAAGATCAATGCGCATTCACTGCTCTTATCACAAGCAGCATTTTGCCAATAATTGTGATATTGAGGTTAAGGCAAATAACAAACGACTAGTGGCTGGAGGCATTGAAATTATTGATTTAAAAACCCGACAAATACAACGCAGAAAACCAGCTAGCAAACCAATTTTGGAATCATATCAGTTTGTAGAAAACTTTAATGGGCCAAAATTTGCTGCCAACGATATCTCCAAGTGTTGTGCCCAATTATTTTTGGAAAATGTGTCGACCACAAAATGCACTATAGCACAAGCAAGTTTTTCAACTGAAAATGAATTTGTATTTTTGAATGGCTTAGTGCAAGCAATTAATGATCTGCCCACGGTTCAAGGCCACTATACAAGTATTGATATGACTGGGCATGAAAGCGTAAGCTTGCAGCAACAGAAAGAGAAAAATATCATCAACTTTTATAGAACCATTGAGGAAGTACCAGGCAATATTGATATTCTGCTAATGGAGGAAGAGAATTTTAAAACAAATTTCTTAACATTAAAACCGAAAATGTCTGTCAATTCCCTGGTAATGGTGAAAACTAAAAAAACAACTTGTTTAGAAAACTTTGCTAAGGACAACAATTACAATCCCATAGCATTTTTCTGCTGCCTAAATAGTCCATTTAATGTAGCGGTGCTTTTAAGGAAATCATGTGAGCAGCAGCAGCCAAAGGAAACTTTTATAAAAATCTCGCAAGTTGATGTAGAGTTTCAATGGTTGCAGGATTTAAAGGCAGCAATTGGCAAACGTATAGTTTTGGTAGCTGACAAGGAGCCACAAAACGGCCTTATTGGCTTGGTTAACTGTCTAAGAAAAGAACCCGAAACATCAGACGTGAGATGTGTTTTTATAGATGATGCACAAGCTCCTGATTTTGAGGCTACCCTAACGTTCTATAGTAAACAGCTGGAACTGGGCTTAGCAATCAATGTTTATCGCCAGGTAACTTAGATTTAATTTTATTTAATTTCAGCTTAATAATTAAATGTTTTATTAAAGGGTCACTGGGGCACCTATAGGCATTTGGATTTGAAGCCTTCGCAAGCAGCTAAAGAACATAGAGAGCATATAAGCGGTGCCATAGGCAATATTGGAGATTTCTCTACACTGCATTGGCAGACGGGTTGCATGAATGCTAATGCTAATGGCGATGATGTTGCAAAAATACGCATATGCTATTCAGCGCTTAATTTTCGTGATGTCATGCATGCTTCGGGTCGCTTGTCGGCAGATGATATTGGTCTGTCACGTTTAGAGCAATCGTTTGTTTTTGGTCTTGAGTATAGTGGCATTGATGAAAGCTCTGGCCATGCTGTAATGGGTATGGCCTTGCATTCAGCCATGGCCTCATATTTGGGATCAAATTCTATAATTTCCTGGCATGTACCCAGCCACTGGACACTACAAGAAGCAGCCACTGTGCCAGTCGTCTACACAACCGTATATTATGCCTTTTTCTATACGATTGACATAAGAAAAGGCAAAGATATTTTAATTCATTCTGGTAGTGGTGGAGTTGGAATTGCTGCTATAAGAACGGCCATCGCTTACGGTTTGGAGGTCTATGCAACGGTTAGTTCAGTGGAAAAGAAAAAATTTTTGTTACAGACTTTTCCACAGCTGAAAGGTAAGTACGATAAAAATAATTTTTCTACAAATTTTCAATTTTTTCAACTCAGTAGTGCGATTCACAATTCAATTTTGAAGAAAAATGTTTAGTTAACCCTAAAATAAAAGAACTTGTGGTTCAGTAAAATTATTAACAGTCAGCTGTGCGGTTAAATAAACGATAGAATTTAACCACAAAATAAAAATAATCATAAAAGCAAATGACCGTTAAACAAAATATAAGCCTTTCTTGGTTTATGTACAAAGTTAAATAAAAATTACTGAATCGCATATGCGTTACAGCAAACAACATGTCGAAAAGTTACTAAAAACCGTGTAAGCTAGTGTAATCATAAAGTAAATTAATAAAATCTGTAAAATTTTTAACGGTATTGGCATATAATTCACTTATAACGTGAACTTTAATCACTTGTTTCTTGTACACAGTGTTCACAGTCTTTTAAGCTAGAATTAACCGAACGTCTCGTAAGATTTCGTTATCAGCTGATCCGTTTTGTTATATGAAAAGCAATGAGAGTGCTTATCGAAAACAAATGTCACGTTGACGGTACGGCAAGATTTGTATAAAATAGAATTTAACAAACATTTTTACGGGACGTTTATGCACAGCTGAGACAGAGTAGTTTTTTATTGTAAAAAAAAGTGCTTAGAACTTTTCTAAAAATAACAAGAACCAACTAAAAAAAACAATATTTAATAATAAAACTCTAAAAACAAAAGAAAAGAAATGCTTTTATTTGTTTTCTTATGTCCTATAACTACACAAACGTTTTAACGTCAACGGGCGTCGCCGGACGTTTTCAACAACGTTCAGCTAAACAAGCCTTTACGGTTGTTGCACGCATAAGCATTAGCCTTTTTTTGGTTCTTGTTCATGCTAATCAGAGTTCTGCTACCACTAAATTTAATTATATTTTTATTATTAACGTTTCAGGTATCACTTACATTTTCTATAACAAAAACAATTAAAAATGTTGTTAAAACTAACAATTTTCCAAATTGATAAAAGTTACTGAATCGCTTTACAGCCGTCCGTATCTTATGTAAGAAAATTTTTATATTTGGTTCTTTGCAGAAGAAAATATTGGCAATTCCCGAGATTGTTCCTTTGAGGAAATGATTAGTAACCGCACAAACGGTAGAGGTGTGGACTTTATATTAAACTCGTTGTCTGAAGAAAAACTAAAAGCATCATTACGTTGCTTAGCACCAAATGGTCATTTTCTAGAAATTGGCAAATTTGACATGGCCAATGACAGTTTAATTGGTTTGGGTGTGTTTTTTCAAGGACAAAATTTTCATGCTGTTTTAGCCGATAAGCTGGTACAATATGCGCCACATTTATTACAGGTAAAATTAATTACTTTTAATACGGGTGTTAAAGTTGTAGTCGACACTACAAATATAAAACATATGGCCAGCGTTGCCACATAGCTTTGATTTTATAACGACTTCGACAAACGTAATAAAACAATTTCAATGAAAATTTGTTTTAATGCTATAACTTGGACCTACAATAGATGTCTGTAACTTTATTATTCTAAATTCATTTTTAAAAATAAGAGAATTTTTTTTTCAATTTTTTTAATTTAAAAACAAAAAAATTATGAACCGTTACTTTTAAAAGTGGTGTAACTCCATTAAAAAAAAACTGAGTCAGTAACAAATTAGGATATAGACACTACCAAAATTACTTTGGACTCATTTACAAAAAATTGGACTTACAGCACTTTCAAAAAAAGCAGCTCATACTTAAAAATATAATTGAAAAATTTTAGCTCAAAAACAAAATTTTTTTTATTAATTTAGACCATAAAATCTCATATTGCGGATGATATTGGAAGGGGTATTGTGCAACCTTTGCCCTGTACTGTTTTTAAACCAACAGAATTGGAACATGCCTTCCGTTACTTAATGACAGGCAAACATATTGGCAAAATTTTAATTGAAATTCGACCAAATGTGAAAGACATGGCCACTTATCCCGTTGCTGTAACACCAAAAGTATATTTCAGTGAGAAGCTGGTATATGTGGTGCCCGGAGGTTTGGGTGGTTTTGGTTTAGAGCTGGTTGATTGGATGATTTTGAGGGGAGCACGTAAGATTGTATTAAATTCTCGTCATGGCTTATCTGATGCATATCAAAAGCTAAGAATATCGTAAGTTTGTGAAAACAAAAAAATATGGCAATGCCAGACATATTTTTGTCGAAGTTGTAGTTGAATTTTCGTTAAGCTAATCCGGCTTATTCCGCCAGTTAAAATCGCTGTGTAAACAACGAAATGTGGCAACTATTTATTTTTATATCGATATCTCGTTTTAACTTTGAGTAGCTTCTTCAGGAAGAAGAAACGAAATATCGTTATAAAAATTAATAATTATAATCTGAACTTGACTAGACGTTTCAATAAAACAAGAAAAATGTCAAGCAAACTTACAAATAAAGAAATGTGGCAACGCTGCCCATATGTTTTACATTAGTGCTGTCGAACTTCCACTACAACTTAGATAACTGTAATCGTAAAAATATATGGTCGACGTTGCCCCATATTTTTTTCCAATACGACTTCAACAACCGTTATAAGCACAAAATTCTACCAAAAAAAAAAAAAATTTTATAATTTTTTTATTACTCTTAGCATATGGCAGAGTTACAACTGCCATATAAAGATCAACACCTCAGATATTACCACAGAAAATGGCTGCTTGGAACTTTTAAAAGAGTCCCTGAAACTGGGTAGCCTTGGCGGTATTTTCAATTTAGCCGTTTCACTTAAGGATGGCACATTTGCCAATCAAACTATTGAAAATTTCCAACAGTCTTTGGCTCCCAAAGCAGTTGCCACTAAATATTTGGATAAATTGTCACGCTCACTTTGTCCTAAACTGAGTCATTTTGTAATATTCTCTAGTGTTTCCTGTGGACGTGGCAATGCTGGCCAAACAAATTATGGTATGGCCAATTCTATAATGGAGCGCATCATTGAAGAACGCCTAAGATTAGGCTATGCGGGAAAAGCTGTTCAATGGGGTGCTGTTGGAGAAGTTGGTCTGGTGGATAAATTGACCGAGGGAAAAATTGATCTTAATATTGGTGGTACTCTGCAGCAGCGTATAAATTCTTGTATTGAAGTATTGGATACACTTTTAACATGCCCCGAACCAGTTGTCTCCAGTATGGTGGTGGCCGAAAAGATCACATATTCCGAAAGCCAAACACCTCTACAGTTTGTCATGCAAACTTTATCACTGACACAACTGAAATCGGTGTCTGTAAAATCTACCTTAGCGGAACTGGGAATGGATTCTCTTATGGGAGTGGAGATAAAGCAAACACTAGAAAGAAAATTTGATATTATATTATCACCCGCTGAATTGCGTACCCTGACCATAGAGCGTTTGAAAGAAATCTCAGAAATGCACAAAGAAAAGGGCCTTGAATGCAAAACTGTTCCAAACAATAATAATAATTATTTTATAAATTTGCTAGAAAGCTTATATTTGAATTTATCATTTAATTCGATTAACACGCAAATTGTACTTCCTGTTAACAACACTGATTCTAAGCAAGAACCCATTATAATCTTCCCTGGCATTGAAGGTGTTTATTCGAAGGGCTGGCATCAAATTGGGCCACATTTAAAAGCACCCGCATATTGTGTACAACTTTTAGCTAAATTTGCAACTGAAAGCTTTCATGATTTAGTTAAAATTATAGTCAATGTAAGTGTAATTTAAGGCATTCGATATCTAGGCATGTAGTAGGATCGAAATTTTTTAAAAAAGGCCCGATTTTCAAACAATTTCATACGTTTGCACAAGCGGCGATTTGACCTCAGATTGGCAAATGATCTGTTATTTTTAATAGTGGTACAAGTCTACTTTAAAAAAAGCAATTAGTCAGTGGTAATTTAATCTGATAAGGTCTTACTTGCCACTGACTCATTTAAAAAAAAATTGACTTATGACTGTCGCTGTCTTTTGAACAAGCTAATACCAAATTTATACAAGTCACGGTTTTCGTCATCATTTACGTAACTGTACTTAAAAACAACCATAAAAATAAAGTAAAACGAAGGTTTAGCAATACCCATTGAATTCTGAAACAAAAACGAAGATTTGTAATTAGTGCATGATGTAGGGTAGCATATAAAATTTGCAGTAGCTTCACTTAATTGTGAATAAAATCCAAAGTTCTATATCGATTTTAATGAAATAAGAGTCGTTTTGTTCGAGACCCCTAAGTCTATATGTGTGTGGCAATAAATGGCCATATTGAACTTTTTACTATTTTTAGTAATTTTTTTAATTTTTTTTTATTTTTTATAAAAAAAATATTTTTCTTTGTCACAATTTTCTTTATTTGCTGCACTTTAAAAGAAATTCGATTATTGAGTTTTTTTTTTTTTTTCTTTTTATTAAAATAAAGCAAAGCTTTCAAGTAATGTGTTTCAAAAAACTAATTAAAGATTTGAAATCAGCGCTTCAAAATGTGTCAGTAATTTGTTAAGATTTTGTAAGCTTTTGGTTATAATCCATCCTCAACTTGTAACACGATTTTAGTTTTAAGGTCAAGCCAAAATTAACAATTTTTCGCAGAAAAATCTCTGGATGTAAACAAGAAGGCTGCAAGGTTTGGTAATTGAAGCCCCAGAACTTGTATTATTGGCTTAGGCCAATATTCCCTATCCTGCACGGATGTTAGCTAAGATTCTATTAAGAGCCTGTAGTCACTGTTATACCTATTACAAATATTTAATTAGTTTTTATCAGATTCCTCATTTAACATTTAAAATTTCCTTTTTTTATTAACTTTCACAGGAAATTTCCAAAATATTGAATGGACATCGCAAAAAGAAATTTAGAATTGTGGCGCATTCTTTTGGCACCCTTTTAGCTCACATTGTTATTAAACACTTGGAAAACATGGGATTTTCCGGATCAGCGGTGTACATTGATGGCTCTCCCATTTGGGTGGAAAACATTTGTAAAGAAATAAACTTAACATCCGATTCCTTGGAAGTTAAAAAACGTATATTACTGCTGACACTTAAATCTCTGGTTCAAGAAGAGCAAATGGAAAATTTTACAAGAATTGTTGAAGAAAATCAAAATATGGAAGTGATTTATTGGAACATAAAACAAAATTTAAATCTGAAGGATGTTGATGAGCGCGTAATCTTTTTGAAGGCAGCAATGGCCACTGCTGATACCGTGCTAAACATAAATACTTACAAGCTAGTGGACATTATTGAGTCGAAAATTTTAATCATAAGACCCTCAACATTAGTGCATCCCAATTTCGATGAGTTCTATGGCCTAAAACCAGTTACAAGAAATGTTATAGATGTAGCACAACTTGAAGGAGATCATCATTCAATTCTACTGAATAAGCAAGTGCCCGAGATATTAAACAATTATTTTAGCATAAAATAAATTAAATAATTTAAGCGTTAATTAAAAAAAAATATTTAAATCATGAGTATTTTGGGATACTTGGCAGAAAAATATATTTTTTGTGGTTTTTAAATTTATTTACTAGCGAAGTTAACGGAAAGCTAATTAAGTGGGGGAAAAGGGTTCGAGGCCTGGCTAGATATAGCAAGAAAAAGGGTTCGATGCCTTTTTTTGTTTTCTTAAAAAAAAATAAGAGAAAAACCTTGGCCCAAATTGTGCCATTCGCCATCAAACGAAAGTGTTGGTATTTTGTTATTTTATTTTAAATAATTCTATAGGGGCGAATGCCACAATTTGTGCCATGGTTTTTTGTTGGTATTTATTTAATTAAATAATTTTTTTATTAAAGTCTCAAGCTATACTTGACTCATCTGGTGACATTTCCTTAACACGTGAAGCACGTTTCAAGCGTGGTGGTGGAACTGGTAGTTCATTTGTGCTTTTTAGAATATTCACATCCGATTTAGCTGAAAGTGAAGCGCATTCCGAAAATGTTAATTTCTTTTGTGATGTTGCCATCGTATTAGAAAATGTCTTCTTTTTGCACAGGCGTGTATCCAAATACATCTGACACTTTTTAACGAGCGGATGATTTCTGCTGTGCAAGTACCATATGCCCAATACAAACAAACTCAAAAACAATAAAATAAATATAACGAGTAAAGGAACGTAATTGAAAGATTCAGATGAAGTCTCTGATTGAGTGGTTTCCGTGCTGCTACCGATAGTTCCCTTAGGACGCATAGTAGGACGAATAACCGGTCGTTTGTCATTGCCTGCTCCCAATGCAATATCAGCACATGATCTGAATTCTTCTTGAGGACCACAACCAACAGCTCCATTGCCATCAGGGCACATGCCCCAGTTATTCCCAGCCACATAACGCCATTGTAAAACGCACTGGTCACAATGTATTTCTGTTAAGAACAAAAAAAAAAAAAAGATACAATTAATTGAAGAAAACGGAATGAAAACTATTTCTTCTAAATTTGTTTCCAATCAAAAATTCATGACTGTCAAATATTTTAATTGTGACAATAGAAAATCAGTTTTACACCTTAAAATATTTATGAGAGAACTAAATTATGGAAACAAATTTAGTGGCACAATCGACGTTGTTTTCTCAGTGTAAAAAATGCAAATTTTTTTTTAATGGAAGTGAGGTTGGATGAGAGGGTGTGAGTGTGCTGACTCTAAGGAATTTTGCATTGGATGACTAACTAAGGTTTTTTTTTTTGCTGTTATTGTCGATGTTGGAAGGCTGGAACCTAAAATTCAGCAGCTGAGCCCCAAATTGTGGCACTCGATATAGATCGTGGGAAGTTTTTTATTATCGAATGCGGCGATTTGAAATCAGTAAGCAACAGCAAGTAAAAATAGTTCACAACTTCACCATAAATATTTAAAGTTTTAATAAAATGCAAAAGTGTGTTCGTTTGTAAAAAAATTACTTTAAATTTTTGTAGTCTTTGTGTTGCTTTCTAGTGAGCAATGCAAATATATATTTCACATCGTCAAAATTTATTTCACTTTACAATTTAGAGCGAAAAAATTAATCAATTTTAAAAAATTAACTTTTTAGAATAACAATAAAAAAAATTTTGAAAATTTCATGCACCAAAAATTTAAAAAAAAGAAATTTTGACGTTTTGCAAAACAATCACAAGCGAATTGCTAATGTGGCCACCCTGCATAGATTCGCCTTGGCAACACTGCTAAATAATTTCGGATATAAAGCAAAAAATAAATTAATTAATTTTGTTTACAAAATTTTTAATTGTTAACTTTAAAAATTTCTAGAAATTAATCTTTAATAAGTTTTTAAAAATTATTTTAAATAAAATTTAATTTTTAATCGTGCTTAACTCTAATTTATTTTCCATGATATATTCAGGGAAAATTTTAGAAAAATTATTTACTTAGGGAAAGCATATGCTTTACAGCTGTTTCATCAGACGCTACTCTGAATCTTCAGTGGATTACTGCTAAGTCTTGTTAAATTCCTGCCCATACAAAATTAGAATTAAGCGCGAATAAAGACTACATTTTGTTTAACTTTATAATTCCAAATAATTTAATAATTTTTTTTTAATTTAAAAAACATCACAAAATTCAATTCTGCTCAATAGATCTTAAAGGTCGCGGTGCGATCATAACCCAAAGTGAATTAGATACATTAAATAACTAACAGCAGGAGGTTATCTGAGATATAAATGGTTTCCGTCATTACAAGTGTAAACAAGTTAATATTTTATTAAAAGCTAACGGTAAGATTGTCTTGTAACATGATAGATATATAAGAGTTCGGTTGTTGCAAACGCTATATTCGCCATATTTTGTTTTGGTGGTTGTATATGGTTTTCGCTCTGTCATACAGAGTAGTCTTATTAGCAATGGTGCCATATAAAAATTTTATGTTTATTTTAATAATTTAAAATTGATAATAGAAAATATTAAAAAAAAAACAAAGACACTAACCGTTCAAGTTAATTATTGCTACTTGTGTATAAATAATCAAAATATGTATTATTTTACCTGGTAACTGGGATTTTATTTCATAAATCCTGCTGCCATTTCGAGGATAAAATCGTGTAGACAAATCACCTGGGGCTGGAGCAGCTGGTGAGCCTCCAAGTATGTTTAAAAGATTACGATCTAAACACTCTTGCTTGGCCTTAGGCTCAGGGCATATACGGAACTCAAAATAACTAAAAGTAAATATAATTTTAAATCACTTAAAAGCTTTAATATTATTTTTATAAAAATTTTACCCCATATGACTGGCAGTTAACTCTACACGTATTATCATTTCAGTTCCTGGAGCGTATCGACGTACAATAACTCCTTGACCCCACAAACCACCATTTTCATGCGGTCGTGGTTCTGGCAAATCCCAGGCATCACCACATATACCACATTTACCTTCATTGTGTTTCCACTGACGCGTAAAACCCCCACAATACAGTTCATGATCATTGTAGTCAGGTGGTGTATTAAAACCATAACGCCATGCTGATGCCCGACTTGGTGGTTCAATAAGTCGGCCGTGACCATTAATGCTGTGCACATTCAGAACACCAATAACAATGAAAAATATGAAATCAATTCTTTTATACGCATAACTACGCTGCACATTGTTTACAATGAATTTTGCTTTAGAAAACTCGTTCATTTTATTTTTATATCAATATTGTCCTTGATTAACTCAGCATCTATAAAATAAAACAAAATTTATTTTTACAAAAAGAAGAAAAAATCCCTTGAAACTTGTTTAAATAACAAAAAAAAAAACTATTAAACTTTTTGCGCCAAAAAAAATTACAGCTAAACAACTAAAAAAAATGGTCGGCCACATTATTAATACTTAAAGTACCCTATACGCTAATACAATAACTAAGTTAGTCAGAAATTTGTATGAAATGCCGAAAATAGAATAGTGTAAGCGCTAACAGTATTGAATATTGCGTTTGAATTTATTTGAGGTGGTAACAAATCTTCAAAATTAAATCTTAGAAAAACATAAGACGCTGTTTAAGGCTTTTACACCCCATAAGAAATAACTAAAAGTAGAATATTAGCTGAACCATTATGATGCAAGATGACCACTTTAGCGAATTCGCTTATCAACTCTTATATTCTAATTTATTTATATTTACAATTTTAATTGAAAAATTAGTCTAATTTAAATTTACAATCGCAAATAAATAAAAAGTATAAAAATTAAAAAAAAAAAAGAAAATTGCTTCAAGCACTTTAACAATTTGTAAGAAAATTAATTCGCCGTTATTATAATATTCAGCATGCAATCATCTTGTATGGAAGCACTTGTTAACTGCTTTTATAACGCATTACAAATTCTTTTTTTTGCAATATTTCTAATTTTCATATTTAATGATTAAGGCAACAATAAGAGCCTGACCTCTAGATTAATAGACTATTTTTGATTTTTCTCGACCACATGTATACCAATTACAGATAATAGAACTGTCGTTTCTGACAAAATTGTATAACAAGTTTTTTTTCGTCTTGCATTTTAGACAAAATAGGCCAAAAACCTGCTCAGAAAAATGGTGCAAAATAGAAGTAGTCGCTATTGAATTTCTATAGCAACTGAAAGACAGAAACAACTGATAGATTGGTATGCTATACTTTTCTGCACGTTTCCTGCAGGCTTCAGAAAGTTGATTTCAACGACTGCACTAACAGAGAGACAACCAGATATCGCTTATTCAATTACGCTATTTATAAGGTGTCCCATGTACGGTATAGAAATCACAAACAAAATAACATACTTATATAAAAATAATTAATGAAATGATTTTCTTCTTTTTAAACTGTTTTAAAACAAAAATCTAAAAATCCACAAGCGGAACAGAATGTAGTTATGAGGTGCTGAATTTTTCACTTTCAAATAAAATATGTGTTCGGCATACAGAATTATTGTTTATTTTCATTTACATAAAAATGTTGCGTAAAACGCAGTGATTTTAAAAACGAAATTAATTCGCGTTATATGAGTTCATTTATTCAGAGTTAAGTTTAACTTAAAGTGGATTCACCCATGCAATAAAATATTTTCTCTGAGAGTTTTGTGCAGTACAATGAATTTGTCGTGAAAGTGAAATTATGTAAATACATAAAACGCATTCACTTGACAAAATGTCAGCTGAATAAAATTTTTTTTTTATTTATGAATTAAGTTTTGCATTTGAATTTATTTAATTAATGAAAAATATTTCCTAAATTTATTCCTATTCCACATTTATAATATATTACGCAGCATTTCCATTTTACGTTTACGTTTTATTGTTTTGTTCGTGGGCTGCCAAAATTTGTTTATGTTTTATGTTAATTTTTTTTATTTATTTACATAACTTATATTTTAATTTTTTTTTTATAGAAAAGACCAAGAGTTTACACAAACAAAAAGCATGTAGTGTTTGTAGGGTCGGTCGGCATTGTTGATTTTACCACAAGGTAGAAAAGTTTTTGAAAAAAAAAATATTTTTCGTTCAAATGAATGGGTGAATGAATCCATCGTAACTAAGGAATACCATATACATATAATTCCATTTACTACAAAACCGTCATAACACAAAATAGTATGTGAATTTTAATAATGTAAATTTTCTCAACATATTTTTTTTTAATTATGTGAAACAATTAATAAAATATCTGATCACTTCCTCCTTCAAAAGGAAAAAATTAAATACTTTTAAATACGTTTTTTGTGAAATTAACTTTTTAAAGTTTTATGGACCTTGCAGAAACTGAGTGTTATGTATATACACACACACATACATACATGCGTATGAGTTTATTCTTTTATTTTTATACTTGCATACACACATACATTTTTTTTAATAATTTAATGTCTGAAAAGTAAAACACTGCATAGAAATTATTGTTGTATGTCCAAGTAAATGGATTCTGATCACTAATTTGCACAATTTTAAAAATCAAGTTTTTCAGAAATTAATACCAGTTCTTAGTGTGCTTGTATTATACGTCTGAACCTACCAATAAAGAAAACATAAATAAATAAAATGAGTTTATTATGTGACTATCTGCTGCATTTAAAAAGCAACTTTCACCGGTGTAAAATAAACCAAATTTAGTAAAAGCAACAATGAAATAAACAGTTTTATAAAATACACATGAGTAAATAATCTTGCTGGCTGGTTGTTGCATCAGCCCCACTCGTATTAAATCGCCCGTTATCAGCAAAAACCGTCTTGCTTTACTCAGCTACTGCAACAGACTAACAAATGATCACACACCAGTTGTGTTTTATAAAAAGTTTATACATATACATACATATTTTCACTGTTTGTTAAGTTTTATTTTATGCTCTGGAGTAAAAGTTTTGCAAAAGTGGGTTAGTGGACCTTCAGGAGGATACGCTCCAGGATATTAACTATTTAAAAATGAATTGTTTAGTGCAAAAATGGAATGTATCTAAAAAGATTCAACCAAAAGAACCAATAATTTTTAAATATTCTATTTTATTTTATTATTTTTTTTTTATTTATGTTTTGTATACAAACGTCTAAAACACAAACGCACACAGTAAGCCGAATTCGTCATTAAAAATTCGTGGAATAAAATTTGTCTATGACGAAAAATAACTGTTTAGGTGATTTTAAATTGTTTAAAATTTAAAATTTTTCGTTTTAAAACGAATTCCCCTATTTTGATGTTCTCTAAACCGAATACAAATAATTTTATTTGTTTCTAAACCGAATTAATAAACTTGTCGAAAGTAAATCGAATGGCTTATAAATGTAACGACTAAAAAACATTTAAATGAAGGGAACAAAAAATATATGTATATATTTTGATCTTTAAATTACCCCTTAAACAAAAACTGAAAGGGAACTATTTTTTTTTATGGATAAACTATAAAACGGGGGAATAGACACATCAAATTTCAGCATACGCACACAATCCAAATAATTTAACTGGTTTTGATTTTCGTCAAATTCACACACAACTTATACATGTGAGTTTCACTTTTAGAAAACACTTACACAAACGCATAATTGATATTGAAATTTCGATGTGTGTATCATCTGTTTAAAACTACTGAAATGATTTTTTAAATTATTTCACCAATATAAAGCTACATTGTCAGCTAGTAACATAGGCTATATCAAGAATGATAGAAAGACAAGATTACGTCATGCACATGATTCCCTATTAGATGATGTAGATTGTCCACTGAAAAAACAATACATTTCTATCTCTCCCTCTTATTCAGATTTAAATTATTAGCCAATAGAGACACATGGCGTGACGTCATTTGTGCTACATGACCAGGAAATTTCAATTTTATGTGCGGGATAACGTAAACTTGTATTTCTATCATAACGCTACGCCCACTTTTACTTCCATTATTTATCCATTTAACAATTAAAATTCTATTTTTCAACAGGATTTTTTTTTTATTTGGTACATATTCGTCACTCCATACTCTAGGATCGCCTACGCTCACATTAAATTTTAAACCTTTTTTTATTAACTTTACTAAAATTACTTGAATTTTACATATTCTCTATCAAAAAAAAGTTATTAATGAGTTAATATATTGAAATAGAAAATTGAGATATTTAAACTGAAAAGAAAAGAAAGTTATAGTTAATTAACATGAGTTCGACAATAAATTGATAGAAATAATCTATCGAGGGTAATTTAAAAAAAAAACTAAAATTTCTTCAAGTTCTACAAGCTCGATGAAAAAAGGCAATTTTTGGTAAAATTACAATGTCTGTTAATTTTAATAATTTTTTTCCATTTGTAATTTCTTTTTAATAATTTTTTTTCTTTCGCGAAATTAAAAATAAAAAGTTCATTGCGAATATCATAGAAAATAATGCATAACAAACATAATTGCAATTAATCACAAATAAAGATTACATTTTGTTCATTAAGAAGAAATAGATTTAATCCCACACTTTTTAATTACATTCGAAATGCAGAACATTACATTCGATATCGATCGACATTTTCATTTAAATTGTATTGAAATTTCGCTTGCTACTCAGTGAAAAACAAAAACAAACAACTCCGATTTCACAGAAGTCAGGGGGAGGGTATCGATGACTCCAACTTTCAAAGGGTACCAACGTGAATCTATACAAGGTAGAATCAAGCATATTTTGCATTTGTCAAAGAAGACATTTCTGGTTCATGGACCCCGACCATATAAATGTATACAACTTTCACACATCAGGAAAAGAAAAATTTAAAAAGAATGCGTGCGTTCTTGATAACACCGTGAACACTCAATTAAGTAAGCAGACAGAGATTAAGGTTGTGTGCAGCTGGTTATACACTCACATAAGCCTCTGCAAGAACTTTTTATTCGTAACAACCATACTTTATTTTGGTATCTAGACATAAGGAATATGGTAGCAACGAGCAGGCAAGACTGATTAGTTTATAGGACGAGAAACCTACTTTGGCATCTCTCCAGTTTATATATGAAGAAAACTGGTTCCCACGGGTCAAATTACAATTCTTTTAAGTCATAATCGTTGATGGTACTTAGACAGAAGAAACAATTTGTCATCTTATAGCAGAGCATATAAAAATATACTGGAACTCATCAAAAGTGGCTTTAAACTCCTTACAGGATACTTCACTGTAATTCTGCAAATTTAAAAAAATTTTCATTCTACTTGCTTTCTTTTTAAATGAAATATATGTATATATTTATAAGATAAGTATAAGCCTAAGTCTGCATATAAAGAACATCTATCGCAATATGTACTTCATTTTTAGCACTTGTTACTTTTTGTTGTAATTTGCATCTCTAATTGCGCTTGAGCTATGTCTTCTAATGCACTTTGAATTTTTCCCAATAATAATTCTCCCTTTATTGCGATTTCTTCGAGACGTTCCGCTGTTTCTTGATTTTCTAGTTCTAATCTTTTGAGGCTTTGATTTTGCAGTTCCGTCGAGCTATCTTCATTTGGTAATGATTCTATTAAAGTGTCAATATCCTTTGCACATCGTGATATCAACTGTGCGAAAAGTTGAGCGAAATCTTCCTGTTGTGGATTTTGTATTGGTGTTTGCGACCCAGTGCGATCAAAATTAGGAAACTTGCTAGGATAAGAAGTTTGTTGTATTATGCCGATAGCATTACAAAAATGTTCTGCTTGCTGCAATTAACAATTCAAATTATTTCACCAGATGAAAGCATGAAGTATTCAAAGTCAATGTATATTACTAACCATATTAACAGTGTCCTGCAACTGTGTCAAACGGTCTGCCATAATCCAAATAATTCGAGAAAGTTGCTATTGTCAAAAACTACGTTGCTTGTGTTTATTATTTATTATTTTATGGTATGTATACGACTGAATAGATTTAAATTCATTGAATGAATCACTTAAATGAACTAAATAATTCTCTTGAAATTGTGAGATACGATGCAGCAGCTGATATTTTTTTGTGAAGATTAAATGTATATTTTAGAAATATGCATATTTTTTTGGCTTTGTGTGTCAATTTTGACATTTGAATTATATATTTACACAAACAAACTTCAGCTCAATCATACTATAATTATATATATAATTTTGCTTTGGATTTGGCATTGCAAAAGCATACTTGTAAGCAACACATCACTACAAACTTGTGTAATATTGTATAATAAAAAGTGCTTGTAAGCCCTTTTAAGTATGCTTGGGCATTGCTTTAGTGTGGCCATAAAGTAAATTTTAAAAGAGAATTAAGAAAAATCTGCGCAATTAAAATTGCTCTATGTGATCCCAAACTATGTTAAAGGCAACTGGTAATTTACTTAATTTATTTTTTGCTAATTATAACTTTTTCTATTCCTTTTTCTGATTCATAGAGAAAATCAAATGCTGCATAAGAGAAACTAATAGAACACAATACAGACCAACTTTCTTTACATATTGTTGGTTAAAGGCAGAATAGAATTTCTCGCTCTGGATGTACTTGAGGGAATTAGTTTGTGTCTGGGGAAAGGTGATGAATACAGTCACATAGCCACACTGGGATCATCCAATACAGTTACTATTCAATACCTCAGAATATTTGCTGTGTGACTGCCCGACTTTAAGCTCTCTTGGGAGAATTTTTGTTATCTTAGCAAATAAGCTCTCACTACCCTACGCCAGCAGCTGGTACAGCCAACTTATAGGCTTAATAAAAACTCCACTGGGCCTCTCTACATAGGTCCCAAGTCTTACAACGATATGCTCAGCAAAAGAACTTAACTCCGCAAATTTGGAATCGTGGTAGAGCGGACCAAAACATATCTATCTTCTATACAGTAAGGGCTTTCATATCGAAATCTATAGTGTCGATCTTCTCAATATAAGCGGAAATCTCAATGGAAATCGTGTTACTTTATGTGTGCCCCTTGACATGTTAATATGTACATATAAAGTAATCAATATTATTTTAATTTAAAACTATTTACATACATGTATATATCTTTATTTAACGGTTTTATTCTTATCTAAATTAAAGACTAAAGCATTTTATGTTGTATTCCTTACGAATATTAATTTCAAGGTGAAATATTTATAATTTTTTATGCAACCATATTTTCTTAAAAAGCCCTAATTTGTCACTCATTTCAGATTATATTAAGTTTAATGTTAAAAGAAGAAATTTATTACGAAATTTAAAAGTTAATTAATTAGTTGAAAATAAGCTTATGTGAAACAACAATAAGTCTGCTAAAATATTTACAATGCAAAACAGTATTTGTTATTTTCTCGTTTGCAACTCATACCATAAACATAACGACTCGAAGGAAAATATATTTTTAAAATATGTAATAAACATACATACGCTTATATTATATAACTGAGGTAAAGTATGTGTGTTTGTGTACATGTATGCGTGTGTTCGTGTTTGTGTGTGACTACATAAATAAAATTATAAAAAATTATATCAAGAATAAAAACACCTATACATGTCGAAAGCTGAAAATATATCTAATTAAGGGTTCCCCTGCATCCTTGAGCACCACATAAACATGGTATTTTTTCATCCTCCAATGGGAATTTATAATCATAGGTAATTTCTTCATTTACGCCAATAGGTTGTTTGGAGTAGATAACGATCTTCTTTTCCGATTCTATAGTAATAACTTTCGCGTAACAGTTTGGCTGAAAGGAATAAAACAAAAATGGTTTAATATTGATGATTTTCTTTAAAAAGTGTACATACGTTGCAGCTGTGATTTATAAATCGAGCTAAATTTCCGCATTTTGTTGCATCTATAATTGTCTCCATGTCAATGCGGAACAAGTAAGAACTTCCTATACCAATCGCTTCATATTTGGTTTCCCGCAAATCAGCAACTACCGGCCGAATCATTTGACCAACATATTCAATTACCATTTCATCAGCAGCAATTGGCTCCATTGCGAAAAGACCCCAGTCATGAATGGCAGATTTTGCAAATTTCAATTGTTTTTTACGGAACTTAAGCTGGTTAAACTTCAGCAATTCAGATTCACCAATAGAGCCGAAAGCAGTCAAAAGACGACGTTGATTGGAACGAGCTTCACGAGATATCCCTTGCATTTTTGATATCAGTTTATTATGTGGATTTGCTAATTGATCATCAAAGCGATCAACACTATGCGAGTTCTCAACATTGGCTTTAGCATGATGGTATTTATGTTTAGCTTTTTCCCGTATATCTAGTTTGTAATAGCCTTCCGTGCGTGCACATCCCGTTTTATGACGTTTAAGTTCGTCATCTTTTTTACGTTTCTTATTGGGTGGTGGTACAATGGCACGATCAGTCACACAATGATCTACCCAATGAGTATTATTAAGCCAAAACCTAAATAATGCAAGTAAATAAACATTTATAATCAAATACATTTATGCAGTTTAAAATACTGTTTCGTACCCATATGTGTCCTGCTGTAAATGCATTTCGTAACAATTTCGCACAAACTGAATGTCTTCAGCATCGATACCGCGAGTGAGAAATTCGTAAAGCACCATCATTTCATCAGTAGCCTCACGAGGTTTAAACATTTCACGTGGCTTAAATGTTAACATTGTCTTAGTATAATTATTATATGCCGCCAATGCAGGAGATATATCTGCAGAATGTGTTCTCTTTGCAGGTCGGTCTTCTTTCTTTTTCGCGCGCGTGGAATCTTTGCGTGGCCTTCCAGGCCCAGGCTTAGGAGCAGAAGCTACGGCACTTGAGTAGGGTGGTGCGACATCTTCAGAAATAGAAGCGCTTGGCGCTGGTAGAGTAGCATATCCTCCGTGATCATGAACCAAATATTGCTGCTTTTTGCTTGCAGTTTCTCCATGTTGTGCTGCAGAAGTATTCTTTGGTTTTGATTTATCGGCATCTGGAGGCAAAGAGTAGCAATGCTCCAATGCCACTTGACTTGCTTGGCTAGCTTGACTGGAGCCCCCATCTGAAGAAGAAGGCGACATTTTTGCGTAATCGTTTCCTTCCTGCGTTTGGGAGAAATTTATGGCAGTTGGTTTCTGTGTTATACACGGTTCTGTTGTTGCTTGGACCTTAGTTGTATTAGATTGAATAAAGGAATCGTTTACAACATTACTGATGGCTATTGAAATAGATTCAATTTTCGATGAATTGGTAGGAAAGCCATTTGAGTTAACCGGCATTGATGGCTCGTCATATGCAACAACTTCTGTAACTTTTACTGTGCCACATACATTTTCCATTTTTTCTATTGATGTAGATTGCTTTTCTTTTGTTTGAGTATTTTGAATTTTCGATTTTGTATCCTTTTTGTATTTACTCGTTTCAGTCTTAGAAGTTATTGCTGTCCTTTTATTCTTACCACTAATTACCCCTTGTTTTTCTTCGCCGCTAAAAAGTGTATTATTGCCTAAAGAATCTAATCGCGAACTTGAAATTTTAGAAACCTTGTCAATGTCGTCTGTTTCTGACTTTTCAAAGCTGGTAGATTGTCGAGCTGATAAATTTGACGATGTTAATATCGCATCAGTTTTCTTACAGTTGTCGATTTCAGTCGTTGTTTCTTGCTCTTCTCTTAATTTACGTTCTTGCTCTTCTAGAAACTCTCGCTCAATTTGAGCCATATATTCCGTGTTTCGCCTCCGTCTTTCTTGATACTCTCGCTCTTCTTCAGAGTCACTATATATTCTATCGTATTCGAATACAGACTTCTTTTGACTTTGCTCTGTTTTATTTTCGGGTTCGTCTACATCAGGTTTCTCCTCCAATTTCAATTGAGATCCACTATTATCAGAATATACTTGACCAAGACCTGTATTTTTACTCTCTTGCGTCTTGTACTCTTGTGAACCGTCACATAAGCTGAGCGAACTATCTTTGCTTATATCTTCCAAGTCGAAAGCGTTTGCTGGCAAGAAGTTTGTTAATAAGCTATCCTTTCTTTTATTTTCGTTTTTATAAGCTTCTGAATGCTTGTTTTTTACGTTTAGCTCTTCGTCCGAGTCAGAATAGATGTCTTTTTTTGCCACCACGTCTCTACTTATTACCGCAGATTGTGTTAAAACCATATTACTTAATGTTTTGTTTACATTTTCATCTTCTGATTCCGAGTAGAAATTCAGCTTAACTGTCCCTCTGGATTTTTGAAGATTTTTATCTTTCCGATCACTGTTCTTTATATCATCTTCTGATATTGAGCTAAGCTCATCATCGCTAGCGCTATCATCGCCATCACCTGAACTGCCGTCTGCATCCTCATCATCGTCATCATTTTCCCCATCACTAGACGATGATGATGAAAAGAAGCTTGAAGAGCTGCCCTTTCGTTTTACTCTTGCCACTAAATTGTTCGATGATGTTTTTATTTTCAGACATATATTGGCAGTGTCTTTCGAATCCTTGGGTATGTTCAAGTGTGTGTTGGAACTTAAATTTGAATCATCCTTCTCCGAGTCAGATCCATGAACCATTTCTTCTTGATCGCTAAGGTGCTTTTCAACGTCAACTTTTTCCGATTTTGGACTTGGCTGTTTCCGTATTCGACGAAAGGACGGTAATTTAGGAATTGATGCACGTAACCCAAGGGCTGGGTAAGCAGAATTAAAATCTGATAAGTCTCGATGGTTATTAATCAGCTGATTAATATCAGGTGGCTTGTCAATGCGATTTGTTGTTGGCGCAGTGGTACTAAGAGTAGATGAAACAATGACGGTGGATTTTTCAATCGCAGCTTTCTCATTCTCATTTTTATGCCTCCTTTTTTGTAGTTGATCATCCCACCATGCTTCAAAGTTTTTAAAGGCAGTGGTTTCAATCATTTTTTTGTTAAAATCTCGCTTTAATATTTGTTTAAGTTCATCGCTAACTCTCTTTACAACCTCTTCTATATGTATTTTATACGGATCTTTATTGTAAACATTGGAAGAGCTGCTTACGTAGCTAGAATATCCATCGCCGCGGTAAAATTTGTAAGCATCATCATAATAATTACCATATCTGGCCAAAGCATTTGGTCCAAAAGTAGGTAAACTGCCACTAATGCCAGGCAAATAGGATGATTGTAGGTAGGCTGGATGTAGATATTGTGCTGAAACACTATCCGTTATGGGATGTGAAGGATATCCTCCTCCATAATAATAAGGATTAGACGATGGGTGCGGAGGATATACATAAGTAGCGGTCACACTTGGACATATTTCTGAAGAAACCATCGATGTTCCAGGTAAAGAAAATGGTGATTTATGCTGTGTTTTATCTACTTCTGTTTTATGTATTTTTGCGCCATCGTTGGATGATAAACTAGAAAGGGACATATGATCATCATCTTTTTGTTTTAAAGAACGGGGGTAGATTGGACTAAAGGAATCCTTTTTGTGTAATATCTCATCATCACTGGACGAAATATCACTTGCTCCGTGCTCGACAGAATTTATATTGTTACAAGCGGACTGTGTAGTCGACCGCTTATTCTTCTTTGAGTGCTTTGAAAATGATAGTTCATGAGGTTTTGAGTTTAGCACACTCTCTTCTTGCCCTTGATCACCTTTTTCAGCATCTGAATCGCTACTATCCATTTGTAGAAATGGAGGCGCATTGCCAAAGGATTTACCCTTAAACATTAGAGCAATACGTGTGTCTAAATCAACGTTACCAGAATCAGGTTCTGATTTTATATCTGCCGTATCTGCAAAACTGTTTGAATTTCTATCCTTTGACAACTTTTTGTTGCTTAAATGTTCATCTTTTCGATTCTTCGTAGTGTTAGTTATAGTTTCATCTTGACTGGAATATCCGCCCGGAGGAGGTGGCTCAGGTTCATCCCAATCTGGTGTGGTATCAGGTGGGGGTGGTGGCAAAGGCGGCTGACTTTGCGATTGTGGTGGAGGTTGATGATCAGTCCATGTTCTTGTTCCTCCATGCCACATGTGTCCAGCTGTGGAGTTTTCACTTGAATAACTGTAAGCATGGTATGGATATGAGCCAGGAATGGATGAAGCCACAATATGTACAGGTAGTTGCGAACCTGCTGCTGGTAGGGGATAGTAAAAAGCACTGCCTGGTGAAGGATAAGGCTTTTGAGAAGTGACTCCCGCAGCCGTATCAATATAATCTCGTGAATACCGCGACGTTGAGTTGTATTTTTCACTCCCACGGAATTTTCCAGTACGATCTCGATCCCTATCTTTCGATCGTTCTCGATCCCTTTCGCGGTAGTCTCGATCTCTTCTATCGCGTTCTCTTTCCCGTGATCTATCATACTCTCGTATTCTATTACGATCACGATCCCTGTCACGTCTATTTATACTTAAATTTCCACGTTCAACACTGCGCTCTCTGGGGCGGTCGTGTTTGTGATAGTGATGGTGTTTTGAAATAGTTTTATCATGCCGCAAATTATTAGAAGAGGATCCATATTTATCCCGATTCTGTTCACGATTTTTACGTTTATCGCGATATAACCTTTCTTCACCACAATACCTCTCTGTTGTCCTATTGGACTTAAACCTGTCGTAATCACGTTCAGACCTGTAAGAGCGATAATAACTTGCTGTTGTGGAATCATAACTATCCTGTGAAGCATTAGAAACATATTCATGTTGAATTTCTGAATGCTTAATCGTAGATATTGTTGTGGAATGGGTCATGACATGCGCATCGTGCGTATTCGGTAGTGGTGGCACAATATTCTCTGCTATAGCTGGGTTAAATACGGCAGATTGTTTTGGTTTCGTTGATGTTAAGCTTTCTATTGTTTGTTTACAAATTTTTCCAAAAGGATCATGAAAAACACTTAAAATCTAAAAAGATATGACATAATTAGCGTAACTTAAGATGGATGTGATAAACTTTATTTCACCTTTCCCATCACTGATTTTTGGTTATATTTCTCAACACATTGACGTGCAGCTGCAACATTTTCAAAAACAATTCTAGCAATTCCGAGATGTTTATTTGTAGTCGGGTGATGATAAATGATAATATCGTCATACATCCCGCATTTATCTAGCATTCGTGCCAAAAAATGCCGATCGATATTATCATTTAAATTGGTCACTGTTATTTCAATAGCCGGTGGATTTCCAACGTAATTCTGATCAATTTTAAGACTGTAAGAAGTAACATAAATATTAATTGAAAACGATAGTTTTTAATTTATTGCACATTAATACCGCGGTAACAATAAACACAAAGGTTCTACAGGTCTGGTTCGCAAGCGAATCACAGGATTGCGCGGATCTCGAGGCATAACTGATGGGTAAGTTGAATGATTTGTCACTATACCATCGAAACGATATAATTTAACGGCGCCTTTCGTAATTGCTGGATCCGAGAGCAATTTAAAATTGCGTGGAATTTTTTGTGTGCTATTGCCACCCAAATGATCTGCTGAGTTGACAGCTCCATTGCTGTTAAGATTAGTAGATGACATGCGAATGGAACTATCCATTATATCACCCATTTATTAAATGTTTTCGTGGCACAATTCCAATATTCCAGTAATTTTTTCCTTTCCTTACTATTTAAAAATTTTGTTAATTAATATAATAATTTATCTTTATTTTACTTACACCAATTCTATGTGTTTAATTTATTAGACAGGCCACATTTTTAGCGTAATCACTACATTAATATATTTGAGTTCCTAAACGAAGCTAAAACAGCGGATGGTTTATAGCATACACTGCAACTAATAAGGTGGCAGCAAAAGTAGACGTCAACCGATTTTAACAGGGACTTGCTTGGATCGTCTGCAATATGGAGATACGAAAATTTTATTTCTTTCGTACTGGGTTAGCTTTTGTCCAAAATTGTTATAGCACAAAGGAACTCTGTTATTATATACAATCTATTTAAAACTTTAAGAGAATTTATTACAAGTTTTCCTATTTCTTTTACGAAAAAAGTTTCCATAAAATGAAATCAATGTTCACCGCCGCTGCAAGAAAAAATGTTAGGCAAACGTATTAAAACTGCGCTGCCTCCAATCATGTATTTTAACAAAGAGCTAGAGCGAGACAAATAATAAATAATAATATAGCTAGCCTATATTAGTATGTCAACGTGATGGTACCTGACAATGGCAACCCAAATTGAAAAGACAGTTATAGTGATGCAAATTGTTTATATTCTCGTTAAATATAGAGATTTTTTACCGATGAGAAGATTTTATTTACCTGGCGTCTATACCTGATGTATTTCTATCATACTAAATTCACCATATCATGAGAGAAAATCACCAGGTATAGACTCTATCGTAGCGTTATGATAGAAAAAGCGTGATATTTCTATTTTGATATCAAATGTTATTTTATACATTATTTTGATTTTGAAGTTTGTTTACTTTCAACCTTTTGTTTAAAATATCACCAATTAATTGTATCAATAAATAAAATTTATCGTACTTATGTAAGAAACTTATTTTTTAAGTTTTAAATGATAAAAAATAATAATAAAATATATTTCATCGCAATATAATTCCATCAACGTCTTCCCCTATGTACTGCTATTAAGATGAAATTAACATTTGCTCTGCCGGCATTATATATATTATTATGATAGAAATACATCAGGTATAGACATATTGTTATAAGGATTTTAGGGCATAAAACAACAACAAAAGCATTATGTTCCTTTTAAAGCATTTTTCTTGTGTATGCAATGTATTAAAATGTGAATTTGAAATTTTGGCAATTAAGAATAACAGCTGATTAATAAATCATGAAATTTGCCTGGATTTTATTGCTACAGAATTGTAAATGAGCAGTGTAATTTTAATTTCTATTTTGAAAAATAAGATTTATTATGTTCGCAAAAATTCTATCGCCTTTATAATGATATTTTGGATGCAATCACTTTGTATAGATTCTTCAAAAAAATACATTTTAGCCAACTCTGCAAAAATATTGTTTTTTTTACTTTTCTGTATAATTGTAAAAGTCACTTGTTATTCTGGTAAAAACTAAAAAAGATGGATAGTTAAATTTTAATACGTAGTTGTCCCTTTTTGTTTTGTAAATAATAAGCACTTGCAGGGTCATATCTTTTTAATAATGTGAGGTTGCGTCACAGCTCCGCAAGGTATAACAGTTCTAAAAAAAAGTTAATAAAAAGTAATTTTAATTTACAAATTTTTTTATTTATACTAAATATTATATTTTACAAGAAATGGCACTCAGACAATTTTTAAATAAGTTTATTGCCATCCCCGTTGTACATGCGGATGATGAGGAGTTGGTTGATCCACAGACTACTTTAAGGGTAAATCTTTGTATCATCTGTATATATATTTATGAAAATGTTTACATATATATCATTTTAGGAACAATGTGGACGTAAAGCTCACATTGAAGCCCTCTACAACAAATATCAGGCTTGTAACGACCGTGTTAACAGCCGGTCTAAGACTGCTGAAACTTGTATGGAAGAACTTTTTGACTATGTAACCGAATTGGATCATTGCGTAGCACACACTCTTTTCTCTAAGTTAAAATAGAGCATTTGTTTTGGCCTAAAGATGTGGATAAGTAAGATCTTATTGCTGTAGATTCAAAGTAATTTTAAAATTAATTATGAAAATAATTACATTTGGATCTGGAAAAATACACGTTTCATGAAATGTCTGTTGGCCAATAATAATAAAATGTAATCATCGTAAACGTTGAAATTATTATTTAAAGGTCAATTTGTAACATTTAAAAAAGTTGTTAAAAAAAGTGAGTAGCTTCAAAAATAATTTTTCATCGACATCTCAAAAAAAACTTGCTTTGCTATCACTGGTACTTGCCATATCTATTGGTTGAGTAGTATAATTTAGATTTTTTCACAGGCACACTTGAATACCTTGGCTCACCTTTTGACAACTTTTCTAAGTTAGGACCATTATTGCGATATTCATAAATTCCATCAGTTTTTACGAATAAAGTTATACCCTTGGTGCTTCAAATTGTGTAATTTCATTATATATTAAAGACGAAAATCACCTATCTCATCCGTATATTGCCTGTGTTTATCGCTCCATCAATATAATGAAGGCTTCATCTATTATACTTAAAGTCTAGAAATGCGAAACGACAACAGGACTTTGAGGAACACATCATATTCAGTTGGCTCTACAAAGTATATTTGCTTTAGGTACCCGATTATAAAACGCTATGACTTAGTGACACCAGGTGGTTCTCATTTGAGCATGTGGCAGTTGGAACCTTTGAGCACTGGTAGGTTCTGCAATATTTTTTTATTGGTGAACAATTAGAAAAAAAAGTGGTAAACAATTTTTCTTATTAAACATTCTCATGCATATACAAATATAAAACAGCTGGTCTTGTGTGATAACTTAGTGGTACCCTGTGAACTTTGTTTTATGAAATTATGTACCGTGAGTTAGTTGACTACTTGAAACACGGCAGCTACTGAGTACCCGGTCTGAATCTCCAAGTACTCAATTCTTTGTCAATTTTATTATCAATAATTAAAGTTTATATTTAAAGGAAGCTGAGTGAAAAACTGAGTCACAAAAAAACGTTGACCATTAATTTTTTTTGTTCGGTATCACAAGGTATACCTTGTGAAATGCTATAGAAGAATAATGGATTAAGGTTTCTCTTTTGGCTTGCATTCTTTCGTGATATAATGTATGTTTTTTGCAGTGAAAACATTCCTAGCTGGTGTTATTTCTGCAATGGCTGATTCTAAAGGCTTATATAAATACATATTCAACTCATTTAACGGTACATATACCATATATAGTATATAAGCAGATAAATACTTGTTTGTGGCTTCAGCTGAATGTTAAGTTATTATTAGCAGTGATAAGACGAAGGTTTGGCTTTTTATATACATACTACTACTCTAAATGGTTTCTAGAATTATAAGAACGAGAATTGAATAAGCAGTCTGAATACACACATTTTCAAATACATTGGAAATAATGAAATTGAATCGAAGGTTTAGAAAATATGTGGTGATTTTTATGCTGTTATTTATACAAACAATGTTTGTAGGTAAGTTCATAATTACATGTCATTGTTAAAGCTATAGGGAATACTTTGTGTAAATAGATTGGAGTTCTTTGTGTCTAAAATAGTAGTTGGTAAAACTAATGCAACATGGATAAATAACTTTTATTCTTCCTATTGAGCAACCATGTAAGAAGGATAGCAAACGCTTTCCTTTTGTGTTTTTAAACTATTGTTAAAACCTGTTAACTCTTGTATATCACAGTAGCAGCACAGTTTTGTATACATAATAAATTTGGAAACAAATTTAATTGTTATCTTACTTGTGGTTATTAAAAAAATGTTGAATTAAAACATTGTTTTCTTGATAATATCGTTCTATAAAGTTATTCAATTTCTTGTTAAATTCTTAATATGAGTTAGTTTTTTGTTTTCGTTTAAAAGTAGATGTTAAGTATATCCTTCAAGTAATGGTATTTGGATTTATTTATTAAAAGGTTCCTCATATGCTATTAAATGTTTTAAATGTGCTGTAACGGTAGAAAAGATGTACTCCTATTCCAAAAATACAACAATTGTTACGCCCATGTGTTCGAAATTCGATGAGTCTGATGAATACGTAGTTGACTGCCCTTATTCTACAATGTGCCTTAAAACAATATCAACATTATGTCTTCAAAATGGCCAAAAACAAGAAACTTTTACACGAGGATGTGCACCTCAAAAGGAAACAAAACAAGTAAGTAAAAGATAAATTCCTCAACACTGTATGAGATACGAAACACACGTACATTTATGTGTAGCTATTACTATTATAAAAAGAAGAGATGCTTCTTCTGTAAAATTCTTCGAACTGAGTTGCTAATGAAAAAGACGAAAACAAACTAGGTTATACAGATAAAATATTTTTTGAACCAATCATTACTTTTTTATTGATACAAACAAAAAAGTTTGTTTTATGGAATTGATCAGTTGTGCTTCAACTGGCTCAAAGCGATTTCAACACATAATTTTTAGTTACTAAACTCTTTTTTTTTAATGTAGTGAGTATTTGTAGCTTACGAAAATTTCTACTAATGTTGAAATTAAAATGTTACATATAATTACGCTATGTATTTGTGTATATAATTTTCAGCCAATAGCTAGTGCTAGAGCTTTTATTTATTCAAAATTTAGTCTTGGAATTTATACGAAAAATTAAGTAACAATAAATTAATAAATAATATTTATATTAAATTTCTTTATAAATATACGCATATTTTGTTTTATATGAATTTAAGGTCTTCAACAACGGTCGATGGCAGCAGGAGCATTCAGTTCAAGAAGTTTATGAAGAAGGCTGTACCGAAATTAAAGAAAATACAATTGCTGCATCATTAAAAACACTATGTTATTGTCGGGGTAACTTTTGCAATTCATCAAAACGAGTACATAGTACGAACATGTTAACTATGATAGTTTTAACAAATGCTTTGCTATTTTTTAAACTATAAAACTACTATATATAGTGAAATATTATATTTAAAATTGTTATTATCTGTTTTATACTCCTGTGTTGAATTGATTGAGCCCAATCATTTTTATTACTCAGCGGGCTAATATATATTGAGAAAAATTTTATGGTGATAACAAAAATAAAGAATAAAGAAATATATTTAAAAGTGAAATGCAATGATTTTTTACACAATATTTTCTTTACTATTCGTTTCGTGAGTCGATTGTGAAAAGCAACGAAACTTTGAATGAGTTAAAATTTGACTAAATTTAATTATTCAAAAAAATCCTTATCGAAATACTGTTACTGCTGGAAAATGATAATGATGCTTGGATCCATTAATCCAAACATTTTTCTGTACAGAACACAATTTTATGCTTTCAAATTACTTTCACTGTACATATATGATGTTTAGTATTTTTTTTTATATTCCAATTAATTACATTTATGTATTATTATATAAGTAATATATAGGTAGTTGGCTAAAATATTAATTGTAGGTATTTGTTCTTAAAAAATATACAAAGAGATGTAATCAATGCACTGGTCATTAAAATTTACGTCTCGTTATTTTGAAAATAATAAGTATAAGAAGTATGGCAATAGTGTGTTCATCTCATTACTGCGAATTTCTATTTATACCTTGTAAAACATCAAAGCAAATGCCACAAACTCGAACTGGTTTATTAATGCCAAATTTTAATATAGGTACATCATTATTGGAACACTTTGAGCATACAACACGTCCACAATGGCGGCTGAAAATATCCAATTTTAAATGCATTTATTTACAAAAAATATATTTTTTTTATTGTTATTATTTTCACTTACCAGTGATGTTTCCGCATTGTAAGAGAAAATTTTGTACTGCAATTTTGACAAAGGTCTGACTCTGACCATGGTGATTCCTGGGGTAATTGATCAAGAAGTCGGTGTAGCAATTGATCTGTGGCCAATTTAAAATTGAATATACTTATGCCATCATGATTTTCGGTACCTAGGCAAGCACCATTTTTTACTAGTACCTTGCAAAGCGGTGCCTGACCACGCATAAATGCCAGTAGTAACGGTGTATTACCATCCATATCGACGGCATTGATTGGATATTTTGGCATACACTCTATAAAAAGATCACATATAGATGCAGCGTTATTGTCTTCTCCAGTGCGACACAGTTCGTGTAGCGGATTTCGACCCATTTGATTAACGGCTTCAGCATTAATACTAGATTCGGTCAACAGTTCCCTAACAATTGCCAAGTGACCACCACGAACAGCAATGTGCAGGGCGTTGTTACCTTCTCCATCAACGGCGTCGTAGTCGGAACCATTCTGGAGAAGTGCAGAAACCGCAGGTAAGTTATTAAATTCTGCGGCAATATATAAAGGGGTTTTTTGTAACGAATCATATTCGTTAATGCGAGCTCCAGCGAGTATTAGATTTCGAATTATCATTTCGTTACGAGACCTTGCTGCCAAATGTAGTGGTGTTGACTGATTAGCGTCATGTACACGTGAGTTGACATCCACTTGAATTGCCAAAAGAAATAAGACACTTTCAAGGTCATCCCTCATAATGGCCAAATGCAAAAAATTTCTGCCTCTTGAATCCATTTGTTCAGCTGCATTTGGTAACCGATCAAGAATTCGTTGTGCTGCTCGGTGATTCCGTATGGTTAGAGCAGCTGCAAATGGAGTGTTCCCATTTTTATCCCGAATTTTCAAATCAATGGCCGGATGACAAAGTAGAATAGTTATAATTTCTTCGTGATGATTTTCTATGGCAATATGCAGTGGAGATTTATTTTCGGCATCTAAAGCATTGACGTTGGCACCATGGTCGATTAAAGCCTGGAGAACTTTTGTGAGACCCCATTGAGCGCATAAATGCATTGGCGAAGCTTTATCCTTGGCTTCGTCGCCGCCCTCGCCATTAGGTCCTTGCTGTCGTGGAGAATCAAGATCACATTGATTACGTATTAGAAATATAGCAGCCGGTTCTTTGTTTTCATCTATTGCCTTATGTAATAATGTTTGCTGACAGCCATCAGGACCAGGGCCCCAGCAATCAGTATCTACTCCATGCCTAACTAACACTTGTGCCACATCCTCATATTCCAACTCTAATGCTGTCCAAAGCGGAGCGTTACCTTTGTTATTAGGTGCACTTAAGGCAACACCTCGGATACAAAGAGCATCAACTACCTGAGGCATATGACAATTAATTGCTAACTGTAATGGTGACTCTTGTTCACCTGTCAGTGCATTCATATCCGCTCCCTGTTGCAACAAAAATACTGCCGTATCTGAGTCGTTGTTGAGAATTGCCTGGTGCAGTAAAGTCATATCTTGTCCATTGCGAGCGTTGACATCGGCTCCTCCTTTTATTAGTATAGGTACAAGATGTGTTCGATTAAGTAGTAAACTTAGACTCAATGGAGAATCACCGTTTGAATTTTTGCAATTGAAATCTGGAGCTTCTAGGTTTTTACTGTTTTCACACATTGTGCCATTTTCATTCTGTACGAAATTAGCAAATACTTCAATTACATTTGAGGCATCTGATTCCACTGCTACGTGCAAAGCAGATTTTAAATCAAAGACACTTGACTGAATGTTAGGAGACGCACCAGCTCTAAGCAACTTATCTGCCAATTGAGGAAGGTTTTGTTTAGCTGCAATGTGTAAGGCAGTTAAACCTCTGCTATTCATATGATTTATACTGGCATGGTCGACTAGAAACATGGCTTCCTTTTCAAGGCCACGTTCAGCTAGTACTTGCAAAAGATTGTCCCGAGTTTCCGATTTCAAAGGATTCGGTTTGGCACCCATTTTTATTAACATTTCTGCCAATTCTAAGTTATTGTTTGTTGCTTTAATGAGACTTAATTCGAGAGGGCATTTTTCATCATTGGTGGGTATATTTACGTCGATACTGGGCACATCTAGTAGCAAACCAACCATATCATCATTATTCGATTCTATTGCCAAATGTAACGGTGTTTGACCTTTACGGTTCTGAATGTTAACATTTGCTTTCAAAGATATTACTGATTTACCAATTTCAACCATTTTTGAAAATATCTCGGATTCAGTTTCATTCGGAATGTAAGCACATATCACGTGTAAAACAGTATCACCAGTTAATCTTAAAGAAAAAGAAAATCGAATTTTAAATATGTATTAATAAAAGATTTTTTTGTTACCTTGTTGTTAAATCTAAATTGCAATTACGTTCTAGCAAAAAGTCCGCTGAAAACTTATCACCTCTCTTTATGGCATCTATTAACATAGTCGAACCCTAAAATAAGAAAATAATATATAGGAGACTATGCATAAATTTTCTTGAAACTTAAGAAGAAACAAACCTCTGAATTAAAAGCATTTACGTTGGCCGAACCATTGTTAAAGAGTGTCTGAGCAATTGACAGATTTTTGGCTCTTAATGCCATTTGTAGAGGTAATAAGCCTTCTTCTGACAAGCTGTTTACTAATTCCGAAAGCTAAAATATAAAATTAAACGTTAAAAATAAAACTTTTTAGAAAATCTTAATTCATTTTCAATCATGTGCTGCTGCACAAAATTTTATTAATTTAAAAATTATAAAAAAAAATCTTGTTTTTCAAAATGAGAAAAAATTCCATCCTCTGTATAATTTATTTGCATTTGATATCCAAAAAATTAAAAGTGGCTTAAAACATTTCATTCGAATAAATAATTGAACTTCGAGAACAGTTGTCGTTATCGCTGCTCAATTTAATTTTATTTAAGATAAATAGCCCACATCCAGTACATTCAAGTCTCTGCTGGTTTTGGATTGCGGATAGTCGGGTGGGGTAAATGATAATTTGTACGCAAACAAAAATAAAATGCAATTTTGCACCTTACAATACGAGAATTAGCAGCCGATCAGTTTGAAAACCTTTGAAGCTGAGCTTTATAAAGAATTTCTAAAATATCATTATATTAACGTTTGTGGTGTAAAACTAGTATTTTTTAAAATCATGATCCACGTAAAGAATAAACAACAGTGAGCGTAATACTGATGTTTGGGGGATAAGAGCAGCTTTAGCTTCATTCAACTTTTTAAATTAAATACATTATTAATCTACAAACTGATCTAAAAATGCGTACCTATCGTTTGGTTTCATGTAAGAATTACATAAGAAAAAAATAATCTTTAATACAAACTGCTTATAAATAAATTAAAGATAATTTTTGCAATACTTGCCTTTCCATCATTCTCTACCAGATACAAGAATACTACATCTTCTCGCAACAAGCGTACCGCTGCATGTAATGGGTATTTTGTTTTGCTTTTTAACATTTTAAACAGCAATGGTCCAGACATATGTTCAAAATCTTGTGTTGACAAATCATCCCAGTGTGTGGATATCAACTGTGAACAGTAATCAAGCAGACCATCGGCACCAACTTCTTCTGCCACGCAGTAGAACCGTACGCATGAACGTACGCCCACGGAAGCGACTAGCGCACGTTCACAAAGACCCAGTAAACCAGGTAAATGAAATTTGTGCGATGCTTGTAACAATCCTAATGTTAATTGATCATTCTGTAAATCAACCACATCCATATATATCCAACGTAAAAGAGCCATTGCAATGCTCTCTTCGATATCAGTCCAATCTAACTCGTTAACATCTGCTAAGATTTCTTCTCGCCATTCTTCAGACCGAGCATGCAACACAAATTTATGAGCGGGCATTGTTTTGGAAGTCATTTTAATGATTAAATCTGAGTACACTGTTCGTCCATACAGGGAAGCGACAGTTAAAACTAATCTCGAAACAAAACTGCTCAAATCGGATCCAGCATCATTGTCACTACTGGCTATTGCTTTACTATATTTACGTTCCAGATCAGCGTAACCTCTTTGCAACTTTGTATACTCCTCCTTTAATAGGACCAAGTGCTTTTCTAGCTTTTGCATTGTAGCAGCATCTGAAGAACCTAAGTGGTATACAGAAACCAAAATTAAAGCCACATTCTTCATTTTAAACAAACTTAATGCTATTTTTTTACCCATTTTATTGCAAGTGATTAAATCGAATGATAAAAATAATATGGATAAACATTTAAATCCACAAATAATAATGACAATATTTTTTTCCTTCTATTACAAGGTAGCCAGAGTGGTGATATTTGGTACTTGAAAAATAAAAAAATAAAACTCGGCTTTTTGGCCCAGGTATTTCATACGTATCTTGAAATTAAGCTTTTGAAAATGCAACCAAAATTCGTTTTTTTTGTACTAAAAATTAAATGAAAAAGATATCATACACAAAAACAGCTTTTACGTTTTTTTCGTTCAGAGTTTAATTTATACACACATTTCCGTTAGCAAAAAGTGAAAAGGAAAGGTACTAAAAAATTTGTTTTGTTTTTATGGGTACCCTGAAGGTACTAAAAAAGCTTGTTTCCTTCTCATCCGTTGTTTTCTTCTAATCCGTTTCCTTATCATCCCTTGTTTTGTGTGTAAATGCATATGTGTGCACTTAAGGTTTATTATGCTCCTAAACAAATGTAAACAAATAGTGCAGAAAAATAGAACACTGGAAGTATAGAGTAACTACTTTTAGATGCTGAGTACGTAGAAAAACACTTTGTATTGAGTACTTAGCACTTTCACATCTCTAATAACTTAGTGATATGGTTGTTGTTGTGCAGTAACAACCAGGAATATTAATGATGTCAAAGCGTAGTTAAAATACCATTAGAAAATTATTTGAAGTTGTGCATTAAAACGATATTAAATAAAACGTGTAAAATGAGCATATTTTAACATTAAAAAAAATATTTAAAATAATGTGATTTTATCATTAATTCAAAAGTGTTGATTGTGGGTGTATATATGTATGTATGTAGCTAAGGTGCGATGTTAATAAAAATAAAATTTAATAATATAAAAGCATTAATCGATATTTCACTCAAACCAGTTAATTGATGCTTGTGTTTTTGCTCATTACTTACTCCATATATATTAAAATAAAAAAGGAAACAACTGGATATAATATACGAGTATGTAGCTATATACTCTATCTAATGTAATATTTAATCGCTGCACCAATTAAAATAAAAATAATTATTATAGGTACAATTTTAATAATATAAACATTATAAAATAACAATAGCAGAAGCCAAAATGAAATCTTGAACTATTATTATGCCTTTTAACACCGTTGGATTATAAATTGTTGTGTATGTATGTATGTATTATATATAAATAACTCTGTCAACATTAGAGATGTGCACAATTACATCCAAAATGCATAGGACAGTCAATGTCCAAATATACTACCTTGAGTGCATATTTACATATATACATACTTAGTATGTGTATGTATGTAAGTAGTAAATATTTTGCAGTTTATGAAGTGAGTGATATTATTATCTATGTTAAATTGTATACGAGAGAGTAAAGAGAGATAAGAGCAATTTATCTTTGTTTTTTACTCAATCACACAAATAAGACAGATATTAAACATAATATTACAAGTACTAAAACTGAATTCATACACTTGTTCCAAACAAAATTTTTGCACAGAATTTTTATTTTTACTATAGACTGTATAGATGATATAATTCTTTATAAAAAAAACAGTAGATCTAGATTTATGTAAACAGTAGATCTGCCTTAGGCGGAAAGAAATAGCCCCGAGCCCTATCCTGGAAACGCATACATTTCGATCTCTGTAATTTTATAGTTCCTAAAACATCAGGACATTTTCTTGAAAAAAAAATATACAAAATTTATGCGTTTTCTTTAATTTATTTGACCTTTTTCTTTTTAAATTGAAATGGTTAGTTTATATCGATATTCATACTCTTTAGGATATAATTATAAATTTATTTTTAATAGTTTTAATTTGTAATTAAAAATTAATTAATTTAAAAATTTATATTTTATTAAAATTCTATGGAATGCAGTTAATAGCGGCAAAAGAACGACCTGTTTTTTAAATATAATATTTTTTTTTAAATTCTTATTTTGCTTATTGAATCTTTAATATTTATTTATTTATTTTCGTAAATTATAAGGTAAGAGGGGAAAAAGGGGGGGCAATGGCATCTTAGACCTTCAGCTCAATGAATCTTTAATAATAAATTAACAAACCTCAAGTTTAATTTAATTATTTTAAATTCGTTCAGTTTGCTATTATAACAAGAAATTTAAATAGTATTTTGAAAGAAATTAATTTCTGTTTAAGAACGATTTTTTAATTGATTTAATTATTTCAACATAAAATTTAAAATTTACCTAAAAATATAACTCAACAATATTGTGGTTTATATTTTTCTGTATAATTTTTAATCAATTATTGTGCAAAGAAATAAGTAGAAAAAGCAACTGCGTCAGACCCCGATAAGAGATAATGCTTCTCATCAATTAAAAAGCAACCAAAAAAACATTCTAAGCTAATTTTAGATTTTTAAAATCTGTAGAGCAGAGCAAGGCTTCTAGCAATATCGCATTGAGCACATTTTAATGGTTGCCAATGGATTTAAAAACAAAAGAAAAAAATTTCTTGTCAGTTTGATTTCTATCAACAAATAGTGAGACAGTGAAATTTATAGGATCTTGTAATGTTTCAACACAAACAAATAGCATCGAAATTGTTTTTCTTAATTCTATTTGTTATGCAGTTGGAGGAAAAAAGTGTTGCTTCCTCTTCCATACGACCACCCATACAATTGGCTTCATATGCCCAAGATATAAATGGAGAACATATTTCTTTAGAGTTCTATAAAACAATAGATGCAGGCAACTACGCTAAAAATGAATTGCAGTCTTTACTTTATAATTTTTTGGAGAATTTACAAAAAAATCTTTCTTCATCGCCCATACTTAGTACAGAGCTTGCCAAAACAACACAGTTGGAAACAAAACGGTGCCATCTAGATAAATTGAATCATCTAGCCGATTATTTTCAACATTCATCGGAAGCTGCAGAACTTTTTGCTCAAAAAGCTGAATTATTTTTCAAGGCCATTAAGAATGAGTGCTATTTATTGTTACTTAAGCTACGGCAAGTTCCTTCGGCTACACGTTTCCTGCCCATTTCGGTGAAAACAAGTCTAACGGATTACTTTGTAGAAATGGAGTTTTTTAATGTCATATTTTCAGAAATAACAGATCAGGCTTACGAATATATTGCAGATACCCTGAGATCAATGCAGCGAGTTTTTATACGCTACGCCGACATTCAAAGAGAAATTCTGCGCACTTGGAATTTCAAGTCAGATGAATGGTGCTGTAATTATTATATGGATTTCTTACAGCAGTGGTCAGCTCAAATTTTTAAATGTGGAACCAGCAATGAACTTCAGGTAGCTTACGATGTTTACGCTACCACTGAAACTTACGCTAAATACATTACGAAACAACTTGAGTTTCGTATTCAACGTATTTATAATTGCTTTATTTTTAACAACTACAAATTGCGTTGTCAATTTCTATATAAACCTGAACAAGATTTTAAAAAAATCTTTGCAAAACTCGATGAACTACAACAATACTTTGACATAAAAATAAAACGTGGACGAGTTACTTTCAATCGTTTTCACATACGTCGTCGTAGAAGACAAGGCGATTATGACTATAATGACAAGTGCATACCTCAACAATTCCCAAACATTCAGATGAACAGCAGCTTGAAAACTTGCTTTTATGGGCCCAAAATAAATTAATATGTTTTATACAGATCAATAGTCATTACATTTACACATGTATGTATGTATTGCATCCATGAATTGTATATACATTTAAATTCTTTCTAGTTTTATTTAATTACGAAACTCAAATACAACGAAAACTTGGAAAAAAAACCACAACAATCAGTTGTAAACACGTTGCATATCGTTCGTTATATGATTTCAAAAAAGCTCAAATTACTAAAAATTTAAATTCAACTTTTTAATTGTTTATGATGCACCATATGAATTTACATATTCCAGAAAAAATAAAATTCTAAGCTACAGTTTCTAAATAAAAGATTTTTTGCCTCTCTTGTAAAGTTTTTTATATGTAACTTAAAAATTTTTTAAAATCAAATGACGATATGAAATTTAAAACTTAAGTAAACCCTACAAATATATATTTTTAATACTAAAAGATAATTTTGGACTTTAGCAAAGTAGCCGGACTAACTAAAACAAATAAATGATGGAAAGGAAAATCTGCCTTAAGCAAGGGTACAAATGGGGAGTAGCAAGTTCGATGCCTGCCCTTGACCTTGGGTATATTCTGCAGACCAGCAGAAAAGTTTAGCGAATTTGTGTTGTTTATTTATAAAAAAACACACATCGTGTTTGAAAAGTTAAAAAATTATGAATAACTAGTTATTTTTGCCCAGGCCTTTATTTCGAGGATCGGTATCCTTAGAGTATAGAGGGCATAGGTACCAATTTTAAAAGAAATCCGTTTGCAAATGGAATTTTAATCGTCCAAAAAATCACTGCTTTATAAAGTAGTTCATGCCTTTGCCAGCATTATTAGCAGAGGCGCCAACTAAAGTGATAAATAAAATATCTCAAAGCATGATTTCAGGCTTGAATTAAGTACGGGCACACATCGTTGAAAAGAGGATGTGGTTGATCCAAAACAAATCCGTTGGAAAACAAAAATTTATATAGCGAACAAATAAAAAATCAATTTTTTTTTATTTATCGATTAAAGATACTTATTACCATTTCCTGCATAATAAGAGAAAAAAAGCGCGTTCTATGTTTGTTGCTGGTTTTATATAACAAGCGTTTACCTGTGCCGGTATATCTTTTTCGCTCCTACTGTATTAAAGTAAATGATGGCTTTTTTTCTTAATGTAAGTCTCTCTTTATTAGTTCTAAATTCTATAATTCTAGGTTATCTTAATGAACATTCATTTTTCAACCTTAACGATAGCAAAACAAGAGCGAGTAAAAATAAGTTTCATAGGCAGCATATCATTTATTTGTTGTGTGAATTGCATTGCTCGGAAAACTAAATTACTAATTTCATCGTAAGCCAAATTTATACAGGGTAACATGTAATCTAAATAAGAATTTTTATCTTCTAAGCAAGCTTGCATTCTGTCAGCTATGTTCATTATAGTTTGAAGTGCGTCTCTTAGAAGAAAGCTTGTAGATTTACATAGTGAACGTATTGGCTTCATTGTTATTTTACAGCAACTTTGCAACTCCTTACTACTAAGGGATATAAACTCTTCAATGGCTTGACATCCTTGCTGATAAAATTTTGTATCATTTATAGTGCGTATTTTGTGTTTAATATGTGCTGTCCACCAATCGTATTCGGCGGTATTATTTATGAGCGTATAATTAAGTTGGACAACGGCCAAGTTTAGCTGTTCATCAATACTTTCCGCTATATTTTCAAATTCTAAGCTCACAAACTCCAATTGTTGTTCAATATTATTAAACATTTCACTTATGAGGAGGTCATTGTTCTGCTCCTTAAAAACTTCATTACTAAAAGCATTCCAAACTCTTCTTATGCTATTTGACAACTTTGCTAAAAAAATGTCGGCATCTTTAGATATTTGAGGTAAATTTGTAGCTGTAACATCCAAAATATTTGCCAATAGTTGTTCAAATTCATGAAAGGTTCTTTGTAGTGTTTCTGCTAATTCATGTTTGCGTTCATTAGATGCATGTGCAACTTTAAAATTCTTTTCGTCGCTTGTGGTCTTCTGTAAAACTACTTGAGCAGGTTTCTGTAGCAGATTGAAACTATTTAAAATTTTTTCGTTATCCTCTTTTTGCATTATACCGATTGGTAATGAAATTACTAACAACATTATGTACAAATAAAAAGAATAAAACTTTTTCCGCTTAAACATTATTGAGTTTTTTTTTTAATATGATCTGTTTGCAAAATATAATGGACATTGACTGATTATTGAAAAAAAAAATTGTAATATTATAGACAGACTTCTAGAAATGTATTATCAGTTTCAGCAAAAGTAAGGAAAATATATTTTTATGTCTATCTCATAGGGTAGCGCTAAAGTAATGCTATAACATGAGTTTTGTGCTATTTTTTTTGTAGAGGCGCCGCCAAATTGTACTATGCTTTCACATTTATGAGGTTTTTACACTTTAATGCAAGAGCTAAGATTTTCATAGGATTTTAAAAGAACAAATTAAAAAGATATTTGATACGACGGTCGAAAAATCAAACGGAGGCTTTTCAAGATAATACAAGTGTTAAGATTTTTATTGCATTTTGTCAGCTGTTTTTTTATTTTTTATTTCTTTGTTGGTATGCAAAAATGCATCTCTGATGCAATGAAAACATTTAGACAATTATGGTGAGAGCCATACGACTGTCAAACTTGCATCCGTATTTTTTGTTTTCATTTAATTTACTTTTTTGACAAATCGTTTTACTCAGTATTACAGAGTGAACCACTTTTAGTGATACACATCTTAATGGGGGCTTTACACTGTAATACAAGTGTTAAAATTTTAGTTGGATTTTGTCAGCTAATTTTATAATTTTTTTGTTAGTATGGAAAAAAGTAAAGCCCTAATACCGTGAAATGTATAAACGTTTAGCAAATTTTCTAAAAATGATGAGAGCTACAAGAATGCCAAACTTTCATCCATGATTTTTGACATATTGTTTTCATACTATCAAATTTTTTCATTTGATTTGATTTTTTGCCGAGTCGTTTTATTCAGTATTATAGTGTAAAACCCTTATAAGCACATACTGTTTTTTTTATTTATAAGAAAATAACATTACTTTTGCGCTACCCGTTATAAGAGTATATGTATATACTATATTAAATCAAGAAAACAATGGAAAACTATTAATAGATTATTGTGATTAATATTATCCCAGCAAAAAAAAAAGTGAGTAAAAAGAAGTAGAAAAATCACTACCATTACAGCTTGTGCTTCTGAACAAAAAAAAAATTAATATTATTCTTTTACATTGAATAAAATATGTATAAAATGCAATACTCCCAGACTTTTTTGTTAATATCGTATAGGTTATGCGTATACGCAAAGAAAAAATATGGTTGAGGCAGCCATATTCTGGTGGAAACATAGTATTGTTAGATTTATGATTGCATCTATACATTTTTAAATCAAACATATTAAAAATACCTTTCAGCTGCGGATTGTTCGGTTTAACCCCCGGTCAGGGCTAACAATTTTTCTTTTTAATTTTTTATTCTTTTTTTTTAAATACAAACAAATCTTATATAAATATTTAAAAAAAAAATTTAATATGAATTTAAAAAAGAATTTAATTTAAATTCTTTTTTTTCTTTATAAATAAAATTTTGTTTCTATTAATTTATATTTATTTATTACATAATACAGCGGGTTTGAATTTTTTTTTAATTTTATTTGACTCTACTAGGATTCAAACTTTGGAATATTTAGTTAAGAAACATTAACTAGCCACTCAACCACTTCAGCCCCAAAGCTCAGTTGAGTTTGAACGATTAAGTTTTTGTTTTATACTCACTTTATTTATATGGTTGCGGAAGAAACAAATTAGAAAACAATTTTCTTCCAACCGCGTTTTCTCATTATTATGTTTGCTATAAACATATTTATGGTTTCAGTTAAAATTTTATTAAAAATAATATGACAAAGATATGGTTGATCTATAAACATAGTATATATATAACTAGAAACAAGTTTATTGTGATCATAATAATGTTTAGATGCTTCAAATTAATAATAATATTTTTGTGTAAAACAAACTATGTTTGCGGTGACCATATTCAACCATCTTTGTTCTTTGCGTGTAATTTTGTATAATTTGTATATTGTTGAAGAAAAGTGATTAAACGAATTTCTTGAAGTGATTAAAAATACATTTCGAAGACCATCACTTTTATTATTTTTGCTGGGATATCGAGGGCTCCTATTCAATTTGACAGGAGAGCAAAAAGACTCAATTTTTTTTTTGTTCATTAGCTGTTGTAGTATTACCTACAGTTTATTTTACCATTTTATTTAAAAATTAAATAAATTCTACAAATATTAAATTAATATTTTATTAATTTCTAACATTCGTGGTTGTGTGGCAGATGACACTTTTTATAAATTAAATATACGAACAGTTCGAATAATGAAATAAGCAGATAACACTAATTGAATTGAAGTAAAAGTGGACTGTAATAAAAATAAATAGACGTTTTTATTTAAATATTACGAATTTTTTAATAAAAATTAAAAACAACATATTCTCTGTTAATAAGCAAAAATCGCTTAAGGCGACTTAAGTGAAAATTTCTTTGCTGTCAAAACTAACTCAATAAATTTATTACTGTGGTTCTCTGGTATAAAGGGGCGATATAAATACATATTCTACAATTAACGAGATGGCAATGCAAGCAATACCATTTGCTGGAATCCAAATAAATCTTAAAAATTAACCACTTTTAGTCCTCTAAAATAACTTTAGAGGACAATTTTTTCCTTACTATCACACATTTCTTTTGAATAATAATATGTGTATGTATTTGTACACAAATTATTTTTAATACAGATAACAAATTTTTATTAATAACAAAAAATTTATACAATAAACAAAAAAAAAATGGGAAAATTATTTTTTTTTTGTGAAATTTATTAATTTTAACTAAATATTAATTTCTTTTGGTGCAAAGTCTAATTAGATTGGGTTTTTCAAAATGTTCTATTTTCTTATAATAATATTCTCATAAAGTATTGTGTATTCAGTGCAGCAAGTACCTAGTGAGGGGATACCATAAGCATATAGACGATTTCTCATAAGCTACTACGATCTTCAGTGACATACGAGTACTTTTATTAAAATAATTGCACTTGGCACCAAAAACAGATTAATATTTTATAAATTTTATTTATTTTTGTTTATTAATTTAACTGTCAGCATTTTTGTTGTTGTTTCTTTCTATGCGCCAATATATAGTTCGCTATTGAAACATTTTAATAACTTCCGTAAAATCCTTATCATTGAAGGTAAATCACATTCTCAATTTATTATTAGTGAAATTCATTCCTAGATTGCAAATTTTGTTCAATATAAGCCGATTTAAGTAAAAATTTACAAGTTGTCACAATTAACTCAGGTTTACAACTGACGAGATGCCAGAATTGAAATATTTTTAGAAGAAAAACTTTTAAAGTTCTAGTTCACTAAGGCACAAACGGTTTTTCCATATCACCATAAATATATTGAAAGGTTTAGTCTTCTATAAATTAAAAATAAGATGACAATTTCGATTTTTTTTTTGCAAAAGTGTGTGTTTACTCACCATCCATTTCGTTTGACCGCAGTTGTATGACTTCATACTTCACTGTTAGGATCCAACAGCTCTCTAAGATATAGTTAGTGAGAAGCACTCTTGACAAAAGTTTTTGTATGAAAATTTCATAAACATGTGCGTTGTATAATTGCAGCCTTTTTACAAAAATATTCTCGCTTCTGGGTTAATCTTTGCAGCTTGCAAAATATAATCCAGCTAGCTCTTAAACGACTGATTTTCGCACATCAATACAATAACTTGAACTTTAAATTAAAAATTATCGCATTTTTTCATAAGGTTTCCTTCAACATCTACATACGAGCGATTTCACATGAAGCGTACAGCGAAAAAAAAGTGAGGTCGTAAAATATGTTATTATTTTTGTAAAGATCAGGACCACACACAGCAATTTTAGAGAGAGAGAGAGAGAGAGAGAGAGAGAGAGAGAGAGAGAGGAAAGAAGAATGGAAAGGGGTACAAACTTGCTCGTACCCGGCAATTCCCTTTTGTTCTCTCTTCGTATCTTTTACAGAGATGTAAAAAAGAAGATAGGTGGCTTGAAGGCTGAATGATTGACTGCATAAGAATGCTAAAGTTGCTGAAACAAAAAATTTGTGTGTGAACAAAACGACAATTTTAAAAGAGAATTGAGAAAGAATTGGCCAACTAAACTTGCCGTGTGTTGCCCTAGTCTAATTATACCTCTAGTGGGTATGAAAGCAAATACGTAATATATTTTTTTATGATATTTATTTTTCAAAATATGGGCCTTTTTTAAGAGGAAATTTTTTTTTTAAATATCACGCTCCGCAATTTGCATGGATCTTTCTTTTCCCTTTTTGATAAAAAAAAAAAATAATTTTGGAACAATAAAAAAATTTTAACTCCAAAACCGGAACTAAAAACTTTGATAATTTTTTTTTTTTATTTTTTTTTCCAAAAAATAGGTCGAAGTATATTTTAAATCGACTAAAAGTTTTATAGTGGGATAGTTACTAGTTAGGAAGATAGGTACTTTTAAATTAATGTAGTACCTTAATGTCGCACGGAGTTTATGGCAGCTGGTAAGCGTAGGTCAGTTCAAGCTCAAACAACAGTTTTGATTAGTTATTATAATTTGTATGCCCATAGATTTGAACATAGATAAGTAGCAAGAAGTAAAAATGTTATGGGACTATGACAAGAATTAAAGTTGACAGATTTTTTTGAAATGATTTTGTTATCTGGTAGCATTCATTGTGGTGTTGGCCAAGCAAAAATTTGAGAAATTAAAAAGTAACACTCCCGATCTCGTTCAATATGCTCATAATGCAAATTTCCACTAACATTGTCTTGAATACCCCTATTACTCGTAGCTTCTACCACAGTAACGACACCGAATATTCGTATGAGAGCACCACTGTTGTAAATACCGTGTACAATCACCAGAAAAAACTATAAATATCAGCTACAACAACCAAATTCTTAAGTTAACAGCAACACAATCCTGCCGTTAGTTTATCAAAAACTTTTTTATTAGTCTACGTTTTTAATAACCACAAACCAATATCTGTCGGATAGCATCCGGTTTTTAAATATTTTTAATTAGTCTTTATTTTTTTTTATTTTGAGCAGATTGAAAAAAATTAATTATTAGTAATAAATGGAATGTTAAATTTATTCGCATTTAATTAATTTAATTACTAATGCGTTTAATTACTAATAAGTTTTATTAGCACTATTTTTTTTTTTTTTTTTTTTTAATAAGATGGAAGACCAACATAAACAAAGAGAGGAATTATACAATGTGGAAGGCTCATCAACAAATCTAAAAAACAAATATGCACAGCAACAAGAATCGTACAAGGACTATCAAGAATTACAAATTAAAGACATTCTGAAATTAAGAGATGCGAATAGAGAGCGCATATGCCGTTCGAAATGTTTAAAAAAGACCACAAAGACAAAGCAGGCAGGTAGGAATGTTGCCAATAATGGGACATTGGCCAACATTGAATATGAAGTTGATGAAAAAGATGTTGTAAGTCAGTTACGAAATGGTTGTGATAAAACTAATTTTGACCAAAAAGGGGGCATACATGTCCTTCCCGATGAATTAAAAAATATTAATTTAAATAATACATCTTCAGATGAAACTATAGAACAAAATTTACCTAAGAAATCTAGCAATAAGATTAACTATAACGTTAATTCAACGACGCACAAAGCAATTCCAATGTCTATAAACAATTCTTCTTCAGTGATTTCCCTAACTGGGCAAAATATCGTCTCAAGAAATACGGACATTAAAGAGCAATCCGCTAGCTCACGGTTTGATAAAACTACAACAATTGTGTGCCCAAAAGAAAAAGGACGAGGTAAACAAACTATAGCACAATATATTACTAATAACATGAGAACAGAAGCTGTTCACGTGTCTAACTGTAATATTTATAAGGCGGCAATTAATAACCCAATTCCATTAAACCATGCATGCCAATCACCAAACATAATAGTGCAACCATTGCATGCTTGCAAAACATTTAATCATTCTCATCACAGCCACCTTAACACCCACCACTATCACAGCCATCACAAGCAATATGAAAATGAAAATTTCGCTAGTGAATTAACCAATGCTTTGTCCTCTCAATTGCTTTATCAAATAACAAACAACTCCTTTTACTGCACTACTAATTCAGCTTCAAAGAACCAAGCTAAAAGACAGTCCTCATTTTTAAAAACCCACTCGCTTGATATTGAACAACATACGCCTTCCATTATATACCATGAAACAGACGATGATGCGCAATTATTTTTTCAACTGCTAGAATTTGATGTAGACAACAGTCATATTGCCCAAGAACTTGGAAAAAGTGAAGCGGAAGATGACGAACCTAGTGCTTGTGCGCAACCATCAACTGCTGAAGAAATTATGACAAACGAACGGGCAATAATAACTAGATCGCTTTCACTATCATCCCAAAAGACTGGTGTAGTAGCTTTACAAACTCAATCTTTAGAATCTCGTCCTATATATCCAAATGTTCCATATAGTCCGTATGCTAGTCCATATAGTAGTCCTAGTTCTAGGCGACGACCACCATTACGTGAATCAAGACGGGTTTCTATTGAGCAAACTGGCAGTTTTCTTCAATTGAATCAATATAAATTAATGGACCAAATAGGGCAGGTAAGTTAATTATATATATATCTGTAGGCTTGATCATACCAAGGAGATTGTGTATGCGACATTTTACAAAAACCGGTTAACCGATTTTTTTATACACATTTTTCTTGCAAAACAAGTACATGATTTCAGATATAATTGTTTTTTACCTAACCGGGACGTTTTTAGAATTTCTACAGCCATTCTATCTAGGTAAGCTGATTATTATCCACGTTTTGGCTATTAATACACGGAAAATAAATTACACATCTGTTGATTTGAATTCATTAATATTTTTTATAAAAAAAACGCTTGATTAATGGGCTGTTCACGAAACACCAGCCATCAATGGGTCTAAACAGTTTGTATGAAAAGTAAAGGGTGTCCAACTAATAGTAAACTTTTTATTTAAAAAAGAAAACACGTATATTTTTATTGGATTATAAAAAAGAAGATATGTTCCGATTAAGTATGGCATCAAATATCCGTCAAATGACAGATTACTCACAGTCACCGCAATTTTGGTGTCATCTGAAACAAAGTAAAGTCAAAATTCGCACCAGAAAATGCCTTTTTTGCAAAAATTTGCTCCATTACCAAATTTTTGTTAAAAGTTTTCACCAACATAACGCGCTGTTCTTGCCAAATTTGAGAGCTGTCTCTTGCTCAAAAAAGACACCCTTTACTTTTCATATAAAATTTCTATTCGGGTTGATCGTTGGTGTTACAGAATCTGCATATAAATGTACGAGTAAAGTAGAATTGAACCGCTTAACTGATTTTATTTTATTAATTACAAAAAAATTATAATAATAAACTTGTTTTTTAATTGAATGTATAAAACGTTGAATTGAAGGTATGCGCTCATTCTTTGTAAAGAACAACAAAAAAAGTTCATTGATTTCCAAGTAAATGTTTATGGTTTGAAGGAACCCGTTTATCAATTTTAAGTAATTGTATTTCTGTATGATGCATTTGAGTTAAAGAGGAAAAAGAAATGCTTAATCAGCAACTGGTTTAATTTGTACAAGTGTATTTGGCCTTTAGAGTTATTAAAATATTTTTTATTACAGGGTTCATATGGTCTGGTTAAATTAGCATACTCAGAAGAAGATTCCACCCATTATGCCATGAAAATACTCTCAAAGCGTCGCTTACTTCGACAAGCTGGCTTGTTAAAACGTGGCCCTAAAAAAGCTACATCAGCATTAGATCGGGTTTATCGTGAAATTGCAGTTTTAAAAAAATTAGATCACCCGAATGTGGTTAAACTTATTGAAGTTTTAGATGATCCGGTGGAAGACTCTCTTTATATGGTGTTTGAATTGGTGAAACAAGGCGAAGTTTTAAGTATACCAACAAGAAGTCCTCTGAGCGAAGAAAGAGCTTGGTGTGTAGCTCGTGATACATTACTGGGACTAGAATATCGTAAGTATTACATACAAATTTTAGCTCAAAACACCCACAACCTAATGGACGTGAGTAAAAGTAAACTGTAGAAAACAAAAAGTGAAGTCTCCTTATTAAAATTATAAAAGTGAAAGCTTGTGTGTTTGATTGTATAGATATGTGTTGCTCTTTCATGCAAAAACTACCAAATGACTTTAAATGAAACTTTACAATACACATAGGCTACTTTTAGAGCGCTCACACCCAGTTTAGGGTCTTATAATAATTAAAAATTCTAGTTTTCAATGGATTTCACTGAAATTTGACACATACTCGTATGCTCTCTATATTTCAAGGAAACCAACCAACTTTTATGGCTTTTCTGCAATTAAAATCATATTTTCCAAATAATTTCACTGAAATTTAGGATATATGATCTCTGTATTCCCAAGAAGGTTAACATATACTTTTGGACTGACCATGCCCTCTTTTAAATAACTTAAATTGTTAAAATCCGTTTTTTAAAGGATTTCTCTAAGGACTCGGGAAATAAGCTCTCTATAATTCAATGAAAGTTGATATACACTTTTGAACCACCAACTTTTATGGCCTTTCTATAGGGTCCGCCAAATAACTTAATTTTTTTTCAAAATGCTATAAAAACATCGAGTGTAGCTTCAGCTGTGTGGCACGTAGCGCCGTCCTGTTGAAACCAAATGTTGCTAATATACTCCTCTTCAATTTGTGTGAACAAAAATTCGTTCAACATGGCCCGATAACGATCGCCATTGACTAACGGCCAAATCAGACATGAGCTAAGTGTTACCATTCACGAAATAAGCACTAGTTGAAAAAAAAAAAAACGTTCGATGGCGGACCCTCTATAACCAAAATCATATTTTGTTATTTGTTTTTGTATTGCTGAATCTCTTATAATTATTAATATAGAAATTAATTTGTATTGCTTATTTATACAATTTTTGCATTGTATATTAATTTTATTGAATAAGAAAAATTGAAATTAATCCCAGACAGTGGTTTGCTGGAGCGACGCTTTCGATTAGTGATTAAAATCCTTTTTTTTAACGGATTTATCTAAAACTCTGGAAATACGCTTTCCATAATTCTTTTGGACAGACCACGCCATACATTCAAACATAAAGGATCCAGCGAGACCGGACAAATACATAAGTCAATTGTAGCCACAATAAAGGCGGTATCTTTTTAAATATGATTTTAAATCCATAAATTCTTATAAACAAAAGTAAACTTTTAATAAAAGAGTATTCTTTTATAGCAATGATTATGGCGCATTGTATTTTATATGAATAACAAAAATTTAATTAATTTAAAACCGGCTTTGCCAAATAAGAAGAATCTAAGAATGATGTTGTAACAGCAAAAAGATTACAGCCAAGTAATGTTAATATTATCAGAAACCAACAATAGTATACATACACACATATTCATATTATTATCATCATGTACTACAATCGCACCGCGACCTTTAATATCTATTACGAAGCTCGTGATTGCTGTAGTATTAATTATATGCATATGTTAACATACATACGTGCATGTTCTGTATTCCACACGGATTTGAAAAAATGTGGAATTAAATTTTTTTCTTCTTATTAAATGAAAAATTTAAATTTTTTAATTCTACCAATAATTTCGCACCCAAAATAAAGCAAAAACAAAATTTTAAAAATCTTAAAATGGACCACAGAGTAGTTGTAAGGTGCTGAATTTTTCAATTACGAATAAAATATTCGGATTCGGAATACAGAACAGCACTAATAAATAATATTATTATTTTATTATAACTGTATTCATAGAATGAGCTGCTATTTCTAAAACTGGTATAAAAAATATATTTATCGTTAATTTTATTAGCATGATGTATATTTCTTCCTAAATTATCGCTAACTAATTAAAAAAAAAAAAAGTGGACTTATACCACTTCCAAAAATAACCGCTCATATAATAATATAAATCGTAAAATTTCAGTGCATTACCAGCGAATCATTCATGGCGATATAAAACCTGGCAATTTACTATTAACAGAATGTGGACGAGTTAAAATTGCAGATTTAGGTGTTTGCATGGAATTTATTGGTGAGAATGCCACCATGACTAATGGTGCTACAGCAGGTACACCAGCATTTAGAGCACCAGAATCCTTAAGCATGGGACAGGTGAAAAAAATTTATTATATTTTTTCAATTCAAAATAAAATATCCCCAAATCTAGTTATAAGAACATTATTTAATTTATACCTATTGGCACAAAATTATGTATTCTGAAATTTTAATGCACTACAAACCTAAAAACACGACACTTTTTAATTTTAATTTACAAAATTAAACACTAATTAAAAATATAGATACGCTGATTTCCACAAGTCGATCTGCGGTAATAACAACACTCGCATATTCATTATTAAACATCAGTGGCGTCAGAGCTAACTAAAATACACATCGTTACTTGTTTTCTATAAAGCCCTAAATTGCATTTAAAAAATTTTATAAGATAAGCCAAAAAAGTCTGTATTGTAAAAAATTATGCAAACTTTTTAAATTTTTAATTTTTAGATCAGAACTTTATTTTTAATTTTAAAAGTGAAAAAGTTAAAAAAAATATTGTAGCAACTTGTAAATTGTTGCGGTTCAATATTAAATTTTTGAACTTTAGGGCTTTTTTGAAAACATACATCACTCATTTACTTCAATAGTGTCAAAGTTTAACCTAACCTAGTTCAAACAACAAGATTTTACAAAAAGCCATTTAACCCTTAAATGCATCTAGTTGCCATTTGGCAACAAAATCTTTAGAGCGCTATAATTACTGTTGTAATAAAAATTACTGCTAATTCATCGCGTTCTCATGTGGATACATACCGTCTATAAGATTTAGTTAATTTACACGTATTTTATTTCAAAGTCAGACATTTTTTGAGCAGTTTTTAACGGTAGCCCTCACTTTGTCAAGAACACCTAAAGTTCAACATTGACTCATAAATTTCTGCATATAAAGAAAATTCAATGCAAATGTCCCAGATGTCAGGGTTTTAGCCGCACAATATGAGAGAAATGTGACATTGCATTAAAAACAATTGTTTTAAAAACTTTCATTTAAATTGAAATAAATAGTTTGAAAAACTATGTAGCCATTTGGCTACCAGCCCTTATCCTTACAAATAAAGGACAATTTTGAAATAAAATTTTATTTTATTATTTTTCTGTGACTTTGTGAACCGTTAACTATTCTTATAACTAAAAACTTTCCAAAAAAAAGAAAGTCATGCATTTAAGGGTTAAATTTTACACTCTTATAAAAAAAAGTTTAAAATATTTTATTCTAAAAATAAGATCGCTTAAAATATTTTTTTTATTATATTTTTACAGAATGTAATTAAGTTAATTAAAAAAAAATTAAGTGAGCGATATGTATGTATGTTTGTATATCGTCATATTATGTCATTAAAGCCCTAAGTTATATTTAAAAAATTTTAAAGGAGAAGTCAAAAAATCGATAATATCAAATTTTGTTTAGTTTAAGAATTTAATTTTTAATTGTAGAAGTGAAAAACTTAAAAATGTAATTTAGGGCTTTAATGAAATCATATGACGATATGTACTTTTATTCTGAAGTCCTCCACTTATTCTGTAGAAAATTTATGTCGTAATTTAGGCTTTCTTTACACTTCGAACTGTATTTTAAAAAAAAAATTTGCGCACTCAAAAATCTTCGAAACAAGTGGTTGAATTTAGTTTTGTAACAATTTTTTTAAGTTGAATTAATTTTTTAATATAAAAAACTAAAAATTAAAAAATAATTTCATGTCCGTTTAAATTTGCAGAATATTTATTGCGGAAAGGCAGCAGATATATGGGCTTTCGGAGTTACACTCTATGCATTAGTTTATGGAAATGTACCATTCGTGGCATCTTCGATTCCAGCTTTGTATGAGAAAATACGAACTGAAGAATTTTCTTTTCCGGATAATCCACAAACTTCTGTTGAGCTCAGAGACTGCATTGAGCGTATATTAAAGAAAAAACCTGCAGATCGTATAGCGTTACCACAATTAAAGGTAGGTAATACATATAGAGAATGCCAACATAAGGCTGAAATTACCAAATATAAAAACACATACTCATATGTGTTTCCCTCCACTGTACAAGTTAATTTTTTCTTTTATGTTGTAATTAATTTTATAGATTTTCAAAACCAATTTTTTTTTTCAAATAAAGTTGCGCTGTTGGTATATATGTAACTTGGGTTTTGTTAAGCGTCAAAAAATTATTCTTGAGAATGAATTCTTCAACAAATTTAATTGCTTTGTGCAGTGTCAATTTTGAATGAAAAAGAAAAAAGAATGCGCACTTTTTATATAAAAAGTTCAAAATAAAATGTCCATAAACTTTACTTATTTTATCCTCTTCCCATAATAAATTTTCCTGCATAAGTAATCACAAAAAATCTGTGCTCAACTGATAGCTTTTCACTATTTTAGGAACATACCTGGGTAACTGCTGGAGGCTTACACAAATTGCCAAGTGAACAAGAAAATTGTCGTTTAGTTCAAGTTAATGATACCGATATCAGTACCGTTGTACGAAGCATTCCAAAATTAGATACATTAATATTAATAAAAACAATGTTAAAAAATCATTCCTTTGGAAATCCATTTTCCCGTGGAACATCTGGTCAAGTGTCGCAGCGAGGTGATTCACGTTTAAAGAGATTCCTGCGTGCTGGTCGTTCTAATTCAGCACCTGGCTCTTATATGACCATTGACAGGCATGTATTAATGTTGCTTAAAATTTAGTATGTATACATATCGCTCACTTACTCTAATAGTGATATAATTAAAAATATATGATTTAAAAACAAATAATGCACATCCTTCTCCCAGTACTTCTTTTTTTTATTGTGTGAAACAATCAAAAAAAATTTAATAAAATTTCTTCCTTAAAAAAAACGACTGCGTTTTCTGTTATTAAATCCAGTATTTAAGTTACAACACTATTAAGTAAATGAATAATATATACATGCATACATACATACGTATGTACGCACATATTTCACATTTTCATTACTTTTCAGGCAACAATCCAGTGATATTCTACTCCCAGCACTTTTTGAACATTCTCCTACAAATTGCACAAATGATGAAACTTAGTAAGCATAAATATTGATAATTTTTTTTTTTTCACAAATAGTCAGTAAAAAAGTTACATAAATAAATATATGCATAAAAACCTTTGAAAATGTGTTACAGTATTTATTACATACAAAATTGAGGATAAGCTTGGCGAAGTATGCATGACTTGCATCAAGTTGCCCTACAAAGTATGGATGTATTACCAGAAAAGAATACGAAAGATAAAGCTTTTCATTCTATACAAAAATTTATTCAAGAATCAGTAGTACGCCGGTTTTACTTTAAAGCCAAATATGGATTGCAGTGCACGTTACGTATAGTAGAACTCATTTTTAAATATTTTGTTGGCAAACAGCAAAAGTTCTTTAGCAACTTTAGCACAGTTCGATTCCGTAACAATAGTATTTTGCAAAGCGTTTTCTAAAGGCACTAAAAAGTCACTGTATGGATTTTCACCCAATTGATAACTTTGTATGGCTTCAAAAGCTGCTCGGAAAAGTGGTTGTTTATTAGAATGAAAATATCCTCTATTGCCGTGCATGATTTTAATTCCTTCCATGGAAACGTTACAAATATTCATATACATACAATGATCAGGACGGTAATTATATTCACAAGGCATTATAAAAAGTTTTTCTGAAAAATGAACAATTTCATAAAAGAAATGCATAAATGAAACAAATTAAATATGAATACCTGGATGGTAATAAAATAGTATGTTAATTATGTCTTGGTCTCCCCATGTAATGCGCAGTTTATATTCTCTGTGAATAGGCAAAATATGTTCTTCCCATTTGAACAGTCGCATGCGTGTTAAATTCATTAACATAACACCTGAATTGACACCCAGCGGACCATAGTATGGATGACGAGCAAATCTATTATACCAACCAATATTTGGATCTTCATGCTCGGGTGTAAGTGCGGCAATTTGAGTGTGATTAAAGCGACTAAAAAAATTCCATATATCCCGAACTGGCGATAAAAACAATATATCTGTATCTACATACAAAAGAGCTTCAACGGATTCTAAAAGACTCTAAAATATGTGTGTAATGATAATTTATAAATAAGTTTGTCATTAAAAACTGTATGGACATGTACATATCGCTCTTTTGCCATAATGTCATATCTCGAAATTAATAGAAAAAATTTGTGTTTCATCTCCTATAAGGAAGAATAATCAAGATACTTTATTGATATTTTTAGTCAATATAAAGCAAAATGTTAAAAATAAAATTTTTTGAGATAAAGGAGCAATAAGTACATTATATTTTTTATAAAAACACACCGGTAAGAAGAGTCTTTGGGCAGCACATGGTTTAAATAAAGTTTTCCATTCACCATTCACAGGAAATTGTAGAGGATATATGTTAAAATCAAATTCACCTTTTTTTTGGGAACGCCAATCGTTCAGCTTTTCTGTTAAACTAGGTTGCAATTGATCTTCAGCAAAGACTAAAAAGTGTAATTTATCTTTTGGCTTATTGAAAAGCAGTGCTGACTTTATCATAACCAAAGTTTCTTGCAGGCGTTGATCACAAGCAACAACTGCTATGTAATATGTTGGACGCGTTAATCTAAAAATTGTTCAAAGTTATTATAGTTGATAAAATAGTTAAATAAGATTTTTATAATTAGTCGTAACTAATGTTATACATATACTATATACCCTTCATGATAGGAGATAAATTTATGCGCTTTCTGTATTTTGAATCCGAATATTTTACTCCATGTCTAAATATGTTTTGTTCGTTTTCATTTTATTTCGGGTGGGGTGAAGTAGAATTAACAAAATAAAAATTTATTTTGAAATAAACTTTATTTTAATAAATGTACTATTAATATAGTTTAATAATAAAATTTGTTTTTAAGTTAATAAAAAATTTTAATGTACATTACGTTAAGTGCCTAAATTTCGGCAGATCCCACCTACTGTTGGAAAACAAACTAATTTGATGAAGACATACCCAGTTTGTATTGAAATTCATAAAAGTAAAATTTGGATCTGCTTTAAATGCAAATATCTTTCATATTTATAAAAATACTGAGAAACAATTGCAAATAATGTTAATTCTTTTTTATTGATAAGCAAAATGAAACCCGTTGATACTTGTATGCTCTTTTCTATAGATGATAAAGGTATACGAGCTTGTCATTCCGTTATATCTATGTATATATGTAGTGAAGGCGATTCAACAAAGTTTGTTTATCCACTTACTTGGCAAGAGTTGAAATATGTTAATTTTTTAAAGCCACTACAGTGATAGTAGGTGATAAAGGTCCAAAAAATACATCTACGATGAAGGGTATTAAAAATAACAATAACAATTTATGAACATAAATACATGTGTACCTCACGGATGTAATCGCTACAGGATCGCTTAAAGTTTGTGAAGTTTTTACCAACAGATTGTAATGGTGTATAAAATATATTATCATAGCTATTAAAAAAGTGACCAAAACAAGTATTCTTCGAAACCTCATTTCATCTAGGTATATTCAATAGGAAGCAGAGCTAAGCACACACATAGATATTACTAGTTTATTTTACCCAAAAAGGTAGAACCGATATATACTAATACTTTAAAAATCTCCTTTTATTTTATTTGAAAATATGACCGTTTACATAAATATTTCCTTAATAAAATAAAGCAAACCCCAAGGACACTAGTAAATGTTTAGAAATATGCATTTGCAACTCTTGCAAAAGAATCATAATAGGTTTGTTACGGTCAAGAAATTAAAAATTAATAATAAATAAGAGCTAAATGGAACATATATATAACTGTCTGCGGGAGGCGAAGTGATAGACCCGATACGTTCTAAATACCGCGAACACAGGAAGTTCATTTGCAACCGCCTTAAAAAAATATTAAAACACTAGTTTTACCCGACGACTCGAAGTTAACTTATGTTTTAAAGATCCACGGTTCACCTCATTAAGTTCCAGTTTGAGAAAGTTGGTGTTCCGAAATATGTACTAAAATTTTCTGTACTTAATTGCAAGCTTAATTAACGCATACTAAACTAATTTTAATAAAAAGCTGGACAAATGTTATTCTGTTAATCAAATAAAGTTAAGTTGACTTAGGTAAATAATCAGTATTTAGTAAAAACATATTTTATGTAGTACATATAAATTAGTGTTTTACTACATCGATGTATCGATTTTTTAACATTTTAACAAACGCAAGTGAATAAATTAAACTTATGAACAAACTGTCAAAGATGTTGTTTATCAGAACTGTGTCGGCCGCAACAAAATGAATTATATTGATAAAACGAATTCAATGAAAGAACTGATTCTGTTCTATTTTGTTGTTTCGTCGTTCACACAAGCACAAATTATTAGAACGGTTATGGCAACTTCTACAGATGCCATATGATTCACAGATATGATATGATCATGGTGAAATTTTACCATGGTTAACCCCCTAATAAGTCTCCTTTCAGACATTCGACTATGGCATTGGATATTTGTCTATAAAAATTTTTTTTGTAATCTGTGCCAAATATTTCATCACAGATCCATGGTTAGAACCATAGAAAAGTATACAAAATTGCTAAACTCAAAAATCACTTTTTATATAAGCAGCGCGAATTCATTTAAGGTGGAATCATCAAACTGTTTAAATATTTGATTTATCAAAAAATATATCTCTGGCTGTGGACTTCGACAATATCATGGCAGAATTATACACGGTAAGGCATTCCCTACATCAAACACTGAATTACAAAAACAACCCTATCGTATATGTTAAATTAAAAAGGGGCAAAATCAATACAAATCTGGTCAAACACTCACACTTTCCTATGTATTTTGAGTATAATAACAGTAGCGTGCACAGAATGCAAGCAAATTTGGATAGCTACAAGCCAAAACGAAGAGAGCAAAATATGTATAATTGTGTAAAAAGCTTTACCTGGTGCTCTTGTCATGATTTGAACGAACAAATAGCCGCGAAAATTTTTAAATAAGTGAAGATTCGAATCGTTCATTTACTGATTCATTCGCTTGAACTAAGTTGTTCGTAGACGCCGTAAGTCTTTTAAATATGTCTGCTGGAATTTTGTGTTATTGATAAATTGTGAAATTATTTGAAGAAGTTTGTTGTTAAATATGGAAGTTGATTTACCGTATAAAGCTGAGTATTCCAAATCTGGCAGAGCCTCTTGTAAAGGATGTAAAACTAAGATTGATCAAAGTGATTTACGTATCGCTGTAATGGTCCAGGTAGGTAATAAATATATTACAAAATTGAGAATAGAAATAAAGGTACAAACTGTGCAATTAAATGAAACGTAATGTTTTTGTGTGACAAAACGTAAGACTTATTTTATTATAATGTATTAACTTTTAGAACAAAGAAAAAATGTTGAAAGTATTCCCAAATAAAAAAATATTTTAGGTTATACCAGATAATTAAAGTTTTCATAGTTTTTAATACAAAATTTGTAATTCGAACCGCCTTTTAGGCGGTGTTAAAATACTCTGCAACAGCACAACCTTTTTAGAACCGGTGAGCAAGTTTGTGTTCTTTATATATACATATCTGTTTTTCCAGGCTTGTCCAGTCTTTATCTATGTGTAGGAATTCTTAGGCTAAACAGATTGTATATACATATAAAAATCCAGAACAATCTTTAAAATCTGGTTTTTGATTAGCTGTTTTTACCCAGTCTCGCGTGACCTTTTAAGTGACGCGTAATCGCGAGCATATCCTATCCCAATATAATAATGGGCGTAGTTTTATGTTATATAGCCTATGTTACTGGCTGATAATGTAGCTTTATATTGGTGGAAGAATTTTTAAAATTGGTTCGATAGTTTTAGAGTTTATTCATTACAAACAAAAAAAACAAAAAATATTTTGCTAGCAAAGCTGGTGTTTAACGCACTATGGAGAAGGAAATCTGGGTTTACCTGATATGTCTTGACGTAGATATAATGTTTTGAATGTTTTGGTCATGTAATTGCTTTTGGCTTTTGTAAAAACGGAATGTTCCTTCTGCGTAATTGGCAAAATTGTACCAAGCCATATCTATATCTTCTAAGCTATCTACCTATAAGTTAACACAATTAGTTTTCAGCATTTTTTCCTTGCCGTTGCAAAATAATAATGTATTTTCTATAAACTCGTTTTTTATCATATGACTGAGTATCAATTACATACTTTCTTTGTATTTTATAAATATTTGTTTTATAAATTTTTAGTTTAATTTGAGATATTTATTTACATTTACTTTTCTAACAGTCGGCTTTTCATGATGGGAAACAACCAAACTGGTACCACGAAAAATGTTTTTTTACTAAACATCGCCCAACCTCTGCAGGAGATATTGCAAATTTTGAAAATCTTCGATTTGCAGATCAAGAAAGAGTTCAGAAAGAAATTGGTAAGTTCTTTTTTAATATTGTATTCAATACTTAGTCCTAATAAAATTTTCGTCCATATTACAAAAATGAACTAATATATACATACATATGTATGCTGGTAGTAAATTCATTTCAGCGAAAAATTTCCAATAAAGTTTTGAAATTAAACTGGTACATGTTTATGTACAAATGTTACATTATGTAAATTTTTTTATTCTATTTTAGAGAGTTGTAGCACTGTCATAGTAGGTGGAAAAAAAGGCACCAAAAGGTCAAAGGAAGAAAGTAACGTGATTAAAGATTTTGGTGTAGAATATGCAAAGTCAGGACGCGCAGTCTGTTGTGGTTGCCACCAAAAAATACTAAAAAATCAAGTAAGAATCCGAAAGACTGTGTATGATACAGAAGTTGGAATGAAGTATGGAGGACAACCGTTGTGGCATCATGTTGATTGTTTTGCTCAATTACGTGGAGAATTGGGTTGGTTTGATACTGGCGAAAATTTACCCGGTTATAACGATCTAAAGAATGACGACCAAATAGATGTCAAAAAGATATTACCGTAAGTGTGTTGCAATGTGTCTACTTCTGATTAGAATTATGTATATTTTTTTTATAGATTAATGAAAAACGAAAATTTGCCTGCAACAAAAAAGGCAAAAACTGAAGTAGATGGAGAAGATGAAAAATTATCTAAAGAACTAATTGAAACAATTAAAAAGCAAAGTAGTCGGTTATTTAAGTTTCGCGATACGATTAAAAATGAAATGAGGAAAAATGATATGCTACAACTATTAGAAGATAACAATCAGGAACCAATAAAAGGAGATTCAGAAAAATTATTGGATCAAGTGGCAGACCTTTTGACATTTGGTGCATTGTTACCCTGCCCAGAGTGTAAGGGTACACAATTACTTTTTCAAAAATCAGGATATCTATGTAACGGGCAATTAACCGAGTGGACCAAATGTACTAACTTGATAAAAGAACCTAAGCGAAAACCATGTATAGTTAGTAAAAATTTGAAATCCGAGTATGGCTTTTTAAAAGATGTTCGAAAGACACCTGAAGCGCGTGCCTTTAGGTATATTCCTCCAAGTGCTGCAACAATATCGAAAAATCTTAAACTCAAAAAAGAAGATGAAGTAGATGGGTGAGTATTTGACTGATATTTAACAATACACTATGTTCATAAACTATGTATGTAGTACGTGTTCTTAAAGCAAACTTGTATAAAACTGTTTTTGCATTTTTTATATGCAGTTTGGCCTTTCTTAGAAGTAATTTTTTATTCGATTTAAACAAATTAAGCTTGCTTTCTGAAAGTCTGAGCTTGTAGTTTTAGAAGAGAAAAAGAATAGAAAGTTATACAGATTTCTCCATTTCCATTTTCCTTTTTTACTCTGAATGTTGTTTTTCAGTACTTCTTTTGCTTTAAAATCTCATTATTTTTCAGCGTTTATGCTATGTTTATCGACATTTATATCAATTCAATTAGATTTGTATTATTTTTGTGTGAAGTTATAAAATTTCGAAATTCGCATAGATATTTCAACTAGAACTCAATAAAATAAAATGTCTAATAACGCACCTCTCTTTTTTTGTTTTGTTTTTCTTGTATATTTTAAGTCCTAAAATAAAACGTGAGGTGCCACCATTGCACAACATGGAAATTTGTGTTTGTGGTTTTGAAAATTTTGAAGATATAAAAAAACGTATAACTAAACTTGGCGGAATATGTACATCAACCATTTCAAAACGAACTACAGCTGTGTTGTCAACACTCAAGGAAATTCAGCGAATGAGTAGCAAAATGAAAAAGGCAAAAAACTTAGAATTACATGTAATACCAATAGATTATTTGGATGCAGTCGAATCGAATGCGGCCGCTGCTCTTAAGTATATTACAAGTATGTCATTGTGTGATTGGGGTACAGATCCCGCTCCTCGAATCCAAGAGGAAAGAGCTAAAAGCTCTAAATCAAGTTCAAAAAGTATATACACTAAATCAGTACCAAAATCGATGACGCTTAAAATTAAAGATGGTGTAGCTGTTGATCCTGACAGTGGCTTAGAAGATGTAGCACATGTTTATATTTCTCAAAATAAGGACAGATTTAATGTTGTTCTTGGTATAACTGATATTCAAAGTAATAAGAACTCGTATTACAAAATACAGCTACTGGAAAGCGATAATAAAAATCAGTAAGTCAAAGAATAAATAAAAACAGTATAAAAATAGCACATATTATGTGTGAAAATCTATATTTTCAGTTACTGGGTATTTAGATCATGGGGTCGCATTGGTACAACGATTGGAGGAAACAAATTGGAAAAATTCAATACTGTTTTGGAAGCAAAAAAATCGTTTAAAGATCTATATTTAGAAAAATCTGGCAATAATTTTGATAATCGCGATCATTTTGTTAAGGTGATTTATAATTAGTGACTGACAAGTTTTGCACTTCTGATTTTTTATTTTTATAAAAAGTGTTATTTTTAATAATCGATTCGATAAATAACACATGTTCATTACTTTTTTATATTTTTAGGTTTCTGGTCGTATGTACCCAATAGATATTGATTACGGTAATGATGCTAAAATTGACTTGTCTGCCGAACATAAAGTAAAATCAAAATTGCATCAATCTGTACAAGATATTATTAAGCTAATGTTCGATATAGACTCTATGAAAAGAACAATGATAGAATTTGATTTGGATATGGAAAAAATGCCATTAGGCAAACTAAGCCAGAAACAAATACAAGCAGCTTATAAAGTTTTAACTGAAATTTATGAACTAATACGAAATAATGGCTCTAAAGTAAATTTTATTGATGCTACTAATAGATTTTATACATTAATACCTCACAACTTTGGTACTCAAAGTGCTCCATTATTGGATAGTAATGAGCAAATTGAAAAACTTCGGGAAATGTTGGACTCACTTCTGCAAATAGAATGTGCTTACAGTCTTCTGCAAGCTAAAGACGTAAGTGATGATGTTAATCCGATAGACCAACACTATGAACAATTGAAAACCAAATTGGAACCGATTGACAAAAACAGCAAAGAATTTTCTTTACTTCAGCAATATGTGCAAAACACTCATGCTGCCACGCACAATATGTATGAATTGGAAATTATAGACATTTTTAAAGTAGCTCGTCAAGGAGAAACCCGTCGTTACAAACCATTCAAAAAATTGCATAACCGACGTTTGCTGTGGCACGGTTCTCGTCTTACCAACTTCGCTGGTATTCTCTCTCATGGTCTTAAAATTGCTCCACCTGAAGCACCTGTAACAGGTTATATGTTTGGTAAAGGTATTTATTTTGCTGATATGGTTTCAAAGTCTGCAAACTACTGTTGCACTAGCAGACAAAATTCAACTGGTTTAATGTTACTCTCAGAAGTTGCACTTGGTGATATGGTGGAATATACCGCCGCCAATTATGTTACTAAATTGCCAAATGATAAACATAGTTGTTTTGGTCGTGGTCGTACCATGCCTGATCCTCAAGAATCTGTTATCCGTGAAGATGGTGTCGAAATTCCATTGGGTAAACCAATTAGTAACGACAATTTAAAAACTTCGCTCTTGTATAATGAATTTATTGTGTATGATATAGCACAGGTTAACATTCAATATTTGTTGCGTATGAATTTCAAATATACTTAATTTAAATTAACAACAGTGGTCAGCTATTATCAAAATGTTAGGGTTTTTAATTATAAGTTCCTTCAAGGTTGAAGAAATGTGTCTTCTATATAAAAACAAGTAAAGACAACACGATATGGAACCACTTTTTATTTTATTTGTCAGCTGGATTTGTTCTAAAGTACGATTATAAAAGGAATTAATTTCTATCACCTAATTTATACTGCTAACAATGTAAACATATTAAAACTTTATCTTATCCTATTTTCTAAATAGTTTATATATATACTACCGATGGGATTAAAAAATAAAAAAATAAAACGTTAAATTTAAATACGTTCGCTTTACTTTAAATGAATTCGCCTGTAGTGGTATAAATCCAAATTGTAATACAAGGTCAGTGTACAATTGCCATGCGGCATTTAGGTACGAAACAATGCAACCATGTGCTTTGATTATGTTTTGCGGCGTTTCTTATTTTCTTCGGCAACGTTTTGTACTTTGATGTTATAAAATACCATACCTTAGCCTTAGCAAAAAAATTTTAGGCGACTGGAACTCATTTACATATAAAAATTTTTAGAGAAGCCAAAAAAATTTTCACTCCTACATTTTTAAACTTAAAATTAGCTTTAACATAAGCCGGTGACAAGCCAGTGGTTTCGATGGCGGCGTGGCTGCTAGCCGACTGAGCCAATATGGCTTATGTCTCTGACCTCAGATATAAAATAATTAAATTTTCGGAAGTCACCCTTTATATTGGTACCCTGTTTGTCCCATTCATTATTCAAACATACATTCTTTACCAGATTTGTATGTTTGCCGACATATATGCATCGTGTTATAGAGTTACAAGGGCTTACTGTTTCAAAAACCGCAGCAGTTGCCAAGAAAACACTCGTGATTAACAACACTGTTTGCATCATGGATTTGCCAAATTCATTCTGTACAATTTAACGTAGACATCAGCTTATCGTAAAATTTTTGATCCTCTGCGACTTTTGGGAAATTATATTTGGTGTGAATTTAGTTCATGTAGACATCCATAACCGATAGTAAAAACGAATTCTTTTAATAAAATACTTTTGTAATACATTTTTCTGTTCAAATAGAAGTAAATATTTATATCACATAAAAATGTCTGAACTCCAATCGTCTCTGTTGTTAAAAAAACAATTGGCTGGTAAGTTGTGCTATTATCCATCAAGAAAAGTAGTTTACTTGTGATTAATATTAATTTTGACTACATATTTATCAATTAACTAAATTATCAGAGAGTGTCCAATAGCAAACTTGAGATTTTAAAACGTGGATTAAATTTTGTAATATGTATTCAGACCGTCTGCTTACTGACTTTCATCCGCACATAGAAAAATGACATATATTGTAGACCTCGACCTCCGCCTTAGTGTTTTTTTCTTTTTTTTTACCGAATTTTTCCTTGTGCTGTTTTTTTTAGCTTTTTCAGTGTTGATTTAATTTTTTTGCATCTTATTTAATTAAAATGCATTTTGTTATTAACTTGATTTTAGTAATGAGAATATTTATTGGAAGCACTTTTACATGTGAGTCATTTCATTCATTTTCGGCATTTAGGGTAATGACCTTGTGTTTGATGTTCGATTTGACAAAGGCACATGTGAAAAAAAAACAGGATAAAGAACTGTGGTTAAATTGTAATTATGAAAAAACAAAAATTTTAGATTTATATGTAAATTATTTTAATATTAGTTTTTGTCTGACATGTTATCAATATTGTTTTGAATAAATTAAATCTTTAGCAAACCAAAAAGGTGCGTGAAAAAATATGTTTGTGCAAAGATTCTATTGACAAAGAAACGATACTTTTGGTGAAGCACGCATGTTTTTAACATTAGAGATTCTATAGATTTTACATTAAAACTGCATTTTTAATAAGATTTAACTAAAAAAATTTAAGTGATTCCCTGAATTGGATGTATTTCCTATTAGATATGCAATGTTACTCTGATTTGAATATAGGTACGAAAGCATATTAATTATAAAACAAGTGAATTTGAAAAATAAAATTACTCAGTAAGAAGACAACAATTTAGAAATATTTTATCCACATTATTTGGATGTAATTAGAGTTTGGTAGCAAACGAGAAGAAAATGATGTATGTATGAATCTTGACAGGGTAACCAAATTTGGAATGAAGATTTTAATTAAAAATTACTGTAAACTTGCAGTGCAATGCCGTTTAAGAAAAGAATCATTACATGATTCGTGGCGAGTCTTAAAATCTTTTATTTTGGCATTCTGTTGTACAATAGATGTTACAGGTCGAGGTGATTTTATGACCCATAAATTATAATGCTAACAGTAGTGCTTCAGCCATTATGTATCTTATATGTATGATATTCACCAGCGGCCAAATATACAACATAAGCATTATTGCTAAATATTCCAGACACTCTGAAAAAAGATGTGCTATGAATCAGCAAAGTAATGATAAAAATATTAATGGAAAATTATAACCTAAATGGTTTTTAGTCATTAGCATTTTTGTGGACCAAATATTTTTATTTCTTGCACAGATATTACGACTATCGTAGATATCTGCAAAACTGTATATCATAGTAGGGTGGAAAATGTGTGATTTATATATAAAATGCGTGATTTATATTATGCATGAAAGTCTGATCCATAATAGCTAACTTTAAATGTGGGCTTTATAAGGACCCCTTTAATGGAATCTAGGTATAATATTTTTTTCTCTGTAGACATTACGTTTTTGAAGTTTATTCTTTATGCAGTTTTTACAACAAAAATTGTTAATCATTATTATAAAATAATTATTTTGTAAGATTTATTATTTGTTCAAAAATAAAATTTTTGAGCCAAAAAAAAGTGCATAGAAATTAATGCTGACATCATTTACAATAACTTACTCAGCAAGAGATATGAGGAAAAAAGTGGAAAAATCACTACAACTGCAGCCTAGAAGTTTTTCTACTTCTGAGACAAGCCCCCTGAATTTAACATTGAGCTTTCATTAGAAGAAAGTTGTTATTTTTGTAAAACTTTTTACTGAGTAAAATGTGCCACTAAGAAGGTATAAAATTCAATACTCCGATACATTTCTGTTATTATCGTATAGATAATTGCTAAAATTGTAATGAATTTGTTGCGGAAAAGGTAGGGGTTTTAATCGCATACCATATGTGGGTGAATATGACTTCTTTAGCACTTAAAATATGCCAATTGCTTGTTTTAAGTGATTAAAGATTCACTATTATTTTTTGCTGGGCTATAGTTGCAATTGATGGAAGATATAACTGCAGGACTTATAACTATAATAGGTACAAGTGGACTGACCGTTACTAATTTATTTAACTTGAATTTTTGTGTTTAACACATATCCCTTAACGTTAACAAATATATACATACATATATTTCAGAATTAAATAAGAATCCTGTTGAAGGTTTCTCAGCCGGCTTAATTGATGAAAATGATATATTCCGATGGGAAGTGCTTATTATTGGTCCACCAGATACATTATAGTAAGCATTAAAGGAAAACAATTGCTTATTTACTTATTGATTTATTTATTTACATGCTAACAGCGAAGGCGGATTCTTTAAAGCGCATTTATATTTCCCAAAAGAATATCCATTGCGTCCACCACGTATGAAGTTCGTAACGGAAATATGGCATCCAAATATCGAGAAAAATGGTGATGTATGTATATCGATTCTACACGAACCTGGTGATGATAAATGGGGTTATGAAAAGGCTTCAGAACGTTGGTTACCTGTTCATACAGTTGAGACAATTTTGATATCAGTAATATCGATGCTTGCTGATCCAAATGATGAATCACCAGCTAACGTAGATGCTGCCAAGGAGTGGAGAGAAGCTTATTCCGATTTTAAAAGAAAAGTTGCACGCTGTGTTAGAAAGAGTCAGGAGGAATGCTCGTAGAAATTGCCGCCGCCGCCTGTATTTTATATTTATATTAAAAGTTTTAATACCAATTTCAAATAAAAATAATGGTAATAATAATAAAAAAATAATAACAATAATAATGAAATATAATAATAATAAAAATGATAATCATTATTATTTTTGAAATTATTTTAAAAATAATAATTATTATTGTTATTACATTAATAATAACAATAATTATAATATTAAATATAATTATAATTATAATTATTATATTATATAATTATAATTATAACTATAATTAAAATAATAATAATAATAATGGAAAACAAACTCTGGATTAAAATTGCATAGCTTGTACGACTTACAAGCCGTAAAAAGTCTACATCTTCAAAAATAAACTATAAACTACGTCTATGTTATTTATTTTTCTAAATTGTCACGAGTTTTTGAATATAATTTTTGCTTAAATCATAATTCCCAAATAATAAAAATTAACGTGGAAATATCTTTTAGAAAATATTTGATTATGTAATACCACTTTCATAAAATAATTCTTAAAATTTTTTCACCTAAAGCATTTTTTATTTAGTGTACTTTATACGAATGTTAGGAAACGCTTATAAATACTTTTTTAATTTAATTTAATTATATTATGTCAAACGAAAAGCTCCTTGAAGTAAAAACTAAAATATAAATATATGTTACTGCTACGATTACAACTTTAAAAGATGTATACATGCATATATTAATATGGAATTAAGCATTTAATAACATAACTTCAGAAGAAACCTAATAACAAAAGTAATTAAAACAATTCAAACAATAAACATTGCCTGATAACTAGAAGCATGGACATAAATTAATTTGTAGGCTTGGTTGGAAAAAATATGTACATTAGCCTGGATTTATTATTTTTGTCAAAAAGTTTTGTTTTTCTATGAAACGTGGTAGAGCGGGAAGTAGGGTATCGTTCGTTCGAACATTTTTCTGAAATCATTCAAAGTTATAAGTGTTTTTCCAAGGAAACTTATTGTGGGCGTGGATGTTGTCATGTGGAAGATAGCCTAGTTTCTACTCTATCACATGTTGAAGTATTAATCCATTCAAAAGTTCTAATTAAAAAAAAAATGCAAACGCCAAAATTCACATGTTGTTTATTCTGTTAGGCTGGATTTTCACTTTTTTCCGCCAAATATGTGGAATAGATTAATATTTTCATGAAATTTTTTTCTGGTGAGTAGGAATGGGCCATCAGTACATGCCACGACCCTATTATCAAAAAATGCTTAAATTGGAAAAATGCGAATAGCTTTGTAAGCAGTAGGCCGCTTTGAAAAAAAAAAAAACATTCGACTGACGATAGCCCATTGCTCGTTCTATCTCGTGAAAGTTTTATCAAAAAATAGTAATCCATTCAACAGTTGTAGCAAATTGCATTTATTCGTAGTCAATGAGGTCTATTAGTTACCTCCTAAAAGTATGCCAAAGAAATAAGTTGATTTAATAGTATATGCAAGAACCTGTTTGGCTCTACTCGTAATCTTCACTACGATTCATTTAACTATAAATCAGGTTTCTTTCTTTTATCTCAGGAAATACTGATTGAAAACGGGTTTTTCGCGTTCTTAATTTAATTGTTACGCTCAGAAGTCAAAGTTTCCATGGAGAATAGGAACAATTATTGTCTAAGTAGCCATGGAGAAAAACGAAATAACTATAGGCCTAAGTTAGTAAGTCAAACTAACAGTGCAGCACAGTGATTCTTGTCAAAAAAATTTCTTTATTTCCATGCACACATAGTTTTGAGGGATACAAGTTTTAATATCAGATTGAAGATGCATTTCCAGGGGCCCCGAGCCATTTACGACCTATATTAAAGCATCTTTTGAAAAAAAGGTAAAAAATTGAATTCATAATTAATGGAAATATTGCCTTTTTTTGGGAAATTACTGTTGCAATACAGGAGGAATACAAATATTAAAAAGGAATTAACAAATCCTACAATTAAAAATTGATATTATTAGACTGTAGTGTTGTAGATTGATTATATGGTGGTACACAAAAATTAATTTTTCTTGCAATCATTTAGTGATCGCGTCACCAAACCAGTATCTGGTGTTAGTTTCAATTTGCCTGCATTTCATATAATAACAAATAATCATGACCAAGCACACTGATTGAAATTTAATAAGAATGAAATATTTTTTATTTTAGAATGCTTTCTTAAACTAGAGTTAAGCCCATTATAAAAAAATCGGTAATATTGACTGAACAAAATACAGGATATTAATCTTAATTTGGCATTATGAAGTTACACATCCGACTTTGAATTAAGTATCACTTTTATGTTGCTTTCACTAGTCGTCTTGCATTTTTATTATATTTTCAATGAGAATACCATATTTAAAAATTGCTCATAGTGAATAGTTATAACGCCATCCATGTCTGTGTCGTGTTGACGAAATGAAGATGTTAATGTCTGCAAGGAAAGGTAATAAAAATAGATCAACATTGAAATTACTATTTTACTTACATATAAAACAACGCAGCATTGAATAAAATCATCAAATAATATTGTTCCTCTACCGAAACGATCAAATTTTCGTATTAGTAGGTCAATAATATTGTCAGAAAGTCGGTAACCGAAGGATGTGAGAGCAGTTTTCAGTTCGGTCTTATCTATATTTCCAGAATTATCACGATCGAATAATCGAAAACAATTTTGCCAGTCTGTGACGTATTTCCACAGTGCGCCAAAGTCTTGAAATGAAACTGTACCTCGATTTTCACGATCAAACATACCAATCATTAAACGCACAGTTTCGTGATTAAATGGACTCCAAGTTCCATTTGATAAAGCCAGCTGCAACTCATCGGCTGATATATAACCACTACCGTCTTTGTCTACTCTAAAATTTTAAAATAATAATACATAATAATTTCAATGCCTAGAAAGAAATTTAAGTATAAATGTACCTCTTAAAAATGTCCAATAAAAAATGCTGATCAGGCATTTGGGTTTGTTGCGAATACGCCATTTAAATTGTTTAATTAAATGTGATTAATAGCCAGTGCTGCCGTTTAGCGTATTTGTAAGTCCCTTTTAATAGGTCACATTGAGACAGAATTTTCTTTTGTTACCCAAAACTTTTATTCTGAAATGAGCTTTTGTACAACATTAACTGTCATTTCAAAATTTTATCCACAGTATTACTTTATTTAATATTTTAAATTCCGATGCAAATGTAAAACATTTGCTATTAGAATTTTTTTTCTCAAGAAATTAAAAATAGTGGCAGCTTAATTCTACTTTGTACTAACAAAATATAAAATTAAACCCATAATGCAATTATGAAATTTTTGTAAAATTATGATTAAGCCAATTCTAATTAATTTTTCCGAAGCAAGTCATTTGTGTCTCTCTAAAAGACAGACGTTTGTGGTTTTGCAAAATATTCATAAATTTATTGTGAAAAGTTTGCAAAAATATCTTTCAAGCAATGCCATAATTGAATTAAACATTTAACATTTTAATTTTGCTTGTCAATTTGTATATATAATATTACCTCTGATAGCGCTTTTGATTAGCTTTCATTTGTTACCCCGTTAGAACACGTTGGAAGCCCATATACAAATAACTCTTTTCCTGATGTTTGTTTTTAACTTAAAAACAAAATGTTTGCTTTCATTTTTATTACATACAATATTAGACAAAAATCATAAAATTATGGTGAACTGTAGGTTGTCTGTTGTGCCAATGCAATAATTAGCTTGTTGTAATGGGTCTTCCGTCTGCTAAATAAGGTGTAAAAGAGAAATTAATGTAAAATGCAACAAGGGTTTAATTGTAACTCTTATAGAAAACCTTTTAAAAGGTCTGTTTACTTTTTTTATTATTTTTTCAATATCGATGGAAAATGAATATTTCAAAGTTTCAGTTGACATGTAAAAATCGATATTTGAAATGAGATAAATCGGAGGAAGAGTCTAGGTTTCTTAAAAACACTTAAAGTTTGAGGCGCATATTACTCTTTACGTGTTTCATAAATATGTATGTATATTCTTCTAACAGAACAGTTGACAAATAACTTATCCACTAAAATTGTTTAATGATTTTTTGTTTACTTATAATTTTATATTTTTATAGAATAGTCAAAACTCTGAAAAATATACTAGGTCGATTCAAATCTATTTTTTATCGTCACAGTACATTATTAAACATGTAACTTATTTATTATTGATCTTAATAACATCAGTCGGAGTGCTGTTGCAAGACAATACCAAAACTATTACCAGTTTCAGAATAAAGTGGATGAATAGTTGATGAAGAATAATCGGCAATACTGTTGTCGTTAATCATATTAACATTTTGAGAAATTGTTGCCATAGCAGTAGCACTTGTACTTGCCTCACTATGGTCATTGTTAGCATCATTAGTGTCTTCAACATTATCGTTATTATTAGTACTTGCCACCACATTCGTCCTATTTACAGATGCATCAGTTCGTGCTGAAATTAACAAGGGTGCAGCCGATATTGATGGCGATGATAATGAATTTTGTGGTTGTGAAATATGTCTTTGAGGAGTGCCTAATTGTTGATATCGCCGACGTGCCTCATCATCACTTTGATACACTTCATCTTCGGAATTTTCAAGGCTTGAAATCGATGAAACACTGGGTTGCTTCTATATAAAGAAATCAAATTTTGTTAAAAGCATTTACTTATGTATATATATTCATATGCACATATCAATTATACTTTATAACTATTGAGACGAAGAATTTTTTCTTCCCTTATTCTTGACAAACGCATCAATAGATCATAGTGCTGTTCTACACGTCGCAAACATGTTGTACAAATTGTCTTCGGTAGCGGATCCGTTGGCGAAATCTATTTATATACGAATACAATAAATCTAAATTCACATATTATTCTTATTGTCTTACCGTGATGGGCAAATAACCATTTATTTTTTCAACCAGACAAAGGCGCTGTCCCTGGTCACCGTATATGTGAATAACTATTCGATGCATTTCTGAACATAGACGACATAGAAAACCCGATATACATGCCTTATCTATGCTCCCCATTGTTTTCTTAAAATGTAGGACCAAAACTTATTTTCTTCTTTTTTTCAAAATATATACATATAAATTTCTTTTTGCAAATCAACTATTCTGTTCATTACGTTCTTCAAAATAGTCATAGTTGCCAGACTGGAAGTATACAAGCATGAAAAACCAGATAAAATATTAAGCCCCAATTCTTTTGGGGACTTGTATTTTATTAGTTAATTATCATAATCGGCACACACTGAAAAGGAAAAATTCATATATATTTCTATCATACTGAAGCTACACTCAAAATTGTAGCCTTTTATATTTGGGGAAACTGAAAAAAAATATGTGATTATACAATCGGCGGCTAAAATACATGTTGTTTTTAAGCCCCAAATTTCCGCGGCGGCGGCTGTTAAATTGTAAACGGCATAGCCGACCAACAACCCTCGGCGCAGGTCTCCAGTATCTACTAAAATTAGTATTTATCAAATTCTAACAAACATTATTAAAAATTATGGCAGATGTATGTGAATCATTAACACTTGCTAGAGGTGCTTAAATTAATTCCTTGAAACTATTTTGTTGTTAATATATTCTTTTAATTTTAGATGTTAAACGATCGATTGAACTTTTGGAGAAATTGCAAGCCAGTGGAGATTTTCCTACCACCAAGTTAGCTGCTTTGCAAAAGGTTTTGCAAAGTGAGTTCCTCAATGCAGTCCGTGAAGTCTATGAACATGTTTATGAAACTGTTGATATACAAGGGTCTCAAGATGTTCGTGCCTCAGCCACAGCCAAGGCAACAGTGGCTGCCTTCGCTGCAAGTGAAGGTCACGCTCATCCTCGCGTCGTAGAGCTGCCAAAAACCGAAGAAGGTCTAAACGTACGTAGCGCATAGTTTATGTTCTACATAATTTTTAATTCGCAGGTCTTGGTTTTAACGTGATGGGTGGTAAAGAACAAAATTCACCTATATATATTTCACGTATAATACCAGGAGGTGTAGCGGACCGTCATGGTGGTCTAAAACGTGGCGACCAATTGCTGTCGGTTAACGGTGTGGTAAGTGAAATTTATTTTTAGCCAAATAAAATTTTTCTAATTTTGTAAGCTAAAAACAAAAAGCCAACAAATTCCCCTAAATATACATATGAACATACACATAAAAATTTAATTCCTAAATTAACAAAGTATATAATATAACAAAATATTAATGTTGGCTTGATAAATACATTATTTTTCATAATATGTATTCTCATGGAAAATTGAAAATTGCTTATTTAGCACAATAAATGATATTTTCCAAAGAATTTATCAAGTTACATAAAAAATTAGAGTAATTTTTTTCTATACCAATTTATTAAAATTTTTCAATACCTATTTGTAGTCTGTGGAGGGAGAAAATCATGAAAAAGCTGTAGAGCTGCTCAAGCAGTCAGTTGGCTCGGTAAAACTTGTTGTAAGATATACCCCAAAAGTTTTAGAAGAAATGGAAATGCGTTTCGATAAACAACGCACCACGCGACGTAGACAGTAATCACCATTTTAAGTAATTAATGAAATGAAAAATGGCTTGTATGATATAAGAAATAAAGTAATACATATATATAAATAAAGTATATGTATCTATTGAGAAAGAAACAGGAAATCAAATTTTAATTAAATTTTCAAGTTTTGCTAATTTTGGAATAGTTTATTACTAATATTATACGTCAGCTCATTGAAAATGGAAATAATCAGGAAACAAAAAATGAGTGACATAATTTTGCATTTGAATTTTTGCAACACGATTTTGATTATTTTTCAAGCATCATCGAAACTCGCTCTTTTATTGTTAAAAACATTTGTAAACCTTTAAATATAAATGGGTGGTGACTTCCATTCACTTTCTAGGAGTTATCCCCAGCTAAAAAGTAAACTGTTAATAAAAAACTCACATATTCACAGAAATCATCATGTGCTGCTGATTGTAAATTTATGGTTAACCAGAATAACGTCTTAGTTACACCGATTGCGACTAATTATTCTCGTAAAAATAAATTATAATTTTATTATTTGTTATATTTTGAAATAAAGCACCATTAAAAAATATAATATTTAATAAATAATAAACAATAAATATTACTACATAAATATCTTATAATATTTACTAAATATTAACTTGGAACTTTTCAAATGCTTTTGCTGCAAACCCATACAACTCTTCAATACGTCTCGCTAGTACATCTGCAAATAAAATAGTACACATATATGGATTTATAACATGATAATAAATTTTATAAAATTTAATCATGGACAAAATTTTTTTTAATATTAACTTGTTAAAAAAAACTTAAAAATTTGAAAAAAACAGAAATATTTAATTTTACCTTGTTCTGTTTCAACATATTTGCCTTCCATACCATCTTCATCACTGGATGGTTCTTCTTTAAACATATCTTTCAATTTTGGTAAGAAAAGTAGTAGACAAATAACGCCGATAAATTTAATAATTTTCTTAAAAATCAAAAGTTTTAAAAGCAATTTTCCTATTGTAAAAAGATTTATTTTCGCTTTTAGTTTATGAAGTAGTGACAAATGGTCGCGAGAATGAGAAGGGAACTGTATTGGCTTATAATACGTTGGCTGTGGGGGTCCATATACAGGTGCAGGGGGCCCATATACAGGAGCTGGAGGTCCATATACAGGGGCAGGCGGTCCGTATACTGGTGCTGGTGTTGGCAAATATTGGTTATTTGGAGGTGGTGTGTAGTTGTAACCTCCAGTATCTTTGCTGTAATCTGAAAAATGTTTTTTTAATTATTACTAGTGCAGACTTTAACCATGATGCAATAAATACAAATTTGCTTTGAGGGAAGTTAATGACAGGATTGTGTTGCCGGTAACGTTTAACTTAAATCAGAAAAGTTTGGTTCTTATACGCAGTATGTACTGCGTAGTTTTTGATGTTTTACGCTTTTGATATATTTTTTTTTGGTTGTTGTACACGGTATTTATAGCAATAGTGGCAAAATACATATATGTTTATAATTTATTCCAAAAAGAAGTTACAATAATGACCTTTAAATGAATTAACACAAGCGCACGCTTTGATACGGGAGAGCAATTGGAAAATTTAGCAAAAATTGATTTGCCTCACAGGCAATGCTTACAATTTTGTGATTTAACACCGCAAAAAATAATGTAGTATTTAATTAACTTTTCGTTTATTGCACTTCAAGTTGTCATAATATGCGTATGAGTGCTTTTCGTTGTGAATATAGTGGCTGATCATCAAATTTTAACATCAAGTCATGCATTTTTGTGCATATCAAAATAATAAAACTAGTTTTTTTAATTTTCAGTTTTTTAAAAAACTCACAAATGTATGATTGATGTCGAAATTTGATGTATGTATCAGCCACTTATGTATTTAATACTATACTACACACGCTAGGGGACAGGGCAAGACCAAGGTAAGGGCGTTGCCATAAAATATGGCACACGCAAAAGCAAAATCATGGTAAGATTTCACCATGAGCAAAATCTAGTACATACATGCATATATATTATAATTTTGTTATTGGGGGTTTGTTTTTGTGCGTTTGTAGACATGCTTTGACTGGCATTTTCGTTACATTAATACTGCTAACTTGTAACAGTTACATACATGTTACAAACAATTGCAAATCAAGGTTAAAATTTAAAGTTGGACGTGTTCTTCTTTGCTGATGCAGTAACTACTTACACAAGGACGGTGTTGGCTTCTTAAAGATTAAAAATTTTATTGTTTATAAATTAAAATAAAAAAATATGGAGAGCCTGGTGAAAGGACGTTTAGTTATTTTGATCACGTTATTATCGTCATATGTATATTCAACTACACTGAAAGAATAATTCATTATTTTTCAACCAATGAATTATAATCAATATTATTCTATTTAGATTAGGGTTTTTTTGCAAGAGAAATTTTTCGAAATGAGTGAATCATGCTGTAGAAAACTTTCATTAAAAAAATTTCTCCAATAAAATATTGTTGGAACAAAATGTTTTGAGCAAATTCAGGCTTAGTGCTTTTTTTTGGTTTGTTTTGAAATACACTTAACGAAATTATATGTTGTTATCAATAAATTTAAAATATTTTTGCTCGCTAATTGCTTTGTGGTTTAAAAGTAGAACATAGTGCAATATGCACAGCACTATGTACTACGTATTATGTAGAACAATTGTTATTTTTTTTATACATTTAACTTTAACTGCAAAATTTCACTTTCTTCTAGTTATACGTACAAATTTGGACCATGACATTTTTTTAATATACGTCACAATGGTTTCACTCATTATGATTTTAAGCAAATAACTACACTGTGATTATTTTTTTTTTTTAATTAACACACCAGTATCACTTGAATGTGAATTTTGTAATGCATTTATATAAGTATCCTCAGGATATGAAGCATCGGCTCTGCTTAAAGTAAAACATATTGCGTAGCACAAAATCACTAGCAGAATCGTAATTAAAGAAGACATTTTTAAATTAAAACGCGCTTTAATTGTCGTCTTCTATACGCTTCGAAAACAATTTTGAAAATAAACATTTATTAGCCAGTATTGAAGCCCTATATGAAAGTTTTCGTAAATGTTTTCCAATATTTGGTCTTAAAATTGAAAGTCAATATACATGTACAATATACATGCATACATACTTACAGTGATTTGCAACTGCAAGTTGATATTTTGTTAAAAAAATTTTATTGTTGCTTTGAATATTAATTAGTTACGCATAACACAATTCCAGTTTCTTTAAAGGTAAAAATAGCGGGTCACGTAAAACATAAAATTTTTTCCTACGTCGGCATACATACATGCACATGTGTTTATGTGTGTACGTGTGTATGAGCGTCTACAATGACCGTAAATATTTAAGTAAAATCTTAATTGGACTTTTGCTTATAAATTCTATTGTGGATCGGCCATTAATGGCTCACTATTAGCTGTTCGTGAGGCAGATATTTTATTTTCTATATTTTTATTTATTGAGCTTTTTTTAATTCATGTAAAATGTATACATTTCCTTATGTGTGTATTTAAAAATAAATATTTAAAAAAAAAAATAATTAAACAATCAATTATCAGATTCGGTAAGAAATTTTGATTGTTAAGATAAATTTAATTTCACGTGAGTTTTACTTTTCATCATTTACATAACATTTTATTTTTTAAAGTTAATGTTTATGTATAAATAACGTTATTTATTTTTTTTTTTTGTTATTGTTGAAGTTTTTAATAAAAACTTTATAAAAAAAATCTATAGTTTTCAAATGAGATTCTGTATTTATAATTTTGTAAATAAAAGATTTTAAAATTTTATTGTCTTTGATAGTGGTGTAAATCCTTTTAAAGTCCTTAAAAAGTATACAGTTTTGGTAAGCACATTTATAACATAATTAGTTATATTATAAATTTATATCTATTTAATATTTAAAAACTAGTGCAAAAACAGAAAGGTTCACTTCACTTCCCTCACGTTACGCAACAACTTATGTGTGTTTAATTCAATTTTAAGATGTAAAGGAAGGTAACGTTTTTGTTGAATTCGCCATATCTATATTTCTGAAATTATTTAAGGTCTTAAGGATAGTCAGAGGTACGAAAATTAAGCATTTTAAATATTTTTTTTTTCGAGATAAAATAAAAATATTTATATGGCTTAAGTTCACTTTAAACAAAAAATTAATCAGCGGTCACTTTTGTAAGTTGGTGTCTATATCTTACTAAAATATCGCTAATTATTTTTTTTTTCAAAAAGTAGACTTATATAACAGCTCATATTATAATAAATCTATAACCTTATTAAAGCTTTTTTATTAAAAAAAAAATAAATAAAATCTGGTTTTTATAAAAACTTCATCAGTACTTTGTTTTTACGGTAGCAATTTGCAAATAAAATTATTTCCACAGAGAAGTTTATATGTAAGATAAAATTGGAGTGGCCTTTAGATTGGTGGGTAGCGCCCTAACGTATCAATCTGGCGGTCGATCCCTGCCTAGAATCTGGGAGCAAATGGTCAAAGTCACCCGTGCTTGTTAAAAAATTACATTTAGCATTAATTTCTAATATTAAATAATAAATAATAATAATAATCTAAGATTTGATGGTGCCAGATGCCAAATAAATTGGCTGTTATAAAAAAAATTTAGTCAATATTAGGAATATGTAAATTTGAAAATAAAAGAGAAGAAATCAGCCACATATTTAGCATTGCAACTGAAGCAAAATCTTAAAAAATCAATTAATAAAGAGTTCTTAACAAAAAACATATCGCCAAAAACACGAAAAAAATTTTAATAATAATGTTCTTAATCACGACTTATTTGCAAATAAGAAATTAATTGCCGGCGAAATTAAAAAAAAATTGTATACACGTAGAAAATATTTCGAGGAAAATACATTTAAAGTTTTACACTACCCATCTATAGATAAGAGTATTTATTGTCTGCATGAAATTTTTTAGAAAATATTTTTTAACTTATTGCACTTTAAGAGAATAGCCAAAAAATAAGATCAGTGGGCTATAATCATAGTCACAAAAAAGTAGGCTTTTATTAAGAGCTGACTTTTCTTCATGAGAATTTAATGAATTTAAAATCGATTTTAAAAAGATACCGACTTTAATCTGACTATGATTATGGACCAATGTTTTTAAAAGTGCAAAACTAATATCTGCATATAAAATAAATTTATAATTGCACCACTTTCAAAGAAAACAACTCATTTAATAAATAATTTATAGTTCGAATATATATATCTTAAATATTAAAAAAAAAAACAAATTAATTTCTTAAATTTATATAAATAGTACATTGTTAAAAAAATATTATTTTTTATATTTTATTTTTATATTTTATTTATTGTATTACAACAACAGCACAATTCACAATCTTGTGCTTCTTGCAATTAGCTAGAGTATATTTTTAACCTACATTAATAGCATATCGTTCTATGACTTAAAAAAAAGTCCTAAGTTGCAAAAAAAAAACTCGAAATAAACTTGGTGATTGATTATGATGCAAGTTTTCACTTCCACAATTAAAAATAAAGTTCTAAAACTATAGCTAAAAATACAATATTTTTAAAGTTTGATAAAAATTTTTATATCATACTTTTTTTTAGCTTCTTTTCTGAATTTTTTTGAATGTAACTTAGGGCAGAAATGCATATAGATTATACACATATGTATATCCTCGTTCATAAAAGCCCTAACTTAGCTACATTTAAAAAATTATATACATAACCAAAAAAAAAATTTAAAAAGTTATTCAAATACAGAAGAAAATAATTTTGGAAACATTTTTAAAAATTTATTGAATTTTTAAAAACTTAGGGCTTTTTTTTTTTAAATTCTATAAATAAACAACAACATTTTTTAAAATCGGTTTAGGTTGGTTTACGTAGCGACCTAACGGCCCTCAATTAGAATCGCAAGATTCCGTTTTGAACTCTTTCAAAGTCACTTTGAACGTAATTCTTTTTTTTAAACTTTTTTAAAAACTTAGGGCATTTCAGAAATCGTATGGCGATATGCATATAGATATGGTATTAAGGCTTTTATTGAATAAGTAACGCTAATTGAAAATATTTGTTATTTTTGGTGCAATAAGCAAAATTTTTTTAAGTCAATTGTGCTAATTTTACAACAAGTGTGACACACAAAATGAAAAAAAAAATGCTTAAAATTGATAGAAAATAATTTCAAATTTATAAATTTAAAATCGCAAGTTAACAGGATTGTGAATGATACTAAATCGTTTAATTTGTTGTATTAAATCTCATGAGGGCGATTTATTTTTTAATTTCTTCAAAAAATCTTTTGCTTGCTTATCTCCTCGACGGTATTCTAGGGCTCTAACAGTAGCGGAATCTGAAATGAAAAATAAATTATGTTGGTTTTATTAAAATTTTTTATTAACAGCAAGAGCAATTAAACATTCCATTGGATTTTGTATAAGAAAAAGATAAATTGTTTTGTGTTTAGCAGTTTTGGAAACTTTGACTAATACAGTTCTCAGGAGCATTTATTTTTTGTGCTACGTAACAATCATGTCCACTAAGCACAAATTAAAATTCTTATTTTTAAAGCGGGGAAAGCAAATTTTATAAGAAAAAAAAAAAGTTCTAAAAGGTGTCAGCCTTACTTCATGGGAAGTTGTAATAAATATCCTTAAGCAAAAACTAATGGCAGATGGTTATCGGACAGATAAATGGTTTTTCGTTATTACAAGTAGAATTTAACGAAAGTTAAAGAAAGGCATTGATTGTGTTGCCTTTAACTTTTAATGTGAACTTTAAGCATTTAAAGCTGCCATCTTTCAAGATCCAAAGATATCGTAGTTTTTTTGATTTAATATACAAAAATAAAACAATACAATTACACAATAAAAAAACAAATATTAAAATAAATTTTGAAAAGTATCGAATTTTTTAGCTATTTTAAAAATAATTGTCCAAAAAAGGTATGTCGTTGCCACTATGTATTTATAACAATGAAAAGTGCTACCACAATACAGATACTATTTATCTTTTTGGCAAATCATTAAAATTAAGGGAAGGAAAGATCACTTTATTCTTCTTTATAACTAAAGCTTATTATAATAATGGCTCTTACACTTACACTAGGCCTATATGTAATCGTACATACCTATATATGCTGGCCTTGAAAGTTCCATATGAATTTGTTCGTTTTCGTGTGCCATGATGTCAGCAAATGTTATATAACACTCGGCAATATATTGATTCGTCATGCCAAACAAATCTTTATCCTTAATGCTAAACAATATTAAACTGTTTTGTTGTTTACGTTGTTCTTCGCTTAATTTTCTAGAAAAAAAAAAATACAAAAATAAAATAAAATTTTAGGTTTAATAACCTCAGCATATCATAATTCATGGTCATGTAACTCATGTAATCAACCTACGAGAACTGCTGTCTAAAAATCATAACATTTTATGAAGAAATTTTTTTTTTTTTAAAATTTTGTTCTTAAAAAAAATATTGAATCTGATTATTAGTATTTTTGCCAAACTTGTTGTAAATTTAACTACGACAACGACACTTGGAATAAAAGTGATTTCTTTTATTATTCTCATAATAAAACTTACATTACAAATTGTTCATCGTAGAGTGGGTAACGAGTTTTATTATGAACAGCAGTTTTTACAGGTTCAACACCTAAAAAGCGATCTGTTGGAAGAAAATGTGCTTTTACAAACGAGTCACAAGATCCATTTGAGTCCATTGGCACCAGATCTCTAGCATTCATTATATCTAGCTGAAAATGGGCAGAAAGTTAAATAAAAGAAAAATCAACAAAAAATTATTACTTCAATGATTACGTGATTATATTTCCCACAAATTAATAAAACTTAAATAATTAAAAATCGGCCGTATTATACCACAGTGTAATATTTATATACATACCACTAACCCGGTGTCTGTAAAAGTTGCTTTTATTGTTAATTTGCCGTATTCTGATTTTGTAATTTCATTTTGGTGGCCAAGCCTCTCCAAATAATACTGATGAATTAATTCAGCTGTTTCAAATGCATGCAACGATAACATACTTTCTATTGCCGTTAAAACTTCCACATCAGACGTTACAATCTGGCCACTTTTAAAACAGGAAATCATAACGTGTAAAGTGTGACGTAAATTTTGAAAAAATACAGGTGGACGCCGTTTCTAAATTCAAATAAAACAAAACATATTTAGATGAATTATGATTATAAAAAGTGAAATTATATTACACTTACATTAAGGTTAGATTGAATAAGATCGTACATAATTATAGAAAGTTCTGACCATATTGAATCCAAAATACGTGAAAAATTTTTTTCGTTTAGTGTTTCATAAAGTGTGCTTAATGATGTTTCTAAATACATCATTAAACTTTCCATTGAATTTGAATCTTCATGCAAAACTTCAGCACCTTCAGCTAAAAATCTACGAATAGGGGGAGACATTTTTCTAGCCACAACTTCAATTAATTCCAAAATTTGATTTTTCTCTATATCCAGTGCATTGTCAATGACATTTTTAATTGTAATTTCACATCTCTCGGCTTCAAGTTGTGATCGATATTCACCCAGACGCTTAATAACCTCATCTGTTCTTAGCTCCTACTTATAACACATAAAATATATAAGAAAAAATGAATAAATCGGCAATCCGTACATAAATTGGTTTAAGTATTCGTTCGTAATACGAGTGTTGTTCTTTTAATCAAATTTGTGAGATTTGGGACAATACCCGGGCTTATATTGGCTACTCGTACATTAGTCTATGACACAACAACACTTTTAATAAAGCTGAGTAGTAAGACCAGTAGTGCGATTCAGCAACTTTTATTACAAACATTCGTATCGAAAAAACAAGTATAACGATATTTTATCGAATTCAGTATTCAGTAGACTTGTGCTTCGTAGTTCATTTTAGTGAGCGCTCTTCTTAGTTCAAAAATTAAAAGGGAATAGTTCGTTCATTTAGTTCATTTGATCTTTTGTATCTCTATCACTTATACTTTTGATTGTCATTAAATGTTCTTTATTATGGAAAATGATATCGAATAGGAATTTTTTACGAAAATAGAAAGCAAAAAAACAAAATTCGAAAAATTTTTAAATTTAGTTTTCGATTCCTTTTTTATAATGTAATTTAAAAAGTACTTTAGTTACTATGGCTAAAATAAATTAAGTTTTAATTTTAAAATCTTAAAATTTAGTTTTTTAGCACGCATAATAACTTTTCTCTTCTTCAGTTTATTTGTTTTAAATACCATTTTTGAAAAAGAAAATAATTTGCAAGTTTCGTTTCCTCGTCATTGTTTTCGTTTAAGTTTAGTTCGTTCGTTCATTTAAAATGATCAGCAAGGAAATGAACTAAAGGAATTCAAAACACGGACTAGTTCGTTCAGTTCAAATAAGTGAATAATACAATATGAATAGTTCGTTCGCGCACTACCCAAGACTAGTATTCAGTAACTTTACCTTTATAAATGATGGTAGACTTTGGCATATGTAATCAATATTATTAATTGCTAAACACCATTTGGGTGAGACATGAAAAAATTCGCTGTTTTCCTTTGTAAGTGATTCTACACGACATGACATTCTCTTCGCATAAAACACACAACAACGGCAAATATCCTTTAGAATTGAAATTAAAGTGAAATTAAATTAAAATTACTTTTGATTTCTTGCAACTTTACTTACATCAACTATTTTAGCAACAAATGTATAAGAGCCTTCAGCATCTGGCCAATCTAATTGTTGCCAAAATATTTTTATTTGATGAAATATGGCCATTGTATCAACTGCTGAAGAGCTATATTTGACAGTCTCATCAACAGCTTTCAGTTCATCTAATTCAATAGCTTTCTCTATTCTTTTTAAAGCTTTAACAACAGATATAGCCAACCAATGCGCTACCCCGGGCATGAACCAAACATAAAATTGTGCGATTTCCAAGTCTTCATTAGGACAAAGTGAACTACCTAACAGATACAAAAAAAAGGAAATATTAAAAAACGTATAAAATGAATATTTAAAAAAATTTCATATTCAAGACAATTATAAATATTCCCAAGGATTTTTTCTCTGGGGAAATTTTGGTTTTTGAGAGAAAATTCCATAAATCAGGGAAAAGTGAAAAAACTCCCGGGGAATTTTTATTCATAATTGGGCTGATTTTAATCCTTCTAGGTAATAACTCAATAGGACTTAATCAGCAGCAACTATTTTGCTTCAATATTTAATTTTTTTTTGCAAAAGTCTTAATACAATAAAAAGTTCTGCCTAAAACGTACACATTTTTAGCACGAAATAGAGCTTATTAAAAATGTTTGTTGTGTGGTGGGACTTTAAAAATAATTTGTGCAACTCTTTAATACATACCCAGTATGGAAAAACGTTTCAATAACAAATACAACTCAAACAAAGTGGTTCCCATGTTAATATCATCAATGTCGGGCAGGTTTTCAAATTGATCTTCTGGTATATCCAGCCTTTTGATGTGACTACAAACTTCGCTAACAATTGGATTTGTTATTTCAGCAACTTTTTCTTCATAGAACTTATAAAGGACTGTAGAATAACTTAAACGTATTTTGCTGTAAAAAATAATAATATTTCCCATTATTATTTATTAGTTTTTATCAAAGGATGCTTAAAACTTGCTTTATAAACTTATTGTAATTGAGGCCAAATTACCACTATCGGTAGTTAACGAAATTTCAATAGAATTTAGTCCCTAATCTGGGGATAAATAGAAAGTTCTATTTACATTTTTGTTATAATTTTGATTATAATTTGAATCATTGCATTCCAGAAAGATTAAAATAAAATCAAATCTCTAGTCTTTTTGTATAAAATAATATAAAAATCCCAATAGAATTTGCTCGAAGAGTGATCACTACTTAAAGACACAAACAAGCTTACAAGTTCAACAATAATTTTGGATCAGAACAATTGAAAACTCTTGGCATAATATTTTTAAAAGTTAATAGCAAATCTGCAATTCAATTATGCAGCTGACACGACATATACAAAGACTGTTTGATATCTCCATGACTCTTTGAATAAAAATTTCTTTTTTCCGCAAAGAAGTATTTTATTTTTCCAATTTTTTTTATTCCTTTCAAATAATAGGTTTTCTCAAAGCTCTTAAAATAGGCGTTTGTGTCGGTCTAGACAATTTGACGTGATCCAAAAGTCTTACCATCCAGCCACTTCAGGTTTGGAGAAAAAAAATAGTTGCAGGGGGCTAAATCTGGGGGGTTATTATATATTTCGATTAGAATCGAAAAGGTTTTCGAAGAAAACTTTCAATTTGAAAAAGAAACTGATTATGTAGAATATTCGAAAAAAATTGACATTTTTAAAATTAGCCTCAAAATTGTTAATTCAACTCTGCTGGATTTTCGAAAGTTCTACTTATTAGCTTTTCCTTTCGAATTGAAAATGATTTTCAAAAGCCAGTTCGACTCGTATCGAAATACATAATAACCCCCCTGGAGAATATTTCGGCTAGGATAGCAGTTAGTAGCCCAAATTATAAACAACACATGAAATTCCCTTTTGTTTTTTTTTTTTTGTATATTTGAGTTTGTTTGCTTTTAATGGCTAACAAATATACGCTAAACGACGCAGCTTGCTCAAAATTTGATGAGGTGATTTTGGCCCTGTTTTGCATTTCAAGTTACTGCTAGAGAAATTCAAAAAGTCACAGGGGCCAAATCACCGCATTCGAAATCGAATGAAAACTATCTTAATTTTAGAGATTTTGTATGAAAAAATTCGAAAATTTCGATACGAGTTTCTCGTTATCGAATGAGGTGATTTTGGCCCTGTTTTGCATTTCAAGTTACTGCTAGAGAAATTCAAAAAGTCAAGGAGTTATCAAGCAGCTTGTATAAAAAAAAAAGAAATTTCACATTAAAATTTCTTCTAATTCGTAGCTACATCGTTTTTAAATTGACTAAGTAGTTTCAACGATATCGTTGCCAGCTGAACATTCATCAATTTAAAATTTTTGAAAAATAATTTAAAATAGAAAAAAACCAAAAATCCACAGATTTTTACCACAAGCATATGGCCTCATGAGTTATAAATAAAACAAGCTCTAATTAATTAAAATAGATAAACAACTTTCGATTTTATTCAGTTTGTTTTTTATTTAGTCAATCTATCACACAACAGCAGCGTCTATTGTGTTTAAAACAAATGCTGCTGGGTTCGCTGCAGTTTTTTTTTGCGATTTTTATTTAGAAGTGTGATGCTGCTGCATTTTTGAAACACTGAAGTAGCATCACTTAATTGTAAATAAAATCAAAAGTTGTTATTCGATTTTGATAAAATATAACTCTTTTTGTTAGAATGTTATGAGGCTATATGCTTGTAAAAAAGGGCAGGATTTTAGTGTTTTCTATTTAAAAAAAATTAAAACTTTTTTATAAAAAAGTGTTTTTCTTCATCACATCTATTGCAATGTCTGAGAAACTACTGATATAGTTATAACTTAAAGTAAACTTTAATAACAAATTTCGAGTTTTCCTTTTATTCAAATATACCCAGCCGTTTTTAGGCAATACTCGGCAGAATTGTACAAGGTAGCGACAAATTTACAACAAATATTAAAATGCAAAAGAGAAAATATCAATGTAATCCACTCATAGACTTAAACTTTCTATGTATGTATGGGTATAAAACATCGGCTCGCAAACAAATTTTGACGTTTACTAAAGATAGCAGAAGATGTATTCTGTTCTACTGTCAGTACCTTGATAATTCTGCCATGCTCACATATATCATGTCTTAAATTTAAGAGATGACACTATATATTGGTAGTTAGAACCAATTTAAAAAAACGTCTAGTACACCCACACAAAAACGGAATAAAAAAATTGCTCGAATTGCAAATGTTATTTGTAAAGTTGCCTAACGTTCGGATTACTTTACAACTTAAGAAATTTTGATTAAACAAATTTTGGCCTGACCCTTATTACGATTGTCGAAGTTACCCTCGAAATTCGATAGTACCAATATAAAACATATGGATAGGGTTACCACATTTTTTTACTTTTCATCACTACTTGGATAACCGTAATAAGTGAGAATACTTACTGATAAAAATGCTTGTCAAAATATTCCATTGCGCGTTGTAAATCTGAGCGTATCATTTGTATTACTTTAATTAAATATTGCAAATTATCCTCGTCGGATTTTTGATCACTCTCTTGGCGATTGCCTTCAATAATGTGCTCTAGCCAATCCCTGCTGCCGCAGTGTATGGCATCTACAATGACATCATTGATGCTGCAATTGCAATCTTTATCTCTTGTTATCCAACCGTAGACATTACTTGGAAATAGATCGATGCTTTCGCTTTTTTCAAGCGTATTTATCTTTGACAAAATGTCAAGCACTTTACAGAGTGTGTTTACGATTTGTTTGTCACTAACATTTTTGGCACGCAACTTTCTTAAGATTGAGAAACACGATGGCAGCAAGCGTCTTACACCATCCCAGAAAGCTTTTACATCTTCGGATTCTTTTAGCTGATGCTTAAGATTTGGAATTACAATGTCTAATATTGAATTGAATAAACAAAAACTTAAGGGGTGATCCTCGTGTATGGTAGTGTACACGGACCATTGACTAAGAGCACATTCGAAATTTGAGAGACCCGATTGCACTGCATGTTGTGAGCATATTGCTTCAGCATTAACACCAAATTTGCCAGACCACCAATAGTTTGCTACTTGCGAGGACTCTAACTCATGCATTAGCAAGAGTTTTAATAAATGCTTATGCTCTTGCACGGCAACACGCTTATCTTTTTCAGCACTAAGAGCTAAACTCACCAATATTGAGCCTCTACTTTTGGTTTTGTTGCCCTTTTCGAGATTGTACCAAACAGTGGTACCTGATGCTGGTATTGACTATAAAAATTGATTGAAATAATAATCATTAATTAAATATTATCTTAATACATACTTTAAGTGTAATGGCTGTTCTACCAATAAGTTCATTATCATGCTTTCCCGTTGATGCAGTCATTGCAATTTCTTTCATTAATTTACGCAGCCCTTTTATACCCTTAACATCCATTAATTTGTTTACTTTATCTTTAACAGTTTCAGCCGCATCAAAATCCCAAACTTCAATTATCAGTATTTCGTTTCTAGGATTTTCTGTCATTGGCCTAAATGAAACGAAAGAAAACTATTAATGAGTATGAATGCATGTGTGTAAGTTGCCATCAGCTTACAGTGAAAAGTGCTCTTCCCATATGGGATTTAGAGTTTCGGTTTTAACAGACGAATTGTAACGATGAGAACCGTTCGATTCCAGATAGAGTGTAACAAATGGATCTGAAAATCCATTAGCATCTTTGGGTAAAATATTCTCAGCCTTAATTATTTCTATATTTAATCGAATGTTGGGCGGTTGTTTTTGTTGCGCTATTTCGAGAATTTCTTCATGTTTGGCATTTGGCATTTTAAATGCTTCTTGAGCAAATTCTATTAACGATTCTCGGCAGACGTCATTTGCCTCACATCCAATGTTATTTGTAATTTCAAAAAGTATTTCTTCATAGAGATCTTCAATCTAAAAAGCACAAATAATAAATTATATAGAAAATAATTATCATTTTCAGTTTTCAATATCGCGGAAATTATAGTATCGCTTGAAATTTCAATACGACCGAAGTAAGTAAATCACCCGCATACAATATCTATTGAATAATAATTTATTTCAAATTGTAATAGATCCGTTAAAAGCTAGAATTTTTATCATTAAAAAAAAACCCATATAAATTGTTTTATTCAAAAGTGGGTTTTAAAATGGGCATGGTCGTTTTGAAAGTATATACCAAATTTCGGAAACAAAAGTTCGAAAATAAAATTTTTATAGGGAACAAACAAACCAATTGATTAATTTTATTTACACGCCAAGGAAATTGAATATGGTCTTCGCCACAATATTATTGTTAATTTGAAGCATCCAAGCATTATTATGATTACGATAAAAATGTTTCCAATTATTTTTAACCTACTATGCTTGCAATCATAGATATGGTTGCACTTATCTAAAGGGTGTTCCAACAAGAACGCAAGACTTAAATTTTAATTAAATGACTGATGCAGCAATTGAATTGTTTCTCTGGCTGTATGACATGTGGCGCCGTCTTGTTCAAACCACAAGCCCTCCACATTCATTTCTTCAATTCTAGACAAGAAAAAACTGGTTATCATTTCACGATACTGAACACCATTGACTGTTTGCGCTTGACCTGCCTCATTTTTATAAAAAAAAGGTCCAATGATTCCTCCAGCCCAAAAACCACACCACACAGTGACACGTTGAGAATGCATTTGCTTCTCGTGAATCACTCGAGGATTTTCCTCACCCCAAATGCGACAATTCTGCCTATTGACGAAGCCATCAAGATGGAAATGGGCCTCGTCACTGAAGATGATTTTATCGGCAAAATCAGCATTTTCATATTGTCTCTCCAATACCCAATTTACGAACTCCCTTCGCTGTCCATGGTCATTTTTTTCTAACCTCGTACCTTCTACTAGCAAACAATAACAATTGTTCAAATGTCAAACAATGACACTTCGAATGGCGCCAAATTTAAATCTTGCGTTCTTGTTCGGACACCCTTTATAAATATTTACGTTTATAGGAAACCTGTTATGATTACCATAAACATAAATGCTCTTATCTGAAAAAAATTTACGTAAAAGTAAAGTAAAATTTATGAAAAACTTGTTTGGATAAGGGAGAATATATTTATTTAATTAAAAAAAAATATGGTTGAAAGAGAATAAAGTAAGTATAAAAAAAAACTTGCCGAACTCCATAAAAGCTACAAAAGTTTCTTTCGGACCATTGTATTAAAAACAAAAACACTATACATAAATTTGTTTTTGTTTTCAATACAATTGTACGAAAGAATCAATCGTTAGCTTTTATTTAGCCCGGCCGTTAATTGCTAAAATTGAATTTAACTTTGTGGCTCAAGTGCTTGAGTGTAGAACTGTAGAGTCAAATAAAATTGGAAAAAAATTCAAGCCCGCTGTATAGTGAAATAATTATATATAAATTAAAGAAACGGAAAAGTCAATAGCATATAAAAATTTTTTTTATATAAAAAATAATTTAAAAAAAAATTTGAATGTAAAAGAGAAGAGAATGAAAATAGAATATATATTTTTCAATATTAAAATGTTGGTTTATTCAGTTCAATACTTACTGAGTTTCTTGTTTGAATATTTGAATCCTTTTGGAAATATTAACAAATAACTCTTATTTAGTCAATTGCTTTTACAATATAAAGGTTCTAAAGTTTTCGCCAAGAAATATTGGGAGTGAACTACTGAGTATTCAGAGTAGCGTATGATGAAATGGTCCATATGCTATCCCCTTCGGTACATATTGTACTGAATAAGTAACTCATGAGCATATTATAAGAAAAACAATAAATTTAAGTTAACCCAAACACATAAAGATTAATATTTTGTGATTTATAAAAATTAAAAAAAAAAAAAAATTTTAACCTGACCAAGATTTGATCTAAGAAATCTAAAGCCGAACTATTTTTAATGTTTGATCTAAACTTATGTGTTTCTCCTGGATTATGTTGGCCCCAATCATATTTTTTCTTAGGGTGTTCATTTTATTTCTTTTTTGCAATTATTCCAGTTAGTTGTAAGCAGCGTTGCCAGCAGCTAGAAAAGAAATTAGCTAAATTTGCGTAAAAAAGCTAGAAAAAGCTAAACCATAGACAAAAAAAAAATGCTAGAAAAAAGTTAAAAATTATGATTTGTATAAAAAAATAAAAATAAAAAAATTCATAAATTACTTAGTTTTTAAGATATCGCCTTGATTTCTATTGCGTTGAATAGGTAAACGTATTGGCTTTAGTTCGAAATTTTTTGTTTACGGATAGAGCGAAAAAAATATTTTTCGCTAAAAATTACCATGAAAATTTTGAATTAAAGCCAATATGTTTATCTATCCAACGCAAAAGAAATCAAATCGATATATCGAAAACTTAACAAGTTATGACCAAAAAGGAAACCGGTTCTACTAAAAAGTGGCCAGAAAGAGGCAGTAGTAGAACTGGTTACCATTTTGGTCATAAAAAAATTCATAAATTACTTAGTTTTCAATATATCGCCTTGATTTCTATTGCGTTGAATAGATAAACGTATTGGCTTTAATTCGAAAAATTTTTAGAGCGAAAAAAATATTTTTCGCCGAAAATTACCATGAACTACTTTTTTTGCTTTTTTTGAAAAATTGATAAAAAAATCTTTTTCGCAATATCCGCAAAAAAAATTCGAATTAAAGCCAATACGTTTATCTATTTTGAAAATGAAAAAAGGCTAGGAAAAAAGCTAGATGCTAAATCATAAATTTCAATACTAAAAGCAAGAAAAAAAGGTTAAATCTAGCTTAAAAAAGGCTAACAATCAATTTTTAATTGCGCAATTATTTAATGGAAATTTGTATGGTAAATTGAGCTCAATAAAGGCGATAATTGCGTGAAATGCTTAATTGCTCAATTAACGTGTATGTCTGAACAGCCTATAAATGGCAACGCTGGTTATATGTGACGTATGATTATTATTTAATTTAATTTATTTTATTTAACACTCATACGCTACCATATCGAAAGTATCGCAATTTTAACGTTTTTTTTTCTTTTCATAAAAACCTACTTTATTCCTTTAAGAAAATATAAAAGCAAAAATTTGTCGATTTACGTCTTTTTTTTTTAATTTTTTATCGCAATTTTTAGGTTGTTTTTCTTCATAAGAACTTTCCGTATTGGTAAAGCCGTTCTTGAGTTTTGCGCTTTGCAACATATTTGCCGATTTATTTCATATAGATAGAGATAACAAATCTTGACAAAAGACATGTTATGTAAAAACCTCCTTTACAAAAGTATTAGCCGAAAAGAGAGTCCATTTAATTAAATCATGTATTTTGAGTTATGTGGCTGATGCAGAAATTTCAGGTGGATTTGGTGACTGAAAGCATAGTTTTTATTTTATTTTTATACACATTTTCTAAACAGTTTAATTCATGGTTTTACACATTCACCCTTATTCTATTAGGCGTCATGTTCACCAACCTACGGCACTTTTTATCGTCTCAATAATGATAAATATTTGATAGCAATATTGCAGTATGTTTTTTGTTGTTCGTATTTTTGATAATGAGTTGAGGAAAAACGAAATTGCGAAAATTTTAAAACTCCAATTTTCTTTTTATTTTATTTGACTCATGAAATGTTGTTTAGTGGCTTTCCTGTAAAATCATGTCTTTTGAATTATGACACTATTGCAGTAAAATTATTTTTGGTAACACTTTCGATCAACTGATGCTTAGTGTCTGCTAAAATTTCTTAATTTCCTTTTGTGTCACTTGATGTACAAGTGAGTAGGTTATTATGTGTGCACTCCAAACACATACGGGTACATATGAATTTTAGCATTTTAATTTGTAATAAAAGGTTTCTAGATTACTCACGGTCATTGTGTGGCAAACTGTGGCGGTATGTTGTTCCAAATGATGTTTATGCACTCCCCGGAAATGATTAGATGAAATAGAGCCATTTCTCTTTAAAACCCCTCTCTGTGGAGGCACCTGCAGCGATAATGTCGAACCACGGCAAAATGCATTATTTGGCCGTCTGTTATTTAAACTTTTATATTTGCAATTTTGATCAACACTAGTAGCAGCATTATCCCGGTGAATGGACAAATGACGTGGAAGCGAAAGGAAACTCATTTTAAGGCAGATGTTCTTTGTTTTGTTTTTTTTTTTTTTGTGCTATAAAATATTTTTCACTGCACTAATTATTTCTTTTTTCTTTTGTTCAATTGCTGTTTTTACGTAATTCCAGTTATGGATTTTCTTTTAAAAATTTTCATTATAATCGTTACGTGAATGAATATCACACATGCACATGCACATGTAGAGTACGGGCGAGTAGATTATTAAAATTCATTCGTTTTTTCCTAAATAAAATAAAATAAAATCACAAAATCACAAAATCTCTTAAATACATTTAGTGTACATATAGTATGTACATACATATGTATCTCTCTCTATTTACTTCTTTATATATTTACACAAGTACTTTCTTTAAGTGCAGATGGATCCGTTTATCGTTTGATTTTAAAATGTTAAAAATAAAAAAATAAAAAAATAAATATTGAATTATAATTCAGTGTATTAAACTAAAAACATTGACCGAAAGACACACGTTGATGACCATCACCGCCACACGCACACACTTGACATAGGGCCGTTTGGCTTTTTCTTCTGCGAATTGCTTAATGTTGACGTTGACCGTGAGCCGATTTTCCGAATTTTGAATAAAAATTTTCAATGAGCATAAAGAAAACTCAGTGAAAACACACGAGTTCGCTCATTCTTAAATTTTTAATTGGCAAATATTTGAGTAAACTTATTTGCTGAATTTATTCTAATAATAGAAAAAAAATTAAAAAAAAAAAAATCTCTAAACTTTTGGTAAACAACTTACGTTTGTTTAACAATTTCTAAATTATTCATTCATTCAATGGTTCTATTTTGTGTGTACACGTGCAGAGTATGTACTTTGGTGAAGCTAAAACTAACAATTACAAAATTTATATGATTTTTTTTTTTTTTTTAATTTAATTAAACATAAATAAACAATTCTATCAACTCTCAAATGTTAAATAAACAAATTTATTCCGGAGATGCTAAATTCACCTGAAAACACCAGCTAACAAAAAATTTTTAAATTATTTATCAACTATTTTTACCTGGAAACATAAATATTAACGAAAAAAAACTGTAGAGTTGGGCAAGGATTTTTTGTTACACCGAAGATGATACAAAACAAGTGAAAAGTAATATACACGCATTTTAGTTTAATTTTGAGAATTTTTAATTAAAACTTGCTGCCAAAAATATAATAAAACTTTTATTAAATTAAATAAAAAATGTAAATTTTTATTTTATTTATTTATTTATGATTTATTTAATCAGGAGAATAAATTCTAAGGCTAAATATGTAAATAAGGAGCGCTAGCTGCATAATTTATCGCCTTCAAAAAATATATAAGAAGTGAGTATAATTGCAAACAATGACAGTAAGACCAAGACCACATACAGCAAATTCTGTTTTAAAATTGCCGCTGTGTCTACACACAGCAATTTTGTTTCGGTAATTTTACCATTCGTATTCAGTCATTCATTCATTTTTTACATCTCTATAAAAGATACGAAGAGAGAACAAAAGGGAATTGCCGAATACGATCAAGTTTGTTCCCTTTTCCATTCTTCTTTCCTCTCTCTCCTACAAAGTCAATAATTGGCCAACTAAATTTGCCGTGTGTGGTGCTAGTCTAAGGCAAAAAAAGTCTTCATTTGCGCTTGCCCTTTTGACTTATTTTACTGATATCTTAATTTACTAGGGTACCCCAAAAATATCAACAAAACAAAAAACAATTTAAAATTAAAGTTGCTTGTTAGATTAGGTTAGATTACACAGGGCGCCCAAATAAGAAAAAAAAGAAGCTGGGCTGATGTGGTCCCTTTGTGATACCTGTATCAGAGAAAGTGAATAAGGATAGCACTAGAGTTAGAAGAGTGAAAGGAAAGGAAATAAATAAGAAGACACTGCAATCAATTGCTACTTCTAACAAAGTCATGTAGCATGTCGACCCTGCAGGCAACGCTATCCAAAGTGGAGCATGTGCCGCTTTTCCAGGGCAGGACACCGGCAAAGAAGTTGCTTGTTAAGAAACATAAAATAAAATATACCGTGTCCCAGTAAGAGTGCACTTTTTAATTTTAAAATAAAAACACGAATTTTTTAAGAAAGTTCTGATATAAAATAAAATTATGCCATATTTAGTCCAAGACAATCCAATAAAAACTCACAAGTTTCACAAAAAATTCATGTTTTTATTTTAAAACTAAAAAGTGGAGTCTTACTGGGACACCCTATTTATATTTAACCGTACCAGCAATTTGTTTAATGAGTAGTAAAGCAAAGTGAAGTCAATGAAAATTTTTCGAAAAAAAAGTCATCTTCTACGATAAAGTGCATTGCCATCTAAATGGTTTCGTGAGTACGTGGTGGGCATATTAGTGAGTTTTTTTTTTTTTTTTTTTAAAGATGAGGCCAATATTGCGGCATGAATCTGGACAACGGCGCCTCCTGCCACACAGCACGTGACACAATTGATTTTTTTACAGCATGATATTAAAAAGTATTTTTTTTTTTTTACTGGGACACCCTATATTATATTTTTTATTCTTTTTTTGATTCATGCGCCCAAAATTGATTTTTTTTAATTTACTTGTGCTAGAATTTAGCAGGCAAACCAAGTTAAACAGCCACATGCACAATTTATAAATATAACAAATATTGATTTGAATGAGTTTAAAATATAAGGAATTCCATAAAAAAAAATTTAAATCAAATTTCTTTTTGCATTTTATGAATGTGCTAGAAAAACTTTTGTTTTACAAAAAACAGCCCTGTTTGCACGCTGGTAACACAAAGCTGATCAGTGTAGGCAAACATTTTTACAAACCAAATTTCCAAGAAATAAAAAATACATACGAAATGATCGGTATACGCTCTAGTCAGCATAAACTCCACCGCTCAGGGAACACTAACTAAAGGGTCTTTTTGTGCGGTCAAATGCAAGAACCGATGGGCTATCTGGCTTATTTACATCGTGAAGGGCTCTTCTTATTTTTATTTTTGTTCTTCTCTCTTTCCCAGAAAGAGTTTATTTAGTAGAATGTATAGAAAGAACTTATGGGTTATTCAGCACACGCAAGCAAAGCACATTTGTATTAAAAGCTACAACAATGTTCATAAATTTGTTTTTGTTTTCAATACAAATGTGCTTTGCTTTCATTAGCTTAGGTTCTCTTGTGACATCGCTGAACAGGCCATAGCTGAACAGGTCGAATTATATGCTCTGCCCAAGAGAAGAACTTGAAAAAGACAGTAACAACACACTGAGAGAAAACAACTTTGGTTGTGAAAACTAAATTTATTTCCAATTAAAAATTCAGTTGTGATAGTCGAATTTTGTAATTGTGACAATAAAAAATCGGCCTTACAGTTGGAAAGATTTTTAATATCTAATTCTGATTGCTATAATTAAAAAATTTGATTATCACAACCGAAGTTTTGATTGGAAACAAATTTAGTTTTCACAAAAGAAGTGGTTTTTTGTGTGCAGTCACATTTAAATTCCCTCTGACAGCAGAGCGGCATTACAGGCACACAATGTCTTTGAGATAAGATCGAAACCTAATAATTCTGAAGAGACTAACTTTTAATAACAGTGTTCATCTGATCATAGTGTTTATGTAGGCAGATGAGCTTGAAAGAAAAGGAGCGGCCATTCTTAAAGCTGTATTGAGCTCAGATTTAGAAAATGGCTGAAAAGGGAATCGCAACAATATTGGTTGTAAACAAAGGGTATCTGGATAGCGAAAATATTCATGGCATTCCGGTTTCGGAGGAAAACAAATGACTTATTAGTCCTAACCCCGACAGGAATTTGCCTTGTCACGAGATTTACGACTGGATATTGCAAAGTATCAAAACTTTGTCACATCTGACCCAAACACAAGTGGCAGTAGTGCCACAACAGGTGAATATTCCCTCCTCCTAAGTCTAATTATAATTTTCTCGCTCTTAGCTTCTTGCTGCGACGCTTTTTAATTATTCTTCTCCCACAGCTATCACAAAGGAACCCCATTCGAGGATCCCTAACATTATCTACTCTTTTTATACTGGACTACATCAAACATTTACCATAATTTTGGTAAAAATCACAGCATCCTCAAATCCTGAGGTAGCAGGTTCAATTCCTGTCTAGAGCCTGGGTGTTTTCTGCAGACAAGCCAAGAAGAAAAATACTTTCTTTCTATTGAAAATAATAAGTCCAATAATAAAAACTAAAATTAGTTTATAAGAATGTTTTTCACAGCAGATTTTACTGGTCATAACACTTTCATTAAAAGCTAACTTAAGCCAGAACGATTTTCAGATTTTTTTTTTTTTTGGTTTTATTTATTTTAATTAAAATGTTTAATTGGCTTATAACTTTTAAAACTCTAATGTGCGGTTTTTAGAACACAAGCGATCAACTCGTGTAAAAAATTTGTATGAAAAACACTCAATACTTTGAGTACTTTTCATATAAAATTTTCAGACAAATTGATTGCTTGTGTTATAAAAACAGCACATGAAATAAAATTTAGTTTAGGGTCTATTTCTCTACAAGCGAATGATAGTTCCTGTCATACGTTAATTGTTTGAAATTTTATGAAAAAAAAAAACACTCAACAAAAAGTATTTTAGAAAATGAAAATTTGTTTTTTACGAGAGAAGCTATTGTTCGCTTATAGTTTTGTTTTTTTGAAAACTTACATTCATTTCTGCCGATTTCTCAAACAGTTTCTCTTTCCTTTCCTTGACTGCTTCAAGATCTAATTCGGTGCTAAGATCTAAAGTTTGAATAGGAGCACAATCTACAATCTCATCACTTTTTGAACAGTCAACATTTTCATCAAATTCTTTATTTTCGTCATCTATTGACAGCTCCTCCTCCTCCTCCTCCTCCCTCTCCTCCTCATCCTCGCCCTCCTGATCTCCTTTTCTGAATGGTGCCAATGATGTTTTAAGATTATTCTCTTGTAGTTGAGATTGTTGTCTTAATAACGATCCAAATTTTTCAAAAAATCCTCCATCAGCATCTTGCAATCTGTAAATATTCCAAATATTTACATACGTGAGATGCTCTATAACAATAACAAATTGTAAGCTTTAAATTAAAAGCTTTTTTAATTAAAAATTAGTTTCACAATTTTTAGGCCAAATACACGGTTTTGAACCAGAACAAATTAAAAGCTGTTTCCAAAGTATCTTAAAGCATTGATTTCAAATCCGCACTTTGTTTTTTTAATTGGCTCTAATTCCCGAGTTATACCATTATTTTCTAAATTCAAGAGGTGAGGCGTACTTATATTTGATTCTATTTATTAAAAACCAAAATTTAAAACTACGCAATAAAAATAGCTTTAAGTCGTACTTATATCATTTAAAAATTGGCCCACTAGCTTGAAAGATATCGTAGAAGTTATAAAGGAAAGAAACTTTTTTATGCTAAATTTAAAAATTATTTTATTTTATTTTTATTTAGTTTAAAACTACATTTAATGAGGTTGTACTCAAAAAATTATTAAAAATAAATTAAAGTAAAAACAAAACGAAAAATTCCGCCACAACTTTTGATTTTATTAATTAAGTGATGCCACTTCATTGCAAAAATAACTGGCATTTACATACAGCAGCATCACACCTGCAGTCAAACACATTGGCAACATTTGTTGTGAATAAAATGAAAAGTTGTTTAACGACTCTACATATTTGAAAAAGAAAATGGACGATTTTTTGTTCAATTCGACAGTAACTAGAATTTCTATTTTTATATATATTTTTTAAAGAATTATTAAAAATGAATTATTTTTTTTCAATTACATTTAGCTATATGCCAGTAATTAATTTGTAGCTGGGCAATGGAGTAACGAGAAGATAAAAAACCATCTCAAAAAACTATCGGTTACTTGTTATTGAAAAGTTAAGTTTCTTAATCTTAAATTAATTCTTATTATACATTTAAAGAACCAACAAGGCACCCCTAATTAAATTTAATGAAATCTTATTATTCTTTAAAGCTAAACTAAATCTAAATTAAATTTGAAGAAATTAGCCCATAATGATAGTCACACTAAAGTCGGCTTAAATTCATAAAATTCTTATGAACAAAAGTCAGCTCTTAATAAAAGCCTACTTTTTTGTGACTATGATTATGGCCCAATATCTAAAATTTAAATTATAAAAATAAAAAGCAAGTAAATTGAAATAAAGCGTGTTTTTTATAGACGTATAGAACTTTAAGTTGGCATTACTGTTCAAAATGGCGACCGATTTAACAGCTGTCAAGTGATTTATTCTCAGTTTGGCTTGGCAATTCATCATGAATAGACTCACGCCCGAACAACGCTTGCGAATTCGTCGAATGGGTCCAAAACGAGATTGCCGTTGTTCCCAATTTTCATAAGCGAATGTTGTTTAGCGATGAAGCGCACTTCTGGTTGAATGGCTACGTCAACATACAAAACTGCCACATTTGGAGTGAAGCTAATCCTCAAGTGTATGTCGAAGCACCGTTACATCCAGAAAAACTGACTGTTTGGTGCGCTTTATGGGCTGGTGGAATCATTGGTCCGCACTTCTTCAAAAACGATGATGGCCAGAACGTTACAGTCAATGGTGATCGGTATAGAGCCATGATTACTAACTTTTTCATTCCTGAATTGAACAACCATGATGTCCAGGAGCTGTGGTTCCAACCAGACGGCGCAACATGTTCACGTTTTGGACCTGTGAATTGGCCTCCAAGATCTTGTGATTTAACACCGCTAGACTACTTTCTGTGGGGCTATGTAAAGTCATTGGTCTATGCGGATAAGCCACAAACGCTTGACCATTTGGAAGACAACATTCGCCGTGTTATTGCCGATATACGGCCACAAATGTTGGAAAAAGTCATCGAAAATTGGACGTCCAGATTGGACTACATCCGAGCCAGCCTTGGCGGTCATATGCCAGAAATCATATTTAAAATGTAATGCCACAAGATTATCTTTCGGATAAATAAAATTCATGTCAATCGAATAATCCATCGTTGTTTTATTGCAATTAAAAAGTTCTATACGTCTATAAAAAACACCCTTTAGAAGTACTACACATTTTTATTAAATTTTTTTGCTTTATTTTAAATTGTTTTTTAAAAAAATAAAAATTTCTTAATTATACATAAAAAACTTTTACAACTTTTAGATTGTTTTTAAAATAACTGAACAGTTATAAAAACAATGTAGGTGGGGCTTTAAAGAAAATTTTGTTGCGCAGTTTTGGATTTTCTTTTTTAACAGATAGAAGCAACCGTTTTCAAGTAATGCTCACATAAGTCGTGTCACCTATTTAATTTTGAAATTAAAGCCAATTTAAAAAAAGACGAAGTGCAGATTTCCAAATTACTTTGGAAACAATTTTCAGTTTGCTCTGGCTCAATACAGTGTATACTTGTTTTATTTGGACACTCAATTATTTTGAAGATGCGCTATGATCGCCTCATTGTAAAAATTATAAGTACTTGAAATTCTAATATTTTTTTTTTTTTTTTTTTGTAAAATATGAGTTTGTTACAAAATATTTCGCAAATATTTAAATTATACTGGCTTTAATTTATTATTACATCATAATCAGCCCAATTCTAAATAAGAATTCCCTGGGAGTTTTCTTCCAATTTCCAGTTCGCCTCTTATAAAACAAATTTTCATTGGGAGAATGTGTTAACAAATTTTGGGAATAATTTCCCCAAAAAATTGCAAGCAAGTTGTGCAGGAATATATAAAATACTCTCTCCTTTCCCAGACTGTTTAGAATAGAGGAATTTTATTTTTGGGTTATTTCACTGGGAGTATTTAGAATAGAATAGGGAATTAATTAAAGTTACAGTCGGTTTTTGACTAGATTTTATAACTAAAATACAGTGGTAAGCTATGGAAAGATTATTTGACATTTAAATTAAGGAAGATTGATGGATATTTTTTTTTTTTGAGTGGGTGAGGTAGGGTTGAAAATGCTTTCGCACTTATAGTGACCGTCGTCCCTGCGTCATGTAGTGTTTCCGCTAAAACACTCGCTCCTCCTTTTCTGAAGATTGATGGGTATCGTGCTATCAATCTGGGGGTCCCAGGTTTAATTCCTGCCCAGACCCTGGAAACCGATGGTCAACGTTACCAGTGCTCGTTAACAAATTTAATCTTTCAATTAATTTCTAATATTAAATATTAATAATAATAAATAAATTAACGAAATTTTATAATTTAAAATGAAATCAAAAGCTGGTCTTGCATACTACAAAATTTTAACATGCAATAAAAGGCTTTAGTGTATTTGTTTTTTCATTCTAAATAAATATTTACATAGAACATGACCACAAACGAAACGAAAACATGAATTGCATTAATTAATTCATGCTTTCTTTTAAAAACTACAACGTACGTATGTATGTGTGTGTGTAATAGCTTTACAACACTTTTTTATTGAAGCTGTGTTGACGCATACACATTAATTAGTGCCGAAAATGAAAATGTTAACTTAAATTGAAACACATACTGAATGCATGCATACATACATATGTATTTATGTACATATATACTTACATTGTTGTTCGTCAATGCTTATTTACTAACAAGTATTAAAAAGGTTAGCACACAATTTTTTTTTTAAATTTTGTATAATAAGATTTAAGAATATCTTTATTAATTAATTTTTAAAACAAAAAGAAAAAAAAATTCAACCAACAATTTTTAAATTCTAACTTTTTTTTTAACAAATGCAAAACCGAATGTTGTGGTACTACAAAAAAACTATTCTCTGCCATTACTATTTTACTATTTTATATATGTATGTAGATACATACATACATACATAAATTAATATAAAAATACCTTTTGTGTCCACATATAACCATACTTTGAGCACACGCATGTCTTAGACCTTTGAATCGTTGCTTTAGCTTCATTTAAACTGAATTATACTTTATTTAAGAATATAATTTTTGTTTATATTAAAAAGTTTCCTTTGTAAACAATTTTCTTTAATTTATTTCAAAGATTATCCCTTTAATAAATTTATCGATTTAAAAGTACATAGTACATACTTCCGTAAGTAAACACATGTATATGCACATACATAAATACATACAAGTATAATAAACAAAGTTTTAAAACATTTTACCAAAAACAACTATCTATCTGTACCAGTAGTAAACTAATTTGGTTTCAACTTTAGTAACAGTCAAAGACCTAACCATGATAACAATAACTTCACAGGTCATTAGCGTTGCCACCGTAATATTTTGTATTCAACCAAAATGTTTACGAAAACCCACCAATAACGGAAAAAAGGCTTACGCTTCAGCAAGTTTTTATTTATTTACAAAATTCAGCTGTCTAGACACACGTCACATATATACTTCTCTTTATTTTTCTTGATTAAGATAAAACGTGCAAACAAAAAAATAGCTTGCTTGCAAAATAGATATTAAAGGTCCATGATTATAATAATTATTCTTGACAAAACCTACCAAAATATAATAATTTTGCAAAAAAAAAATATATTAAAAAATAAAATAATTATTTTACAAAGCAAAATAACTGGTTCACCTAGAACATACATATCGCTTATATATTTTAAAAGTGTCATAACCTAAATGATTTTTTTTAACTAATAAGTTAATTTTTTTTTGTCAGTATAAAGCATGTATTCTGTAAAAATTACACACAAAAATATTTTAAGCTTTCTTCTTTCCAGAATAAATATTCTGTAAAAATAATAGAAAGTTAGATGTTCTATATGTAAGTACATGCATACTTGTTTTACATTTTAAATTTTTTTTTATGCATTCCCTCAATTATCGAGAGTAAAAGGATTTCTATTCTAGTCCACTATCTAACAAATTAAATATACCCAAAGCAAATGTAACAGAAAAAATTTCAACAATGGCAACGCTGATGTTTGTTCAACACAAACTTTTCACTTCGGTGGTTACAGCTAGTACGCTCTTTTACATTTCCTTTGTGTTATACAAGCATATAAACATAAATATTTGTATATACATACATATAGACATTGTTTATTATTTTGTAATACTCATATACAGTGTCGGCCAAACAATTTTACATTTTTTGTTATTAAAAAAATTTAATTTCTTTCTCTCGTATACGTAAATAAAATAAGTGTTTCTTTGTACGAAACAAAATTAAATAAAAAATCTTTTTTTTACACATTTATACTAACACATAGATAAGTAAAATTAATTGCAGGCTAAAGAGGTTTTGATGTTGTAGCAAATTTACCATGACAATTGTTTTTTTATTTGTTATGCCACACCATAGAAAGCCGCCTCAAATAAATCCACGAACAATTGTTAATGCTTATATTCAAATTAAAAATGTCTGCAGACAAGCCCAGCAGCTTCGCGAAACTATCTTGTTCAAAAGAAAGGAAAATCGTTGATCGTATTTATTTTCTACTCAACACAGTTTATCATTTTACACAAACTGCTCTCATACCTCAATATTTTTAAGAACAACACAGTTGCCAGATAACAGGGACCTAAAATCGTAAAATTTTATAAATTGTTTTGTGAATGCAAGTACATTCTTGCAAAAAATAACTAAAAGCGTGATGTTATCAGACAAATGAATGGCTTTTGATTATAACAAGTGCAAACTCTAATCAAAAATTTCTGAGAAGCTAATGGCGCAATTATCTCGCCGTTAATTTTATAGTACCTGTAAATTAAGTGTGGTTGTTACATTTGGTATCCCTAGTATTTTTTTTTTTTTTGGTTGTTGTCCCTGAAATTTTTAACAATAGTGTCACAAAACAAATAATTGTTACCTATAGCTAAAGCTGACAGAAAACTTTCTACAACATCCAGAAAAGCCTGTGTACGAGTATACCGTATACAAAGCGAAGTGTGCACACAAGCGAATTCGCTCAACAGTCAAACTCTATTTGAATTGACAAAATTAGTCTATTTTAAAAATAACGTTTTTAGAGCCACCATCTCGCACCCATAATTAAAAATTTACAAATTCAATGCCCCAAAAAAAGAAAAATTTTCTTTTTTCTGAAAATTTAGAGGAATATTAATTCGCCATTGTTATGATGGACAACAACTTAAAGGCAGCATATAACATACAACAACCTTAATCCTTATCAGGCACTTTTGGTTAAAGTCAATGTACAAAATAATCAAAAACCCTTTAGTTTTCTTTCAAATTGTCAAAAAAATTTAAAACAAATTGTTTTCCTTTCTTAATTTTTTGGTGCATGAAATTTGTACATTTTTATTTATCTATTGCTGCAGGATTTCTGATTCTAAAAAGTTTATTTTTCATATTATAAATTGAAATAAATTTAGACAATTTGCAATATAACAACTGATGAACGAATTCGTTAATTCGGTCATGTTGTATAGATTCATTCGCCTTTATCTTGCCTATAATGATTTGGTAGCTGTTATATAAAATGGCCGTAGGATATATAATTCTCTTTTTTTAATACACTTCAATTTGCAGACCCTTTTCAGTTAAGAATAAGATTTGATGATGCAATCTTACTGTTTATAAATACATACTGATTTGAGATGAGTTTAAATATAAATTTAGCAAAGTTTGTAATAGAGATGAGCTATATTTTAGCACCTACATATGATTTAAACACAGTGATTGATTCATTGCAGTTCACTACAGAGATTAAATTTATAAAGTAAACAATATTTGTTACAAAAACCATTTTTTTGCATTCAAATAAAAATAAAAATATTTTAATATAAACACATTATTTTATATATATAAAAATAAATATTATAAAATAAATTATTTTCTTAATTTGCTTAATAAAAAATTTAAATAATAAATAAGACAAAAATAATTTGCAAATTTAGCAGGTTGCAGCTGATTTTAAGCCGCTGCAGATTTTATTTTAGACAACCGCTACAGTCGCTTTATATAGTAGCCGCAAGCTTTTAATACACTCACTTGAACGTTTCATACAAGCTTGTGGTTTTGCATTAAAAACATTTTTTTTTAAATGCTCACGCACTACACAGACAATTTAACAGTGACAGTTGAAAAAGCGACTTGTTATATGTTAGTAAGCTTTCATTCAGGCCATAGACTATTCTGTGATGCTGGCAAAAAAAAACTGAGAGATAGAAGGTCGCCGATGAATGCAAATCTATTATGTAGATCTTCTGTCTTTCTTTGTGTGTTTTCTTTTTTTGCTTTTATTCACAATGAACGGTCGGAGTTGTCGTGTCTAGCTATAGTCTATGACGCACAAGGCTATACCCTTGTGCTTGGGATGCACAAATGGTAAACAATTTAAAAAGTTGCTGTATTTCCAGTTGAAATACTAGCTGGCATTGTAATTTATAATATGGAATAAATATTTGGCATTCCGGTGTTGTAAATTATGATTTAAAAATATTTTATCTTATATCATTAAAGTCTTAAAATTGACAACAATAAAATAAATTAACTTGTTGCCTATATTTTTTTTAAATAAAGAGTACAAACACATACTCGTACGTACATATTTATGTTTACACATAATTTTTTTTTGCAAGTCTTGCATCCGTGTTGCTATATATAATTAGATATTGAATATTAAAAAGCTTTATTCTTTAAAATTTTCCTAATTTTTGGTTGTTTTGTAATAAAATGAAACTTACTTGCATTCATGCTCTGTTTGAGGATTTACTTTATCTTCCTGTAATTTCTCATAGAAATTTCTCCACATTTTTTCTTCATCCATATTAAATTCTATTTGCTTTTATATGTATGTATGTATGTAGTATGTCTGGAGCTCCTAAAGTTGTGTGCTTATTACTGCAGCCCTTAATTAGTCAAATGCCTATTTTAAAACAGTGTCTTTTATCCGGCTAGAACTAAAGAAAAAAAAACTTAAACCAACGAACCTAGGTACTCGGTTTTTAAATTAAAACTAATATTATAGAAAAGGTTTTTTTTATTATTAACAATATATTAGTCATATGCAGTGTTGCCATAACTTTTGCAGATAAACTTTTCAAAAATTTGTGATTTTCCTAGAATCGCTTCAAAGATATGATCACAAATTTGTATGAAAATGTTATCATAATTTCTATTTTAAGTGTGCACTTCAGCCTAAATATTAAAAACATCAAATATTAAAAATTATATAAGTCCCCATAATATATAAAAAAAGTAAAATAAAATGAATTGGCTATAGTATGTAAATTAAGTATTTTTATTTAAATATGGCAGTACCTTGCAAAATCCAGCCATTCATTGCAAATTTCAAACAAACCAGCTGGTCAACAAAAACAAAATAAAGTGTTCATAAAAACGTCAAAAAACAGTAATCGCGCTTAAATAATATATTTAAAAATCGCAAGCAATTTACACTATACATTAAAAATTGTTTAATAGTATATATTTTAATATATTAAAAAAATGTGTTAGGGCGTATAAATAAAAAGGGTTTCAAACACTCACCATTCTCGGTAAAACGGGATATAAAAAATAATTTCCCAGATATCCCGGTCCGTCGTAGCTATAATAAACTTGAGCGATTTTGACTTAAGTACAGTTTCCCCATAGAAAACATTAATATAGCGGCACTGCTGCTGTAATTATCGTGTGCAACAAATACTTACAGAATCGCGCCCAACAACCAAGCTCTTGTTTCATGTTATAAGTTAACGGCAAGACAAACCTGACATTTGCTTCTCTGTACAATCATAAACCATTTATGTCTTGGATAGCCACTGCTTCTAGATATTTCTTGGTTGTAAGTCATACGTCACTACAAACATATCTTTTTAAAACAGCCATAAGTTACATTTCAAAAATTTTGTATTATGAAAAATTTTCAAAATTTTTTTACACTTTAAGCTCCAGGTCAAGAAATTTATTTTTAATTTTAAAAGTGAAAAATACTGTAGGACCTTCTAAATTGATGCGGTGCACCACAATACATCAAAGAAAAATTGAAAAAAGTTATTCAAGCTATGCTTGCGCTTAAAAATTCGATGGCTTACGTTGGCAAAATATGACTTTCCTAAAGAATTTTTATGTAATTTGTCTTTACAATTCATTAATCTATCAACTACAATATTTGTTGTTTTTTTTTTATAGTTTGTGTTTGAAATATTATAGCTGGCCCGGCCCGACTGTAAGTCCGTCCAACTTGATTTAAAATGAAATGGTTAATTAGTTTACTTAATTTTAACTAAATAATACACAATAACACTCCTTATTATCATACAAATTGTTTACACAAGTGGTATGTATGTATACATATATATACACATGCATGTTCTTTTTATTCATTAGAGTGCAGTGCATCCACAAGAAGAAATGAGTTTTGCAAACCTTTAATTTTTTTTTTTTTATCAATAATCAAATTATTATTTACTGTTGTTCTTCTCTTATATTTTCAATTAATAATTAATTACTCGTTCAAAATTAGAATTATTATTATATACTAATAAATAATTAGGTAAAAATATTATCGTAATTTTTTTAAACTTGTTTCTTTGTATTTGTTTTTTTCTTAATGTTTTGTTTTGTTTTCTCTTTTTATCATAATCATCGATATTATAATTATTTATTAATTAGTTAGTTTATGTGTATATATACTATATATATTACTTGTTTTTTTCTTGCATTTTTTTATTACCGTAATTTTATGAATGATGCTTTCCTAATTTCAACGTTTTGTAGTAAAAATCGGCATTTTAAAATACGTTTATTAGATCTTAGTAAAGACGAAGAATCTTTTCTTCTTTTTTTTTTTTTTTAATAATGTAATCGTAATAAAATTCTTTAGCAGTCGCTTATTATATATTACTTTTTATTGGTGTTTGTTTATGCTTGCTGCTTCTTGTTGTTTCAGGCATAATATGCAATAGATTCCGTTAATTATTTCATACTTGGTGATTAATATTGATTAGAAAATAATGATATACGATATACTATATATCGACAACACAAATCCACTCCGCTGAGCCGAGCTTTAGATGTTGGGTGAACTGTTTCGAACCCACTACCAGCCCCAGTATCCACGTATAGTAAGTAATACGTCAGTGTTGACTAAATATATTTCTATGTATTTGTATTAGTTTACCTTTTTTATTCATCATTATATCAATAATCATTTCAATAATTATTAAACATATTAAGCTGATCAGTAGTCAGTGCCCCGAATGCGTTCAGAGTTGTGATAATCGTTGTCCTAAAAAATTTTATTTATAAAAAGTTAACATGAAATAAGTAAAATATAAAAAAAATTAACTTTTTCAATAATATAGCTTTTCAAACTTAAAATTAATTTATATTTTATTGAAAACACACTGTCGGTATTACGGTTTACAACTCAACTCCACTACAGTTGAAAATTTCTACTTTAGCCAGAGAGTGATATTGAGAATATGTGCAATAAAATGGTAAAAGAAAACGTAAACTTTTCTGAATTATAATTTTTTTTTTGCAACGAAAAACAACTATTTAATTTCAGAATGTATATTTGAAAATTATTTAAAAATCATGCTCTGTGCGTGGTAACTTTTTCTAACTGCAGCTAAAATTCTAACAAGATATTTTTTAGGGCATCTAAACTGTGGATAAGTTTTAAAGCTGAGTACAAAAAAAAACAAAAATTTCAATTAAATTTCTATGCCCTGGCGGTCTTATTTTGTATAAAAAAACAATTTATTATTTCAAAATCATACTAACTTTTTGATTTTCTCTTGGTCCAGAGCGAATTCGTGAGGATTCGCCTTTGATGTGCTGTTCATCCGTAAACTCTCGCTCCCTATTATTGTGTTTTGACATCGCTCGGTCTTCCCCTCCTCCTCGCCCGCGGTTGTAATCATGCTTCGAGATGTGTCGGATAGAATTACTGTATTGTTCATTATTTTCACGATCGGCTTCTGCATCCCTAAAGTCTCCGCGATCACTACTACGGTGACTATCGTAACGACGATGTTCGTTATATGTATTATAAGAGCCGCGATAGGAGTTATTTCGATCACGAAATGAAGAGCTTTCACCATAATATTTTTGAGCTCCTCCACCACTTCCTGCACTTGTGCCACCACGACTATCTCGTTCTCGATCTCGGTTACGGTCTCTGTCTTCAGTTTGACGAAGGTTATTATTGCGTCCTATTGTAGAGGAAGGTCCATCGTAGCTAAGTGGTTTTTTTGAAGACATTTGCTCTTCTTGTTTCTTTTCATAATGATTGAAATCGTCAAATATTGAAGTTTTATGTATGTACGTGTGAAAAATTTGTAAAACTTCTATGCCCTTCTCGTGTGGAACTTCCTGTGTATCGCGAGAATTTGTAACAGGCTTGTTTTCATTATTTTCTAAAGTTATATGACGTAGCTCTTTATTGGGCACATCTTTTACATAAATCCACTTTACTTTGAATTTTCCTCGCCATTTGTCTTGGGACCAAACACTTGACGTTGAGTTATAGTCCACTGGGGTCATCATTTGAGCCATACCGCAAAAATGTCCTGACCCGTTTACCGAAAAAAACAGCAAAATAATACCACCAACCTCGTTGCGTTCTTTAAAGGCGTCATCCAGCTTCTTATTTCCGTGGTCAGTGGAGCACCAAATTTCATATTTTATGCTGCGATGCACATCTACCTCCGAGTACGATTTTACAACAAAGAATCTGCAAGTGCGTTATAGTACACGTTATATAATAAATCATTAATTTATTGTAAAGTTTACCTGGCTGACGTAGCCCGATCTAAATCAATTTCAGCTGGATTATAGTTATTTTTATCTCGAAGCTCTTCTAGGACCGCTTGTGGCGACTCAACGGCATCACTGTCATTTACTTCAATACTTCTTGTGCTGCCTTCTTCACGGTATTCAAAAGAACCATTGTCGTGGTCATGTCGGGAAGATGAGTAATTGTTTCTACGCTCTACATAACGACTGGAGCTCGTGATATTACCTCCACTAGCTGCACCACCGCTTGTTCCAGTTTCTCCCCCACTTAAGGGGCAATCACCACGACGTACTGAACCTGAAGAGGAGCCACCACCTTGTCGGCCACCTTCATACAAAGGATGCTGAGTGGACCAATTTTTGCGCGAATGACCATTTGGAGAGCTTCGAACACGTCCAAAATTACTGTTATAATTGGGCTTATTGGTTTCATCTCTAAGCATTTCTTGTCCCTTATTAATACCACTATTGTCATCAGACCGAGTACGCAATTCAAAATCAGAACCTATTCCAGGTGAAAAATCAGAATTAATTTCAATTGACCTTAAATCAATAGGAGGGGGTGGAGATGGCACAGGTGGCGGATTGTTATTCGGTAAATCCCAAGTATTCACGTCCAAATTGTGTTTTCCTGGCACCATTGGTGGAGGTGGCATGCCTGGGCCCTTCTTTTTGTGGCTGGAAGTAGTAAGTGTGGTCTAAAAACTTATTAGTATTAGAAGCGAACGTTCTATAAACTAATTATTCTCATACAAATTATAAAACTTACTCTTGATGTGAGCTTAGCAGGCTGTGAAGCAATTGAAGCCCATGTAGTCTTTTTGGGTGCGGCAGCTGGTGGTGCTGCACTCGTTTTTTTCTCATCTGGTGCATTATTAGCTCCAGATCTATTGTCCAATTTTTCTGAATTGTAATTGTCATATCGACCACTTTCTTCGTGTCTCCCCTGAATAAGAAATATTATTTTCTTTAAGTGCTTTTAGATAGAAACAAAATAAAATTACTCTGTTATAGTTTCCAGAAAAATTATCAGATCTACGAGAATTATTAGTGCCCCATGCGTTAGACTGATAATCATCTCTCTTGGAATTGTTATAAAATGTTGGCTTATTGTATTTCTTATTGTTGTCTGAAAAATATAATTTTAAAATAACATAAATACTAGTAGTTCCAATATCTAATGGCATGAGCATTTAGATAGAGCCAAGCCCTTAACGATTAAGCTTTATACAGAAATATTTGTGTTAAGTCTGAACTGATTTAAAAAGGATCGTTATGCCACCCACTAATACATGTGCCGAGCCGAGTACATTACTCGTATATTTTTTTAGAATGGAAAATGTTTCTTGTGAACTGAGTTGATTTCTTACCATAATTAGATGTTGAAGATTGCATGTTTGATTTGCGAGATTTATAATTGCCCCATGGTGCGGCGTTGTTCAGATTCTCTTTTACATTAAATGGAGGATATTGAAACTGCATAGACGACGAGTTTTGATTGGCAGCTATGAACAGAAATAAATTAAATTTAGAACTTTAAATTATTGCAGAATTTGCTTAAACAATTATTATATATGCTTTTTAAATTTGTTCAAACTTATTATATGATGGTCTCATAAAATTATTTATTTAGCCAACACTAAAAAGATTACTTTGTGTGTTTTTCATAATTAATGTAAAATTATTTATTTAGACAATCAAACATTTAAATTCATTTTCACGATTTTAAATTTTCCGTTTAAAAATTAAATGAAATAAACTTTATCATCAACCAAATGCATATCACTAGTGCGATTCAGTAGGTTTTAAAATTTCGACAAATTGCTCTACTTAGCCACACTGTTATGTTTAATATCAAATATGCAATTCAACTGGTAATTCTATAAAAATATACGAAGAGTACACAAGAGGAAGGTACAAGTGCAGTGGTACGATAATGACACTGTACCCTATTATTAAATATATATATAACGTATGACTCTCTGAAACGTACACCCAAAAGAATAGATATTATTAGCCAAAGCGTCGACATAATTAAAACTCAGCCACACGGGATCTCACATAAGTAAGTGTACGTGATAATAATAACATCGAAGCATTTAAATAAGTCAACAAAGTTACTTTCAATAAGAATAATAAGTTAATTGAAACAGTAATAATATTATTTATAAGATATATTATAGTGTCAATGTAAAATAAGAAATGATCTCTGAAAACTTAATTAGAATTGTATTACATTCTAGAGATTTCAACTTAGTTAAATATGGAAACAATTTTCCTTGTCATTCAGGACAATTAGTAGCGCCTTATTTTAGGATATTCAATACAAAAAACATATACTGATATAAAGTTCTAAATAAATTTAATCAGAAAATAATGATAAGCAAAGAAATAAAAGAACAATATATTCATTTTTCTAAAAAAGTGTTGTATCGATTACCAATAAGAAAAGAAGTAATTAAAATCATAAATATTTTCCCTCACTACACTTATTTGTTTATATGTAAATAGAAGGAGTAGAAGCTGATCTTCAAAACACTTATGAATAATAAAAAAAAAATCAATAACCCTTCTTGCGGTCATCGACATTTGACACTAATAGAACTTAAGGAAGGATTGCTATATTTCTTTTTTTTTTTTTCATTACGACAACCCATTGCATTTCAATGGGATTTACGTAAAATAAGATTCTTTTTTGACGGGTCTGGCCTAATGTAGATTTGTTTCATGATGATTAAACATTATTACTTAAATATTAAATAATACAAACATATAATTTTAAAATAAAGTTATCTGCATTCTAAAATAAATGTCGGATTTCCAATCCGATGAAGGTAGATAGGTAGAGTATAGGTCAAAGGGAACAGGTCTTATATATTTTCGTTTCTAAAAAAGTGCTTTGCAGTTTTTCCTATTCTTAAAATATTTGTTATTTTTTAGGTCTGCAGCAGAAAGAAAAGCGATTTAAAGCAGACCGGTATAACCCCTAATAGGATTAAATTAAAAGCTAATTTAAAAAAAGGAGAGGATCTCAATTATTATTGATTTCCATTACTTACCTAATATATACATATACTCGTATGTATATACATTTATTTAAAAAGAAATAGTTTGGTAATTATATCTTGGTAAATAAATCTATCTTACCTGAGTTTTCTTCGGTTACCGGCGAAGCTAGATTCTCATAAGAAGCAGCTTCATCCACTTGCTGGCTCCATGGTATATTGCGCTCCTCAACATTTTTTGCTTAAAACAAAAATATATATAATTTATACATATATGTACAAATTAATTAAATTGAATTACATATATATATATATATATTTAGGCTAGTAAATGTATAACTGCTTAAAAATATTTTTGTTCAATATTGTTTGAGCATTTATAACTTTTATTTTGCCTTATGATTTAATGATTTTATGTTAGCAAAGAAATATTTGACAGTAATCCACTGAAGATCGAAGTAGCTTTCCTCAAAATATCTATATGGATATGATAACTGCTCAGTATTTATTGTACTAACTTCACTTTTATTATTCATGAAAAATTATACATATTTTAAGCGAGATATTTAAAGTTAGCTTCAAAAACATTTATATTAAACTTCAGTTTCCAAGTAATTTTAGTATATTTTATGTATGATATACATATATATATATATATATATATATATATATGTATATATGAACATATACAAGAGATGAATGGATCATCATTGTTTAATTAATTTCATACATAAAATAAAAAATAAAAAAACTATGAGCTTTTCACTTCTCCACATGGAAGTTTAATATTTTTAACAATTGGTTTTTAAGATTTATAAAAAAAAAAGAATAAAGCGGCTTGCAGCATAAATTATTTGGTACGGGTTAAATATTTCTTATACCATAAGCATAGTTTTAATCACACAACAAAATAGTTACAATTACGTCGACAAGCATACATATTTAACAATGAAATTCTTAATAGATTTATTTTACCTGTATTTCCGGGTACTTTCATCTGAAATAAAACAGAATGAAAATCAAAGAATTGAAATTATAAATTTCTAAATGTAAAGTAAGGATATCAGGATTTTTCCTTTTTTGCAGTTTGTTGGCCACTTTGGCTCCACCAAATACACAAATTCAATGGTAAATTACCTGATCTGACACGCCTGATGACATTTGCTGTAGAATTCAGCGAACTTTGCTGCAAAGTGAAAATCGAATTTTATCGCCACTTTAATTTATGCCTAAAATTTTACCTTTTTTTATATAATATAGTATAAAAACACAAACTGTTGTAAACACAAATAAAATATCTATTAAAATTTTTTATCAATAATTGCTAGACTGGACTGTGGTGTATTTTCAATTCTTTCTTATATTATATTTCTCCTCCTTCAGAATAAAGAACAACCATTTTGCTTTTTGTTGCACACCATAATGCTACCAGACTTAATTCATTAACCAGACTTAATTTTTAACATTAAAAGCAGTGTGGCCAATCAATATTTTCATTATATTAGTTTTTTTAATCAATATTTTTAAATGTCAATGCACTTTATAAATTTTTATTTATTTATTTCTGATAAGGATTAGAACTAATGTAATGTTTTTTAGTTGTCAAAGTTTACAAATCAAACTTGTTTTTAATTTGAGAGCTTTTTTTGTTTTTTTTTATATACATCATGTGATAAGATTTCACTACCACTATTTTTTTTAGCAATTTTACCTCTTTATTACAAATAACCCAATGTAAAATTAATACAGTAAAGCAAATAAAGCAGCTACACATTTGTTGCTCTTCATCGTTTTGTCTGTATAGCTGTCAAAATTTGTCTACATTCTGTGAGTGCCATTGTTTTTCTACTCAAAATAGATAGAGTGGGTGTGATTGTATGACCAGATCTGCATTGAATTTTCTCCTTTTTATATAACACATACGATAAGGTTGTTTTTGTAATTCAGTGTTGTTGTACTAAATAAATGCCATATCGTGCATTATATAAAAGTTGTGTTAGTTGCGGTTGAATTATTTACTACCTCAAATTTTTGTGCATTTCGAATTGGCTGGAAAATTTTGTATTCAATTGGTACATGAACATTTAAAACTACAAATTTTTTTACATTTGACTGTGGTTAAGTTTAGTACTGATTGCATTTGAAAAAAAAAATGAAGAATAAAATATATTTTAGTGGAAAAAGATTTTAATTCTAAATTATTGAAATAATAAACAATCATTTGTAGTTAAAAGAGATAATTGTTGATTAGTAGTGAAAATTTTACAACTGTGGATATAAAGCAAAAGGCTGTTGATGACTACAAATCTCGTGTTTTCTTCATACATTTCCTAGTGTTTTACTTCGACAACGTATATTTGTGTCTTAAATGAAATTTTGCAAAAATTTGATTAGTTATTAATATATTCAATTGCCAATTAATTAATACAGCGAAAATGTCGTCAATGCAGTTTGTTCTGCAGCCTCTTCCAGGAACGGATGAGCAGTTCATTGACAGGTGAGAACAATACATTTTCTATGATTGCATATGGACTTTATGTAGGTACATGTGTATGTATACTGAAGACAGTTATTAGTAGGGTGCATAAATAAATGTATGTTTCTAAATCTTGAGTACTTCGGTTGAAATAAAGTGCTGATCTTGGGGGAAATAGTTTTTTGCTGGCAAAATAGTATGTAATTGTACATACAAAAAAAATTATTTTCATTATCTTATATTGTAGGTCACCGATATCCTCGGAACGTATCTCAAAGGTTCTATAAAAAATGTATATGACTTTTTGTTCAACAAAATATTAATCTTTATTTGTGCTTAATTCCAGAAATTATGTTGGTTTTAAAATTTATTCTTTTACTATTTCATTCTATGGAGCGCAATACTTCACAGGTTTTGTAAAGCAGAAGAGTAACCTCCATACATAAGGAGGCATAATAAAACTGCACAAGCATATGGTTAAATGATATATAGCAAATTTTTATTATCATATTTAGAGAACTATCACAAAACGAAATAAAATTTTGTGTAATTATTTTCAATATAAAGATACAAAAGAACATACATTGAATAAAAGCATTATAAGGTGGGTAGGGATACTATTCGTGTTTTTAGCAGTACATGTGCATTTTTTTTCGTTGAAAACACTACTTAATGCAAGGAGGCTATGTTGAGAAATAAATGGTTTTTGAAAAAAAAAATGTTTTTTTTCCTACTTAGGTAGCTTCAATATCAATCCACCCTCGTATATTGACATCTGTTCCTTCAAATTCCAATTGCTTGCAAGGATTACATAAACATTAAAAAACTCGGTGTCAGTTGAAATTTGTGTATTTGAGCCGATAAAAACTAATTACAACAAATATTAAGGTGAACTTTTTAAAGAGTTTCCGCCACAAGTGATTAACGAAGTCACAATTCAACAGGACATAAGTGTAACTCAACAGGAGAGCAGCTCAACTTAGCAAAACATCAGTTCAAATTAATGGGACATTACTGTCATCTTAACAGTTAAACTTTGTCTAACAATTTATATTGCCTATCATGACATGTTTATTTAAATTCATATCACACCCACAAGCTTACAAATGTTTTCTATTCCACAACCTAGCACGTCCCGAGATCCTGGCATTTGTAATCAGCCTTCTCTTGTTAACATTAATAAGAGAGTCGATGTTCTACTTGCAAAGAATCTTCCCTTTATTTGGTTTGATCTGATTTGAAATATCATTTTTAAATCGCTCCTTTTTTTCTGTCTGCTATTGATCCTACTTGATCTTTTACTTAGAAAATCGATATAAAAGTCTTCTAAAATTTTCATAAGTTTAATAATGTGAAATTTTGTATGTATTTATTTCCATTCTGGAATTTTTTTTTTGTTTTAGACTACGAGAAGTTTCTGACAAAGTTAACAAGTTTGGATTTGGAACACATCGTATATTTGAGCAACTTAAAATTCCAGTTAAAGAAGTTGTTATTGGCCCAAATCACATTGGCGTCCTATTGGAAGATGGCAAAGCATTTCGAGTTTCTTTTTCGATTAATACTGAACGTCTTGATTTAAGTAAAAATGATTCTTCGAAAAGGTAATGGTAGAAAAAGCCAAAATTTAAATTAATATTATGATTTTATTGCATTGAAAGTGTGTAAACTTCTTAGAAATTAGTGACAAGTTTTAATAAATTTTTTTTTTGTGTAAAACAATAATTGCATAGAAATAAAAACAAATTAAAAGTTTAATGAACCCACTAGGGTTTTGTAGGCACAGTTTTTAATTTTTAAATTCAGCGATTACGCTCGTTTAATTAATTTTAATAAAAAAAAAAACAAAATTGACGTGTTAAAATGAAAATTTCTTTCCCAATTTTATTTAGTGGCGGTAACAATACAAATATTTCAAACAACTCTAAAGCCTCGGCGCCTTCATCATCTCGACAGTTAGCCCGTTCGAGAGCACGACTAATGCGAACAGGACGATCTAGTTCTGGTGGTCAGGGCTCGGGATCTAGAAGCACTGGCGTTATAATTGGAGGTAGCACCTCAAATCGGCCTCTCGTAACAGTTCCAGCAACATATGTTCCGGAAGAATTAATATCTCAGGCTGAAGTTGTACTTCAAGGAAAAAGCAGAAATTTAATTATAAGAGAACTTCAAGTACGTAATTATTTCTGGGCCGGATGAATAAAAACAAATAAAAAAACGTATTTAATTGTTTACTTACATTTAGCGTACAAATTTGGATGTAAATTTGGCGGTTAATAATTTACTTTCACGTGACGACGAAGATGCCGAAGACACAGAAGAAGGCGGCGATAATTATGTCCCAGAAGATTTAATATCTTTGTTGGATAATGGTTTTCACGGAGATAACAATAGTGTTATAATTGATCCTTCAGATGGACTTTTTACTGAAGAAATTTTTAGTAACTATTCAAGTATAAGGAAGTAAGTATATTTCTTTATTTTTATTTTATTGCTATATCGGGGGAAAAAGGAGTTGCTATTTTTTGCTATCACAATAACTTTGCAATATAAAGGATATATTTTTTAATATATTTTATTTTGTAACGTGGGATTCTTATATTGATCTAAAGAAATTTATAGTAATTAGTGGTTTGCTGAATATACAAACGAATGAATCTTCCTTTTTTAGCTTATTATTTGATCGGATGCGTAATCAATCGAATGCTGCACCTTCTGATAATAATCAATCAAGAGCATCTGGTTCAGGAAGCAGTGTTTTAAATGGAAATAGTAGTTTAACCGCACAGATTTCATCGGTTAGTGCTGAAAGAGAAGCTTTTAGTCGTTGGCGCGATCGTCAATGTTATGTACCCCGTAGGTGGCTTAATAAAGATGATTACGTTTGGGACAAAGAAGGAGGTATTTGTTCAAAAAAATTTAATTAACTTAAACTAAGAGTTAAAAATTTCCTAGATGCGAAAAAGAAAGACCCAGCAGCATTGAGTTCTCCAATATGGATATCTGAAGAATTGCAACCGTGGCAAGACAAAAATAATACATTAAAATTTAAAACGATTGCTGCTATTTATTCTGAATTTATTGGAGTTTCAGAAAATGGTGACCTACATCAATGGCGATGGACAGATCCTGAACCCTATAAATCGGAGGTAACTTTTTTAAGGGTGTAATTAAATAAAATTGTTTTTTAATACCACAAGTATTATGTTTGCTTAAGGTTGAAAATGTGTTTCATCCAAAAACTATTAGTCTCAATATAATGGAGAAAATTGAGTTGATATCTGCAAACTTTATACGTTGTACGGTGGTTACTGAAAGCAATCGGGTTGCTACTTGGATGGATGAACAATTAGGTTATATAGGGGCCAAATTAGAACATCCTGCTCTTTCTTTTAGCGAATTTGCAATGGACTCAATAGTTTCTGTAAATGTTTGTTCTCTGTATACAGCAGTGCGTACTGAAAATAACAATGTGTATTGGTGGGGTGTTCTTCCGTTCGACCAACGGCGATATTTGTGGGATAAATATCGCAATAAAGCCAAAAAACCATTTAAAGCTGTCGCTTCAGATCTCAACGTTGGCGCTCAGGTTATTATGAAGAAGTGCCCAAAATACCAAGCTGGTTCCATTGGATTCACTTGTGCAAATGGTATTCCAAAAGTCGGTCAGCTTCTTAATTCTGTTTGGGATTCTAATGACGTGTGTCGGTTTAAAATTCTTAATATGATTTCTAATCCAAACAATGATAAATCGCAGTTATCTAACAACAACCCTACCGTAGGTAGTATTAATCTTAATTTAGATAAAGAAATTACAAAGCCTGTGACAGGACAAAGTTCTAATTCCTCAAAAAGTAGTTCTAATAAGGAGACCACTGATAGAATAGATATGCCACCACCACCTTCTCCGGCCTCAAGTACATGCAGTGATACAGGAAGTGTAACATCACACAAGCGCACCAAGCGTATGGCTACTAAAGACGATAACGTCGATACGAAAAAAGGCGAAGAATTGTGGCAATTAAAAGATGTTGTTTTTGTTGAAGACAAAATTGGTCCCATTGGAAAAGTTCTTAAAGTAGATGGTGATTTTGTTGCTGTTCGTTTTCCTGTAACATCCACACCACCCAATCTTTCTTCTTCCGCTACAGCTTCTGGCGTAGCTGGGGGTGCAACGCTTACAGATTGTAAGGAAGAGGATTGGCAATTATGTCGGCTTCTTCGCCGTGAAGATATACAAGTTTATAAGACAGCAATGATTTCTAGAGGTCCAGATTGGCTTCAAAAGCAACCCAAAAAGATTAATATTGCCCATGGAAGTGATCCATCCACATTCCAGTTACTTTCGCTGGCTGTAGACTTGAGAGGCATTCATGTTATAAAGAAGCTAGGATCAAAATTGCATTACAGTCTGTACAACCTCTACAACAGTAAACAAGAACAAAATTGTCAGTTTCCAACTGACAGTAATTCCTTTACTGGTGTGTCCCACAACAATATATCCATAATTTGTAATAACGATTGTAGTGGCAATACCAGCACCATTATACTTCGCGATGGCAATCGTGCTCTATACCCAATGGCCAAAGATTGCGTTGGATCAATCAAAGATCCACAATGGTTTGATCTTTCACCAGTGAAAGCAGTAGCCATGACAACAATTTCATTGACCTCATCCTTAAATAATTGCAATCAAAAAACAAAGGTGTGCATGACAGCTCTGTTGTTTGAGTCCCAAAAAGTAATGTCACATATTTTGCGATGTGATGTTAAAAATGCTTTTGCAGCTTTGAATCGTTTAGAAAAAGAAGATCGAAATGAAGTTTTGTCAGTGCTAGAGGAACGTTGTGATGGGGCGCGTAATATCTTTCACGCATGTACAATAATGTGTTCACCCACTACAAACAAAGAGTCGGATGAAAAGAAAGCAACAAATTTTACTGGTATAACATCGCGATCATCTCCAAGTGCAGGATCGGTGTTTACTTCAAATATTTCTGGTGTCATTGAAAGTACCTCAGTTACTCAACCTGGCTCAAATATAGCTGCCTCACCGTCCTCATTTCCAAGTGTATCGTCGGCTATGACAACTTCTAATTCTTCTGCACGGGAAGGCCGCACTGTAAGTCTTCGTGAGATGATGAACCGTCTAATAAACACTGATGTGGAGCAATCAACCTCAAGCGGCACCAATTTAGCTTTAGTTGGAGTTAGCGCCGAAGAAAGCAACGCTTACCTGGCTCCTTGGACGACCGAATCTAACACCAATTCTTCAAGTGCAAGCATTAATGACGTTGTAATGGGCAATAGTGCTGAAGAAGACATTTCCAAAATCATTGCTGGTTGTTCAAGTTCCAGTTCGATGAAACTTTCGTCACCAAACTATGTATTCGATCCTATACAACGACGAGAAAACGCTACACTCATTCTTCAACACATGTGCTCAAACTCTGCCCTGCGACCTTATCTATATCAATTTCTCAGTAATAAAGATGCCCAGGGACAAACCCCTTTTATGTTAGCTGTATACAATCGGGCTTATGAAGCGGGCCTTATACTTTTGAACACCATATTAATGCTTTCAGAGAAAGACACAGCAATGAAAGACGCAATGATTTTTCCTTCAGGTTCTCCACCAGATCAGTCACCATTACATGTAATATGTTATAATGACACTTGCTCTTTTACATGGACTGGCGCAGATCATATCAATCAGAACATATTTGAATGCAAAACCTGTGGACTTACTGATTCGCTGTGTTGTTGCACAGAGTGTGCAAGAGTTTGTCACAAAGGTCATGATTGTAAATTAAAACGTACATCCCCGACTGCGTATTGCGATTGTTGGGAAAAGTGTAAGTGTAAAGCATTAATAGCGGGAAACCAAAATAAACGTTTTGCACTTCTCTGTAAGCTGGCATCTTGTACTGATCTCGTTACAAAGTTTAACTCCAAAGGTGAATCCATATTACTTTTCCTGATACAGACAGTTGGTCGTCAAGCTATTGAGCAGCGTCAATATAGAGCAAATGCTAGAGTGCGAAATGTTGGAAATGCTGGAAGTTCCAGCAATGGAAATTCAACAACAAGAAAAACTTCATCATCGATTGATTTAGATGTTAATATGCCAGACCATGATCTGGAGCCTCCAAAATTTGCTAGACGAGCTCTAGAGCGACTGCTTATAGATTGGCATGCCGTACGCGCCATGATAATGACCGGTGCTGAAAAGTGCGAAAATACACCCCAGCAGCCACCTAATTCAGTTGATGGAGCAAGTGCTGAGAACTACAACATTTACTTGCAAAGTCAAAATGGATCGACTCTGCTAGATAAGTTTACGCACAATTTATTCGTAAAGTGTTCTACCGATCATTTGGATACTTTGCTTATGACTTTAGTAAGAGAAATACAAAATGACTCTGTTACTGGCCGTATGGAGGATGCTGAGATGGTTGCACGTCGCTTTGTTCGTTCGGTGGCTCGTGTATTTGTTATATTTAATATGGAAAAGTTTCCAAATCCAGAACGTCGTAAATCTTTGTCAATGCCTCACAAACACATTCAAAGTTGTGTTAAGGTGTTTCAGACTCTGCATAAACTTGCCATACAGGAACTGTGTGAAGTATCGGAGGCCCTTATAGCCCCAGTTCGTTTAGGCGTGGTTCGTCCTACTGCACCCTTTGTATCATCATCTAATATGGATGTAAGTCGTCATCAAAGACCTTTTCTTCTATTTTATTCCAATTCGTTTGTTTGTTTTAGAATTCAGACGATTTATTTAGTGTTGAACCATTAGCTCCCTCAACTACGGTGGACACAGTGGTTGAACCAGCTGCAGTTCATGAAGTTAGTAGTGAACCGGCACCTGGATTTAATTTCCAGACAAATTACGGAATTGATGGAATCGGTATTATCGCCAGCCTAATTTGTCATGTGTTTTTAAAAGTCATGAATGCCTTAATTTTGTTTTTAGCTTTGCGCGATGTGTCTGAAGCGGAAGAGACTACAAACAGGGAGGGTAGTGCTCTCAACCAAGATGAGGATATTTTAGAGGCCACTAGAAATGAGGAGGGCATTCAGGATGATGAAAGCGACAATGAATATACGTTCAATGAAGCAGAGACCGAATCGGACTCAGACGATAATCAAAGTAACCAAGACGCGCAGCGAAGTGTACAAACCGGTGCTACTGTTGGATCAGAAACAGGTTTTGAAATAATTTTAATAATTTGAATTTAGCATATTAAAAGGATGTGAAGGAGAAATAATTAGTTAAATACGATCCATGTCTTATCTGCATTGGACACAGTGCCTAAATGCTTGTGGGCGGTTAGAGATAGTTCGTGATTTCACCAATTATTAAATAAATTACGCAATTTTACCGTGTCACAAGGAAATCAAAAAATATAAGGGGTTTTCACGCTTTGTAGTATTTTAACAATTAATGTATATTTGCGGGAAATTTTAGCTACAAAGCGTGAGCGACTTGTTTCTAATAATATGTAAACAACTGTGATGCTAACATTCACATTTTTCAAGTAAATGCACGTTTTATCTCAAACTAAAAGTGGGCACCATTTAACGACAGCTATTCTACACAATTGTAGATAGTATTTACATTGGGTTTTCGTAGTGTATTTTTGAAGTGTTGTAGAAAATAGTAGGATAGTGCATTTTGTTGTGTGTAAAAAAATTCTACATTTATCTTATTTTTACCTTTATACACTGGATACTAGGGACCTTACACTGAAGCGTATTGTCAATCGGAATAATTTTTTGTGATTTTAAATCTCTTGTTTTAACCTCCGCAAATTCTAACATTGGACGCGCATTGATATAGCTGTCTGCAATGTAGAGTATTTAGTGTTTAAGAGTTAAAGTTCTTTACCCTTCCAGATATTGGCGTTCTTTTTCTTGAAGATGAATCGGGGGACTCATCACCTCAGGAAGAGGAGGCTTCCGAAGATGGTGAAACAGACGATCATGATGATGATGAATTTACTTACGCTGACCACCAATTGGAACGTCGTAGTGCCAATTCTAATAACCGTAGCGAGTTAGCTCCTCAATCCATGCAATGGGCTATACGAAATCGTGACGCTACACGTTCTTCCGTACGAATGCCGGCTGGCTCCAGTTTAGTGTTTATTGATCCTATGGTATTGCGCCGTTCAACTGTACCAGCTAGTACAGCTGTAGCTACTGCTCCGCAAGAGCATCACACAATGTCCACCACTTCCAGCAATTTAGCACGTGCATTCGGAATTATTATTCGCCAAATTTCTGAACTCTTAAGTAGTTTGGCTTACAATATATTAAATGATATTGAAATCTCATTAAAGATACAACTTGAAGAAGCTACCCAGTTACAGGTTTGTCATTTGTATCTTTTTAAGTAAATAAAAAAAACGTGTTTTAAAATTTAAAATAACGCTGTCGGAAAAATGCAAACTTGGTTAAGATTGTCAAAGCATTTTTAAAACATCATAAGTTCACTCAAGTGATAACGTCGTTCTACCATAGATCGATTGTCATTTTAAAAAGTTGGCAAAATAGCGTACGTTCCACTTTCAATTTTTGTTTATTTTATTTTTAGGAATATCTTGAGAAATGTTTAAAACCTACATGGGATTGGATGTTTTCTGTAATGGATAGTACTGAAGCCCAACTCAAATTTGGATCCTATTTGACAAATTACACGGATCCTACACACCCTCTGCACCCTTTAAATTTGACCGCTCAAAATAATACTAATCAGCAAAACAGTACCACCGCAGGCAATAATACAGCTTCAGTTGGAATTAATATTATGGGTACGTATATTGTCATTGTAATTGTTTATCATGTGACTAAAAAACAAAAACCGATATTGGGTTATAGAGGCTAGGTTATTGTAAAAAAAATGAAAAAAAAAAAAAATAAAAAAATAAATTAAAATTAAAAAAAAATTAAATAAAAATAAGTAAGAAATAAATAAATAAAAAAAAATAAATAAGAAATAATTAAAAATATTATAAAAAAAAATAAATTAAAAAAAAAATAAATAAAAAATAAAATAAAATAAAAAATAAAATAAAAAATAAAATAAAATAAAAAAATAAATAAAAGAATAAATAAAGAAATAAATAAAAAAATAAATAAATAAAAAATTAAATACAAAAATACAAGAAGGCGAAATATTGAAAATAATAAACAATTCTTATAAAAAGACTAAAGCTCAATAATAATTAATTATATATATTTAAAAAAAATAAATAGAAAAATAAATTAAAAATTATAAAAAAATAATAAGAAAAAGAGAGTTTCTCTACAATGAGCACTTATTATTATTTTTTTATAATTTTTTGTTGTTGTTCATATACTCTTTAATTACATTCAGTAATACCCAACGGGCATTCAAATGTAAAAGAGAAGAGAAGAATAAAAATAGAATATATAGTTTTCAATATTAAAAATGTTGGTTGGGAAATTTATTTGTTTATTCAGTTCAATGCTTACTGAGTTTTTTGTTTGAATATTTGAATCTTTTTGTGACTTTTGATTAATAATTCTTATTTAGTCAATTGCTTTTACAATATAAAGGTTCTAATGTTTGCAAGAAACGTTGGGAGTAACCTACTGAGGATTCGGAGTAGCGTCTGATGAAATGGTCCATATAGGTATGCTCTCCCCTTCAGTACTTATTGTACTGAATAAATAAATAACTCATGAGAATATCATGAGTAAAAGAATAAATTTTAAAACCAACACAATTTCTGGAATTAAGCACAAATAAAGATAAAATAATTTTATTTAAAACAAAATTTTATTTTTTTTATTTTATTTTTTTTATATTTTTTTTTTATTTTTATTTTTAATTTTTTTTTTTATTTTTTTTATTTTATTTTTTATTTTTTATTTTTTTTTTTATTTATTTTTTTTTTTTATTTTTTTTTGTATTTTATTTATTTTTTTTTTTATTTTATTTTTATTTTATTTTTTTATATACAAAATCAGATTCGTGTTGTAGGACATTCTGCTAGTAACAGAAATAATAGCTAATTTAGTCCTACAATGTTAAAAAAAAAGTAAAAAAAGCTTCGCAGATTTGTGTTGTTAAAAAAAAACTAAAAAATGTAAAAAAAAATATTTAATCCAAAACATTTGTATTGAATCTTATTAATTTTGTTTGTTTGTATTTTTTACTTAATAATTCTTTACTTTTTATTTCAAAAATTATATATCTTTAATTTATTCTTGTTCTATAGCTTCATCCTCTCGACGTGACTTTTTCACGTACTGCTTGTCACTTATGAGAGCTCATACATCTGAACATCGTGATGCACTTCCTGTTTTGGATATTACAGCCTTGCGTCATATTGCTTATGTATTAGATGGCTTTATTTATTACATGCGTAATGACTCAAATTTTTATGAAAAAAATGAAGGAATTCAAAGTAGTTCTTTAAATGCAAATGAAAATGATGACACTGACGATGAACTTTCAAATATAATAAGTGATGATCCATATGGCGAAATTGGTGGAGCTAGTTCATCTCTTAACATGACAGGCTATGCGGGAACATCTCGACGTCATACATTTTTTGCAAGATCTGATTCCACTTTAAGTCTTGGATGTTTAGCTCCTGAAGGATTTGATTTACCACTTGATGTTGCCATACCATTAGCTGATAAACCGCATCTTTTGCAACCGAATTCAAAGCGACAAGAATTATTCGCTAATTTGCCCTTGATTGTACTACCTACTGAGAGTGGGGAGCATGTTAGTGCTGAATCACTATCAAATACATTAGACTATCCTCCAACTAAACTAGGATTTTCCTCGTACTCTACTCGCGCAACGATACCGATTTCATTAAACACGTCTGCGGAAATTGTTAACTCAATGGAGGAAGATGAAGTCGATGATGAAAATGTTGAAATAAATAGTGAACACCAATTACCAAAAGCAATTTGTACCGCGACAGGAATTCGTTCTATTTCTGACTCATCTTCTGGTACGGGTTCCATCGACTCGAATAGTGGTGCCGGTGGTAATGTTTACTTGCAATTGAAAAAGAAACAATATTCAGATGATCCAAAAACTCTTAATGAAAATCAAGAGATAACAGACGAGCAGCATAATATGGATATAGACAGCAGTAATGTGAACGATGTTATAGACAAAACACGCGCACAAATTTCAAAAACAAATCAAGCTGGAGTTATAACAACAAGGCCTGATGTAATTATAATGCCGCAAAAAAATCAGCATGGCAAAGAATCTGATTTATTATTCCAGCCTAGTGGCGCGGGATTTTCTTCATCGTCAATGGTACGTAGCGTAATTGTACGAGCAGGCGGACCGAGTGGATCCTCATTAACTAGCCAGGATGAAGCTTCTACTTCTCAAAAGTGTAAAATGACCTATCAGTCGTTAGATTATCAGTCGAAAAATTTATTAATGGGCCGTTCTGTACGAATAACTTCATCCATGTTTCCACCTCGTGGCCAATACTTTTGTCAGAAGTTTGATGCTAACGATACCTCGCCCTCATGGAACTTTCTGGTTGGTCGTTGGAAGCTTACTTTAGATCTGTTTGGTAGAGTATTTATGGATGATGTAGGAATGGAACATGGATCTGTTTTGCCAGAGTTGCGAGGTTTTCCTGTAAAAGAAATGCGCTTCAGACGTCACATGGAAAAACTGCGCAATGGACAACAACGAGATTTAATTTTGTGTAAATTGGAGCGCAATCGTGATAGTTTAATAATTCAAACATTTAAAGAGTTAAATACTCAGTTCGGTACGCAAACGAGAAGAGTTCATCCACCATTGACATTTAATCGTGTTAAGGTAACATTTAAGGATGAGCCTGGGGAAGGCTCTGGTGTTGCTCGTAGTTTCTACACCTCCATATCCGAAGCTCTGCTAGCCAGTTCGAAAATGCCAAATTTAGAATCTGTACAAGTAGGAAATAGTAGCGGAAAGTATGGTGTTCCTTTTTCAAGTATATTACGCAATCGCGGAGCTTCAAGTAGAGACGGGCCTACATTACAACGCCGGGGAACTGGTAGCAAGATTCTATGGCGCACGGCTCGTGAAAGAAAAGCATTAAATTATGAAGCTAGACCTTATGTTCCAGTATCGACCAGTTCAGGTTAATATCACTACATCACCTATTAAATTGGAATTTATTTCAGCATATTGTTTTATCTTTTTTTATAGATATTACTGGTGATAATCCTAATGAACACTTATCAATACATTTACAACAACTGGGGGAACGACTCTATCCCAAGGCATGTATAGAACAGAATCCAAATATCTTTCATTTCAATTTATTTTTAATTTGAATAACTGTTTGCTGAAGTGATATTTTTTGTAACACAAGCGATTTGTATGAGAAAGACTCAATATTTTGAGTACTTTTCATATAAAATTTCCACACTAGTTAATCGCTTGTGTTATAAACACAGCACATTAATGTTTTTTTTGTTCAAAATAAAATGAAATTATCCATATTCTGACGGTATATCAATTATTTATTAAAATTTATTTGCAGATCTATTCGTTAAATGCAACAAATGCCTCCAAAATAACTGGCATGTTATTGGAAATTCCTACGCCACAATTACTTTCAATATTATCATCGGAAGAAATGTTGCGCCAAAAAGTCAACGAAGCTCTGGATATTATAGCATTTAAGCAAAAATCGGAGACAAACAGCACAATGTCTACAGCGGGACAATTGAAAAAAATGAATCCGGTCGTTTTATTAGAACCATGTCATGTAGAGGATAATGAACCACTATTCTATATGCCGGGTAAAAGAGGTTTTTATACCCCTCGTCAAGGCTATGGGTCATTTGAACGCATTAATGCTTTTAGAAATATTGGAAGGTAAATTTTAACTAACATTTTAACGCCTTTTATTATACTCATAATTATTCTTATATATTTACATCATGACAGACTTATTGGGCTGTGTCTATTGCAAAATGAATTGCTGCCATTATTCTTACAGCGACATGTGTTAAAATATATTTTAGCTCGCAAAATAAAATTCCACGATCTAGCGTTCTTTGATCCCATTATATACGAATCTTTTAGAAAACTTATACAAAATTCCCAAACTGAGGATGGAGAAGAATCTATTATTAGAATGGATCTATTTTTTGTGTATGTATACGAGCTTATGATTAAATTTTAATTTCCATTTAAAAGAAAATAAAATTTATTACTCATATTAGGATTGATCTTATGAAGGAAGAGGGCGGCGGAAGTGTAGAGTTAATACCGGGTGGTAGGGAAATTCAAGTTACATCGCAAAATCTTTTCGATTATGTTAAACGTTACACAGAGTATAGACTAATAAAAGCTCAAGAGAAAGCTTTGGAGGTAATAATATATAAATATGGTTTATGTTGATAACATTTCGTCTAAATAATAAATTATTTTATTTTAGGCCCTACGAGATGGTGTTTTCGATGTTTTACCAGACAATTGTATGCAAAGTTTAACAGCCGAAGATCTCAGATTGCTGTTAAATGGCGTGGGCGATATAAGTGTTTCGACACTAATATCATATACAGCATTTAACGATGAGTCAAATGAGGGTTCAGACAAACTTTTAAAATTCAAACGCTGGTTCTGGAGCATTGTTGAGAAAATGAATACTTTGGAACGCCAGGATTTGGTAAAATTAATATTATGAAATTTAACTTTTGTATTAAAAAAAGTTAATTTTAATTAAATTAATAGAAAATTATTTTATTGAAAAATATGCCCTATTTAATTTGTATGTACTCTTTGCGGTTTTTATACTTACTTATTTTGTTTTATTACTATTAAAGGTATACTTTTGGACGGGATCTCCTGCATTGCCAGCATCTGAAGAAGGTTTTCAACCATTACCATCAGTAACCATAAGACCCGCAGACGATACGCACTTGCCTACAGCAAATACATGTATATCTAGACTTTATATTCCTCTTTATTCTAGTAAATCAATACTACGTAGCAAATTACTATTGGCTATTAAATCCAAAAACTTTGGTTTTGTGTAAATATGAATAAGAAAAAAATATTTGGTTTTTATTATTATTATTTTTTTTTAGAATACGATGTGTAACTTAAATTTCTGAAAATATTTGCTATAAATACTGTTTCTACATATTTAAATAATGTGTATTTTTTAGGTCTCCTAGAGTAAACTCTTTCTTATTCTTATGAATATTTAAAAAAAAAAAAAAAAAAAATTATCACAAATAAGTTAAAAAAGTATAAAAAATTTGTATGAAAAACACTCAATATTTTGAGTACTTTTCATATAAAATTAACAGACGAATTGATGGCTTGTGTTATTAAAACAGCACATAAAATAAAAATGTGTTTTCTATGTATTTATATGAATACATATAAAGTATGAATAAATATTAATTATTGTATTGTAATACAAAACAAATATAAATATTATTACTTGCAATATAGAACCACTACAAATATAACAATGGATTTTGATTGATACATGTAAATCCATAAACAACTCTTTAGTATTAATAAGGAGTGCATTAAAAATATGTTACAAAAAAATATATAAGAATAACAATAGAAGTAAACAAACCACTTATTATTTTATTATACATATTAAAATATAACAATGTATTAATAAATGCTTCTGCTTTAAAATAAACATAAAAAAACATTTTTTTTTAATTTTTCTTCTTTTTTATTATTTTTTTTAACACTTCTTAGCCGTTACCTAAAATGGTGACGACAAAATCATATCATAAAATACCAATTATAAACAAACACTTATCGATAAATAACGATTGCGAAAACTGGAATACTAATATAAAGCCGTCGACAATAAACAACTGATTGCGACAACTGGAGTAAAGGACTTGATGTGTCCAAAAGTGTTGTGCTGTTTTTTTAAATTAATTTTTCTTTTATTTAAAATTTCTAATACATTTAAATTTTGTTGTTGAAAATAGCACAAAAATTTTTTAAAAAGTTTTTACAATTGAGAAGATTAAGGATTTACAAATTTTTGTTATCTTGTTGCTTTGCTGAAAAAATCATCGAGCCAGCTTTCTATTACCGGTAAATTTTCGTCGCTCCATTTCTCTTCTTCTTTTATATTTCTCAGAGACTTTTCAATTATATGTAGAGCACTTCCAAATTCTGTTTTATGTACATCATACAACTTTTGAACCATTTCGTGACCTTCTCTTGTTGTAAAACCCCCGGTGGCGGAGCTGATTAGCGAGTTCCATACATAAGCATTATTTTCGAATCTGAATGAAATGAATATATTTTGCAGTGAGTGCATTAACAACACAATCATACATTTTCTCTAGTAGTTTTTTCACCAGAGAAAAAAAATCTTAAACTAGAGAAATTTCTATGACAAGAAAGGAAAGATTATTTGACCTTTATAAAGTTTATATTAAATATTGGGTCTAATTATTCATTCCGTTCCGCAATTATTGTTTCCGTAATGTAGATAAATTTCTACATTTTGCTTACGCTTAAATTTTCTCACAGAAAGATCAAAAATGTAAGAAAAACTAAAAAATTTCACAAAATTAAAATGTGTTTTAGATTAATTTGTTTTATTTTTCGAAAATAATGTCGTTTTATTTATTGAAAATTAATTTTCCTTTTGTTTTTTTTTATCTTTAAATTATCCCTTAAACAAAAAATGAGAGGGGACCCTTTATGGAATTATTTGGCTCGGAATATCCATAACGCCATAACAAATAATAATTAAAATTAAATCAATAAAGTAATTATGAGTGATCAATAAATAGTTTCTGGATCATATAAAAAAATTGAATGATGAAAATAAAATTTCTTTATGTTGATTGAAGAATGAATCGAATAAATGTTGATTGATGTAAGAAAATTGAATGATATAAATGGTAAAAAATTTATTAAAAATTTATTTTGATGTTAAAAAATTAAATTTTTTCCTTATCCACCAACAACTGAAACATTAACAAAAAATAATAAGATAATTCCGCAGGAATGAATAATAGCAATTTGCATATCGATCGATATTTCTTTCCGCTAAATTTTCTTTTTCGTGCGGCATCAATAAATAATACGACTCATCATTATTTATGCTGAAGGTCTTCAATAAAAATTAAATGATTTAATTTTTATTTTCCAATAATTCGATTATCCTTTGGATTTTTAATTATTAATTATTAGTTTCCCTGAAGCAGAATAGTCGAAATATTGTAAAATAAAAATTAAATGATTTTTAGTAAAGACTTGCTTGAATAATATTTATTAATATAAAAGAGAAATTTTTTTTACTCATACATAGCAAGAGCTCCTTGAATAACCAACTTGAATAACCAATTGATTTTTAACTTTTATCCCCATTAAGATAAATATTCGTCAGCGAAGTATCATACAGTCGCTAATATAATTTAAGTGAGTGACGATAAATCTGCCGACTTAAATATATTTTAACGTAACCCGTTACGTTTTTTAGTATTTCTAAATATCTTTTTAGTATTTATGGCATATTTATAAATATGTTTAGGAGAAATATAAGTGCATGGGTACAAATATGCATGAATAAATTTATTTCTCACAAAGATTACGGGATGGGTCACATATCATTTTAAAGGTTAGGTCGTCTAGATTTGTAATCTACCGCCAAAATACTCAGAAATTACTTTGGACTATTTAACAATTTTTTTTTTAAATTTCCATATACCCCAGTACTGGTGTTCTCAAGGATTTTGGCAGTTTCCGTTTTGTATCATATAATAAAAACTATGAAATTATCCGAAAATGTTAAAACACTTCCAGAAAGTTTAGAGCCTACAGACACTTCGGACTATCGTTCACTATTCCCAGTTCGCCTAATATCATGTATTTTCATTTCCAACGCCAAGCTTTTTTCAGATTGGTTAACAATATGTGTCTGTGGTACAACTGAATTTTTTATTTATTTAATCAAACTTACTGAGGTCTACGATATATCAAGCCATATCTGTATTTTGAATGAACAATTTAATAAGAAATTTTGGGATTCTCCGAATTAAAATTATTTTTGACTAAATGACCCGCCAAACGTTATCTTGCCTTAAAATTTTTGTATAATCGATCGTAATCATAGAGTAAATGATCGGGTAAAAAGAGGTAGTACACAAATAAGCCAGATACCGACTGTAGCACCACCTGCCGGGTGAAATACCATATGTACAGAACATGAATTTTATTTATTTAATACTTTTAAAATGTTAAAAATTGGTTTTAAATAAGGATTCTTAAATTTTCTAAGTTTCCGCACAATTTTTAAAATTTTTTTTTGTCATAAGAACCTTCTCCTGACAATAACAAACAAAAAAAAAAAAAAAAAATGGTGAAATCGATCCAGCCATTCACGCGTGATGGCGGGACCAAGGGATATAGGGATTCATATATATATATATATATAGATTTATATATAACGGGAGTCCCAACAAGAACGTAAGATTTAAATTTTAAATAAATGACTGATGTAGCAATTGAATTGTTTCTCTGGCTGTATGACATGTGGCGCCGTCTTGTTGAAACCACAAGCCCTCCACATTCATTTCTTCAATTCTAGTCAAGAAAAAACAGGTTATCATTTCACGATACCGAACACCATTGACTGTTTGCGCTTGACCTGCCTCATTTTCATAAAAAAAGGTCCCATGATTCCTCCAGCCCAAAAACCACACCACACAGTGACACGTTGAGAATACATTTGCTTCTCGTGAATCACTCGAGAATTTTCCTCACCCCAAATGCGACAATTCTGCCTATTGACGAAGCCATCAAGATGGAAATGGGCCTCGTCACTGAAGATGATTTTATCGGCAAAATCAGCATTTTCATGTTGTCTCTCCAATACCCAATTAACGAACTCCCTTCGCTGTCCATGGTCATTTTTTACTAACCTCGTACCTTCTACTAGCAAACAATAACAATTGTTCAAATGTCAAACAATGACACTTCGAATGGCGCCAAATTTAAATCTTGCGTTCTTGTTCGGACACGATTTATATAGATATTAGTAAATATTATTCAATGAAAAAATTTGTTTTTGTTGTAATTTTCCAATATTTCGACTTTCTTTTGAAGGTCTTCTTCAGGGAAATTTATTATTATTTTTTCATAGAGATCTTAAGCTTAAATAATATTTACTAATAATAAATTTACAAGATCGAATAATTTACTAAAAATATTTTTGATATCCCAGAACTGCAAATTAAGTTTTATCAATTTCCATATGAAATTAGCAGAGGAAAACCTTTTAAAAAAATATTTTAAAATTAAAATAATTTTTTTTTTAATCAAAAATTAAAAAAAAAAGCGTTACAGCCAAACAGCGCTAAAAGGAATAGCGTTAAACGAGTAGTTTTATTTTTGCTTATCAGTTATATATTTACCTTTTTGTTAAGATGTCCCAGTTATTCGAGAGAAAATTTAATAATGTTATGTAACCACTTGAGCCACGAGTTAACATTCTTAATATTAATACAACATCATTTTCGGTAAAGTTGGTGTTGCCTTCTATGATCGTTATGTTTAGCAAACGATTTATTTTTTCAGGTTGAAAGGGACAACCAGCTAATGTTTTTAATAAATGTGTGCGTTCACTTTGTATTCGGTTTTTAGGAAAATATATTACACGCTCTAGTCCAAATTCCCATTCTTGAAGAGTGCCCCATTTAAAAACGGGACAAATAAACTGATTTGAAACACTTCAATATTGATATTAGATATTGAGTTAAAACAAAAAATACCAAAATTATGATAATACATACAGAGTTTGGTTATCGGAGTCAGGACTATCCATCCACAACTTGAAATGTTGTTGGGCCACTTCAATGCACGGCTTGTAACCGGCTCTGCATAAAAAGGTCTCAGCAATAGTTTTCAAATCGGTTTCCACTGCTGCGTTATTTGTTCCTTCATTCAACTCTTCATAAAGCGGTGTCAATAAAACTCTAACGTACATCTAAGATCCAAAACAAAAAGAAAAAAAAATATAATCGAATTGAGCCCATTTCTTTTTAAGCCAGCATCCCGCATCTAAAATCTAAAGTTTCTGCACATGTAGCACAAATAATGTCACGTGATTATTGGCTAATTATTTACAGCTAAATAAGAGAGAGAGTGAGAGAGAGAAAAATGTATTATGTTTTTCTTCAAACAGTGGAAAATATACGTCATCTAACGGGAAACATATCGTTATATGACTTCAAAAAGGTTCTAAGTTTTAAGAAATTCAAATTTAACTTTTTCCTTCATTATGATGCAGCCCATCAGTTTCCATGTTCTTTTTAGTTTTACAATTAATAAAAAACATTCATTAATTTTGTTTAATTAAAAAATTATTTTTTTTTTAATTTATATGTGCACATACCTCGAATTTTTTGTGAACATGAGACATATCAATATGTCGTCCAATATGATCGATGAAGGTAAAGACTGGATTCCAAACAATATGATTGCGTTCAAATTTCATGAATAGAGTCATGTTCAATGCTGTGGCAAAACTCAAATCTCCAGCGTATGCCAAATTCCAGGCATCATGCAATAGTTTAGCTCTGAAAAGAAATTCAATAAAATCATTAATATTCTCCTTGAGTTCTTTTTTAAGGAATTAATTCCCCGAACCAGACAAAAAAAGGAAAAATTTTATTCATATGCAGGTAGCCTAATTATGTATGAAAATTCCCTTGGGATTTTTTTTACTTTTCCCTTTTATCTTTTTTTGAATAAATTTTTTTCCTTTTGTGGCCTAGAAAGTTCTTTGATTGGGAGAAAAAAATTCAAGGGGCCAATTAAGAGGGCTGTATAACAGTACACCAACACAATCAGCTCAATTTTAAATAAAAATTCCCGTGGGATTTATTTTTACTTTTCCCTTTTCTCTTATTTTGAATAATTTTTTTTTGTGGCCTAGAAAGTTCTTTGTTTTCGAGAATTTGACCAGGTACACACACAGCAATTTTAGTTGGGCAATTCTTGATTTTGTAGGAGAGAAAGGAAAGAAGAATGGAAAAAAGTATAAACATACCCGTCAAATTCCCTTTTGTTCTCTCTTCGTACACACGAATAGCTTGAAGGCTGAACGACTGACTGAATAAGAATGCTGAAATTGCCGAAACAAAAAATTTGTATGTGGAAAAAACGACAGTTTTAAAAGAGAATTGAGAAAGAAATGCCCAACTAAGCTTGACGTTCTTGGTCCTGGTCTTTTTTTTCCAAAATAAAATTTTCCCTGGGAAAAAATTTATGATTATGCCAATTCAGAGAATTTTTTACAAGCGGAAAATCTGGTTTTCGAGAAAAAACTCCATAAATCGTATAGTTTTCTGTGATGAAAAAGAGAGAAATTTTATTCGTATTAAGAGGAAAGCGAAAAGTGAAAAACAAACTTGCGGAGAATTTTTATTCATAATTGGAAATAAAATTTCAGCCTTTTTTTATCACAGAAAACTGTATGAGTTATAGAATTTTTTCTCGAAAACAAAATTTTTCTTTTCAAAAACTTCTTAAAGAATATTTATGATTGACCTAAAAAATTTTGGAAAAAAAAAATGAAAAATCAGAGCAGATATTAACCTGGTATATGTGGGTATATAATTTTGAGCTTCATCGGTTTGCAGAAACGTAGATAGTAAATTCCAATTCATTGCATCGTAATTAACAGCAAACGGTCCAATTTCTTCGGGATTAACTATAATGAACTTATCAGCGCTGGTCAAATTCCTAATGGTCTGAGATTTTTTCTTTTCAAGCCATACATACGGTCGTGTATTAGAGAAATTTAAATGGTCTTGGCGAATTATTACCAATGGAATCCACCACAGCATTTTATCACGATCAGGCACATCGTGAGGTCTCTCGCGCAGGTACAGTTTTTGACTCACTACCGCTGATTTCTGAGCATAATCACGTTCAACGTTAATTACTGGCAAACGATCTTGCGTAATCCATGAACCAGCTATTTCAGCAATACTGTAAGCAGCTGGTAAGGTTTGATCAGCAATGGCTTGCTTTGTTAAGGCATTCCATAAATCATCACTAACAAAAGTACCATAATGCCGATCAGCAATAAATTGCCGTATGCTAGCTTGGAAGGTGCTTGCACCCAGGGTGTAATTAAGCATTCGTATAACAAGTTCAGTTTTATAAGATGTTGTCTCCTGTTTCATGGCAGTTATGCGGGAGTGTGGATAGCGCTTGCTGAATTCATAATAAAGTGAATACAAGGCAGTCATGGGATATTTGCCATTAAACTCTAAGCCATTATTGATCTATAAAATTTAAGAAACAAAAGCAAAGATTTTTAAAAGAATGTCGTTCTTGGTTTTTCCTATTTTTGTGAATACAGACGGTTTTGAAAACCGGGAACACAACGGCAATTTTAGGAGCACAATTCTTGAGTTTCTTTTGCTCTCCTTTATTCTCTATTCGTTCCTTTTAAAGCTGTTGAATTTCATAAGAATGCTAAAATTTTAAAAAAGAATTAAGAAAAAGTTGCCCAACTACAATTGCTCTGTCTGTTCCCGGACATACTACATCCATTCATACTTCGAAAACTATATTGGCTGCCAGAAAACTCGCTAAAGCTTTGTTTACGTGAGCAACATCCCACCAATAAGGAGTCACCCAGGCACCCAACCATTGATAGATCATTTCTTGGGCGATAACAAAATATCCATCACTGAGCAGCTCGCGGTCTCTTAAAAATAAAGAGAGTAAGAAAAATGAAAAAATTTAAGACCAAAAGAAAATCTCTTTAAAGTTATATTTACGAGTATTACAAAAAAAAAAAAAAAATAAATTTAAAAGAATCTAAAAATCCACAAATATGTTTTCTAGGTCGTTAAGTAAAAATCTAAAAAATTCTTCTAACTCGACTTAAGCAGTTTCTTTCATATGTGTATGTAATTGTATGTAAGATAAGACTGGTAAAACATACCTAAACATTAATAGACCCCAATTGTCAGCTGGCCGAACTATTGAAAGGTCTGGCAGGGCAACAACATCAATTTTCGTTAGCGGAATGGAAACGTTAAAATAATCACGCAAACAATTATACACTTTTTGCAATTTTTTATGAACTTTCTGGAAACAAAATCAATTCATTAATAATTTTATTTTAATTTTAAAAATAAAGCCCAAATCGCTATACTCGATGTCAAGTAACTAATAACGAAATTTTAAATAAAAAAAGTCTTTAGATTTCATACAATATCGTAAGCTTTGTTATAGGCTTAATAAATACCTCTAATTCTGAATGTAAATCAGATGTTGACCATATTGATATGCTGGGCTTGAAATTATCATCTGCTTGAAACTTTTCCAACTGCGCCATTACAAAGCCAAACATAAAGCTTGACATTGGTGGTGTTTTTTCAAAATGATCCAAAACATAAGCAGCATCCTCGTCACTTTTTTTAGGTCTAAGAATTACACAAGTTTACAAATTCACATCAACTTTTAAACCAAAAAACTGAAAGTATTTTAAAGCGCTGATTTCAAATTTGTATTTCTTTTTTTTTTCAAATTGATTTTGGAGGTGACGCTTAATTTTATTTATAAAAAAGAAAATTCGAAACTCCACAACAAAATTTACTTTAAGTTTTTCCATAATGTATTTAAATCCGCTCAGTAGTTTTAAAAATATCGAAAAAGATATGACGAACAAAATTAAAAAAATTTAATTTTTAAAAAATTATTTAATTTAATAGAAGGAAACACAAATCCACAATTTTTTTTATTCAAACATATAGCCTCATAGTTTCCAAATAAAACGAGTTATATTTTATTTAAAACAATTCAGAAATTTCCATTTTATTCACAGTAAAAGACAAAATTTTGTTAGAACAAAATGTTGCCATCTGGGTTTGCTAGTATTTCCTTGACGTGTTTGATGGCA